>JAWZYU010000044.1:0-600000 GCA_038380435.1 Ryuthela nishihirai | reverse complement strand
AAACAGAGCGTCTCAAAACAAACAAAAATTCAAGAAAACCTTGACTAAGGAAACTTCAAAAAACTCCCAAGGTGTTAAAGGATGCATTGTGAAAAAGAAATTCTTTGATAAGAAAGAAATTAGATCTCCAGACGTGAATTTAACTGAATGTAATAAGGAACAGTCTATTGCTGCTATAGTTTTCGCCGATAATAGTGGATCTGTGAGTCAGCATATGGCAGACCATAGCGATGGAGTGATTCTGGAAGTTAATACATCTGTTGAGAAAACTGTTCCTGAAAAGCCAACGTTGTCTGCTAGTTTAAGTGAAAATGATAACAGTTACAGTTCTGATAGTGTTCAGTGTATTAAAATAACTCAGAATCCGGTGAAGTTGAAGGTTGATTCGAAGAAAGACGACGACGCTTCGATTCAAAATGCGTCTCAGCAACAACTAGTGTTGAAAGATTATGGAACACAGTGTCATGGTGAGGACATTGCATCAAAGTCGTCTGCTCCCAAGATTCGTGACTTCATGATGGGTTGTACAGAGGATGATGAACATTCCGTGTACGAACTTGATGATGAGCCCGCTGAAAATGTGAAAAGGGATTCTACATCTGCTGTATCTGACGGTCTCTTCGTGACTGGTGAGAACGAAGGAGTTCTCGATTCTGAAAGATGGACAGTGAAGCAATTGAACTACGAAAATAAAGCGAATCAGACAGAATCCGATTTGGAACTAGACAAGAATACGATGCCTGCTCGTGACGGTTTGGACGCTGCAAAAGGGGAGATTGAACCGCGGGAGAAAGCAGAAAACGATCTAGACTTACAGAGTAATTTATCAGATGGTGTAAATCAGGGAAATGGAGATAATCTGATAGCTGACGTAACGTGGACTGAAGCTCACGTGCAAGGTCCCCCAGATTTGAATAAGGAAGATTACGTTTCGAAACCAGGGGATAATCGGAGCAGTGTTTTGTCGGAAATGGTTAAGCAGGAAACAGGTTTGGAATGTCTGCAGAAAGAAATTGGCAAAGAAAAAGTCTGTGTTGAGAATTCGTCATCGATTAACGTCGAAAGGCCGGTGCTTCAAGATGGAGATCGTTTGGTGTCTGAATCCCACACGGGTGATTTAAAAAGTGGTGACGACGAAAATGTTAAGACAGATTACGAGAATGAAATGCTTGGTCCTCCCGAATTAAGTAAAGAGAACTATGTGATGCCAGAAGAGGAATCTCGGGGTAACGTATTGTCAGATTTTCTAAACAAGAATGGAGAACTGGACTCGAAGTCACTGAAACAGCAGTTTGTTGGTGGGGAAGATAGCAGACGAGATATTGGAATGATAGCTGATATAACTGATAGGAGTGAGATCGAAACGGATAGGATTTGTGACGACAGACCTCAGCAGTCAATTCAAGATGATTTTGATCATTTCGAATCGATAGTCAAAGACGCAAAAGTAGTCGTAGAAAAGATAGAAGTTGGTGAGTCTGTTTCAAAAAGTGAAAATGTAGAAGCGAAGAACTCGGATCTTGTTTCGAGCGGAGATGCGAATGAATCCAGTCTCGATAGTTCGATAATCAAGAGTGATGTCAAAATGAGTTCTTCAGGTGGTGACGACGGTAAAAAGGATGATCTGCAAGCGTTGGAAGGTGAAGATTGGCGGGAAGTCGTTGGTGATAAAGAGGGAGTGGACAGTAATGAAGAAGGTGAATTTGCAGAAGAAAATTCGCTTCCAGAAGAAAATTGCGAAGCAAATAATATCAATGATGATGAGAAAGGTGAACCCGAAGATGTAGAAGTTACTGGTGATCGTTTAGAACAAGTGGAAGTTAAGGAAAAGAATTATGCTGAGAAAGAAATCGGTGATTTGATAAGTGAAAATAATTCAGAACTGGAGACCAATCATTTAGAAAATGCAGTAACGAAAATCTCTCAAGACCTAGCTACGAATGAAGCTGTTACAGAGAAAGACGAAGAGGATGCCAAAGAAGATGTTCCGGAAAATGAAGCTAATCTGGAAGGGACATCCGGTTTAGCAGCGGAAGAAAACACTGGTAACCTAGGCGACAATGATGAAACCTGTGAAGGGAAATCAGACGGGAAAAACAACTGCATCGGGACTGAAATTGGCATGGAAACTAGTGAACACAGGTGCATGTGGATTACCAAAGATGAAGAAATTGATAACCAAGAGACAACTGCAGCTAGAGGGAGAACCAGACTCAGGGACACTGTGAAAACTTCAATTAAACGAGTGTGTCCATGTTGTGAGGAATCGTGCCCACCAAAGAAATGTCGAACAAGCAGTGGGAGTAGTTCTGGGGGTAGTACTACTACTGCTGCAGTCAGAGGAAGCAAAATCATAGCATCTACGAAGGCAATGAACCGGACTAAGCCACAATCTCTGTGTAGGACTAGAAGTTCAAATTGCCCGACGCTAAGCGTTCATACGCGATCGTCTCAAAGACCTAGAACACGTTCTAGCACTATATCCTAGACAGATGTAAGTCCAGTGGAACTTAAAAGGTCAGATGGATTTATGAAAAGTGTATAAAACTCTTTCATCTGTACAGAACAGCTTTGAAAAATTGTGCATTTTTGTACATAGCATAGATTCGTGCATTAACTTAACTATATCGATGGGAAATCAGAAATTTTTATATGTTTGTATATCTTTGTTATGCTAAAAGACAACTGTATAGATACAGGATATTTGAAACTCATTGAATCGTCAAGAGTTGTAAAATCTACCAAATTCGAGTCTTGTATAATCTATCATACATATGTAGTTCGAACTGGTGTGTTGGCTTCGGTATTGCTAGTGATTTTTCATTTCTCAAAACAAGTGGCATATCATGGACCAGCAGTCGCAGAGTACTGTATTGTTCTAATAATGTAGCTATTAACAAATATTAAAATATATATAACATCATGAGTTTAATATTTTTTGTAACCTTATTTCATGTAATTCAGCTCTGGTTTATGTTAATATATGGGTTCCTTTGGTTTACTTCTGAGCTGTATTTTTTTTATACAATGGGCTAAATGTCCAGGTTACAAGGACCTTGAGGGTTCAGAGAAAGTTGAAGACCTGCTGGACGGCTGTTACGAGACAGATGGTAGCTTCCTACCGAGGCCGTCTAGTGCACGGGACCCCGCCCTGCCCATGGTCAGTAGGGGACACCGAAAGTCTTGGAAAGGCAGCTGTCCGTTGGATGGGACGTAACACCGTGGCCCCATGTGCGGGAGAGCCATACCCTGTGCACGTTAAAGAACACGCTGGATGGCCTTGACGGGAGGCTACCATCTGTCTCCCAACAACTGTTCCAGTGGGTCTCCTCCCCTAACCTTCTCTGAGCGTTCAGGGTCCTTGTGGCCTGACCATTTAGCCCATGGTGTCAAAAAAGTGCCGCTCAGAGGTAAAAGAACCCAACGTTAAAGAACACGCAGGATGACCTTGACGGGAGGCTACCATCTGTCTCCCAACAGCTGTTCCAGTGGGTCACTTCCCCCAACCTTCTCTGAGGCTTCGGGGTCCTTGTGACCTGGCCATTTAGCCCATAGTGTACAAAAAAGTGTCGCTCAGATGTGAAACAATCCAACGTTAAAGAACATATTGGATGGCCTTGACGGGAGGCTATCATCTGTCTCCCAACAGCTGTTCTAGTGGGTCCCATCCCCCAACCTTCTCTGAACCTTCGGGGTCCTTGTGACCTGGCCATTTAGCCCATTGTGTGCCAAAGAAGTGCTCAGAGGTAAAACAACCCAACGTTAAAGAACACGCTGGATGGCCTTGACGGGAGGCTACCATCTGTCTCCTAACAGCTGTTCTAGTGGGTTCCATCCCCCAACCTTCTCTGAGCCTTCGGGGTCCTTGTGACCTGGCCATTTAGCCCATGGTGTGCTAAAAAGTGCTGCTCAGAGGTAAAACAACCCAACGTTAAAGAACACACTGGATGGCCTTGACGGGAGGTTACCATCTGTCTCCCAACAGCTTTTCCAGTGGGTCCCCTCCCCCAACCTTCTCTGAGCCATCGGGGTCCATGTGACGTGGCCATTTAGCCCATGGTGTGCCAAAAAGTGCCGCTCAGAGGTAAAACAACCCAACATTAAAGAACACGCTGGATGGCCTTGACGGAAGGCTACCATCTGTCTCCCAACAGCTGTTCCAGTGGGTCCCCTCCCCCAACCTTCTCTGAGCCTTCGGGGTCCATGTGACCTGGCCATTTAGCCCATGGTGTGCAAAAAAGTGCCGCTCAGAGGTAAAACAACCCAACGTTAAAGAACACGCTGGATGGCCTTGACGGGAGGCTACCATCTTCTCCCAACAGCTGTTCCAGTGAGTCCCCTCCCCCAACCTTCTCTGAACCTTCAGGGTCCATGTGACCTGGCCATTTAGCCCATGGTGTGCCAAAAAGTGCCGCTCAGAGGTAAAACAACCCAACGTTAAAAAACACGCTGGATGGCCTTGACAGGAGGCTACCATCTTCTCCCAACAGCTGTTCCAGTGGGTCCCCTCCCCCAACCTTCTCTGAGCCTTCGGGGTCCTTGTCACCTGGCCATTTAGCCCATTGTGTCCAAAAACGTGCCGCTCAGAGATAAAAACAACGAAGAAAATCCGAAATTTCACCTCTGATGTCTCTTTTAGGGTCAACGGTCATGTAGATTTCAAACCTTAATCTACGAGTGCTAGAAAGCAAATTGGCGCCTGGGGGTGTTTCGGATTGTAGATTTCGAAAACGTTACGAAATTTTGGATTCGGAGAGCCCTTTGAGGTCAAATTTAGATCTAGCACTGCTAGAGAGATAAAAATTGGTGAAAAGCAATATTTTAGGTGGTATGTCCCATGGCCGAGTGGTTAGCGCGCTTGGCTACTGATCTAAGTGACCTGGGTTCGAGCCCCGGGTAAGGCATGGCTGTTTGTGTCGTTTTTCTGCTGAGGTCCTGCCGTCCTCTCAGACCTTCTACTATGGCATATAAACTGACAGGCTCCTGTCAGACCTCTGTGACAAGCAGCTGCTTGAGGGGGTATTTTATTGTTATTTTTTAGAACTCAGAAAAGAGGAATTTTCAAATTTGGTATCGTATTCTAGAAAATCACGAGGTGCCGAAGTCACCTGATTGTTACAGGGAATCGTTCTAATTCTAACTTCGATACAGAAATTATAGAGCTATGAAAATTTGCATACAGGGATAATCCGGGCCGTAGAATCGGGAAAAATACGAAATTTGTTATCTGATCTGACATTCGCTGTTAAATAGGGACTAGCGTTGTCGCATATCTCTATATATCTGGCTATAAAAAAAAATACCCCCTCAAGCAGCTGCTTGCCACAGAGGTCTGACAGGAGCCTGTCAGTTTATATGCCAGAGTAGGTCTGAGAGGATGGCAGGACCTCAGCAGAAAAACAACACAACATCCATGCCTTACCAGGGGCTCTAATCCAGATTCCTAGATCTGGGTTCGGACCTAGATCTAGCTTGCCACAGACGTCTGACAGGAGCCTGCCAGTTTATTTTATCTAGCCACTAACGACCCAGGGCTTGAACCCAGATCCTTTTGGTCATTAGCCACTATCCACCCAGGGCTTGAACGCAGATCCCTTTGATCATTAGCTGCTAACCACCCAGGGCTTGAACCCAGATCCTTTTGGTCATTAGCCACTATCCACCCAGGGCTTGAACCCGGATCCTTTTGGTCATTAGCCACTATCCACTCAGGGCTTGAACCCAGATCCGTTTGATCATTACCTGCTAACCACCAGGGCTTCAACCCAGATCCTATTGGTTATTAGCCACTATCCACCCAGGGCTTGAACCCAGATCCCTCCCTTTGATCATTTGCCGCTAACCACTAAGGGCTTGAACCAAGATCCTTTTGGTTATTAGCCACTATCCACCCAGGGCTTGAACGCAGATCCCTTTGATCATTAACCGCTAACCACCCAGGGCTTGAACCGAGAACCCTTTTATCAGTAGCCGCTAACCACTCAGGGCTTGAACCCAGATCCTTTTTGTCATTAGCCACTATCCACCCAGGGCTTGAACCCAGATCCTTTTGGTCACTATCCACTCAGGGCTCGAACCACTATCCACTTTTAGCCACTATCCACTCAGGGCTCGAACCCAGATCCCTTTGATCATTAGCTGCTAACCATCCAGGGCTTGAACCCAGATCCTTTTGGTCATTAGCCACTATCCACCCAGGGCTTGAACCCAGATCCTTTTGGTCATTAGCCACTATCCACCCAGGGCTTGAACCCAGATCCCTTTGATCATTAGCTGCTAACCACCCAGGGCTTGAACCCAGAACCTTTTGGTCATTAGCCACTATCCACCCAGGGCTTGAACCCGGATCCTTTTGGTCATTAGCCACTATCCACTCAGGGCTCGAACCCAGATCCCTTTGATCATTAGCTGCAAACCATCGAGGGCTTGGACTCAGATCCTTTTGGTCATTGGCCACAACCACCCAGGGCTTCCAGTGTGTTCTTTAACGGTTGGGTTGTTTTACCTCTGAGCAGCACTTTTTTGCACACCATGGGCTAAATGGCCAGGTCACAAGGACCCAAAGAGTCTCAGAGAAGGTTGGGGGAGGGGACCAGCCAGGTCACATTGACCCCGAAGGCTCAGAGAAGGTTGGGGGAGGGAACCCACTGGAACAGCTCTTTGGAAACAGATGGTAGCCACCCGTCAAGGCCATCCAGCGTGTTCATTAACGTTGGATTGTTTTACCTCTGAGCGGCACTTTTTTGCCCACAATGGGCTAAATGGCCAGGTCACAAGGACCCCGAAGGCTCAGAGAAGGTTGGGGGAGGAGACCCACTGGAACAGCTGTTGGGAGACAGATGGTAGCCTCCCGTCAAGGGCATCCAGCGTGTTCTTTAACGTTGGGTTGTTTTACATCTGAGCAGCACTTTTTTTGCACACAATTGGCTAAATGGCCAGGTCACATGGACCCCGAAGGCTCAGAGAAGGTTAGGGGAGGGGACCCACTGGAACAGCTGTTGGGAGACAGATGGTAGCCTCCCGTCAAGGCCATCCAGCGTGTTCATTAACGTTGGGTTGTTTTACCTCTGAGCGGCTATTTTTTGCCCACAATGGGCTATATGGCCAGGTGACAAGGACCCCGAAGGCTCAGAGAAGGTTGGGGGAAGGGACCCATTGGAACAGCTGTTAGCAGACAGATGGTAGCCTCCTGTCAAGGCCATCCAGCGTGTTCTTTAACGTTGAGTTGTTTTACCTCTGAGCGGCACTTTTTTGCCCACAATGGGCTAAATGGCCAGGTCACAAGGACCCCGAAGGCTCAGAGAAGGTTGTGAGAGGGGACCCATTGGAACAGCTGTTGGGAGACAGATGGTAGCCTCCCGTCAAGGCCATCCAGCGTGTTCTTTAACGTTGCGTTTTACCTCTGAGAGGCACTTTTTTGCCCACAATGGGCTATATGGCCAGGTCACAAGGATCCCGATGGCTCAGGGAAGGTTGGGGGAAGGGACCCACAGGAACAGCTGTTCGGAGACAGATGGTAGCCTCCCGTCAAGGCCATCCAGCGTGTTCTTTAACGTTGGGTTGTTTTACCTCTGAGCGGCACTTTTTTGCACACCATGGGCCAAATGGCCAGGTCACAAGGACCCCGAAGGCTCAGAGAATGTTGGGTGAGGGGACCCACTGGAACAGCTGTTGGGAGACAGTTGGTAGCCACCCGTCAAGGCCATCCAGCGTGTTCATTAACGTTGGGTTGTTTTACATCTGAACGGCACTTTTTTGCCCACAATGGGCTATATGGCCAGGTGATAAGGACCCCGAAGGCTCAGAGAAGGTTGGGGGAGGAGACCCACTGGAACAGCTGTTGGGAGACAGATGGTAGCCTCCCGTCAAGGCCATCCAGCGTGTTTTTTAACGTTGGGTTGTTTTACACCTGAGCGGCACTTTTTTTGCACACCATGGGCTCTATGGCTAGGTCACAAGGATCCCGAAGGCTCAGAGAAGGTTGGGGGAGGGGACCCACTGGAACAGCTGTTTGGAGACAGATGGTAGCCTCCCGTCAAGGCCATAGAGCGTGTTCTTTAACGTTGCGTTGTTTTACCTCTGAGTGGCACTTTTTTGCCCACAATGGGCTAAATGGCCAGGTCACAAGGACCGCGAAGGCTCAGAGAAGGTTGGGGGAGGGGACCCACTGGAACAGCTGTTGGGAGACAGATGGTAGCCTCCCGTCAAGGCCATCGAGCGTGTTCTTGAACGTTGCGTTGTTTTACCTCTGAGCGGCACTTTTTTGCCCACAATGGGCTAAATGGCCAGGTCACAAGGACCCCAAAGGCTCAGAGAAGGTTGTGAGAGGGGACCCACTGGAACAGCTATTGGGAGACAGATGGTAGCCTCCCGTCAAGGCCATCCAGCGTGTTCTTTAACGTTGCGTTTTACCTCTGAGAGGCACTTTTTTGCCAACAATGGGCTATATGGCCAGGTCACAAGGATCCCGATGGCTCAGGGAATGTTGGGGGAAGGGACCCACTGGAACAGCTGTTCGGAGACAGATGGTAGCCTCCCGTCAAGGCCATCCAGCGTGTTCTTTAACGTTGGGTTGTTTTACCTCTGAGCGGCACTTTTTTGCACACCATGGGCTAAATGGCCATGTCACAAGGACCCTGAAGGCTCAGAGAATGTTGGGTGAGGGGACCCACTGGAACAGCTGTTGGGAGATAGTTGGTAGCCACCCGTCAAGGCCATCCAGCGTGTTCTTTAACGTTGGGTTGTTTTACCTCTGAGCGGCACTTTTTTGCACACCATGGGCTAAATGGCTAGGTCACAAGGACCCCGAAGGCTCAGAGGTTAGTGGAGGGGACCAATTGGAACAGCTGTTGAGAGACAGATGGTAGCCTCCCGTCAAGGTCATCCAGCGTGTTTAACGTGCACACGGAGCCACGACTTAACGTCCCATCCGACGGACGACGGCCTTTCCAAACGCAACGGTGTCCCCTACTGATCGTGGGCAGGGCGGGGAATTTTACGGAGATAAATCTCAATGCTGACCCAGCTGGGACTCGAACCTGGAACTATTTTTGCCTATATTACACTTACTGGCATTTTGAAAGGATGGGAAGTGGGGTAGGGCTTACTCCTACATCCTGCCCCCACCCGTCTCTAAAGAGTTGGGTTGTTTTACCTCTGAGCGGCACTTTTTTGCCCACAATGGGCTATATGGCCAGGTGACAAGGACCCCGAAGGCTCAGAGAAGGTTGGGGGAGGGGACCCACTGGAACAGCTGTTAGGAGGCAGAGGGTAACCTCCCGTCAAAGCCATCCAGCCTGTTTTTTAACGTGCACATGGTATGGGTCTCCTGTACACTGAGCCACGGCTTAACGTCCCATCTGATGGATGGCGGCCTTTCCAAGCCCATCAGTGTCCCCTACTGACCGTGAGCAGGGGGGGGGGGAATTTTGCGAAGATAAGTCTCAATGCTGATCCAGCTGGGACTCGAACCTGGGAACTGCAGATTACGAGCCTGTCACGGTACCGATATAGCCACCCGTGCCCCACTGAACATAACAAAATCATATATTTAATAACAACCAAATGGATGCAGTCTACAAATAAAATTATTCTTACTTTTTCTACAAATTTTGTTTATCAGTTTTTTTCATTTGTAAAGCAACACTATAGAACCAAATGTCCAATTCACTGGGAAGTGGCTATTAGCGCCCCCTAGCTCATAAAGCAAATATGTAAGGGAGTTAGACCGACCCGGCAAAGTGGTATAATTTATATGATCTTCAGCCTCCCTGCATGGGCAGGCTGCGCTCAGTCGATAGCGTGCCAGGCTAGTAATATGCAGTTCCCCAGGTTCGAGTCCCAGCTGGGTGAGCGTTGAGATTTATTTCTGCGAAACTTCCCACCTTCCCCATGGTCAGTAGGAGAGGACACCGATGGGCTTGTAATGGCTGCCGTCCAGCAGATGGGACGTTAAGCCGTGGCCCCCTGTGCGGGAAAGCCATACCCTGTGCACATTAAAGAACCTGCTGGATGGCCTTGATGGGAGGCTACCATTTGTCTCCCAACAGCTGTTCCAGTGGGTCCCCTCCCCCAAACGTCTCTGAGCCTTCGGGATCCTTGTGATCTGGCCATTTAGCCCATGGTGTGCAAAAAAGTGCCGCTCAGAGGTAAAGCAACCTAACCCAACTTTGGATACTAAGATCCAAATTTTAGATCGTCTTGCGACTGGAGAAGGTTCAATATCTATAGTTAAATATTTTGGTTTGAACAAAGTTACTGTAAAAACCATCAAGAAAAATGAAGATGCTATTAGAAAATCTGTGCTTTCTGCAACAAACTTGACCTCTATGTTGTCATCGTACACGAGAGATATTGTAAAAGCGAAGATGGAAAAGGCACTAGTAATGTGGATAGAAGATAACTGCAAAAATGAATTCCTCTAGATGGAAATACCATCAAACAGATGGCATTACGAATATGTTAGCAGATACAAGAAATGGAACCAACCACATCAGCGCAGTTAAACAAAAATTATGAATTTTATGCGAGTACAGGTTGGCTTGCAGGATTTCTTCAAAGATACACGATTCGTAATGTAAAGATAAAAGGTAAAGATGCTTCTGCAGATGAGCCAGCTGCTCAAGAATTTTTGCCCAAATCATTGAAGATGGTGGATACACTCCTGATCAAGTTTGGAATGCAGATGAAACTGGTCTTTTTTGGAAAAAATGCCGATTAGAACCTACGTGGCTAAATCACAAAAAAGTGTTGGTGGCTTTAAAGCAGCTAAAGATCGTGTGGCCTTTCCTTTTTGCAGCAACGTTTCAGGAGATCGTACGTTAAAACCGCTGCTCATCGATCGATCCCTAAGTCCACGGTCAATGAAAGGTGTAGATTTCAATAAATTGCCAGTGTATTGGATGGAAAACAAAAAAACCTGGGCCACAAAACAAATTTTTATTGAATGGTTTCTAAATGTTTTGTTCCAGAAGTTAAATACTGGATTGATGTTATCAGAATTAAAATCATCAACTTTAAACGCATGCTGGAAAGCTATTTGGCCAGAATGTGTAAAAAACAAAGATCCTGTACCCCCAAATACGACTGAATATCCTAATATCATCACTTTAGCACACGCAGTTGGTGGAGAAGGATTCGATGATTTATCGTTTGCAGATATTGATGAATTGCTGGTTGACAAAGCTCTTAGTGAAGATGAAATAATAGAAGTTGTCCTTGAGACTCCTGATGAAAAAGAAAAAAGTGATGGTGATGAAGAGGGTTCCATTCACTGTAGGTTTAATTAAAGAAGGGCTTCAAATGGCTAGTAAATTGGAAAGTCATTTTCTTACACATGATCCCATTGGCGAACGATTTGAACATTTTAAACGTGAACCGAAGTCATGTATGACGTGTTATCAAGAATTATACAAAGATCTAATCAAAGCAGGATCTCAACGACTGATTACAGAGTTCGTTGTCAAAACTAATCAAGCACTCGGAATCGCTGGTAACAAGTGATAATTTGGTTCGCCATGCCACAGAGAGCATTTCACCGTTGGAGTATGAACACGACGGCCAAAATGTTTCAAGCGATAAAAGTGATTTAATTCCAGTCTTACTCAAACGAATGCGTCTATTGTCAGAAAGTGACAACGAATAAAATCTAGTTAATAAGCATATGCAAGTCATATTTTTTTTGCACTTTTGTATTCTTGAATTGTTGACATATTATTTTCTCATGAAGGATAATTTATTTTATATATGTACATATAATTATCTTTATAAGTTTATAAAATAAAAAATGTGCTTAAATGAATAAAAATCAAATAAAGATTTAATTAAAGATTTCGATATGATTTGTTTGAAAACAAATTATTATTTGAACTGGGTTTTCACGTCTGGAACCAAACTTCTATTTTTTCATATGCACTGTATTTTTTTTTTTTTTTTTGCATGTTTTTTTTTTTTTTGGGGGGGGGGGATCTATCTACCGTGAAAAAACAGAATTGGGCGTAATTTCTTCCTGGGGATAGAAGGTCAAATAACGCGGAGTAACTGTTCTATTTTAGCGACAGTAGTTGGCCCACCTCTTGGGTGTTGTTGGAGCTGTCGACCTATGTCCAAGATGTGTTCAACGAACGTGGCAAACGTGCTGGCCATGGTAGTACCTGAACGTTGTGCTCGTGTAGATACCTCAGACTAATGCGGGTTGTGTGGGAACGGGCGTTATCTTGCTGGTAAAAGGTTCCATGCTGCCGAACAATGGGACAGCCATTGGCTGCAAAATGTTGATAACATATCATTGGGCAGTTATAGATCCCCATACGATGACCAGTTCTGACCGAGATATTCGACTACTAGCACCCCACGCCAGGTGCAGGAGCTGTGTGACGATGTCTCACACCCTGGGTGGCGTTCCTTTCCCCTGGATGAAGGCGAACACTGTCTACCGTCATGCTGACCAAGACAAAAACGAGATTCATCACTAAACACCACGGTACCCCATTCTTGTTCGTTCCATTTTTGTTTGAGGCGACACCATTGAAGACCTGCTGGCATGTAGGCAGATGTGAGGGGCACATGCAGTGTTGGACGATAGGCTTGCAATGAAAACTGTAAAAGCCTATTGTTTACTGTCCACCGAGTAGGTATTCGATGTATTTCCTGTTGCCAGTTCCTTTGCAGTTGCGTTGTAGTCGTGAATCTATCACGCAATGCCATGCGTCGCAAATGGCGATCCTGTCGCTCCGTGATCACGCATCATCTTCCTGATCCTTGTCAGCGTGTACTGGATCCTGCTTAAACCCACTGGCGCCATATGTGTACGATGGTGCTGGGATTGCGGCCAACGAGTTTAGCCAAATCTCTGCACAACAGAGTTTCTCTAAGGCCGATGATTTTTCCACGCTCAAAGTGTGTTAACTATTGGAACGGCTGTCGACCTCTGTGTAAAGGCATCTTTAACAGTTTAGAACAATTTCCGCCACGTTTTGTCAACCAGGAAGCTTTGGTTGCCTTTTTCTGTGTTTCACTACTCCACACCGATGACGTCAGCTCGCGCTTGTCCACACGTTTCGATCGTCCTGCCAACCTAATCATTTCCAAGCTTTTATATATATTGTCGCCTCCCCAAATTTCGTTAAATTTGCATAACTTCATGCAAGTGTTGCATTTTTCATTTCCTATAGCGTATTTGATTTGTATCTACAATTTATTAATAAATGTATACGTTCTCTCAAAGTTGTAACCATGTTTTTGAAACCATCTGCATATCTGTCTGAAACAAATGAAAAAACAAAAAGATATTCTTTTTCTTTTGAAACAAAATAGTTTAATGAATCTATACTAACAGACAGAAAGCAAACGAAACTTAATTACTAGCACTTTTCTTATCTTTGCAACGAGCTAAATTTTAACTAAACTGAAAATATCAAATGACAGGCAAAACAGTCCATTGTGATTAAAAATGCTTGAAAATGAAATTCAGCTTTGCTCCTGTACGATAAATGTAGTGTATAAAAAGTAACTCTGTTAAAAAATTTGGAGCTCCAGAAAAATTTCACTTATTGCATTTCGAACAGCATATATTACCGCTAAACAATAAAATCTCACTTCTTCATAAAGTATAATTGAAAAAGAAATTCGTGGATATCCTGCTTGCTTGACTACAACCATAAAGTCATGAATAGTTACAAGAGGCCTAAAATGATGGCTTTCAGCAAAGACAGTCATCCATTTTAGGTCTCTTGTGCATCCTTACTACTTTTATATTGATTTTTAATGCCCTTCGGGGCCCACCACTGGTTGTTTAATTTTTTATTTTTGTTTACGCTGATGCCAACTAGGCACAGGTTCGGATGGAATCATATAATCATTTACCGATCTACGAAATTCGTGGATATTTTTATTAATTACAATTTTGAATCTGGCTACAGAAGGGTCTCTCTCTCGGGCTTTTGAAGTAAACGGACGATTTTTTGCTCGCTCCTGAAGTTGCCTAGTGACAGCCATTGATTCTACAAATGAAATCATTGCTCCTACATCCAAGACTGTTTTTCTGTCAAAGTCGAACTGATTACTGCCACAATTTGGTACAAAGGAATACAAAAACTGTGCAAATGGTGTAAAAGCCAGGATCACATCATCAAACAATGTGATTCCTTTGCAAAAGTTCTTCAGTCCAAAAAATTTGCTAAGGTTTGTAAACCTGCAGAACCAACACCGGTGAAATCGGACTTTGACTCTGTAGAACTTTCTGTATTTGATAAGTGTCAAGCAGACACTTCTTCTTCAACTAATGAACTGACTTCAAATTAATGTCCTTCCTTCACCTAAAAGAATGAGGCGTTCTCTCTCGGTTCTTGAAGTGAGCAGACTTGTTTTGTTTTCGCTCCTGAAGTTGCCGGACTGATCGCCATGGATATCGACAATAAATGTCACTACTGTGATCACGTTTAAGAACGAGTTAAGTGTTGATTCGATTTCATCTTGTAGACTTTCACCACCTGTCAAAACTGTCCACGTAGCCAAACTTCCATTTTTCACTAGTTTACAGGGTATCATAAGTGCCCTTGAACCTTATGGCAAGATTGTGGACATACAAAATGAAGTTCTCACTTCACAAGGACTTGAGACAATTAAAACGGGCACAAAAAGTTCTGTCCCTCCAAATGCTAAAACCTGTACCAAATTTTGTGAGGGTGGGAAGCTTTACAGCCACAATCTGGTACAAGGGAATCCAGAAATTGTGCAAAAGTGCTGATCATCTTATCAAGCAATGTGAAGCCTTTGCCAAGATCCACAAAGCTAAACAAACTACCTCGCAAAACTCCAATGACTTAACAGCACAAGCTACTGATAACATCACACCTGCTACTCCCATTACAGTTGTTTGTCAACCGCTACTTCAAAACTCCAATTTTGAAGATCTAGCAAATTTTTCTTCTTCCTTTCAAGAACAATCAACTTCTCCTGTGCCAAGAACTTCTAGTCCACTAAAATCATCTAACAAGTGTCTTCAGTGATAACTGCCTAGAAATCAAATTTTTTTTGCCATTTCTGATTTTGTCCAAAATCGGCTTCCGGACAACCGAGAAGACTGTTTCTTAGATGACTCAGACTCACAGGAAACTTTTGAAAACATCGTAGATGTCCGCCAATTTATTGCCAATCCTAATTTTGCTGTCTCTGAAGGAAAAATCCCATCCTTCTTCAATGTTCTGAAGAAGACAGTAACCGCAGAAGGTAAAATTCAAAATTTAGAAAATTCTATCATAGAGCACTCCAGTCTAAAGAACTCCCAGAAACGTTTACCGTTTGGGACTGTTTTGTGTATGCAAACTTTTATAGTTTAAAAGTGAGCTTTTGTTGTTTTAAATTTACTACTTTTCTTTATTTAACTCTAATTATGGATTAATTAGAGATTTTTTTGTTAATTTAATTGTTAATTGTCAAAATTGAACTTTTGTTAACATTTTTACCATGTTTTTCATCTTCCCACCGTCTCAGCCAATCCCAAAATTCCTCTCTTCTGATTGGCTGAGATGTTTTCTGTCTGAATCCTGTCCAAATTGAATGCTTTCTTCGATTAGGCCTATGTATTACTTTTAACTCTTCATTTAGGATCTCTTATTCTCACTCTCCCCAATTTAAAGTACGGTGCCATATAATTTTTTCTCTCTATTCTAAATTATATCATCAGCCCTTTTCTTTTCTCTGTTTTTGAAATTTTTTTTTATATCAATGTTAGAAATTATTATCCAGAGACATGGCTCTTATGAATAGGCCCCCTTACGTGGGGAGGCCTTACAATAGAGCTATTACCTTCACTATTTTTGACCTGACCTAAAAGAATGACTATTTCCCCTGTTCATTCTTCTACAGAATGTATAAATGTTTCAGTTGTTTCCTCTCCTAAATTGAAAAAGGTTTCAAAAGGCCAACTGTGATGATGATGATGATGATGATGAAACTACTCACTAAATTGAATTTTCCAGAATAGTCCTTCTATTCTGACATTCAGGTCATGTTACATTGGATAAAAAAAAGGAAAAAAAAAACATTTTAAAATATAAATGAGAATGTGATATGTTTATAAAATATAAGAGTATTTTTGTGTATATGTTATGTTTTCTTCATGTTGTTATGAATGAAATCATAAGAGTATTTTGTTGTTTATTCTTCATGTTGTATGAGTTGTATGATTAAATGTTTTGTACAGTTCATATGTTTAATTTTTTTGTGAGAGGGTTATCTTCATGTTGTTTGAGTTGTTTTAATTGAATATTTAAATATTATTAAATAGATCACATTCTTTAAAAAAATTGATAAGAAGTTTTAAAATTTTTTTGTTAATAATTGTATTGTTGTGATGTAAAATTGAAGAGAAATTATTTGGTGTAATGTTATGTTTTAATAATTTATCAAAGTAGATCTTTCTTTGTGTTGAAAAGATTTGACATTTAAAAATTATGTGCTCTAAGGTTTGAGGAGTATTGCATGTATTGCAATTTGGTGAAGATATCTTTTTGTAAGTGTATAGTGTAGTATTTGTTAAGGCCCAATTTGTTTTAATTTTTGAGATTAGGCTAATTTCATCTTTTTTAAGACCAAAATTATTAAATTTTTGAATTTTATTACATATAAGGAATCTATGAGAGTTTATTGCATTTGATTGAAAATATTGTTGTGTATCATTAAATAGAAGTGTTTTATTTTTTTGTTTATGAGTGTGTATGAAAAAAGGAGTAGGTATAATGTTTGTGTTGTTTTGTGCCTGTTTTGCTAATAAATCAGCTTCATCATTGCCTGCAATGTTAGAGTGTGAAGGTATCCATTGTATGTACATAAAATTGTTTTGTGAAAGATGTTTAAATATTAAGATGTTAATGTCATTTAAAAAAATGGAATATTTGGATTTATAGGGATTTGTGTAAAGTAATTGTATTGCAGATTTACAATCAGATAAAATAACTATGTAGGAGTTATGGAATTTTAATGGCCAATTTATTGCTAAGATGATAGCTGAAGTTTCGGCTAAAATAATTGAGGATTGTTGGCTAAATTTAAAAGATTTGGATGTGTTATAATTTGGACATGTGAATGCTCCTGATGATATTTTAGTGTTTTCATTATATGAGCCATCAGTGTAGATTTTTATATGATGTTTATATGTGTTGTCAATGTGTGAGTTTGTTAATGTTAGGAGTTGGTCTGTGTTTAAATTGTGTTCTTTTATAATACCAGGTATGTCTAATGAGATGATTGGGGGGCAACTTGTCCAAGGTGGAAAATTAGGGATATAATCTCCACTTTGGTTTTGTAGAATGATTTCTGTTAATTTTTGAATTTGGTTTGTGTCAATAGTAGAATTATTGAAAAAGTTATTGATGATTTTTTGTATGATGGGATGTGTTTTATTTTTGGTGACAATTCTGAAAATTAGATTTGAAAATAAATATTTTTTCGTAATTATGATGGGGGGGATAGCAGTGTCTGCATATAGGTTTATGTTTTTACTACCTTTAGGAATTCCTAGAATATGTCTAATGATTTTTGTTTGTATATTTTCTAGTTTAGAAATGTTGTTTTGAGATACATTGTTTAATAATTCTATTCCATATTGATATTTGGGAGAAATTAGATTTTGATAGATTAATAGTAGGTTTTTTGTAACATCCCCAGGTAGAGTGGCCAAGGTATTTTAATAATTGAAATAATTTATTACCTGTTTTAGTTGCATAATTGATTTGTTTAGACCAATTAAGTTTAGAGTCAAAGTGTAAGCCTAAAAATTTAGTGTCTTTTACAATTTTGATTTTTTTGTTATGTAAAAATATGTTGAGTTTTTTAATAGGAAATTTATCTTTATAAAAAGGTATAGTGATGGTTTTTTCAGATGAGATATTGAGATTCCATGTTTTACAAAAGTTTAGTAAATTGTCTATGTTATGTTGTAAGTTGTTTTTGATAATATTTAGATTACTATGATGTGCCCATATAATGATATCATCAGCATAGATTCCAAAATTAATGTCATGAGTAAAGTGTTCAGGTAGGTCATAAAGAAATAAATTAAATAAATTAGGGGATAAAATGTCTCCTTGGATAATTCCAGTTTTGATTGGGTATGTTGGAGATATATATTTATGAATTTTAACTTTAAAAGTTTTTTTGTGACAATATTAAATAAAAATTTGTAAATGTTCCCATGAAATCCTAAATTTTTGAGTTTAAATAATAGAGCATTATGGTTAACAGAGTCAAAAGCATTTTTAATATCTATTACTATTGCAACTAGGTATTGTTTATTAGATATAGCATGTTCTATGTCAGATATAAGATGTAATAACAGATCTTTTGTAGATTTACCTGGTCTGAATCCATATGAATGTTCACCAAGGATATTGTTATTTTCTATATACCAGGTGAGTCTGAAATTAATTAATCTCTCAAATAGTTTTAATATATTTGAAGATAAACATATTGGTCTATAGGAGTCTAACTCTTTGAAGTCTTTTAGTTTTATGTATGAATATCATAAAATTCTCAAACCATTGAGGGGAAATGATTCCAGATTTCCAAATATCATTAAATGTTTTTAGAATAAAGATTTTCCATTTTAGAGGAAGATTTTTTAATGTTTTATTAGAAATATTGTCAGGTCCATTAGCTGTTTTGGATTTAAGAATATTAATAGCATGGTTGAGTTTGTGTAAAGTGAATGGAAGATTTAGAATGTGAATTTTATCTTTATAAAAGTTATGTATAAAGGTTGTGTTATCGTATTTTTTGCTCAGAGAGTAGGAATCTTTTACTTTATTAATATGATGAGTGGCTAATTTATCTGCAGTTATAGATATGTTTTCATTGTTGTATAGGGCTAAAGATTCTATTGGTGAAGATGTGGTTTTAGGGTTTGAATTATTGTGTAGTTTTTTATATACTTTCCAAATATTTGTAGTAGAGGAATTTGGTGTAAGGATTTCTGTAAATGAATGCCAGTTGGATTTTTGAATATTTTTGATTTTTTTATTTATTGCAGTGGATAATCTATTAAAATTTTCAACATCTCTGAAAGTATTATTTCTAATCATTGTTCTTTCTGCTTTTCTTCTTATGGCAATTAGTTTGTTAATAAATATTATGTGGGAATTATTATGTGGTATTTTTTTTGTGTGTATGGAAGTGTGTTTTAAGTATACAATTAAAAGACCTTCTTGCTCAAAAATTAATTTAAAATAATTTAAAAATTCTCTGTCATTGAGCAATAAAATTTCAGAGTTTATCCTTCAAACTCTGTCTTTGCTCCGAAAAGCTTCTGAGAGTTTTCTCCTAAGAACTTTCAACATCCAAATAGTTTGAAGGATAAACTCTGAAATTTTATTGCTCAATGACAGAGAATTTTTAAATTATTTTAAAATAAAAGAAGTGTGTTTGTTTTTGCAAGTTGATAAACTTTGTGTTAAATCATTATATGTGGGTGTAAAATTATTATCTTCCTTTGAATTTTGTAGTTCTTTTTTGAAATTTGGCCAATCTGTAAGTAGGATTTTAGGTTTGTTATTTTTATTGTAGGGTGAAGATATATAAATTGGATAGTGGTCACTTGTATATGTATCATTAGAAATAGACCATTTGAGAGAGTTAATTAACCCAGGTGTGGTTAGAGATAGATCAATAATTGAATGTGTATTATTTTTGTTGTTTATAGTTTTGGAGTTATCATTTAAAATAGTTAAATTATGTTTATTAATAAATTTTGATAATTGTTTACCCTTGTTATCTGTTTTGTATGAGTACCAGTTTGTGTGATGAGAGTTGAAATCACCGCAGATGATGGCTTCACCAGGAAGAAATGAGAGTATATTTGAGTAAGTAGATTCATATACGTTTTTGCCTGAATTATAGCAGTTAAGTAAATATATTGTTTTTTATTTAAGGAAATTTTAATAGCAACACATTCTAGTGTCTCTTGTATTATGGGTATAGGAATTTGAATTTGTGGAAAATTTTGATTAATATAGGTGATAATACCTTTTGATTGATTTGTGTTTTTTGGTGATATGATATAAAGTTGTTTAATTGAGGAGGTTTGTTTATAAATGTTTCTTGTAGAAGTAAAATGTTGAAGTTATGTGTTTTTATAAGATGTTTAAGAGTGGGAAGTTTTGAAGAGATGCCTCTGCAATTCCACTGAAAAATCTTTAGTTCATGGTTCATGAAACACAGTTCACTGTAGCCAGTAGGATGTCATTGATGAGGCTTAAGTGTGGGCTGCTAGGTAGTACTAGGTTAAGCAGCTTTAAAATTAGACTTATGATTTGACCCTTGGATTGTAAGTTGAATGCCAGTCCATTGTCTGGGATAACATGAGGTATGTTATCTTTATTTAAGTGAATATCATCAGATGGGCCTGGAATAGATGTAGTTGAAGATTTTTGTCCTTTAATATTTTTCTTCACTGTGGTAGCAAAAGTTGACATGTCTGCAGATTGTTGATGTTGATGATTGGAGATTTTGTCCACATTTGCACTAGTAGTCAAGTAGGGAAAATCACATTGATCATCAATTGTGTAGTTTAGATTAACAGATTGCTTTGAGTTGTTTGATTGCAGATGAGTTTGCAAGTATTTAGATGTGGCCAGCTCTCTTGAAGAAAGTTGTTTGTCCTGGTAATGTTGTTTCTTAGCATTCTGGAATGCCTGGTTCCAGTTCAGGTTTTCTGATTGTTGAAGTTGCTTAGCTTTACAGGCGATTAGTTTGACTTCACATTTAGCAAAAGTTGCAGGGTGTGGACCTGAACAGTTTGGACATTTAAGTGTTGTGCTAGTACAATCTTTATGATGATGGTTTCCACTACAGCGTTTACATGTAAGGCGACCAATGCAATTAGATATTGTATGGCCGAATATATAACATCTCAAGCACAGACTTGGAGGAAAATTATACTTTCGCACATTATGTTTAGAAAAGCCAATAAACACATCATTTGGAAGAATATTAGCATCAAATTCTAAAATGACAATATTTGTATTGTTGCATATCGCTTCCTCATGTTTTCTATCATGTATAGCATTAAAGTTTACCATTCTTCTAAGACTAACTACTTTTTGATCACTGAGTAAATCCAGGAGGGTTTCATCGTCTAGGCTGTATCGTACTCCAGCAATAGTACCAAAAATTGTTTTTTTCTCTTTAAGGATACCAGCATGTACTTCAATTTTATTGATTATTTTTAGGTCTAGCAAAATATCACATTGTATCTGGTTTTTAGGATAGAGAAGTAGCTTATCTCTATTGTAAAATCTGCCAGGAATATGGTCATCAAGTGTAGAGTATATAAATGCTGATAAAGCTTTTATTCCCATAGGCTTTTTAAGCTTGTGTGGGTTCCGGAAATAACAACAGCAGTATCAAATTTGGGTTTAGTCTTGTTATTTATAGGATTGTTTAACTGTTCAGAAATTTTAGGTGATACAATGTTTTGTTTCTCATTCATGTTTAAGTTCAAATTGTGTGCATTGATTTCATTAAGTCCTACCTTTGGGCATCCTTCCGGTTTTGTTTTCATGATCATGTATATTTCATGATCATGTAGAGAAATGTTATCATCAATTGACTTAGATGGTGAAACGTCAGAATCCGAGGATAACTTTATGTCTTCAAGGAGGATAGAGGAGTTCACAGTCTTTTCTTCATTTAATATTATGTTGTTCACTTGTTGAGATTTTTTCACGATTTTGTTCGGTTTCACTTTTATTTTTGCATCAGGGTAGCTAGATTTTTTCTTCTTGTTGTTCGATGTAGAGCCCGGCATAGTTATGTAGTAATAGAAGACACGGGTTTGCTAAACACAACAAAACAGGTAGAAAAGTTAGCTATGCAAATTCAGCGAAAATCGGCGCCATTTGTAAGAATAGTAAGCACAAGTAAAAGTCTGAAGTTCACGTCAATAAACAGTAGAAACTTGACAGTACAATACCACAAACTAATGAATAAACACTAAAAAGAAACTTTTAACGCAAAAAAGATTAAAATTAAGCACAAATCACCTTAAAATAGGCACAAACAGCAGAGGCAAGCCAGCGCATGCCGACTTTCAAGATGGCCGCTCGTGGTTTTCCGATCAACTGCGATCAAATTTGATCATAGCAATTTCTGATCTTGTTATGGACAAGCTTCCGGACCGCCGAGAAGACTTCTTGACAGCGAAGAATCACACGAAACTTTCGACAATGTCATTGACATTCTTAAATTTGTTGCCTGCCCATCTGAAGCTAACTCAGTATAGAGTTTTTTCGTTGTTTTTATTTATATTTGTATTAATCGAACTTTTCGTTAATATATTTTACCAGTAATCCATATTCTCACCATCTCAGCCAGCTTGAGTAGAGTAAATAGGTGTATTTTTGATAGAAGAAAAAGTACTTTTCTGAAGTGTGATTAATAATAACTGTTAAGCTAATCTTAAGTTTAGAGAGTTGTGAGCAAGTAGAATTGAGCAGATATAAAAAAAAAATGTGTCTTAAGAATAGCATCAGTATTAGCTAGAGGTGTTTTAAAGGAGTATTTAGGTCATAGGGCCTATTTTAAGTGTGATGCATTTTAAAGATTGTTTTGCATTCTTGTTGGTTTCTGTTATGTTCACCTTCATTTTAGAATGCTACATAATGGAACTAAGTTTATGGGTGGGAGAATATCCTTGATAATTTTGATATAAATAAATGAAGCAGGCTGCTTGCTATAGAGGTCTGACAGGAATTTGTCCGTTTGTATGCCACAGTGGGTTTGTGAAGATGGCCGACTTCAGAGAAAAGACCAATGCCTCACCCAGGGCTCGAACCTAAGACCTTTTGATCAGTAACCAAATGCCCTAATTCGATATATAAGGTAAATTTTCAATAATTTAGTATGAAGTGAAAGAGTTATTATGATGGTATGTAGCCATAATATCATTTTGACGACTTAAAAGCTTTTAAATTATTGCAAATTTAGCACTGTTATCCTGTAACGAGTTTGCTTTTGTTATTCTGCAATTTACTGATTCTCTTCCTGTGAACCATTTTTTTTTGGTGACTTTTTATTATGATACTGCCGATTAGTCCATATGATGCGCGAATTAATGACTTTATAAAATATTATATGTAAAATCATCATATGATGTAATATTTATAAAATTTCAATTACACATGTTTGAAAGATATTGTAGAACAACTTTCACATTTCTCTTTTTTAGGGGGGGGGGGAGAGAAAGTAAGATGAGAGGAATTTTAATAACCCATAATACTCCTGATTTCATAAACCTGTTTCATTCAAGTAACACAAACTGTGAGTATTCTATATCACCACAGTTTGCAAAATAACGAGCGATAAAAATAGCGACTGTTAATAGCGTGCAGAATAATGAATCTTTACAATTATAAATATTTAATTGCGTAATTATAAATTTTCACTTAACAGGAATCTGCTGGCTGCATTTTAAAAGAAGCTAACAAAAAATCTCCAAAATTGCCCAGCAAGATGTCTACGGAACTTGAACTTTATACAAATTTTCAAATGTATTTTCCTGCGATAAAATAGCTCCTAAAGTTAATTTCTTTATCTAAAACACACAACAGCTGCGGATTGAAGAATCAAATTATGATAGTCCAATTTTGAGGCTCGAAGACATTTGTATAATGTGATCATGTGCAGTTCTTGAGGGCCTCTTTTTTTGGGCCTCCTATGCAGCATAATAAATTAAATACTTGATTTCCTCTTTTAGTTACTTGATTTGTTCTTCACCATTTAACTTGGTATCTGTGTTGACTCCTGAATATATATGATTACTTTGCTTGATTAGGTGATTGTGTATTTTAAAGTAATAACAAGGGTTCCTCTTTTTGAGGTGGAAAGAATAACTGTCCTTTTTTGGCTCTGTTTTTTAGAGTAATTTTTTTTTGGTCCAGATAGATTGTAATTTCTCTTCTAGGTTGTGGAAATGGTAACCAGATGCCCATATGCAAATGTCGTCGGCCTATTAAGCCATGTTGATTCTCTGTGGGATTTCTTTTTTAAGGTCTGCTTACGCAGTATTTTGGGCATTAAGTGGTTCAACTTTGTAACTAATGATGAGATTAGGCGAAGGAGTTTGCAACCTCCTTTAAGCAGCATATTGTGCAGAGAGAGACTCCGTTGGTTTGGCCATGTTGCCCGTATGAATAATTATAGATTGGCGAATAGGGATATGAACAGTGTGCCTAAAGGCCTCAGAAAGAGGGGGAGACCTAGGATGCGGTGGGCAGACAATGTCAAACAGGACCTTGTTAGACTTGGTGTGCAGTGGCCAGATGCAGTAGATGTAGCTCAGGATAGACTTGCTTGGAGAACTAAATTGCACGGTCTGGTTGGACCTCCGTAGCCCATGGCTGCTTGAGGATGAGGAATGGATGGAAAAATATGTTAAAATGTAAACGACAAAGCACTCACTTGTAAGCCATACTCAGCCATGTATGATTTTGATACCCGTTGTCCAAGTTTGATTTTGATTGTTCCGTTTTTAATACTATATTTTATGATTTCTAAAATATTTCCTTCCATATCAATTTTCTCGAATTTATGAATAAAACCGTCCTGCCAAATGGAGTCCAACCTTTGGGCACCTGATGGTTGCGGTATTTCGAGAAATGCTGCAACCATTGGGTGTCCAAAGGCGATACTAGATTCTGCTCTATGCTAACTTCTGAAATGCTGTCTGCAGTTTCCCGACGATGCGTAAAACCAGTTTGATGGTTCTGAACTAGGTCGTTTTTTTATCATCCGACTTCTAGTGTTAATTTGATTCTAGTGTTAATTTGATTAATTTTCAGATTAATTTTGTTATATTAGTGGCCCAGGGTTATGGGATGATATCTTTGAATTTCCTCTTTGCTTTTTAACTGTAATGGGATAATGTAGGCTCTTTCTTATGTTATGGTATTTCATTTCTATTCGAATAATAATTAATAATTTTAAGCAAATTCTTAACAGAATCGGGAGATTGTTTTTCGATTAATATATTCGAGATGTCCGGTCTGGTTGATGTTTTAGGCTTAAGAGAGTTGCTTGTGCCGTTGAAAGAGCTGTTCAAATCTTCATTCTCTTTTGAGGTTTGCTGTTGTCTCGTTAATTGCAGGAAATCTACCTCTTTATTTCGATACAAATTATATTCATTTAGCAAATAGGCATATGTGAAAAAGCGTCACTTACCGATAAAACTTTGAATTAATGTCGTATATTAAACGTTTCTTAGCCCCGGGTTAAGGCATGGATGTTCGTGTTGTTTTCTGCTGAGGTCCTGTCATCCTCTCAGATCTTCTACTGTGGCATATAAACTGACAGGCTCCTGTCAGACCTCTGTGGCAAGCAGCTGCTTGAGGGGGTATTTATTTATTTTTATTTATAATCACACTAAAAACTTTCACTACATACGTTAAGAGCAGACTATGATGTACACACATAACCTTAAAAATAAACGAAAAGTTTAAAATTAGGGGTGCCAACATAAAAAACATTGCTGATCCCCAAATGGGGATTATGGAAAGTGAAGCGTTAATGTCAATTGGCTTCTTAAGGGCTATCAAAAAAGAGGTTCCCCCTTTTAACCCTTTAAAGATTGAGAAATCTACCAAAGAGTAGAAGGTAGTAAAAAAAAATAATAAACACTATTTGGACTAATCTATTTCAAATTTTGGGCCATTATGGGTTAATGGTAAGGCAGAGCTTGTCAAGTTGATGGGCCTGCAAACCATTCAGTGGTTGTGAGGTTTCCTCCATGAGTGCCACTTCCCCCACAGCAGACATAATTTCTAACAGTAAAACTTTCTTAAACACACAACAAAAAGCTAATCTGTTAATTTATTCAAATAGTATGCAGCTGAATGCATATATGTATATATAGTATACAGCTGCTGGAAATAACAGTCTAACTCAAGAAGTTATAATTTTTTTTAGTTTTTAATGTAACCTTATAGATGTTGTAGTGCAAATAGCTGAGATTTTAAAATGACGAGTTCACAGGAGAAAACTGCAGGTTTTTTTTTTTTGAAACAAAATCAGATATTCAGTACAGAAATTTCTTCACATGCTACCCAACAAAATACCATTAAAGACAAAGTACTCATGTCGAAGCTGCAAAGTCCTTGGACTTGGATTACTTCCACTTGAGGCCTGTAGGGTAAAATAAAAGTTGTAAGCTTAATTTAAAAAGATTTATATTAAACAACTAACAAAGAAAATTAACTAGAAAAATGAGTTTACAGCAATTTACATTCTTAAACAGTAATCTGAAATTCAAGAAAGACTGACAGGAATTGGCATAAGTAAGAAATGGGATATAACATTAGTTCTCTTCTTTATCCATTTAGTCATATCCAACATTTGGAGACTTCATAGGCCAGTGTTCTCCATGCTGTTCTGTCGAGTATTGCTTTTCTTTCAGCTGGTTTATGTTCATGATAGTGTCAGCCATGATGGTATCAAGCCAACGTGTTCTTTGTCGACCTCTACCTCTCTCCACTGACCAAACCCAACGTTATAGCCTTTTATAGTGAGTTTGTCCGCATGATGTGACCAAAGTAGGTCAATCATAATCATGTGATTCCAATGGTTTTATATGGTTGATCACTTTTATATTTGTTTCCCTGGCTGTCCAGGGTATTCTTAGCAATCTTGTTGTTGTCCAGCTCTCGCATCCATACATCATTAGAGGGAAGACTATTGCTGTTACTAGTCTACATTTGGTGTCCAAGGTGATGTCTTTATTTTTTCAGATAATGTGTTGGGTCAAATGCAATAGAGAAGGTGGTTTCATTACGTTGATATCCAAGAGAAGATAGCATCATACACTCTTTGAAGAATTCTCTGGTCTGGAAGCCATGGTTGATATGGGCCACTGAGCTGGTTTACACTCCTGATGGTGTTCGAGACCAATTGGTCTGTGCGAAAGAAAAGTCTCAGTTTGATGATATGGTCAGTGACGCTTTTCGGAAGGCTACTGATCTGCTGCTTTAAACTCAGAATCTGATCGTCCCACACCTCATTATCAGAGAGTAGTTCTGTCATTAATTTGCTCAACAGTAGTCTGGTGAAGAGGACTTTTGTCATGAAAGGCGATTCTACTCTCGCGCCATGTTTCATCATGGAGTACATCACTTCCGGCGTCGAATAAACAGCTGCAACCAGGACAAGAGTAATGAGGTGGAATCTCACGTGGCCATTTTCGTTGCAGATGAACCACACTGAAGAATTTTGTAGTCTGTTGCATAAAAGTTCATCTGAATGCGGGCCATAATGTTCTTGAAGAATTTTTGCTTTCCTTTTTTCGCATTCGGTTATCACGAATGGCCCGTGGGATCGCGTTCTCGCATTCTCTTCATCTATTGCCATCTCCATGTATATCTGGCACGGCAACGAATCCAGACGAAATGTATCCAGTGGATTACACATTGGAAGTCCGCTTTTGGACAAATGTTTCAAGTCCCACGTGGCCGAATATTTCACATTTAACAAACTAAACAACGTGTTCTTGAAGTGTGTTTGATCAAAACACTTTTTCAGTTCACTAACCTTGTCTTCTCGAAACACCCAGTGAAGATCATCCCCAAAACGTAGGCATGTGGTGCTGTAGGAGTGACGTTTTCCATATCACTCAAAATTGCAACCAAACGAAAAAAAAAACGGTGACAAATTGGGACAAAGAGTTATAAATTACAGTGAAGATAACAGCAGAAATTAGTGATCTTGTATTAAGATCTGCAGTCGGTGTCAATTTCAGTGATGAGTAACAATGAATCTGGTAAGAATGTCAAAATGTGATGTTCTACGAAACAAAGAAGCTTTAATCTCATTGGACGACAGAAGGCGTCACTTTCAATAAATATAACAGCGAATTGAATCTATATCCCCCCCTATAATTCATATGTAGATGGTGAGTTCTCTGCACCCATTCACTTGATTTTCTGATCCCTTTGAAGTGTTTGGGCATCTGCCAATCGTAGCGGTATGACTTTTTCTGGGTTTCCATTCAAGTGACGGTTTTCTTCTTTCAGCACTCGGTTGTCTCTAAAACAGACTTCTAACGTTGAACCTTTCTGTCTAATGTCTGCCAAATCTTCTTGGGCTTGGTCGATATTCGCAATTCGGTATTGTCCAGGCAGATGGATGTCCAAACGTTGAACAACGTGGCTCTTCTTCTGAATCTTGTTTCCGAATAATAGCCAGTAATGCTTCTAGTGGATTGATGCATCTGCCTTCAACGTCGGTGTTCGCTTCATTGTAAATTAATTTTCTTTGGTTTTTGATGATCTCGATGGATGCAAAATCTTGGCGAGATATTTCACGCCAGGGATGCTTTCCACATACTTGACGTTGATATGGCACTTGTACCTCTTCAGCAGATAAGCATTGTATGGAGCTACGTAACGGTTATTTGTTACTCTGCTACCACTGATGTCCTCATGGTAGACGGCATGTCTATGTGAAAATTCGGGATTGTGCTGGTCCAACTTGGAGTCGTAGCGACGTCGATACTTTGGCTTCTCACCATCCACTAGAGGTGTAACATCTTGGAAAGGCTTGGGGAAGTTGAAAGGGTACTTCGCACGTCCATTCTTGTTGACCATGCACGTCACATCTGGGTTCAGCTCTCCATACAGATTATGAATCATCCACTTTAGCACCAGTTCTCACAAATTGGGATCGTCGTTGTTGGGAATTTCAGCTGAGATTAGGTTGTCAAGTTCCTCTGGGTTATGGATTGTCTTCAGGACAGCTGGTGCATATGTGGGAGGCCAATGCTTCTGGAATTCCATTGTGTAGACGTAAGCGCCCACCTTTCCGAAGATCTGACTATTCTCCAATTCTTTGATAATATTGTTGAATTTAAGCTTGGCAATTCTAGCAACGAGGTCAGGCCTGTCTTGAGTGAGCTGCTGGAAGGTAATTCCATCTTCGGAGGCTATACGTGATGCTTCTTTAATCTCTTGCCAATTGGGATTGTAGGTCATGGTGATGAAGAAATCTATACTGGCCGGGTATCTCTTTGCTAAATAAATAATTTTCTCAAAAACAAGGAATTGTATTTAGGAATTACAGTCGAATATATTATTACTTACCAATTACTGATGTGGAAACATCATCTCTGTGATGGACCCAGCTACCATACAATTTTTCATATATAAATAATTTACATGGAACCTGTAGAGAAAGGAAAAATATTAAACATTTCATGAAATTGTCATAAAATTTGAATTTTAGCATTCAATCACATCAATTATTACTCCTAGTTGCTATTAACTACCCAAATACTTTCAAATGTTTGGCATACAATTTATTGTTTGAAACACTGAACCAGACAAATATATGGCAACTGATATTTTAATTTGCAAAACTACAGTAAAACAACTAGAAGTTATTTATAACTTACATGAAAGTCCATTATTTCCACCATTTTTCTTTTTTTTCTTAAACATTCTGAAAGTTTAGATAAGTTTAAGAAATTTATCTAAAACTGCAAATAAATGAAATTTGGAACAGAATTATATTTTCCACAGTAATTTGAAGACGAAAAAAATTTTCGCCGTTGATCTTACAGACATCTTTGTTCAGTGGCACAAGTATAGCTCAGTCACTTCATCCCTTCATAGTTTTCATTGGCGAGGCAATTTCCGAAGACTTGATCAATGAGATTGCCATTAGAAAGGATGTCTTCCGGTAGTTCTATTTCGTCCATGGCAGTTCTCCATTCCCAAGCGTCAGCAGATACTTCGTGAATTCTTTTTGTTCTGGGTCAACATGAATATTCTTCTTCAGCGAAATGGAATTGAAGTGTCGCCAGAGGTCTCTTGATTGATAGGTCAGTAGTTCACTTCAGTTGGCTAAGGGCTGAACAGCATCTGAGTTCAGCTCTCCATACAGATTATGAATCATCCACTTTAGTACCAGTTCTTGCAAATTGGGATCTCTGTCAGGAATTTCAGCTCAGATCAGATCGAGTTCCTCTGGGTTATGATGTTAATGATGGTAAATCACTGTTATTTTTGTTCCATAAATATGTATAAAGGTCCTTATCAATGAAAGAAAGTTTTCGTAAGCAAGCATTTTGATAACATTTATATTTAAAAAATTTTAAGCTACAATATGAAAAGGCTATTTTTTTTTATCAGTATTGCTTAAATATGCTATCAATATTCGTGCAACAAGGTCCATTTCACTGTCGACGGGGGTCTCGTACACATGGTCTTTCATGGCCCCCCACAAAAAGAAATCCATGGGCGATAAATCAGGTGACTTGGGTGGCCAAGCAATCGGTCCACCTCTACCGATCCATCGAGCTCCGAATGTTCGGTTCAGGTAATCACGCGCAACAATTGTGCTATGGGCTGGAGCCCCGTCATGTTGATACCACATATCTCCGCGAATATGCGCAGGAACAGCGCCCAGAAAAGTCGGTAACACTGTCTCAAGAAATATTAGGTATTTCCGGCCGTCCAATCGGGGCGGTAGCAAGTAAGGTCCCAACAAACAGTCACCAATGAATCCAGCCCACACATTTACGGCAAAACGATGTTGCGCAGCGTGACTTCTCGTACCATGCGGGTTGTCGTAAGCCCACACATGTGAATTGTGTGTATTGAACACACCTTCAGGAGTGAATGAAGCTTCATCTGTAAAAAGGACAGAAGCTGGAAAACTGGAGTCCACGGCACCTTTCTGCATGAACCATTGTGCAAATTCCACACGCTTCTGATAATCGTCAGGATACAGTAACTGCACCCTTTGCAGATGGTAAGGATGCACACGTTCCTCGTGCAGTATCCGCCACACTGCTGACTGAGAGACCCCAACTGCTGAGCAATAGCTCGTGTGCTGGTATTCAGATTATCTTCGATGGACTGTAGGACTTGTTCTGCGACATTGACAGTCTGCGTCAGTCGTCTTCTCCCCATATCCTGCATGTTGCTGCGCAGTGAACCACGTTCGCGCAGATTGCGATGCACACATGCAAACATTTGATGCTGTGGTATTCTTCTGTTGGGGTATCGGTCTTCGTAAACTTGCCTAGCTCGGCGGCCGCTTTCGCCAGCTGCCCCATATGCAAGATGCATATCCGCTAGCTCTAGATGCGTAAAACGATTCATCTTATCACTAGTAAGTCAGCTCGTACACTGATGACAGCGGGAGTGGTCGGGCGAGCTGTACACTGGTTGGGTACATACAGCACCCTCTACATACGCATGCGTACATTTGCGGAAATTCTTTCCTATGTGAAATCGGTTTCCTGACGTATTCCCTACCTCCCCACGAAATTTGAACAATAAGTTTTGAATCACCCTGTATAGTTAGTGCTGATGGTCAAAATTAGTATTTTCTGCACATTGCACCATGTTTGGAAAGTGTGTGAAATCTTGAACCCTTAAATATTCCACAAAAAAGATTTGGTTTTAATGTAAATTTTAGAACATGCTGTGACGCAATTAACTTTATCTTGTAGTTTGAAAATCTGTTCATTCATGTGAGCACTGACCAATATCCAGAAAATGTTGTATGACACTTTTCATCCTCAATGATAGAGTAAATTATTATTTTACTTCTTTCTGTAAGAAAGCCCCAGATTGCTGTTAGTAAAGCAGTAAATCATTCCGCTCTGCCACCTTACATTCATAAAATACACAACATAGTTAAAACCAGCAGTCTCTTCTAGATTCAGTAATTACAAATTCTCATTGATTCAGAATGTTGCATCAGATAAATTTGACAATTTTTAAATCTCTTTCCTTTACATCATTCAAAGTGAAATCACCATTTAGACCATGTTCTTGCAGTTGCTGCTTCAATACAGATGAAGCCTAAATTTTTTGCTCAGTCATATCTAGTACACCTTCCACCATTACTAATTTTTCTAAATGCAATTCAAACTTCTTTGTTATCAGAAACTTAAAAATATTGATGTCATGAATCACAAGCATTTTTTGTTTGAATTTCGAAATCTTGTCACAAACTAAGCCAAAAAGGAAAACAAATTATTCAGCATCCTTAACCCATTTCCTGCCAGATTTTTTTTTCCGAATAAAGTTGTTTTGGCAAGTAAACAAACATGGTATATTAAATTATATAATTTAGAAAGTAAATATATTTGACTTTTATTGTTTAAAAAAAAATCCCCATATTGGGATTATGATACAAAACGTAAATAATTGCATCATTATTTTATGAGTGCCATTGAATAACACATTCTGCATGTAACCCAACATCACACTTTACACATTGTTTCCTAACGTTTTTCTTACAAACCACACGTTTTCTCTGTTTTCCATCTAATGTTCTCTCTGAATAATGCCCTGCAGGATTTTTTCTTATGTCTTCTGGTACATACTTCTGTGAACTCGCACTATATGATGACCTTCCACTATTTTTTGGGTCAGATAGAGAGTCAATATTCAAATAAGACCTCGCGACCATTCTTTTGAAATCCAATAGTGGCATTTTTCCATTAGCGCTGCACTACAGGACATGAGCATTGACTAGAGCCATATCCACTGCATTAGTGAAAATTGGAAAATACCATTTCGTGCCACTAATTTGTATTCAATAATTTTGTATATTCCAGTCAAGTTTATCAACACCACCCATGTACTTATTGTAATTTGCAATATCCTTAGGCTGCGGAAGTAACACTTGTTTCTTCTCAGCTCTAGACCATCTTGGCCCTCGTCCCAAAGGTAGAATTTCCAAATGATTTGATAGCATTCTAACAGTGTTGTTATTTTCCAAACAACGCCAAATATTTCATTTCTTTTGTCAAAGCTGTAATCAAAAGCCCCACGTGATTTCGTTTTTCATTTCCCCATTCGTTTTTATAGGGCATTCATTCATCCTATTATATCTTGCCATTCCTGTCACTGGTATATTTCTCTCTTTTAGATTTTTCATCAAATCAAAACTTGTGAAAAAGTTATCAAAATAAAAGCAGTGTTCTTCTGGTTTGTCTATAGTTGCCATCTTATTCAATATTACCAACATGCCTAACCCATTCGTATCTGTTTCAGAACTATTTGGCTTACCTTCATAGATTTCCACATTATATCAATATCCGGTCTCAGCGCAACACATAGCCCTTGCTTGAAACCGAAGTGAATGGGCTTGCCTCTAATAAATTGCTTCAGATAATGGTGACCATAATAACGCACCATTTGTTCATCAATACTAAAATTATGCGAAAATACTCCAAATTGCACAAAATTTTTGTTTAGCTCATCCACAGTTGGTTGAATTTTGAATAACTTGTCTCGATTTTCATTTATTATTGGTATATCTGTATTGTCACTAAAATGTAGGTTTCTCTTTATTTCAATATAGCGATTTTTTGGCATACATTTTCGTACAATTCCAATATATATGTCTTCTTCTGACCAATACATCTGCTCTTGAATTAAAGAGTGATATCCAGTTAAAACTAAAATTCCCAAAAAAATTTTGAGCTGCATGAGATGCACTATGCTGTATGATATGCTCTACTAGATCATCTGTAAAGAACATTTCAAAAATTTCTACTGGTGTTTTATCTTTTACTCTTCCTATCATATTTATTTTATGCTGCTTGCATTCTTCTCCATGAGTAGAAATGTTGAAGGATGCTCTTTCTCTATTCCACTCCAATATGGGTTTTTCCTTTTTAGGTTTCTTATTCCTTGGAACTACAATCTCTTTATTACATCTTGCACCATGAATTTCTATTGAGTTCTGTTCTCAAGCAGTTCTCTGCAGTTCCCAGGTTCGAGTCCCAGATCAATCCAGGTTCAGTCCCAGATGGGTCAGCTTTGAGACTTATCAGCGCAAAATTCCCCGCCCTCCCCACGGTCAGTAGGGGACACTGATGGGCTTGGAAAGGTTGCCGTCCATTGGATGGGACGTTAAGCCGTGACCCCGTGTGCTGGATAGTCATACCCTGTGCACATTAAAGAACACATTGGATGGTCTTGACGGGAGGCTACCATTTGTCATAAATAAACTGAAATTTTTGATTCAAGCTTTTTTATTTAATTAAATTTATTTTCAAAAAATGACATCAGATAATGAATAATCAGTCAATAAGTAAATCGACGTATTTGCATAGGATATCTGGCAGTTCTAGTTCCTTTATGCCATCAGGCAACTGCCAGTTCCTATACAAACTCAGTCTTATGAAGCATTTGTAGGTTTGCTATAGTTTAGCTGGTGTGAAAAATCCCAGATCCATTTCTGGATACAACTCATTACAGATTTTACGTAATGTCCTCAATGTTTGAAGTCGAACAAATCCTGATTCAGCCACTTTCATCATTGTAGCGGGTGGTTGGGGATCTGAACGTAAAACGAGGCGTAGGTTCATCATCAATTTTCGTAGCTTTACTGGAGTGGCGAGGAAGTCGTTTTTGAAATGAAAAGAATCCCAGTCAAAATACATCATGAATCTGAAGTTGTTGAATTATTTTTTCCAACAAAATGCCACACACGATTACCCTCAATTGGGCAGTATTTTTCTCCAGGCCACCATCCAGGAATCTAAGAAAATAGTTAATATTTAGTATTGATTGTTTTCGAGAACTTGTTAGTTTATTATTATTATTATTATTTGTAGATTCTAGGAAGATTATTTCCTAAATTACTCCCTGAATAAACTCCTTAATACCCTTTTAATTACGAGTGTTTTGGACTCACCTAAACCCTCTTACCCATTTTGAATTTACAAATCGGTACGAGCTACGAGACCCCACCCATTTTGGACCAACTTTAGGAAGTTTCCGTTATTAGGCTGAAACAAATGTTCAGTTGTTCCACAAAAAGCTAGCATTGTGAGGCCAATAGTCTAATTATTGACATAATTCTTTTTAGAACTCCTCTCCAATGCTGAATTTCCATATCCATAATTCGTTGATATTCAGCGTCAATAGTTTTTTTCTGCTTTAATCGAATGTCCAATTCTTTCCATGCTCTAAAAGCATTTCTGTGATTTACAGACTTTTCGTGCATTGTGAGGGCTTTTATAAGATTTCCCCAGTCAGAATAACCTTTTTTGGACCAGTCATTAATAGCAGACGAATTATCAAATAATATACAACGAAAGCAAAAAATGGCATCATTTGTAACAGAGTAAATTAACCAACTTCTCTCAATGACTTCACTATTGCTCAACACTTTCAAATAATGCGAGGGCGAAAATCTACGCCTTCCTTTATTAATAGGAAACTCGGATTCTTTAATTTGATGTAGACCCCTCTCAACCAGTATTTGACGAGTTTCAGATGACATGCAAAAAGCATTCCATAATGCAGGATCAGAAGGAATTTCGTTGGCTCTCTTCAACAACTTCTCGAAGTGATTGGGGCGGCACTGAGTTTTTATTTGCCAAATCCAAAGCAGTCGCTGTTGATGTGGATGTGGATGGCTCATCTAAACAGGACTTTTGTACTAAGAATTCCTTCATAACATAGCTTAGCTTTCTTCCTTGTTCCTCTTTCTTTAAGCGTTTCTTTTTATATTGACTTCCAGACAATTTTTTCCTTTTCTGTTCCATACTGTAATAAAAATATTAAATAAAAATTCACAGTCCTTCGCAAAGATGCAACCGGGGGGAGGAGGGGGGGGATCATTGAAAATGATTAAATATGATAATGCTTATCATGCTATTAAAATAGGGTAGATAAAATAACGATAGAAATGAGTTGCAAAGCTAGTAAGATTTGTAGGTAACAGAACATAATAAATAGATAACGAATATCTGTCAAATTGACAGCCAGCAGCCGTTTTTGACATTTGCCTTTCTTTAACTTGTTATTGTATTGTCTCCACTTCAACGTATATGAATTTGGTAAAAATGTAGCAATAAATAACGAACGCAAAAGTAGATTGGGTTGGGTTGCTTTACCTCTGAGCGGCACTCTTTTGCACACCATGGGCTAAATGGCCAGGTCACATGGACCCCGAAGGCTCAGAGAAGGTTGTTGGAGGGGACCCACTGGAACAGCTGTTGGGAGACAGATGGTAGCCTCCCGTCAAGGCCATCCAGCGTGTTCTTTAACGTGCACAGGGTATGACTCTCCCGCACACGGGGCCACGGCTTAACGTCCCATCCGACGGACGGCAGCCTTTCCAAGCCCATCGGTGTCCCCTACTGACCGTGGGCAAGGCGGGGAATTTTGCAGAGATAAACCTCAACGCTGACCCAGCTGGGACTCGAACCTGGGAACTACAGATTACGAGCCTGGCGCGCTACCGACTGAGCCACCCCCACCCGCAAAAGTAGGCAAATGCAAATATTTCCTAAGCAACTCTCTCTCTATCACACACAGAACGCAAAAGTAGCCCAATATTACCTAAATAACTCTCTATCTATCACACAGAGGCACACGTTCCGCACCTGAGATATACCCAGTCCATGCAAATGCTACTTTTTAATTCGAGTCCCTATTGTCATAACATAATCATTTTCAATGATAATAAGTAACTACAATTGCTGTAAAAAACAATAATTCTCTTACCTGATCTACTTTTTAAACACAAAAACTGATTTAGTATAAATGCACAAAAATTATACTGATACAGATATATACTGCTCACAAAAATTAGGGGATATTTCATCGCTTCATATTCATTACGAAATATCCCCTAATTTTTGTGAGCAGTATATATCTGATTTACTGATTTAAATACAGCACAGCCACTTGTCACTTTTCATGACAAACTAACATTAAAATCAAATATTGTCAATAATTGTAAGCTCAAAGCAGAACTATCAACACGTAACACGTGCAATTGTCTTTTGTGATAATTGCCGCCTCAGGTTTTAGGAGCGGCCGCACGGTATATTACAAACAAAAATAATAGCTTCGTGCTGTCAGATCAAGTCTTTCGGCGAGCGCTCGCCAACGATGCACCTGCACCAGAAATTGAGATCAAAGGATACCGAAAGCGCTTAGGCAGAGGCGTGCGATAAATCATAAATCAATATCGGAATAACATAGACCAATATAGAAAACCGTTGCATAAAGATTTTTAATTATTGAATGGTTCAAATTGTATTTTGATTTCGCTTCTTGTGCCGCCCCCTTACGGTGCCGCCTCTCTGTATCATAGCGCGGCACGGCCCTATTTCCAAATCACCATCTGATGGAGACGAGAGGACAACAGCTGTGACCAGTGTGCTCCAAAAAAAGTGGCAATCCTTCTTTTCACACTCTTCTTGCAGTACGTAGAAATGCAAGGGGAATTATTTAAGGGACGTCTCCTTAACTGATTGACTTGTAACCTAAGTTTAAAGTATTCCTGCACTATATAAGAATTCAGTGGAAACATGGTGAGAGCGTTCAAAGGCGGAAGTTCAGATTGAAAGACAGCAATAGCTTCTGACCAAGTATTTTGGAACTGAAGAAGATGAGATGTCTTGACCTTGAAAATAAAGTCAGAATCCTCAGTCTTTAACTCCTCCAAGAGATTAACGCAATCAACACGCTTTTCTTCCAACATGATCTCCTCCATCTCTTCCTACAGTGCCTTCGACACACACCTGCACTTTTCTAACTGATTGCCACAAAAGGGAAAGGAATTTCTTTTTTTTAAATTTCAGTGGTGATGAGCAACAATGAATCTGCTAAGAACTTCAAAATATGACGCAGAGCTACGAAACAAAGAAGCTTTAATCTCATTGGACGACAGAAGGCGTCACTTTCAAAAACTCTAACAGCGAATTGACGAATTTATATCCCCCCCCCCTCTATAATTCATATTTGAATTGAGGCTCATGCAGTGTTTATCTCTCACTTCACGTATATATAATATAAATATAACTCCTTAATTATTAATTAATTATTCATATTATTATTATTATACACCATGAGCTAAATAGCCCATGGTGTGCAAAAAAGTGCCGCTTAGAGGTAAAACAACCGAAGCTAACTCAATGAGGGCAGAATGGTAGTTACAGAAGAAATTTTGAATGAACAGTTAGGACTCGATCCATAGAACGCAAATTATTCATTTTAGAAATACGACATTCCCACCAAGGAACTTATGCTGTTTGACGATCATGATGTGATCTGGCCCAAGCAGAGTTTCGTTAGGTTTGTTAATTTCATTACAGATGCACAAAACAATGTTAATTTCATTGTAGATGCACAAAACAATGTTAATTTCATTGTAGATGCACAAAGATTTACCCACGTAAAGCCGAATTTATAATTTCGGCAATAAAAAAAGCTGCCTTTAAATAATGCAAAATATTTTTTCAATAAACAAACAAAATGAAAGGTTTAAAAGGAAACTTTAATCAGATGAATTTAGCACATGTTATTTACTTAGTTCAGAGTTCGTTTACATCATATTGAGGTAACTATGAAGTGTTGACGGCAGTTCGAGACTGGCAACTGCTGTTGGTAATTCAAACTTTTTGCTCATTTGACTTCTAATCACACTCCTGCAGATGTGCATCAGATGAGGAGGTGTCTTTTCATTTAACTTCAGTTTGCCAAACGAGGCCTCGTACAGCGCACGAAGTACCCTTGGCTCTGATAAATCTGGAAGATGAGGCCTGCTGAGTTCCGAGAGTTGTTGTACGGTATTCTGCCTCAGTGGATCTGCTTCCATGATGAGGTTCGTGGTGACAATCATTTCTCTCATGCTCTCACTAAAATCGTTCATTGACACTCTCAATTCCATAGTTTCCATGTCCCACAGCAGTTCATCATTAACCACTTGAGTAGAAATTTTGCTTAACAGCAATCTGGTAAGCAGCATCCTAGATTTTGAAAGGTTCCCTGTCCTAGTCTGCTCAGCACCATACAGCAGCAACGAAAAAAGAATATCCGGTTTGGAATAAATAGCTGCGATGAGGTAAAGTGGAAGGAGGTGAAACTTGATGCGGCCATTATCACTGAACAGAAACCATACGAAAGAATGTCGAATCCTGTGGGCCAATAGTTTATCAGAATTCCGGCCATGCTTTTCCTCTAACAGTTTCACGGTAAGTTCTTCGCTCTCTGTGATAATGTGGGGACCATAAACCCTTTGGAGATTTTGTTGCTCCAAGGTTAAGTCCATGAACTTTTCGCAGGGGAAAGAATCCAATTGAAAGGTGTGCAATGGATTGCACGTTGGCAATCTCCCTTTCGAGTGTTCTTTCATTTCTTGCATGGCAGAATATGGAAATGAAAACAACTTACTCAACGAGATCTTGAATTGCTCGTCATCTGAGGCATTGCTGAAATGTGTTAGCTGATTGCCAGGAAACAGCCAATGAACACCACCAAAATTTAACTACTGGGGGGGGGGGGGTTCTGTAGGAGAAACGTTGTCGTCGCCCTCAATCATCCTGCAAACTGTCGTTATCGAACAAGGAAAAACCACACACATAAAACAAGATCGCCATTCCTTATAAACATTGCAAGGGTGTCAATTGCAGTGATGAGCAACAATGAATCTGGTGAGAATGACAAAATGTGACGTTCTACGAAACAAAGAAGCTTTAATTTCATTGGACAACAGAAGGCGTCACTTTCAATAAATATAACAGCGAATTGAATCTATATCCCCCCCCCTATAATTCATATGTAGATGGTGAGTTCTCTGCACCCATTCACTTGATTTTCTGACCCCTTTGAAGTGTTTGGGCATCTGCCAATTGTAGTGGTATGACTTTTTCTGGGTTTCCATTCAAGTGACGGTTTTCTTCTTTCAGCATTCGGTTGTCTCTAAAACAGACTTCTAACGTTGAACCTTTCTGTCTAATGTCTGCCAAATCTTCTTGGGCTTGGTCGATATTCGCAATTCGGTATTGTCCAGGCAGATGGATGTCCAAACGTTGAACAACGTGGCTCTTCTTCTGAATCTTGTTTCCGAATAATAGCCAGTAATGCTTCTAGTGGATTGATGCATCTGCCTTCAACGTTGGTGTTCACTTCATTGTAAATTAATTTTCTTTGGTTTTTGACGATCTCGATGGATGCAAAATCGTGGCCCTTATAGATGAACTTGTCGAGATATTTCACGCCAGGGATGCTTTCCACATACTCGATGTTGATATGGCACTTGTACCTCTTCAGCAGATAAGCATTGTATGGAGCCACGTAATGGTTATTTGTTACTCTGCTACCACTGATGTCCTCATGGTAGACGGCGTGTCTATGTGAAAATTCGGGATTGTGCTGTTCCAACTTGGAGTCGTAGCGACATATTACTATGTGGAGAAAAGAAAGGATAATATAAATAATTATGAAAGTTAAAAGTTCTTTTAGATTGAACCTCTTGCAAGGCAAAAATGTCAATCTGTTTGTATTTACATAGCACAACAATATCTTCCTTTTTAGACATCAACCCCCTGCAGTTCCACTGCAGGAAAGGTTGTTTCACTGTTGAAAGGTTGTTTCAGAAGATTGAATTGCTTATTTCTTGAACCGTTGTAGGATATCCGAAATTAAGATAAACTCCTCAACAGAGTGACAAATAAATTTTAACAGATGAAGTATTAAGTCCACTATCAAGTTTGCAGTGAAATGTTCTGAGTCAATTTCTTTTGCAATGTCCTCTGGTGAGAGTGAAGGTACACTTTTAGAAGAATTTTTCTTTTTTTTTAGCTTGTTTCATTTTCGTGATTTCTGCATAACTTTTTTTGTCTTTATCCGATTGTAGGATATGTTCATCTTTTGTCTGTGGATGACTTTGGCATTTAGAATAGTCACAATATGAAGTTGAAGGTTGTGAAAGATTTGTTTCATACATAGTTCTTTTTTTTAGTATCATCAATATAGTTGTCAAATCCGTGTAAGAATGGTTTTTTATGCTGTTTAATATTATGTATAGTTGAAATTCTTTCATCATCATCAGACAGTTCACTGTCAGAGTCCTGTTTATCATGTTGAGAAGTTTTGCTGGCAGGCGGTTTGTAATCCTGGTATACACGGATCTGGGAGAGGCCTGCATTCATCTTTGCCTGACGAAATGCAGCTCACCAGCTACATTGCATTTTTTGCTGTATTTTCAAGGCGCTGCAAGCAATTTTTTTAATTTTACAACCAAAGTAGGTGGCCGGATGGGCCATTCCACAGTTTGGATAGTTTAAGTCATTAGAATTACGTGTTTTATATGAATGAGGACCACTGCATCGTTTGCAGCGTACTCGACTTCTACAATTGTAGGCAACATGGCCCGAGCGAAAACAGTTTCCACATAGAACTGGGGATCCAAAATATTCAGTAATATTAAAATATGAGAAGCCTATGTAAGCACAATTAGGTAATTTCTTAAATAAAAATACCCCCTCAAGCAGCTGCTTGCCACAGAGGTCTGACAGGAGCCTGTCAGTTTATATGCCATAGGAGAAAGTCTGAGAGGGTTGCTTTCTTAATAGTTTTATTTTAATACAACTTATAAATACTGAAGTGTGTGCTTCACACTACACAACATATAAAAATACCCCCTCAAGCAGCTGTTTACCACAGAGGTCTGACAGGAGCCTGCGTAACTTATGGGGAAAGACTGTACAAGAATGTCACTGTGAAGGGAATTTCTCAATCAAAGAAATTATTCCCGAATAATCACCCCCCTCACTTCTTCATTATCACTGATGTCCGTCTCACTTGTGTCTACCTGTCCTGTCACATCAGTGCTGAGGTTCTTTAGTATCTTCTCTGACAATTGCAGTATATTCAACTTCACTGCATCCTTGAATAATGGAAATTCTTCAAAGTTCTTTTTTGTCAGATCACCAAGGTGTATGCTGTACTGATGAATCTCAGAACATTTCTTAATAGTTTTGCTTCTTAGATCCATAAAATCTGTCAAAAGTTTCTCCATTTCCTGGGATTGAAGGTTTTTCTGTGCGAGTTCCTCAGGCGACAAAGGTACTCTCTTTCTCTTGCTTTTGCCAGCTCTGAGATCAGCCCCTTTCGAAAGACCTGATGTTACGACTTCATATACACGTTCTCCCCAACCATCTTCTGGTGGATAGAACATACCAGACGCACAATCGACTGCTCTTTTCGTTTCAGTTCCTTCGAGTATGTATCATAAGCCTACTGATTCACTGAATTGTGACTGCAAAGTCGATAACATAATAGTACTATTATGCTGAACTCTGATTTCCCGCACAGTATCTCCACTTTTAACTTTAACAAACATTTTTTCTCCAGCAAACCAAATCTTCACTACAAAGCAAAAGACAGCGAAGTTCCCAAATTCCAATCGCCAAACGAAAAAAAAAATGGAAGTAGTGTTTGTGTAGTGGCCTTTAACACTTTTCTTAAAAAGGTTTAAAAAAAAGTCAGTTACTTTGGTGTCAAGATCTGAAAATTTTTGGTTTTCATTGAAGAAGATAAGTGAAAGTTCTTTATGATTAGTCTTCTTAATAGTAGAGTGTTTTTGTGTATTTTGCACATTATTGAGTTAAATCGTCTAAGAACATAGAAGTTGAATTGTCGAATTCCAAATCAATAAATTATTCGCGAATTGTTTTTCCAATCTTCTCAACAGATGGAGGCACCCTGCAGTCACGCTCCACCACTCATTTATGGCGGCACTTTTCCATCAATCTTTACCTCATAATTGAAGAAGGTATCAGATCAAAATGACGAAAGATTACAAGAAAAACAAATCACGAACAAAACAGCAAAACAGTTCGACTCACTCTAGAGAAGAAACCAGAACTAACTGACAGCATTTACTATAATAATTCACCAAAGAAATCGCGCACAAACAAATTAGTCGAATTGACGGTTTGGCATACTGTTGCCAGATCCCCTAATAAAAATAATTATATACAGGGTGATTCAAAACTTATCATTCAAATTTCGTGGGGAGATAGGGAATACGTCAGGAAACCGATTTCACATGGGAAAGTATGTCTGCAAACGTCATCTACATGAACAAAATGGACAAGTAAAGTGAACACAAGGAAACAGTACAGTTAAGTGGTAACGAATGTGATATTTATTCCAACAAGGTAAAGTACAGGTTCACAGTAGGTGCTCAAAATTGCGACCATTTATACGGACACAGGATTCACAGCACCGTTGCATTGAGCACCGAACATTTACAAAACTGCCTGGCATATCACGGACAATGCCTGCGGCGGCCACTGTTCGTGCAACAAGGTCCATTTCACTCTCGAAGGGGGTCTCGTACACATGGTCTTTCATGGCCCCCCGCAAAAAGAAATCCATGGGCGATAAATCAGGTGACCTGGGTGGCCAAGCGATCGGTCCACCTCTACTGATCCAGCGAGCTCCGAATGTTCGGTTCAGGTAATCACGCGCAACAATTGTGCTATGGGCTGGAGCTCCGTCATGTTGATACCACATATCTCGGCGGATATGCGCAGGAACAGCGCCCAGAAAAGTCGGTAACACTGTCTCGAGAAATATTAGGTATTTCCGGACGTCCAATCGGGGCGGTAGCAACTAAGGTCCCAACAAACAGTCACCAGTGATTCCAGCCCACACATTTACGGCAAAACGATGTTGCGCAGCGTGACTTCTCGTACCATGCAAGTTGTTGTAAGCCCACACATGTGAATTGTGTGTATTGAACACACCTTCACGAGTGAATGAAGCTTCATCTGTAACAAGGACAGAAGCTGGAAAACTGGGGTCCATGGCACCTTTCTGCATGAACCATTGTGCAAATTCCACACGCTTCAGATAATCATCTGGATGCAGTAACTGCACCCTTTGCAGATGGTAAGGATGCACACGTTCCTCGTGCAGTATCTGCCACACTGCTGACTGAGAGACCCCAAGCTGCTGAGCAATAGCTCGTGTGCTGGTATTCGGATTATCTTCGATGGACTGTAGGACTTGTTCTGCGACGTTGACAGTCCGCGTCAGTCGTCTTCTCCCCGTATCCTGCATGTTGCTGCGCAGTGAACCACATTCGCGCAGATTGCGATGCACACGTGGAAACATCACTGCGGGCGAAGAATATACTGCTGCCACGAGGACTGGAGGAATGACATGGAACCTCACGAGACCATTGTCATTGTTAAAAAACCAAACGAAGGATTTTACGATTCTATGGCACAAGAGTTTATCTGAATGCGGGCTCCATTTATCTTCCATTATTTTTACCCTACATTTTTCAGTTTCTGTTATTACGAATGGGCCGTAAACCCTTGTCCTGGTTCCCTCTGGATCTAAGGCCATTTGCATGTACATTTCACATGGCAACGAATCCAACCTAAAGGTGTGCAATGGATTGCACGTTGGCAATCCACTTTTGGACAGCTTCTTGATGTCCTCCATCGCCGAGTAACGGCATGATAACAACTTACACAATGAGATCTTAAACTGTTGGTCATTTGAGGCATACTTTAACTCACTTACTTGGTTACCAAGAAAGAACCAAGCGCTTACTTCCTTCTCTTTTGTACTGATACTGAGGTCTAACGGCAGTTATACTTCTAGAGATAAATTCTCGCTGGGATTTCAGACTGTCCAGTGACCAGTACTTGTCAAATATTTCGAGCCTATTGTTTTCTTCTATTTAGCTTGAGCATTTTAGTCTACATTTTTCATTACACGCTGGACGTTTCTTTCTGGCCCACATTTCTGTTTTGCGAATTGATGATGATGTATAAGGTTTTCCATTATTTCGAAGAAGTTTTGCTTTAGTCTTTTTCCACTGAACCGGATTTGCTTTCCTTTTCTTACCCTTTCTTTTGTTATCTGCTTTAGTATTGTCCGATTCTGCACCTTCTGTCTCGTTACCAATATTCTCATTTTCTTCCGATCCTGATGAATCTGACGCGTTTTCAGATGAAGATGATGACATGCTAAAATCTGGATCGAAGTCTGAATCATCTATGGTTTCATCTGCTGATTCTTCTTGTTGGGCACTCGATTTAAACCGTTGTAACCTCAATCGCATTGTATGCGGATTTTCAGTACACTGCCAACTAGAATGTGTGTCATGATCTTCTGCTACTGTATCTTTGTTCAATTCCGTCTCTTTCATTGCATTTTCTTGTTCTGTGGTTTCTTCTGCAACACACTCTCGTACTTCCTGCTCTGGGTCCATAATAAATCTACCACAAACAAATACACAAAATTTGTTTTTGTTAACACAAAATTTAATTACTGTTAACGACACAACACAAAATACTGACACTCTCAGTCAGGAAAAGTGGCACAAGTCAAAATAAAACGGAACAAATAAAGAGGTTTAGAGTTAATTACTTCAAGAAAAGTGACACTTTTCTGCTTATGACGGTATTAAAATATTTATTCCACTTACACTTTCTACACAAATAGTGTCACAACTCGAAATGTGTCGGTTTTCTTGACCGAACACATGCACACCTTCTTGTACCAACACTAAAGTGACACTGTTCTTGCCATGATGAATGTGAAGTAGCCTAAAAGTAAAACTGACACAACTGCTCCCTGGCAGTTAATTTGCGAGTTAGAGATGTGACGTTTTTCGTTCACGTAGAGGAACACAATACCTATTTATCACTGACATAACCTCAAAATACGCATTTTTTGAGTTATGTCACTTTTCTTGCCGGGGTGCAATATGTGAACTAAAGAAAAGAAATTCTGAACTGGAAGAAAACAATCAGTTTCTGAGGAAAGAAATATGTCGAATCAGACATTGTGAACCAAATTACTAAAATAAAATTGGAGTTAATATTATAGAGGGAGTATAATGGTGAAACACAGTGCCAATAGTAGATAGAAATAGTATCAAGCCTATAATTGTAAAATTCAATAAGAATGTGCGTGATCAATGGTTAATTGCAAATAGAAACACCAATTATAGTGTTAATTGTGCAGATATTGATGAAAGATTTAAGAATGCCAAAGTATATTTAAATGAACATTTGACTCCTCTATTTGAAGCAATTGTTATATAAAACAAAAACAGGGTAATCTGGCTATAAATTCATATGGGTTGAGCAAAGTAAGATCTTGCGTTTAAATAAAATATCAGAAATATGTAGAATTAGAAATGACGATTTAAGAGATGTATTGGCTACTGATCTAAGGGACCTGGGTTCAAGCCCCAGGTAAGGCATGGATGTACATGTCGTTTTTCTGCTGAGGTCCTGCCATCCTCTCAGACCTACTTTAGCATATAAACTGACAGGTTCCTGTCAGACCTCTGTGGCAAGCAGCTGCTTGAGGGGGTGTTTTTTTTTTTATATTAAAGCAAAATGGCTCGGTTGCTAAGTGATGTTGAATGTGAAGTCAATAATGATTGTAATGTAATGGATTTAGATAGATTAAAATCATTTTTTAAGTTTGATCATTTATCACATATTTAATCTTAATATACGCAGTATTAGGAATAAGTTTGAAGAAATAGAGGCAATTATAGATGATAATAAATTAATTGAAATATGAGTTAAAGAGGATGAAATTTGTTTATATAATCTTAATGGGTATAAAAATTATATAAATGTAGACAGTACAACAAATCAGGAGATATCTTAATATATGTTAAGAATTCTATAAATATAGTTATGAATGGTGATATAGAGATGGAAACAGCAGAATCATTGTGCTCGACACTAAATAATTGTAATCTTTGTATATTAGTAGTGTATCGGTCTCACTTTTACACACAATGTCGATCATTGAAGAATTAGATAGAGTATTAGGAAAAGTTGATACGAAAAATATATTGTTTACAGGAGACATAAATATTGATTTATTTATCGGCAAAGAGTATGTAGATGAGTATTTGCTACTGATGTCGACATACAGTTTCCAATCGTATTTGAATGAAATAACCAGAAGTGCACACCCCTAGTTTTTTTGTGTTTGGACTGTGTATTTGTTAAAGGAAATTCAAATATATATGTGAAAGCAGTAGTTGTATTTTCGGACATATCTGATCATTTTTCAATTGGTATTAAAATTGATGCAATTAGCCAAAATTGTAACGTATTAGAGGAAAAGCAAAATAATTTTACATATAGAATAGACTATACACTACTTATTAACGAATTGGAAAAGACTAATTGGGATAACATTAAAAATACAGGAAATACAAATTTGGCATGTAAGAAATTTATCGACAAATTTTCTGAAATAATTAATAAATCCAAACAGTATTGCTTAAAAAACACAAACAGAAAATCGAGAAACAATTGGATAACAAATGAAATTATAAACCTTATTAAAACAACAGATAATTGCTATAAGAAATTTAAAAAATATCCACATAATAATGTATATGAAATGAATAATAAAGGTGTAAGAAATCAGCTTAATGCCAAAGTAAAAAATACAAGAAATAATTACTAGAGAACACAATTTCAAAAATATAAAGTAATAATAAAAAAAAATTAAAATTTATAAATGAACTAACTTGTCAAAAAAAGGAAAGTATCTGTTACACCGCAATTGTTTAATATTGGTAAGGAAACAAATGATAGCGATTCATTAAAAATAGCAAATGAATTTAATCTTTATTTTACTGGAGTTGCAGAAAATACTATTAAATGCTAAACACATGAAACTACTGCTAATTCATTTGAGCATAGTACCAGAACAAACGGTTCTATGTTTCTGCAACCAATTAGGGAAATTGAAATTGAAAATATTATTTTAGAATTGCATGACAATAAAAGTCTGGGTTTAGACGGATTTATTGCCATATAAAAAAATCTGTAAAGTATATTACTAATCCTCTTTCATATATTTTTAACATGTCAGTTCAAAATGGGGTCTTCCCAGATGAATTAAAGAAGGCAATCATGGTTCCTGTTTATAAAAATGGAAATAAAAATATGTTACCAGTATGCATGGATAAAAGAAGGCAAAATCTTTTTAAGGATCAAGAATATTTAGATGAAGATGACTTATTGTCATTGATATAAAAAGGTTAATATATTTTGATGTCTTTATATAGTATAAACTTCTCAGAGGCAAAACAGATTTTAGATTTAGAAATAAATCGTATTCTGAAGAATTTTAATTTTCCTATATGTTTAAAGCATAAAAATATTCTTGTAGATTTAGTAAGGTTTGCATTTTGGAAAATAGTACATTTCTTACAATGTAGTAGGATTCCTATTCATATTCCAATAACAGATTTGTTCGTGATACTTTTTGTTTACAAAAATTTATTAATTGATATATAAATTATTTATTGGAATAATCTGTAGCCTGCTGCAAATGGGTATAATATTTATCTATCTTATTTCTAAATATGTATTGCAATATATGGTGAATAAAAATGTGACTATTAAACAAGTAATAGTGAACAAATGGAAAAAAGAATTTAATTGTGTACATAATGTTTTTGAAATTCCTAGTACCATCATAGTAAGGACTACATGTAATAAATCTGATAAAATACAAGGTTTTGCTGCTGATAACTTATTTGAATGTCAGGGAGCGATTCCTGCATGCTCAATTTATAATAAGGTTAAATTTAGGAAACAAATTTTAATTTGTATACTTGCTTTTGGAATACAAAGTTATTGATTTTCATATATATTTATTAGTGGGGAAATTGACAATGCTGAATTGTTTGCATTACATATTTACAATTGTTTTTCACAATACCAAGGGCCAAAGGGATCACATGAAGTTGTACTGATTGTTTACTTGGAGCAAGTAAATTGCAATCAAGTACATTTACATATTTACAATCGAGAATTAACAAAAATAAAATTATATTCTTTAAAATTCCAAATTCCTCTATAGGGGAACAGTTGCACTTAGAAATCCTGCCGGCTGCTAATATGCAAAATCTTATTGCATTAACTCTGATATTGGAAATGAGCCCAATTTGTTTTTATGTATGAATTATGTTAAAATTGAATTGCATGCTACAGTTGTTTGCAGTAGTTCTTTTCAATGTGGGGACACTAATCATATGGTATTGTAATGTATTGTAATTAGATCATATGGTATTGTAATGTGTGTGGAATCAAAAATGGCTTGCTTCAGCCAACTCTTGTAGACTCTCTTAATGTTAAGACTATGTGCATGAAACAAACCATTTTAAATGTAATTACTTTCCAAAAACCACTGATAATGGTTTTGGAAGATAGTATTATTGTTTTTGGCATAAATTTGGTAGCAGAAAAATTTGCAAACCTAGGAAAAGTAATAATATTAATATCAGATACATGCAACAGTTTCTCACATTGGAGTAATGGTTGTTCCACTGGCGCAGAGCCACTTTAAACAGGTACATTTTCATATTCACAAGGGAGACTTAACGATAAAATCATATTACTTCTTTAACATTCCATATTCCTCTGTAAGAGAACAGTTGTACATAAAAATTCTATAGGTTGTTAATATGTAAAATTATATTGTATTGGCTCTGATACTGAAAATGTGCCTAATTTCTTTTCATCTATTTTTATGTGTGATGTCAAAATTGAAATGCCTCCTGCAATTACTTTCAGTAATTTCTTTCAATGTAGGAAAACTAATAGATCATAGGGAATAGTAATGAGTGTTGAATCAAAAAAGGCTTGCTTCGGCCAATGCTTTGTTATTGACTTTCTTAATATTAAGATTGTGTATGAAACGAATCGTTTTAAATGTAATTGCTTTCCAATAACCACTGATAATGCATTCGGAAGATAGTATTGTTTTTGGCATAAACTTGGTAGCAGAAAGAGTTTTAATTTTTGTATAAAAATTTCCAATAGTTTTTCATACTGTTAAGGATTAAAGAGCTCATATGGAGTTGTTCCACTGATGCAGAGCCACTTTAAACAGTCTCAATTTCATATTTACAAGGGAGCGATGCCTGTGTCCACTCCACAATACGTACACGAATTACAACAACGACTAGAAGAAAGCCATGACTCCGTCAGACATAACATCAACTTAGCAAGCGAGAGAATCAAAACTAGATACGACAGTAAAACAAATGGAGCTGTTTCTAATCAAGGAGATCTTGTCTGGCTGTACAATCCACATAAAAAGAATATACTTTCTCCAAAACTTAAGAAACTATGTTTTTATTTAGTGTGTGTACCGGAGGTTGACTATTGGTATCGATTATATTGGTAAGCTGGTGTATAAAAAGGAAAATGTTGTCTTATGCATGGTGATCAACGTATGAAAAGAATTGGGTTTGAAAAACCAGTACACTTAGTCACAGTTTTGTGTATAGTTATTTAGGAATTTAATAGATTCTTCTGAAAGCTTATCTTTGTATTATTATAGAGTTTTATGTCGGTTGACTTTGTTTATACATGATTTTATCCATAATTTTGTAATAAATTGCATTGTATTGTAATTTTCATTCACCATGTTCTTTCTTGAACTCACGCTCAGTGCTCATCCATTTTTAATTTGCAACAATATGTTTAAATTTCTGTGTATTCTATGTTATCCTTATGCAATAGAATAATATAACAACCCGGAAAAGCTTAGCGTGTGGGTTGTTTATATAATTTGTAAAATAAAGTTGAAATCAGGTGTATCCCGTTTTCTTAGAATGCTGTTTACAATTAAATATAATTAATAAGTAAAATATTTCTTGATAATATGTTTATTGAATATTTTTGGCATCGAGATATGAGATTTTTTTATGTCTGTGAAAATAAAATATTTCCTGCAAGGATGAAATATTTCTCCGTATTTATTATGATCAGATGCAATATCTCCATATTCAACAAGATTCGTTCAGTATTTAATGAGTTACTGAAGTTTGAATATTTAACAATAATAATAATAATGCTAGTCACAAAAATTGAGTTCAGAAGTTAATAAGTCTTCCGTCAGTTTTGTATGAAGATTGGCGTTGTTATTTTTTAATATTTCAGAACTCATTAAATGCTGAACGAATCATGTTGAAAATCGAGAGATTGAGATATTTGAAATCTTTATCTGCTATCACATTTTAGAAGAAAAAACTTATTTTAGAAGTTATGTAGCTTCGACTTCAGCTTCTCATTGATATAACAGGGTTGTTAACGTTAATAAATTAATTTTATTTGAAATGTTAAAACAGTAAGAGATCGAAGATCGTAGTTGACTCTAGTAATCATAGCTGACCTTAGTAAACTATGATCTCTTAACCTGTTTTAATGTTTATATTTTGGGGTCAGTTTTTGTAGCCTTTTAAATATTCCATCGTTCATAACTCAATACTGAACACACATTGTTTGAAATCGAGATTTTAGATAGATTTGATTGAGAGCTTTAATTTATCTATTATTCATTAAAAATTGTATTGAAGAAATTATTTAATTCGGAATGTAATTTTAATTTCAGATAACATGGAACTGTTTCCATATTTCTGTCCTCTGCCTGTAGGGGTTGTTCCTTAAATTAAGGAAACCACATATGCAATTTTTTCATTGTTTAACCCACAAATATTTATTTCACTACACTTATGAGTTTTTGATTTTAATAAGCTACTGATCAGCAAACAGCCTATAATACGAGGAGCATGCAAAACGTTCTTGACATGCATCTGCAGAACAAAAACCATTGCACTTCATCAAAAGTTTTACTGTCCTTCAAAAGTACTCCCCTCCAGCATCTATGCAAAGTTGGAGAAGTCGACGCCAATTCTGGAACACTTGGTGATACTCCTGTTGGGAAAGTCTTGCACCCTTGAAAAAGGCTTCCCAGCAAGTTCCTTTTCAGTTTTGGAAACAACCAAAAATCGCACGCTGCAGGATGGGATAGACGTTTGATTTTTTTTCCCTTCTATAGACAGGGACTTGTTGGGTTTTCTGGGAAATGGCATTCTCACGAAAGAGAATCGACACGTCTTTTGTTGGACGCTGCTCCTTCATCTCCATAACTATTTTGGGCAAAATAATGTTGAAGTATTGGCCACTTACAGTCATTTTTTCAGGTCAGGTGTTCAGAACTACCACTCCTTGGGAATCGAAAAAAAATATGAACATCCTCTTGGAGCAAAAGTCTTAGAGGATTTGGGGATGCGGTTCGTCTTCCACAACCCAAATATAGTCGATCTTTCTGGCAGTTGATAGTAATAAAATCGCGTCTCATCACCTGTGACAATGTTAACCGTTTGGAACCACTAGGTTAAAACATTGCCAACATCTTGCACGAGCTGACTCTAGGCCTCTGCTGTTCTTTCAGTTTGTGGGAACAAATCTTTCGGAACTTTAAATGTTGAATAATTGGTCTACGCTGCCGAAGACTGACATCTAAACTTATTACCTGAAAAGTGACGCGTTCACGAGCAGTAAGTGATGGTCCTCTCGTGGTTGGTTCAGTCATCGTGCATGCCCTTAATTAAAATGCTCAACAAAAGTAAGGCCCCCTTTATTAATATGTGCCGCCCTTAATTAAAACGCTTAACAAAAGTTAGACTCCCTCATTAAAAACAAAACCCTTATTAATATGCGCCCCCCCCCCTTTTTTTTTTTATTAAACACATGAAAGATTTCGCCCTGCCCTATGGAGGGCATTTTCGATGGCCAACCTATAATCTCGTTATTCATTGAAAAACTTTTATGAAAAGTTTCACCCCCCCCCCCCTTTGGATGCAATCCTTAAAATAATTGCAAAATCCAACTAAACTTTCGGTGGAAACGTTCAAGGCATCCCCCCCTCATCCCTTTGGTGGTCATCTTCAATCGCCAACCTATAAAGTCTAGTCATTAAAAAGTCTTCTCAATCCCCCTTAAAAAACCCTCATTAATTAAAACTCTGCAAAAGTTTCACCCCCCCAGCAGCCATCTTGAATGGTCAACCCTTCTCGAAACATCCACAGACGGTCATCTTGGATGACGTCACCCACCACGCTGTCGCCCTTTCCGTATTTCATCAGACATGTTTTGGAAAAGTTCATCCCCCTCACACCCTTGACCGCTGTTTTCGGACCCATCTCGAGAGACGTCGGATGACGTCACCCGTTGGTAGTCAACAGCCCTTCTGGTCAAACCCGCATTGGCACCCCCCACTTCAACCCACTTTGTTTCAGACCATCACCGGAGATTGGAAATAATCATCCTGTTATTAACCCACCTCCCCTTTATGACAGATCAGCTATTTTGTAAATAAAGCACCCCATTGAAAGAAAACAATCCATCATGAAATTTCCCTTGGCGCCTCCCACCCTCCAAGTGTTGTGCCTCATTAAAATTAGTCTCCATCTGGTTGGAGGAGGATGCTATCAGATATTTATGTTCAGACATATTCTACACCACACTTTCCGCATCCCCTACCGTGTCAGGACTTGTTTTAGAACGATGAAGTGATTTTACGTTAAATTTTTATTTCTGTCATGTCTCAATTCATTACTCTCTGTATTTTCATGTTGATACTAAACCATTTCGAGAACCTCACCAAAAATCAGAGTTAAAAAAATCCTTAAAAATTTCTATTCCCTCCCAATTTATTAACTTATTTTCCCTTTTCAACACTAAGCCATTTCAAAGACACCGTGATTGCAACAGCACAAAAAATCAAATAAAAAAACGCCTTCCTATTTTTTATTTCAATAGTTATTACTAAACCCGGCTCAAAGAAATCGCGATTGCATCAGCAAAAAAATAACCAATGAAACGAACTTTACGCGACTTGGTCTGAAGTTTAAAACTTTTTATTCCTGATAATTATTGTCGCTGTACCCCCAATTCAACACGATTCACTTATGCAAAATATTTCTATTAGGAAGTAACGCTACTCAGTAACAATTGATAACAAAATATTATTTCTTCCTCGGCAAAAAAAATCAGCTAATTTGGAAGTAAGATATTAAAAAAAAAAATCTGCAATTGTAACATTCGTACAGTTTTAAAAATCGTCTTTTACTGGCGAACGTGTGATCACAAGACCAATGACTCATCACGTTGATGAAATTTTATTTCGAGTTGTGATCCATCGTTAGTACGCGTACATGCGTGTTCGTTACGCTTGTTTATAAAGTCAGGTATTTAGTTGTCTTTCATCGGATAAAAAATAATTCTGTAAAGAGTTTTTGTACACGGTTGAGTTTTATAGAAAGTAAGGAATGCCAAAAGTAGAAAAAAAATTCATACGTTGCAGGTACTCTTGCGTTGCGTAAAACATCTGTCTTTTATTCTACATCCAAGTACAACATTAACTTAAGTGTATGTTAATGGAAAAGGGGACATCAGTTTTAACAAATACTATAAAAATACAATCGTATATTAAGCTACAAGGATTCATCTACAAAAAAATAATACACTTAATAAACCTCACTAGATTGATATACTGATAATCCTCTCAACTTAACTAATCCTTCGAAATTTTATTTGCAACTGGACTGTCGGTCAAAATTTAGTAACTACTTGAGCGATTATATCGGCATATCTATGGAACAAGCTACATAAGAAAGCCTCATCGATACGATATCGGTAATACAAAACCACCTCATTAAATATTTTTCAGGAATAATTTAAAAGTACAAATCTGAGATACAAGCTTTGGATACTCATTACTGACCAGACACACAGGTGAAAAGGAATTTCGCCCTTGTGCAGAAAAGCGACTCTGATAAACCTTTCATGCAAAAGGTATGTACTTGATTAACGATCGCGGACTGATGAATTTTCTCCTATTATCGCGAACGGTTGGATCAGCGAAGGATTGCTACATGCCCGGATGTGCAGTGGGCCAACTACATCACAGGCCAATGAATTGTGCACTTAATTTTCAAAGTCGCCCCCAATAATGCCTTATAACAACCTCAGAAGCATCTCGATGGCTCGCACTGGTGAGGGATAGAGTCGTTTGCTGTGACATGTTGTGATCGGACCTCAGTAAAAGAATTCTGCACTTATAGATATGTCACAGAAAAATAGATGTGCTCACATAGACATACATCGGATATAAGTGACAAACAAAACTAAAGAGTCACTTTTTCAAATTCAAATTTATTTTCAATAAGTATTATCTATAATTATATTACATAAAAAATCCCACTAAGCTAAGGCTTATCTGGGAGTGAAACATCCAAAGTCCAGAAATACCCTTCTTAAAAAATAGGAAGATTCCCGCCATATACTCACACTTCTTAAAATTTAACACTCCCTCTATTAAAAGTACTGAAAATAAACTTTCGAATTCACACATGAATAGGAAACGCCGTGAGTGATGAAGGCACGACACGGTCACAGGCAACTTTACGTACTGACCAATGGAATGTATCCGATGTGAAAACAAACCGTAGCATATCTAAATCCATTACCCCACGCGATACCAGCTCCGTGAATTTTATCTTAAGGATCTTTTCAACCTTAATGGCGAAGTGAAATAATTATTTGTTTTCAATCGTGACGCAATGCAGCGCTAAAGCTTTGCTGGACAGGTCAATGGAAGTTCCTGTATGCTGGCATCTTCGGTGGGGATCTTTTCGGCTTAATGACGCATCTCAATAGTTTACTGCTTGCAAAAGTTCCAAGCGGTCAGCTAATTTAAAATGTCCTCTTATATTGTTCATCACAATTAAGAAGTATGTAGCAGTTACTGGGAAAATATGGATTTATCCCGCCAGAAAAGGAAATAAAGCATCGACCACGCCCCCTAATGCACCCGACTACTATCCCCCTTATTAATATTCATATTTATTAACACTATTAAGCTGCCATCCTCCTACATCCGTCATTTTGACCACAAACTCCTAAAATTTCTCTCAAAGCCTGCCATTTTGAATCCTGACGTCACCAAAAACTGAATAAGTCCGCTACTTTGAATTCTGACGTCATCCATTACGCCAAGGGTAGTATATGCTTGGGGTGCTTAAAGGTGGATGAAACAGGAATCATGATGAAATAACTTAGGAATGTTATAATAAAAAATAAATGCCGGAAATATAATTTAGCGTGCGAGTTTTATATTTCCTGTATCTATTTTTTTCTTGTAAATTAACCCCCGAATATTTTAGTCATAAATTAATCCACGTATTTTTTATTTCCCGTAAATTAACCCATGAATATTTTATTCCTTATAAATTAACCTACGTATTTTTTTTATTTCTTATAGTTTGAATTTTATATTTTCTGTATTCATTCCTTATAAATTAACCTGTGAATATTTTATTTCTTTTTAATTTAACTCGAGAATATTTATAAATGAATTTTTTAGTCCTTGTAAATTAACCTACGTATTTTTTGATGGACGGGTGGCCTTGACATTCGATGTTAGGAAGTTTATTGGTCACACCCCACGCTTGTAGGTATTAGTCTTTCTCTGAGGGAATTGCAAAATCTCGTCAGTTACGAGGGGTGGGTGCACGAGAAGATGAAACATTGGAAACCCATTACTACGACCCTGAAAGAGGATATACAAGTGCCAGAAATTTAGCACAGAGTACGGGACTCCCCCTCAAATGTGTTCAGACATGGTTAGAGAAACAGCATGCTGACACGTTACACTGGCCTGTGCGACGAAAGTTTCCCCAAAACCGAATTTACGTCACGGGTTAGATGAGCAGTGACAGGCTGATACGGTTGTGAAAAACCTAATGCCTTTCAACGATGGTTATCGATGTGTTCTCCAGATATGGTGGGCCATGCCCATGAGTAGTATATGCTTAGGTTGCTTAAAGGTGGATGAAACAGGAATAACCGATCACGGTGGAAGAAATGGTGTCGGCATTCAAAAAAATCTCTTCCAAGTGGCGATACCCCCTGAATTTAAAAACTGATCAAGGTATTGAATTTACTAACAGAGTGTTTCAGAAATTCCTGAAAAAGAAAGGTATTCGGTTCTCTGTCACCTACTCGGACAAAAAAGCAGCTTTGGTGGAAAGATTGGATCGTACTTTGCACAACAGACTGAGAAGATATTACCCGCGTCATAACACCTACCGCTACCTGGACGTGTTGCAACATGTGCGAGGTATGGTATTTGTTTGTCTTTGGATCTGATTGCACCTCAGTTGTTTGGTGACACTCACGGTGAACCCTGCCGTCAGAACGGGTATTAACGAAACGATCATTGCAGTGTATCTACAACCTGATTACTATTCTCTGGCAAGAACAGTTTCGAGAGTGTGAGAATCTTTCGCACTGACACCGGAGAACCCCTACATTTTAAATTTGGCAAAGTTTTAGTCAAATTACATTTCTGTCATGAGGGGTTAAATTCATTCCCCCTTCGGCAGACACGTGCATTACTACAAGAACCAGACGGGGCAGGGTGTGTTCTAGGGTCCTCGTTACCAGAGAAGTGACGGGATCGGTAGAATCTTTACCACTATTGGATGTTTCATCAGTCCTCTCGTAGGACCCCCCTAGCCACCCTACACAACCCACTGCCCCTTGGTACAACGTATTGTGGAAAAACCAAATTTCTGCAAAACAAGGTGCAAATATCATAGCACAATATTTTACCAGCATTCCCCCCCCAAAAAAACAAATTCTTATACCTACGAACAATGCCTCCCAATGGAAAACACTATCAAACAACCCAAGCTATGTAAATTACCTGCACTCAACATTCCCTTTACAAAACAGGAACTACAAACAGTTATCCACCGGGCAAATGCAAAAAGTACTACTGAATCTGACCACATTACTCATAACACAATCAAGCACCTTGGCACCAAAACACAGCTTGTATTTACAACACGTGGTGGGAAACTCGCCACTTTCCCCCTGAATGGAGGGTTATGTACATTATTCCACTTCTAAAACCTCACAAACCAGCAACTGAGATATCTTCATACAGACCCATAGCACTCACTTCCTGTGTACTGTAGATATTTGAAAGAATGGTGCTCTCTAGATTAAAATTCTTCCTCCACAAGAGCTTACCCTTTTGCCAAAGAGGCTTCAGAGAGCACAGATACTTTCTTTGATATTATCACCTCAGCTGAGACGACCATTAATAAGAAGGAAGTTCCAATAATATGCCAAACAAGTGTATTTCTGGATCTCACCTCAGCTTTTGATACTGCCTCACCAACCAGCATACTCTACAAACTACCTAGCTTAGGCTTAACAGGAAATATCAAAAATTACTTCACATTCAGAACATTCAAAGTCGAGCTGGGGACTACCCTCTCTGACCCCCACAAATTAAACAGGGGGTTGCCACAGGGCAGTGTAATCTTCCCGAGCATGTTCAACATACTACTACACGACCACCCCAAACATGTACCCATAGACATCACATGCTCATCTTTGCCGATGACATTGAACTCTGGACCACAGGCATCAATATCAACACAATACAAAGAGAATGAGGACAAAACGATCAACCTGAGCGATTTCGAACGTTGCATGCTAGTTGTTAGGCGTGCTGGTTCTAACATCTCCCAAATAACCATCCTCCTGGGCATTTCATGTACGATCGTTTCAAGGATTCACGAAGAAAGGGAGGGGGGGGGGGGCTCAGTCGGTAGCGCGCCAGACTCGTAATCTGTAGTTCCCAGGTTCGAGTCCCAGCTGGGTCAGCGTTGAGATTTATCTCCGCAAAATTCCCTGTCCTGCTCACGGTCAGTAGGGAACACCGATGGGCTTGGAAAGGCCGCCGTCCGTCGGATGGGACGTTAAGCCGTGGCCCCGTGTGCGGGAGAGCCATACTCTGTGCACGTTAAAGAACATGCTGGATGGCCTTGACGGGAGGCTACCATCTGTCTCCCATCAGCTGTTCCAGTGGGTCCCCTCCCCCAACCTTCTCTGAGCCTTCGGGGTCCATGTGACCTGGCCATTTAGCCCATGGTGTGCAAAAAAGTGCCGCTCAGAGGTAAAACAACCCAACGCACGAAGAATGGTACGAAAATCAAAAAAATTGTACGATTGCCAATTCTGTGAGTGAAAACGGTTTGTGGATCAGTAAGGTCAGAATAGACTGAGGAGAATCGTGCAATCGAACAGAGGGGAGAAATTACAAGAGAAACAAACACTGGTGTACAGAAGGTCATCTCTTAGTGCACCACCTATCGGACCTTGTCGCGAATGCGTTACAATAGCCGCCGACCATGTCGAAAGACCGATGTCAGCGAAGAAGACCAAAGTACAGTTCAGTGGCCACAGGAGCATCGATTGAGGACCATTGAAGACTAGAAAAATGTAGCCTGGTCGGACGAATTACGATTCCGTTTGCACCATAATGATAGGATGATCAGAATTTGGTGAAAGCAACATGAAGCCATTTTGTATGGTGTTAAAAGTGTAAACCGGTAGTGGGTGTGGAGAATGTTTTCCTGGCACAGATTAGGCCCTCTGATACCCATCAAAGGACATCTGAACCAAGGCCATCTTAAGGCATGGTTCAGAATGGTGCTCATGCCTTAAAAATTAATGTTTAAACATAAAAAGTATGCTGTAAAGCGTGGATTTACAGTGTTAGAACAAAGTGTGTTTTAACACTAAAACATCGCTTTACAGCACATTGCTTATGTTTTGTAGTGTTGATTAATCCTCGCTTTACAGCATATTTTTTATGTTTAAACATTGATTTTGTTAAAAGTGCCAATAAATCTATAGGCTTAATTTTATTGACCGTTTACATTTTTTTCCCGTAGGCGGGTGGGTAGGGGCCCCAGTGCATTGCTTTGGCCAGGGGGGGCCCTACAGTACTGTTAAGATGGCACTGATCTGAACACTACGGAGTATTTGCACATCGTTGCTGACCAAGTTCATCCCTTCAAGTCCCGATTGCTCACAAGGCATATGTCGTCACCAAATAGTTCCAAGAACATGCCGACGAGTATTCTTTGCTACATTGACCTTCAGAGTCCTCAGATCTATACCCTGTCGACATGGGAGTCCGCAGAGGGGGTAAAATGGGACACTTGCCCCCCCCCCCCTGGGATCGAGTAAAAAATTCCACAAATTATAATCGTTACAATTTAAACGTAATTAATTTGTATGCATTTTGTATTGATGCAATTCTGTATTCTATAATCTACTTTTGAAAAAAAAAACCCTAATTATTAAATAAATAAAAATTTATTGTAATTATTTGTCTCCAAGCTTTGCCCCTCCCCCCCCTGGAAATTTTTCTGCGCACGCCCATGCCTATCGAGTACATTTGGGATGAGGTAGAAAGAGCTATTCACAGCGAAATTGTGGTCCCATTTGCAGCAAATGCAGGACTCGATCACTTGCACTTGGTACATCATTCCTGCACAATACATCATCGTCTTGTACGTTCCATGCCCTGAGGAATTCCAGCTGTTCGATTTATTATAAGACTAATGTTTAGAAAAAGTTGGAGATAAGTTTTTCCTTTTTTAAATATGGAATTTTTAAAAAGTAAGTACAGTTTAATTATTTTAAGTTAATTATATACGTTTCAGGTTATCTTTTAATCTTAGCAGATAGCAATACTTTTCATTTGTTGGAATTCAGGCATAAATTTTTCAATGACAACTATTTTGTGTTGTTTTTTTACCATAGCAATTGTATAAACTTTGGAATGTGTGCAGACTTTGTTCAGGTTTCTAAAAATTGTTCGTGGATATAAGTCCAAATATCAGTTTAACATTTAAAATGTTTTCTTAAGGATCCTTGCTGTTTACATTATTTTGCTGAGTACAGGAAAACTGCACCTCTGATGAACTCCAATGAGTCCTCTCCCCCAACCTCTAAGCCTTTTGGGTCCTTGTGACCTGACCATTTATCCCATGGTGTGAAATAAAAGTGCCGCTCAGAAGCAAAACAACCCAACATTTTTAAAGTGTTTTATTGTTAGTTTAATTTGGTGCATCATTTTTTATTATTTTTATTCAGTTTCATCATAAAATTAATTTTAATTAAATTTTATTTCAAGTATAGAGAGTAGTTTGTTAAACGCCCAAACTAAATATATTACAGGAATTGTAATGAAAGAAAAGAGTAAGGAATTTGTGATATTCTCACTGGTATAAAATAATAAGTATCATTATTTTTTATTTCACTTCATTGAACATTTTAGGGGTAAACTTCCTTTGGACAAAGCCACAGGATATCTGTAACTCAGTAGAACAGAATACCTCCCCACTATGGGGGAAAAAGGGTCAAGCCACAAGAGCTGACTGACATTGACCCTGAAGGGTCGGTAGATCTCCAGGCAGTTAAGAAGCAGGCTGGTGCGGAACCTGGCTATGTAGAAAATTTGTTGTTGGATTCTTTGTTAGTAGTTATGCACTGAATGATTAAAGGCACTACCCCACAGTGAAAAAGACAAAACGTTTCAAAAAGACAAATGTGATTTCAGTGGTAATTGAGTGTATTTTAGCATATTGATTAATAATATTCAGTGGTTTTAATGATTTTATTGAATAAATTAAAATTATTACACTGTATGATTTAAGATCCATATGGTAATCCTATGTAAATTACAGAATTTTGTATTTTTCTAACTGGAAATTTTAAAGTTATTAGCATTAATTCCAAATATATGGAGTAATCTTTGCCCAATGACTGTGCTAAGCGATTTCACATGTGAATAGTGATTATTAGCATTCATGTTACCTTTTAAATTCACCAGTGACTCATCTTAAGATTTCATCACTGATGATGCAATGTGAGCCACAGTGAAAGATGTCTCTCTAAACCTCATGAAGGACAGATAAGATGTAGTGCTTAATTTGCTAAACAATAAATTATGACATAGCATATGAAATATATTTGAGATAAACTAAATATCGATGACCCAATGTTAGAAATATTTTACCATTTTATGTTTTATCCAATCTGCTCTTAGTTGGAATGTCAGCATTTGTATAGTGATTTGAAAATTACCACCACAAGAATTTAAAAGCAATGCCCTATGGTTTGAAATTTTTTGAGATCATTATCATTAACATACACACAAATAATAATTAGCATTATTAATAGGATGGATAGTTCTCAATCTTTTTGAGGAAACCATTTCAAACAGTTTCCATTCAAATTCACAAAATGTTTTCACATTGTTTATTGGACTATTTATAAACTAAATATAATGTAACTTGAATTAAAGAAATCATTTATTCATGATAGTTAATTACAAAATTTAGTAATTGATTCACCAGAGCAATTCAATAAACCAGTTGTTAGAAATTAAAAATTTATTAAAAAATTAAAAATAATTTAAAATTCTCTGTCATTGAGCAATAAAATTTTAGTTTATCCTTCAAATTATTTGCATGTTAAAAGTTCTTAGGAGAAAACTCAGAAGCTTTTCGAAGCAAGGACAATGTTCCATCTTTAGTGAAGTGATGCTATGTAGTGTCACTTATGCTGCATCTGGCCACTGCACACCAATTCTAACAAGGTCCTGTTTGACATTGCCCACCGCATTCTAGGTCTCCCCCTCCTTCTGAGGCCTCCAGGCACACTGTTCATAACCCTATTCGCCAATCTATAATTATTCATACGGGCAACATGGCCAAACCAGCGGAGTCTCTCTCTGCACAATATGCTGCTTAAAGGAGGTTGCAGACTCCTTTGCCTAACCTCATCATTAGTTACAAAGTTGAACCACCTAATGCCCAAGATACTGCGTAAGCATCTGGAATCAAAAGCATCTAGTTTCCTGTTATCTTGTTTACAAAATGTCCAAGTTTCACTACCATATCTAACCCTAGAAAGAACCAAACTATTATACAGTCTAATTTTAGTCTTTAGGTGTATACGTCAATTTCTCCACACTCTCTATAGATTCTTAAAAGTTCTGGCAGCAATCCCTATTCGTCTGTTAATCTCATGCCGCACATCACCATTATCTGTTACATAGCTCCCAAGATAATTAAACTGTGACACCTGCTCAAGACTGCAACCATTCAGATTAACTGAATCACAACCTGCCTGACCAATTTTCATCACTTTAGTTTTCTCTCTGTTTATAACCAAACCTACTCTACTACCAGTCTCATCAACAGCTCGAATGAAAGAGTTCATCTCTTCAACATCATTTGCCAAAAGGGCTAAATCATCAGCATAATCTAAATCAGAAATTTTATTATCTCCAGCCCATTTAAGGCCAAAATCTTTCCCTTGAAGTGAATTTCGCATAACATAATCAATAACCAAACTAAAGAGAAAAGGAGACAAAATGCACCCTTGTCGAACACCAGAAGTAATGCTAAACCAATTGCTACAAGCCTTACCAACTCTCACACACGACTCAGTGTTATTATAGAGAGCTTTCATTATGTTAACTAACTTGTCTGGTATACCATATGATCCCACAATCAACCACAAATTATGACGATCAACAGAGTCGAAAGCCTTTTTGAAATCAACAAAGCTAGCAATCAAAGGTTTCTGAAACTCTAAACATTTCTCAAGAATCTGCCTAAGTGAAAATATCTGATCCACACATCCCCTACCACTTCTGAATCCACATTGCTCATCACGCAATTGACTGTCAACCAGATTCTTAATTCTATTAAGCACAATCATGGAAAGAAGTTTACCTGGAACAGAGAGTAGGCTGATACCCGTATAGTTATCACAAGAACTGCGATCACCTTTTTTGAAAATAGGGATAACAATAGCTCTTGTAAAATCCTTAGGAACCATGCCTTTATCATAAAAGATATTCAGAATTTCAGTCATCCAAGTGGTAAGCGAAACATTCCTAGCTCTAAGCATTTCCGTAGTAATTTCATCTACCCCTGTCTGGTATACCATACCATCTCACAATCAACCACAAATTATGGTGATCAACAGTCAAAAGCCTTTTTGAAATCAACAAAACTAGTAACCAAAGGTTTCTGAAGCTCTAAACATTTCTCAAGAATCTGCCTGAGTGAAATATTTGATCAATATATCCTCTAAATGACGTATTCAATACCTACCAATAAATCAGCACTTTGAAGTCGATTCAAATTTTAGAGGAAAATTGTCTTGAGCTAGGTGGGATACGAACCCACGACCTCCTGATAACATGAACCTAAGTGCGAGTTTTGTGACACCATTTTAACCATTAATCATATTTTAATTCATTGTCCAGCTTTTAACCTTGAACGCAAAATGTATTTTACCTTCCACAATTTTATGACTGAGCCTCTTACACTCGGCCATCTTTTATCTGATGAATTGTTTTTACCTCCTGTTTTCGACTTTTTACATTTTACTGGTTATTTTACACGTATCTGATTTTTACTATGTTTCCTAGTTTTTACCCTTGTTTGTGATTTTAAATAGGTCCTATACACCCATTTTTATTTTTGATTTATACACTTGTTTTTTCTTTTTATTCTTTTTTACTCATCGTTTTTGTGCCGTTTTGTGTTCATTTTAACTTTGGTTGCAAGTTATGAGACTTTTGACCCCTTTTTGTCGTTTGTTTGGTGCAATGTAGCCTTAGTTGCTGTTGCACTAATAAACCCCAAACAACCAACCAACCAACCAACCTGACAACATGTCAGGTGCTCTGGACCACTGAGCTACCGGCCGCCGATCAAGATCTCTAATTTACGCTATGAACATTTCCTATTATGTCACATATAGGCGCTATTCAGGCAATCTAGCCACAAGCGACTTTCTATTTGCCCATATAGATGGAAAGCATGTCTTACAAGTATGCTAGTGATAAATGATCGAATAAACTCGACATATTCAATATCTACCAATTAATCAGCACTTTGAAGTCGAGCACCTGACGTGTTATCAGGAGGGGTCGTGGGGGTTCCTATCCCATCTGGCTCAAAACAACTTTCCTCTAAAATTTGAATTGACTTCAAAATACATCTTTTACCACTTCTGAATCCACACTGCTCATCACGCAGTTGTCCATCAACCAAATTATTAATTCTATTAAGGATTTGGAGGATTAATATTATTAAGAATTCTATTAAGGATTAATTCTATTAAGAATTCTATTAAGGACAATCATGCAAAGAACTTTAACTGGAACAGAAAGTAGGCTGATACCTCTATAGTTATCACAAGATCTGCGATGAACTTTTTAAAAAATAGGGATAATAATAGCTTTGGTAAAATCCTTAGGAACCAACCACGCCTTTATCATAAAAGATTAAAAAAATTTTGGTCATCCATGTGGTAACTGAAGCATTCCCAGCTCTAAACATTTCTGTAGTAATTTCATCTCCCCTGGGGATTTATGTTGTTGAAGTTTAGAAACAGCCAAAATAACTTCAGGCTGTGTTATAGGTCGAACATTAAATCCAGCAATGCATCTGTTATCAACTTCATCAATCAACTTCAGTTTTTTTTTTCTTCTTGATTTTTTTCAAAATTAAGTTTGGCTTAATTTTTAAGCTTTAATATTTTTTTTTTAAAGGTTTGGCTTAATTTTTCTCAACTCAAAACAGCAGAAAAGTATAATTTTTTGGTTATAATTTCAGTCTTTTAATCAGTCTTTGCTATTAAAAATTAATATAATTCAATCTTTTAATTTTTGTAGGTATTCTTTTTATTAATAAATGTCTCTGTTTAAAATGATGTTACTGCAGAATTTTTAGTTTCTGCAATTTAATTTTTTTTTTGTTCCAAATAACATTAAGATTTTAATTATATCATCAAATTATTATAATTATTTTAAAGTCTAATTGCCTATATCAGGGGTGGGCAATTGTTTTCGTATCTACACTGCGCATGCGTATTGATGTGGCCGTCTTAGTGGAAAATACGAGACGAATCTTCGGTCGCACACGGGAAGGAAATCTCGGTTCAAGGCGGATTTTTCTGACTGTCTTGGCGGGCCACAAAAAACTCTTAGCGGGCCGAATGTGCCCACCCCTGGCCTATATATATAAATGGTGTGCAAAAAAGTGCCACTCAGAGGTAAAACAACCCAACCCAATGCCTATAATAAAAAGATATAAAAACTGGTTTAGTGTATGCATTTCTGTGCATATGTTTTTTTTTAATATATCAGAGAAATTTTTTCCCATAGCTTAGGCTAAAGCTCAGTAATTATCAATAATCAGCTCAATAATATTTGGCTTGGACAGACTCTTGCTGGAAAATTTTGAACCTGATATGTCTCTACACGGAGATGGGTGAGTGGCAACCTGTGATATATATGTGGCAGCAATTGTTGCTATTCCCTCTATACTGTAGTTGTGAATTTTATAAATCAGTTTATCAAATATTAACCATGCATGATGCTTATGTATTGATTATTAGTAATAGCTGTCCCGTGGCTAAGTCGTTAGAATCATCATCATCATCATCCTGAAGCAGCCATGGGCTACGGAGGTCCAACCAGACCTGCAATTTAGTTCTCCAAGCAAGTCTATCCTGAGCTACATCTACTGCATCTGGCCACTGCACACCAATTCTAACAAGGTCCTGTTTGACATTGTCTGCCCACCGCATCCTAGGTCTCCCCTTCTTTCTGAGGCCTTTAGGCACACTGTTCATAACCCTATTCGCCAATCTATAATTATTCATACGGGCAACATGGCCAAACCAACGGAGTCTCTCTCTGCACAATATGCTGCTTAAAGGAGGTTGCAAACTCCTTTGCCTAACCTCATCATTAGTTACAAAGTTGAACCACCTAATGCCCAAGATACTGCGTAAGCATCTGGAATCAAAAGCATCTAGTTTCCTGTTACCTTGTTTACAAAGTGTCAAAGTTTCACTACCATAACTAACCCTAGAAAGAACCAAACTATTATACAGCCTAATTTTAGTCTTTAGGTGTATACGCCTATTTCTCCACACTCTCCATAGATTCTTAAAAGTCCCGGCAGCAATCCCTATTCATCTGTTAATCTCATGTTGCACATCACCATTATCTGTTACATAGCTCCCAAGATAGTTAAACTGTGAACCTGCTCAAGACTGCAACCATTCAGATTAACTGAATCACAGCCTGCCTGACCAATTTTCATCACTTTAGTTTTCTCTCTGTTTATAACCAAACCTACTCTATTACCAGTCTCATCAACAGCTCGAATGAAAGAGTTCATCTCATCAACATCATTTGCCAAAAGGGCTAAATCATCAGCATAATCTAAATCAGAAATTTTCATATCTCCAGCCCATTTAAGGCCAAAATCTTTCCCTTGAAGTGAATTTCGCATAACATAATCAATAACCAAACTAAAGAGAAAAGGAGACAAAATGCACCCTTGTCGAACACCAGAAGTAATGCTAAACCAATTGCTACAAGCCTTACCAACTCTCACACACGACTCAGTGTTATTATAGAGAGCTTTCATTATGTTAACTAACTTGTCTGGTATACCATATGATCTCACAATCAACCACAGATTATGACGATCAACAGAGTCGAAAGCCTTTTTGAAATCAACAAAGCTAGCAACCAAAGGTTTCTGAAACTCTAACATTTCTCAAGAATCTGCCTAAGTGAAAATATCTGATCCACACATCCCCTACCACTTCTGAATCCACATTGCTCATCACGCAATTGACTGTCAAAAAGATTCTTAATTCTATTAAGCTCAATCATGCAAAGAACTTTACCTGGAACAGAGAGTAGGCTGATACCCCTATAGTTATCACAAGAACTGCGATCACCTTTTTTGAAAATAGGGATAACAATAGCTCTGGTAAAATCCTTAGGAACCATGCCTTTATCATAAAAGATATTCAGAATTTCAGTCATTCAAGTGGTAAACGAAACATCCCCAGCTTTAAGCATTTCCGTAGTAATTTCATCTACCCCTGGGGATTTATGAAGTTTAAGTTTAGAAACAGCCAAAATAACTTCAGATTGTGTTTTAGGGCCAACATTAAAGCCACCAATGCATCTATCATCATTGCAAACAATGGGAATAGAACTAACCGCATTGTTTAGAACATCGCTGAAATGGTCACCCATCTAGTTACGACAGAATCCTCCCCTTCTATAACCTTACTTTGTTTATCCTTCAATCCCTGTATACCCGTCCGTTTTCTACCACACAAAACATTAACTATCTGGTACAGCTCTCTGCTGTTGTGCTGTCTAACTGCTTCCTCGGCTTTGTCAGCCAAACCATCAAGCCAAAGATTCTTATCAGCAGCTAACTGATCCTTTACACGTTTATTAAGTTCTCTGTAATGCTTTCTATTAGGACTAGTAGGGTATTGATTAAGGACATTCCTGCAGTTCTTTCTTTCCGAAATAAGCTCAAGTGCCTTATCACTCAAATAATTCTGCCTCTTCTGCTCCTTTTTTCCTAAAAGGGTACTGTTAGTGTCCAAAAAAGCCTGTTTAAAATGATCCTATTCTTCCTCAACTTCAGTAGTAAGCAAACCATGACTGTCATAATGACTAAGTAACCTATCATGGTAAGCTTTGGCTATAACTGGGTCTTTCAGAGCTTCAGTATTAAAAGTAAATTTTTTAACCCTAGCACAACACTTTTTAAGTTTAAGTTGCAACACACTTTTAACAAGGTAATGGTCAGATCCAATTTCAGCTCCCCTATATGCCCTGGTATTTCTAACAGAACTAGCCCATTTGCTGTTAATTAATATGTAATCAATCATATTCCTATGCAGCCCATCAGGTGAAACCCATGTGTACTTATGTATGTCGCGGTATTTGTAATAAGTGTTGGTTATTCTGAATCCATTGAGTTTACTTACTGTAGGAGATGTTGCCCATTGCAGCTGCCGATACCAAAAGGGCCTATTACTCCTCCCCAAAGGTCAGAGTCTGTACCAACTTTGGCATTGAAGTCACGAAGAACAAGGGTAATATCTCCTTGACATAATTCAAAATATCCTGAAGTTGTCCATAAAACCTATCCTTCTCATCATCATTGGCATCCTCAGTGGGGGCATAACAGCAGATAACATTCAAGTCTTTAACGCTTGTCTGAAATTTTGCTGTAAGAAACCTTTCATTAATGCACTCATATCCTAGAAGAGCATCACTAGCGTGTCTGCTGAGAAGCAGACCCACGCCTTGGTGATGCTTATTGTCGTCCCTCCCTGAAAAGAGAAATTTAAGATTATTTTTAAGAATCTGACCTTTATCTGTCCATCTGGTCTCTTGCAAGCCGAGAATATCTAAATTATAATGGTGGAATTCTTGTGTGAGGACATCGTGAGAAAAAGCTCTGTGCAGAGTCCTCACATTCCAACTACCTATGGAGAGAAAATGGTTAGTGGGATGTTTAAAGAAACTATGTTTATTGAGAGAGGGAATGCCGACAATATCAAACAGCCCCTAATCGCAGACATGGGGCAAAGACCCGTTCCCCCACCACTAAAGGCTGAAGCCATCTACACTGGAAGACTTCCTCCAGTGTAGAATTTGACGATGCCAATAGAAGCAAAGAGTTCAGGTGCCTGCGATGACCTCTGCTCAGGATTATTCACCAGCTGATAAACATATCCTGTGAATCTATTCACTTGGGGTTGTCAACCCACAAACAAACAGAAAACACAGCGGAAGATTTTCCCTCTACAGAAGCCCACCAGTGCAGCAAAATCAGGATCCATAATCAAGCTCAGAGCCATATATCTGTCCAGTCCAGTGGGTTTATATGGTCAGCACCAGGACCCTGTGTGGTTGACCACTCCTCAGCAGGGTAGAAAAAAAAGAAAAGTAGCCATAGTTTTCCAGATCAGTAGGCCACACTAATCTGGCAGCCCTCCCCTTCCGTTCACTTCCACAAGAGAGTATCTCTTTTGAAAGGTACTAACGGTCTGCACCACGAGAAGGCGGGGTCGGACATTAGGTGCTAGGATGCTTGGCTGTTATTGAACGGAACTTGTTCGAGGGTAAGGCATGGATGTTTCTGCACCTTTCTGCTGAGGTCCCATCATCCTCAGAGATCTTCTACTATGGCGTATTCAACTGACAGGCTGCTGTCAGACCTCTATGATAAGCAGCTGCTTGAGTGGGTATTTATTCTATTTATTATAATTATTAGTAATTAAGTTGAATTTCAATAATATGAACAAAGTATACATGCTATGGACTTCTTTGTTTCTTATGCTGCATGCCGAGAGTTTCTACTGCTACCTATATTTCTGATTTGCTTTGGGCAACATAATAAAGAATTGAAATGATCAGAAAGCTCACTCCTTAATCTGCCAGGAGTCTCAGACCATTTCTCAATATATGGTGAGCTGCATTTCATTTTAAGCAGTATAAGCAAAACATAATTTCTTATATTGTTGTCTTAGTATTTAAATGTTACATATTTTTAAATCAAAAACCTGAAACAAATTTCCATATGTAGTGACTTCATCTTCTGATGAATGTGACCATATTCTCCATAATCACATGAGAGTATCACAGTTCAACCAAGCTAGTAATCACAGTTTGCTCCCACGATAGAACACATTGCTCGTGGGCTTCACAAAATGACTGTGAACTTTGAGACCCCTTGGAAGAACATAGATTATGTTGAAAAGAAATTTACAATTTACTGCACAAATGTAAATAAACAGATATAACAGAATAAATCTGTTATAAATATAAATAAAAGAAAAATAAATTAATTATTTGTTAATGCGTTCTATAAAGTGACCATCACTAAACTTTGAATTGGAATGGGGAGGGAGATTTTGGTTTCACCCATAATAATTCAAGACTTTCAGCATTGAGATTTATCTCTGCAAAAATTCCCCACCCTGCCCATGGTCAGTGGGGGGCTTGAAAAGGCTGCTGTCCATTGGATGGGATGTTAAGCCGTGGCCTCGTGTGTGGGAGAGCCATACCCTGTGCACGTTAAAGAACATACTGGATGGCCTTGACAGGAGGCTACCATCTGTCTCCCAACAGCTGTTCCAGTGGGTCCCCTCCCCCAACCTTCTCTGAGCCTTCGGGGTCCATGTGACCTGGCCATTTAGCCCATGGTGTGCAAAAAAGTGCCGCTCAGAGGTAAAACAACCCAACGTTAAAGAACACGCTGGATGGCCTTGATGGGAGGCTACCATCTGTCTCCCAACAGCTGTTCCAGTGGGTCCCCTCCCCCAACCTTCTCTGAGCCTTCGGGGTCCATATGACCTGGCCATTTAGCCCAGGTGTGCAAAAAAGTGCCGCTCAGAGGTAAAACAACCCAACTCTAAAATCCAGTTTAGGTAAAAAAAATAATATATTCAGCTGTAATTCCTAATTACAATTACTTGTCTTTGTGAAAATTATTTATTTAGCAAAGAGTAATACTTGGCCAATTTAAAAAATATTGTCTGTCAGGGGTTGAAATATTAAGATATTTACTCACAAGTAATTATTAGTATTAAAATTGTAGTCATAGATAATTCCAACTATATTAAAATATCCCAATTTTTCGTTGTTGAATGACATTGGCGAAAAAACTGTTGTTAATAAAGTGATTGACAAATGGACCATAATCCAAAGAAAAAGTCCAACGTCAATTGTAATAGATAACGAAATTACATTTGTCATGGTAAGATGTTCTTTTTTTTTCATTTGTTTTATGTGGTAGTATAATATTGGTTCTATAGTTATTTGTGTAATTAGAAAAATACTCTTGCGGTTATAAAGGAATTTGTGAATTCATCTGGCCCTTAGAATTTCATGTAAATGAAAATTACATCAGCTACATGCATGAACTATTTCTTAAAATGATTGATTGATTATATTTTTTAGAGTTTGCAGAGAATAAATTCCATTTTCCCCCACCTCTTTGTGAAATACCACCTCATCATCAGTAGAAAGACAAAACAAACATCCATCTCTTACTAGGGGCTTGAATCTAGGTCCTTTGATCAGTAGCTAAGTGCACTAACCAATCTGCCACAGGTTGGCTAACATGTCAGATCTTGGTGACCTCCAAAAAGGCATGATCGTTGGTGCATGTCTTGCAGGAGCTTCAGTAACCAAAACAGCAGAAATAATAGGTGTAACATGAGGAACAGTATCGAAGATTATAGTTCCCAGGTTCGAGTCCCAACTGGGTCAGCGTTGAGATTTATCTCCGCAAAATTCCCCGCCCTGCCCACGGTCAGTAGGGGACACCGATGGGTTTGGAAAGGCCGCCGTCCGTCGGATGGGACGTTAAGCTGTGGCCCCGTGTGCGGGAGAGCCATAGCCTGTGCACGTTAAAGAACACGCTGGATGGCCTTGATGGGAGGCTACTATCTGTCTCCCAACAGCTGTTCCAGTGGGTCCCCTCCCCCAACCTTCTCTGAGCCTTCGGGGTCCATGTGACCTGGCCATTTAGCCCATGGTGTGCAAAAAAGTGCCGCTCAGAGGTAAAACAACCCAACCCATCGAAGATTATAACTACCTATCGAAAAGGACAGGGTGTTGCCTCCAAACATGCAAATTGTGGACTCCATATGAAGTTGTCAGGGATAAGCGAATGTTGGCACGGATTGTACAGTGGGAGCACAAGACCAAGGCACCACAAATAGCAAACAACCTCGGCCTGTGGCACTGCAATGTGACAGCTGATATTTTAATGCTCCCCATCATATACCTCATCATGGGTGACATCATCTCTATGATATGCATATGGTGCATTGCATGTACTCCAGTTGCCATAGGTGTTTCCATTATTCTGAGAAATCCCTGTACATCTGATCAGTCATCTTTGGGAGCAAGTCTATTTAGTATCTATTTCTAAAGCAATCAAAATGAAAAAAGTTGAAGAATAAAAAAAATTGCTATTTATCTCAAAAAATGCAATTCAATATTTTCAGTATTCTGTAACCATTTTATTAAGACATGGAAGTGAATTTGTATATACTTTTTTTTTTCAATTTAATGTCTCGCAAAAAATTTTCTTGAACGATTGTATTAAAACTGAAAGCATATATAATTAAATGGTAAACTATCAATCCCCTTGTATAAGTGTTTGAATCATATTTTATTTTCTGTAATATGCACTTTATAACTCGATTTTGAGTTACAATTAATTTGTTAATATTATTGTAATATATACCACTCCAAAGAAGAAATTCTATATTCCAAGTGCAATCTAAATCATTAATTATATATCATATTCAAAGTCATAACATTTGCAAAATGTCCAATGTAACTGCTATGTTATAATATTTATCTTTTTTTTATATTTGTTTTAAGGCCCTTCTAATTTATATTCTATTAAAATCTAAATATTTGAAACAACTCCCTCAATAGCCAAACAGGAACAATTTTCACCAATATATTCCAGTGTATGGTAAAAAAATTTGTTACACTGATAATTGGTATTGGCCCTTTAACCGAAAATAAATAATTTTATTTTATATAAAAGTAATTTCAAAATTTAATTTCTTAATATTCTGTTTCTTTCAAATATCTTTATAAAAGAAAATCCAGCTGAAATGGTTAGATGAATTTGAAAGTGTCTTATAGTGGCAGTTAGCTGCTCTGAATGCTAACAATGTTTCTTTTGTAAAAATGTTTGCTTTTGCAGTTGCAAATTTAGAAGTTTATGAAATGTTTGATGAATAGCAATATTTATGCCCCAGTCTTCAATTATAAAAGGGCTTAGTCCTTAAAAAATTTTGTTTCCAATATTTATATACATAATAATTTACTAATATATCTAACATGGAAAAATATTGAATTATGCCCCTCACAGAAGCACACAGTCATACATACTGTATATATATATACATTTATCACAAAAAGAATAAAAGCATGAAGAATGTGCTAAAACAAGAAAAAAATGTCCATATAATAGAAATCACAAATAATAATAAGTATTATGCTTTTTTTATACAGCTTTTTTATGCATTATACTATTTCCAATGTATTATGGACATGGTCTGTAAATGGTAGCTAGTAGTCACTGGAAGGAGAGCTATGCACCAATCCCCTGTGATGATGCATAGAACCGGCCAGGCCTAGCACCTAATGTCCGACCCCGCCTTCTCGTGGTGCAGACCGTTAGTACCTTTCAAAAGAGATACTCTCTTGTGGAAGTGAACGGAAGGGGAGGGCTGCCAGATTAGTGTGGCCTACTGATCTGGACAACTATGGCTACTTTTCTTTTTTTTCTACCCTGCTGAGGAGTGGTCAACCACACAGGGTCCTGGTGCTGACCATATATACCAACCTGAATGGAATTATAGCTCGGCGCTTGATTATGGATCCTGATTTTGCTGCACTGGTGGGCTTCTGTGGAGGGAAAATCTTCCGCTGTGTTTTCTGTTTGTTTGTGGGTTGACAGCCCCAAGTGAATAGATTCACAGGATATGTTTATCAGCTGGTGGATAATCCTGAGCAGAAGTCATCGCAGGCACCTGAACTCTTTGCTTCTATTGGCATCGTCAAATTCTACATTGGAGGAAGTCTTCCAGTGTAGATGGCTTCAGCCTTTAGTGGTGGGGGAACGGGTCTTTGCCCCATGTCTGCGATTAGGGGCTGTTTGATATTGTCGGCATTCCCTCTCTCAATAAACATAGTTTCTTTAAACATCCCACTAACCATTTTCTCTCCATAGGTAGTTGGAATGTGAAGACTCTGCACAGAGCTTTTTCTCTTGATGTCCTCACACAAGAATTCCACCATTATAATTTAGATATTCTCGGCTTGCAAGAGATCAGATGGACAGATAAAGGTCAGGTTCTTAAAAATAATCTTAAATTTCTCTCTTCAGGGAGGGATGACAATAAGCATCATCAAGACGTGGATCTGCTTCTAAGCAGACACGCTAGTAATGCTCTTCTAGGATATGAGTGCATTACTGAAAGGTTTCTTACAGCAAAATTTCAGACAAGTGTTAAAGACTTGAATGTTATATGCTGCTATGCCCCCACTGAGGATGCCGATGAGGATGAGAAGGATAGGTTTTATGGACAACTTCAGGATATTTTGAACTCTGTCAAGAAAGGAGATATTACCCTTGTTCTTGGTGACTTCAATGCCAAAGTTGGTACTGACTCTGACCTTTGGGGAGGAGTAATAGGCCCTTTTGGTATTGGTAGCTGTAATGGCAATGGGCAACGTCTCCTACAGGTAAGTAAACTCAATGGATTCAGAATAACTAACAGTTATTACAAGCACCGCGACATACATAAGTACACATGGGTTTCACCTGATGGGCTGCATAAGAATATGATTGATTACATATTAATTAACAGCAAATGGGCTAGTTCTGTTAGGAATACCAGGTCATATAGGGGAGCTGAAATTGGATCTGACCATTACCTCGTTAAAAGTGTCTTGCAACTTAAACTTAAAAAGTGTTGTGCTAGGGTTAAAAAATTTGCTTTTAATACTGAAGCTCTGAAAGACCCAGTTATAGCCAAAGCTTACCATGATAGGTTACTTAGTCATTATGACAGTCATGGTTTGCTTACTACTGAAGTTGAGGAAGAATAGGATCATTTTAAACAGGCTTTTTTGGACACTAACAGTACCCTTTTAGGAAAAAAGGAGCAGAAGAGGCAGAATTATTTGAGTGATAAGGCACTTGAGCTTATTTCGGAAAGAAAGAACTGCAGGAATGTCCTTAATCAATACCCTACTAGTCCTAATAGAAAGCATTACAGAGAACTTAATAAACGTGTAAAGGATCAGTTAGCTGCTGATAAGAATCTTTGGCTTGATGGTTTGGCTGACAAAGCCGAGGAAGCAGTTAGACAGCACAACAGCAGAGAGCTGTACCAGATAGTTAATGTTTTGTGTGGTAGAAAATTAACAGGTATACAGGGATTGAAGGATAAACAAGGTAATATTATAGAAGGTGAAGATTCTGTCATAACTAGATGGGTGACCATTTCAGTGATGTTCTAAACAAAGTGGTTAGTTCTATTCCTATTGTTTGCAATGATGATTAGATGCATTACTGGTTTTAATGTTGGCTCTAAATCAGTCTGAAGTTATTTTGGCTATTTCTAAACTTAAACTTCATAAATCCCCAGGGGTAGATGAAATTACTACGGAAATTACTCAGTCAACCACTTGGATGATTGAAATTCTGAATATCTCTTATGATAAAGGCATGGTTCCTAAGGATTTTACCAGAGCTATTGTTATCCCTATTTTCAAAAAAGGTGATCGCAGTTCTTGTGATAACTATAGGGGTATCAGCCTACTCTCTGTTCCAGGGAAAGTTCTTTCCATGATTGTGCTTAATAGAATTAAGAATCTGGTTGACAGTCAATTGCATGATGAGCAATGTCGATTCAGAAGTGGTAGGGGATGTGTGGATCAGATATTTTCACTTAGGCAGATTCTTGAGAAATGTTAGAGTTTCAGAAACCTTTGGTTGCTAGCGTTGTTGATTTCAAAAAGGCTTTCGACTCTGTTGATCGTCATAATCTGTGGTTGATTGTGAGATCATATGGTATACCAGACAAGTTAGTTAACATAATGAAAGCTCTCTATAATAACATTGAGTCGTGTGTGAGAGTTGGTAAGGCTTGTAGCAATTGGTTTAGCATTACTTCTGGTGTTCGACAAGGATGCATTTTGTCTCCTTTTCTCTTTAGCTTGGTTATTGATTACGTTATGCGAAATTCACTTCAAGGGAAAGATTTTGGCCTTAAATGGACTGGAGATACGAATATTTCTGATTTAGATTATGGTGATGATTTAGCCCTTTTTGCAAATGATGTTGATGAGATGAACTCTTTCATTCGAGCTGTTGATGAGACTGGTAGTAGAGTAGGTTTGGTTAAAAACGGAGAGAAAACTAAAGTGATGAAAATTGGTCAGGCAGGCTGTGATTGAGTTAATCTGAATGGTTGCAGTCTTGAGCAGGTGTCACAGTTTAATTATCTTGGAAGCTATGTAACAGATAATGGTGATGTGCGGCATGAGATTAACAGACGAATAGGGATTGCTGCCGGGACTTTTAAGAATCTATGGAGAGTGTGGAGAAATAGGCGTATGATGAGTTAGGCGAAGGAGTTTGCAACCTCCTTTAATATATTATATTGTGCAGAGAGAGACTCCGTTGGTTTGGCCATGTTGCCTGTGTGAATTATTATAGATTGGGCGAATAGGGTTAAGAACAGTGTGCCTAAAGGCCTGAGAAAGAAGGGGAGACCTAGGATGCGGTGGGCAGACAATGTCAAACAGGACCTTGTTAGAATTGGTGTGCAGTGGCCAGATGCAGTAGATGTAGCTCAGGATAGACTTGCTTGGAGAACTAAATTGCACGGTCTGGTTGGACCTCCGTAACCCATGGCTGCTTGAGGATGATGATGATGAAATATGGTTATGAACAGTGTGCCTAAAGGCCTCAGAAAGAGGGGGAGACCTAGGATGCGGTGGGCAGACAATGTCAAACAGGACCTTATTAGAATTCGTGTGCAGTGGCCAGATGCAGTAGATGTAGCTCAGGACAGACTTGCTTGGAGAACTAAATTGCACGGTCTGGTTGGAACTCCGTAGCCCATGGCTGCTTGAGGTTGATGATGATCATGACTGTTCAAAACGGTTGCTGACATACATGCAAGGTTTTTGTATGCATGTATCATAAAAAAAAAAGTGGGTTTCATGTCTGCTACCCGGCATTTTTCGATTGGAACAAACTACACACTTTTTATCCCATTACACAAGGTATGTCATTCATTGTTTAGTCTGCCCTCGCCATCCATCACAAAAGTTGTTGGAAACAAATTCATCGTCATTTCTATCACTGGTATTTATTTTATCTGCCATGTTTATGAATAAAAATTATGATCCGAATAATAATATGGAGCCCAGATACGACATATAACCATCCATTAGAGATGTTAGCACCAAATTGCCCATAGCATGTCGCTGCTATGGCGACTGCGAGTTTACAATAAAATCAAGATGGCGCCCTGGTGCAAAGGGTTAAATGTTAATGTCATTACTACCGCCAACTAATTATTCGACAGTGATTAGAGTTAAGATGTTAAGATATGTTTGTGCTTGTGTAATTGCAAAAACTGTGTTCATGTGTATCATAAAAGTAAACTAGCTTACTCAAATGTATATTTTAAGTTGAGTGGCATTTAAAATTTAGTGAAACTGAAATATAGGAAGTTGAAAGATATAATCCAAAAATATTATTCGATGTTATTTTCAGCAAATTCATTGTTTAGATTTAGCTATTACAAAATATATGTAGCAGTATGCTTTTATCACGAAGGAATTCAACTTTATGTGCTATAAATTTGGTGGAAATTTTCTTCGTTACTGGAGTTGTAATCTGTAGTTTAAAAGTTTAATTTGGCATCACCATTTTGTGGCATCTGAGAGAGAGGTGGGGAAATAAGGAAAGATTTCTTCACTAAATTGTAGATGACACACTGGAGAACGTAATGAAACTATTAATATATTCTTACTATCTCTATCCTATATTTATCCTGATGAAACTATTAATATATTCTTCTCTATAGCTATCTATTTGGGTTTTTCCCTTATCTGTTTCTGTGTAAGCAACTGCAGCTTATGAAAACTCTTGTGCCATAGAATCGTAAAATCCTCCGTTTGGGTTTTTTAACAATGACAATGGTCTCGTGAGGTTCCATCTCATTCCTCCAGTCCTCGTGGCAGCAGTATATTCCTCGCCCGCAGTGCTGTACTCATTGATCAAATATGGAGCGATATCAGAATCACCTTTTAGGATGACAAGAGTCTTATTCACAAGACGTGTTGAGTAAATTATTGACTGAAATACTCTCTGATAGAGAAGTTTGGGATGATCATACTCTCAGTTTAAGAAGGCAGCTCAACAGTCTTCCTGAAAGCATCAGTGACAAGATCAATCTGAGGCTGCTTCTTCGAACAGACCCTCTGATGTCAAACACAATAAGAAAAATAACTCGGCTCAGCGGTCCAGATTTACCAACGCTACCGGACCCAAGAATTCTGCGAAACGTGTATGATGCGGTGTTACCCGATTTAGAACTCAATGTGTTGGGTTGGGTTGTTTTACCTCTGAGCGGCACTTTTTTGCACACCATGGGCTAAATGGCCAGGTCACATGAACCCCGAAGGCTCAGAGAAGGTTGGGGGAGGGGACCCACTGGAATAGCTGTTGGGAGACAGATGGTAGCCTCCCGTCAAGGCCATCCAGCGTGTTCTTTAACGTGCACAGGGTATGTCTCTCCCGCACACGGGGCCACGGCTTAACGTCCCATCCGACGGACGGCGGCCTTTCCAAGCCCATCGGTGTCCCTTACTGACCGTGGGCAGGGCGGGGAATTTTGCGGAGATAAATCTCAACGCTGACCAAGCTGGGACTCGAACCTGGGAACTACAGATTACGAGCCTGGTGCGCTACCGACTGAGCCACCCCCGCCCCCAAACTCAATGTGTTCAAACCTCCTTGTCTCGTGCACCTATGCCGAAACATAAGAAGGCAGATGAGCCACAACCATGAACTTCCAAATGGAATTACTCTTCTTCAAATGCTCTCAACTCTTCATGATTACATCGGTATGAAAGAGTAGAATTCCGTAAAGAAACAAAATCTCATTGTAAAAAAATTCACAACTTAAGTTAACGAGATGTAAATTTGTTTTAATAAAGTTTCTTTTTAAACCTTTCATTTTGTTTGTTTATGGAAAAAATATTTTCCATTATTTAAGCTGCTCAAGGCAGCTTTTTTTTTTTTGCCGAAATTATAAATTCGGTTTTACGGGGGTAAATCTTTGTGCATCTATAATGAAATTAACAGATCTAACGAAACTCTGCTTGGGCCAGATCACATCAGGATCGTCAAACAGCATAAGTTCCTTGGTGGGAAGGGGTTCTTTTAATGGTGAAATCAAACTGTGATTTGGAAATTAACGTTGGAAGATAGAGGAGGAAATGAGCAGCACCATGTGACACTTAAAGCCATATCCCCCGCTATTCTAGCCACCATAACATCCCAGCCTATCGTCTTGTTTTCTCTACTCAAGTATGGAGACAGGTGACCAACGGTTCTCATGTGATTTATTTTCAAAATTTAGACCCCCCCCCCAAAATGGGTGGGGTCTCGTAGCTCGTACCGATTTGTAAATTCAAAATGGTAGAGAAAAGAGGGTTTAGGTGAGTCCAAAACACTCGTAATTAAAAGGGTATTAAGGAGTTTATTCAGGGAGTAATTTAGGAAATAATCTTCCTAGAATCTACAAATAATAATAATAAACTAACAAGTTCTCGAAAACAATCAATACTAAATATTAACTATTTTCTTCGATTCCTGGATGGTGGCCTGGAGAAAAATACTGCCCAATTGAGGGTAATCGTGTGTGGCATTTTGTTGGACAAAATAATTCAACAACTTCAGATTCATGACGTATTTTGACTGGGATTCCTTTCATTTCGAAAACGACACCCTCGCCACTCCAGTAAAGCTACGAAAATTGACGATGAACCTACGCCTCGGTTTACGTTCAGATCCCCAACCACCCTCTACGATGATGAAAGTGGCTGAATCAGGATTTGTTCGACTTCAAACATTGAGGACATTATGTAAAATCTGTAATCAGTTGTATCCAGAAATGGATCTGGAATTTTTCACACCAGCTAAACTACAGCAAACCTACAAATGCTTCATAAGACGGAGTTTATACAGGGTGAATCTGAAAAAGTGGGCAAAACTTTACGGGGTGGTAGAACGCAGCTATACGAGCAATATTCGTCATAGAATGTATGGTCGGAACGCAAGCGGTGAGAAGTTAAAAGGTAGTTTTCCACTGCCACATTTAAAGAATGAACACAAGAAGGAGAGGAGATACTTCAGAATACATTTTATTAACAGGAATGTAATTGAGGTACATGCTCAAAGAAATTGCTCAAAAGAGCTGCCGCCAGCTGTAATGCAGGCTTCACACCTGCTGGATAGGGACTGACGCACATTTGCGAAGACACTAGGCATTTCCCGAATATCGCCGGCAACAACGGCGATCCTGACGACTAGATCCATATCGGTTTCAATGGGGCACTCGTAGATTAGGATTTTCATATGGCCCCACCGTACACAAAGTGAATATCCGCCATTTCGTGGTTAGTATAACCAGCCATCCTCTCGGTAATCCACGGTAGAAATGCCGTTAGCCCCAGGAACGACCCTTTTATACCATTTCCAACGCCACCTAGCGGCTCGCCGTTTGCGTTCCGCCCATACTTAGACGAATATTGCTCGTATAACTGCGTTCTACCACCCCGTAAAGTTTTGCCCACTTTTTCAGATTCACCCTGTATAACAACTGGCAATTACCGGATGGAATAGGGGGCGAGGGTGGCTCAGTCGGTAGCGCGCCAGGCTCGTAATCTGTAGTTCCCAGGTTCGAGTCCCAGCTGGGTCAGCGTTGAGATTTATCTCCGCAAAATTCCCCACCCTGCCCACGGTCAGTAGGGGACACCGATGGGCTTGGAAAGGCCGCCGTCCGTCGGATGGGACGTTAAGCCGTGGCCGCGTGTGCGGGAGAGCCATACCCTCTGCACATTAAAGAACACGCTGGATGGCCTTGACAGGAGGCTACCATCTGTCTCCCAACAGCTGTTCCAGTGGGTCCTTTCCCTCAAACTTCTCTGAGCCTTCGGGGTCCTTGTGACCTGGCCATTCAGCCCATGGTGTGCAAAAAAGTGCCGCTCAGAGGTAAAACCCAACCCAACCCGGATGGAATAAATATGTACGTCAATTTAATCATTGACTGATTATTGAATAATGGAAGGTGTGATTATTAATTATCTTACGATGATTATCTTATTTTTTTTAAACAAATTTTGTAAAGGACATTTTTGTTGTAAATGTGGGTAATTTCCTGAATCTGATGTAAGTTTTTGTAGTAAATTGAATTAAATAAAAAAACTTGAATCACAAATTTCAGTTCCTTTATTTATGGCAGATGGTCCCGTCAAGGCCATCCAATGTGTTCTTTAATGTAAGACTCCCGCACACGGGGTCACGGCTTAACGTCCCATCCAATGGACAGCGACCTTTCCAAGCCCCTCGGTATCCCCTACTGACCGTGGGAGGACGGGGAATTTTGCGGAAATAAGTCTCAAAGCTGACCCATCTGGGACTCGAACCTGGGAACTGCAGATTACGAGCGTGGCGCGCTACCGATTGAGCAACCCCCTTCCAAGCCCATTGATGACTGATGTCTCCTACTGACTGGGGGCGTAGTAAAAAAAAAGGACCCCAACCTTTGGAATAATGTGGCAACATCAGGTACATTAGCCCTGCTGGGTGGCGATTTTCACGTGGTTATTAGCCTGCTTCTTGAAGTTATAGCTTGCAACATGAGAGAAAATATCGCTTCTGCATTTTCGTAACGTCCTGTGGGAATGTGGTGTTCTTCACCTCGTACGATGGGATGCGGAATCAAATAAAATGAGGGGTCTTCACCTCGTGCGACGGGATGCGGAATCAAATAAAATGAGGGGTCTTCACCTCGTGCGACGGGATGCGGAATCAAATAAAATGAGGGGTCTTCACCTCGTGCGACGGGATGCGGAATCAAATAAAATGAGGGGTCTTCACCTCGTGCGACGGGATGCGGAATCAAATAAAATGAGGGGTCTTCACCTCGTGCGACGGGATGCGGAATCAAATAAAATGAGGGGTCTTCACCTCGTGCGACGGGATGCGGAATCAAATAAAATGAGGGGTCTTCACCTCGTGCGACGGGATGCGGAATCAAATAAAATGAGGGGTCTTCACCTCGTGCGACGGGATGCGGAATCAAATAAAATGAGGGGTCTTCACCTCGTGCGACGGGATGCGGAATCAAATAAAATGAGGGGTCTTCACCTCGTGCGACGGGATGCGGAATCAAATAATATGAGGGGTCTTCACCTCGTGCGACGGGATGCGGAATCAAATAAAATGAGGGGTCTTCACCTCGTGCGACGGGATGCGGAATCAAATAAAATGAGGGGTCTTCACCTCGTGCGACGGGATGCGGAATCAAATAAAATGAGGGGTCTTCACCTCGTGCGACGGGATGCGGAATCAAATAATATGAGGGGTCTTCACCTCGTGCGACGGGATGCGGAATCAAATAAAATGAGGGGTCTTCACCTCGTGCGACGGGATGCGGAATCAAATAAAATGAGGGGTCTTCACCTCGTGCGACGGGATGCGGAATCAAATAAAATGAGGGGTCTTCACCTCGTGCGACGGGATGCGGAATCAAATAAAATGAGGGGTCTTCACCTCGTGCGACGGGATGCGGAATCAAATAAAATGAGGGGTCTTCACCTCGTGCGACGGGATGCGGAATCAAATAAAATGAGGGGTCTTCACCTCGTGCGATGGGATGCGGAATCAAATAAAATGAGGGGTCTTCACCTCGTGCGACGGGATGCGGAATCAAATAAAATGAGGGGTCTTCACCTCGTACGATGGGATGCGGAATCAAATAAAATGAGGGGTCTTCACCTCGTACGATGGGATGCGGAATCAAATAAAATGAGGGGTCTTCACCTCGTACGATGGGATGCGGAATCAAATAAAATGAGGGGTGAACACCCACAAAGCATCCTTTTTCGTCACTTGGATATCGGTATTTCACTCTGGATGGCTTTTACAATCGCGTCTCTCTTCCTTTTCTGACCGTTGTATCGGGGTTTTAGTGCAACCTTAATAGCGTGTTGAGGGATGCGAGGGAACCATCTGAATTGGGTGGTGATTCGACTCGTCGATATTATACCAGCTCGTTGGGATGTGGATCACGGATAGAGCGACTCCCCCTTTAGTGCCACAGGCTGTGCCAGCTGCGTCGTATAATCCGTCCTGCGTGTTATGAAGGTAAATATCAGTGCTGGCCGTAGAAGCGAGGGTTAGGTAGGAAGCCATTTTCTAGCTATCCAACTAGGGGTGGGGTCGTCTTGCCACTTCACTAAGACACCTTTTTTCCGGTCGCTATCCAAGATTTTTTCCACGGCGTAGAGTTATGGAAGTTTTTTCTCTAGTTCCTGGCTATAGAAAGTTCCACGGATCTTGTTACTAGTCACTTCGTAAACAGGGGGTGTTCTAGGTACGATTCTGCTCACTCGGAATATCTCTCGAGTCCACTGTTGTGACGCTCCTTTCTTGAACGGACGAGTCTCACGGGATCTCCCTCTTTAAAACGGACAAGTTCTGTCTGGAGCTCCATGTCATCTCTCCCAGACGATCCGTCTTTGGGTGTAAAGCCGTGAAATGAAGTTGCCAGATATCCCTTCACTATGGAGTTCAGAACGTGCAAGAAGCTGAGTTTTTATGTTTAGTGAAATAACGCCATAATTTTTCTCTCGGGGTTCGATTCAGTCTTTCTACCAGCTCAGCTTTCTTCTCGCTATAAGACAAGAAGAAGTGAATGTTTTTTTTTCTTTTAGGAATTTTTGGAATACACGATTCTTGAATTTTGTCCCCTGATCGGTGTTCACGGTCACGGTCCCCCCTCAGCCAGAATCTTTTCGAATGCTTCTTTCACAACAGTTCCCGTTTTCTTTTCCACCGTAACCGCCCACGCAAAGCGAGATAAATATCGATGTCACGTATGTTTTGTTCGTCCGGTATTTGCCCTTTGCCTGTCCTTGGAGGGTGTCCGTCTCCTGATCCGATAACCATTCTCTGACTGTCTTTGGATCCTGTCCTTTCACCAGTCCAAAGCTGCCAGGGTTCTTGTGATCGTAATAAGCTTTTTCCAATGCGGCGTTCATCGACCAGCAGTAGCTTTCCCTCTTTAATCCAGACCTCGATAGGCAGGGAGTCGGAGGCGTCTATAGATGTACGGTCTGCAGCCTCTTCACACAACTCTCTCGTCGTGGTACAGCGCTTTTGTTCCCACCTCCACCAGACAGAATCGGTGACTCGGAGCCCACAACATTTTTTTCCACCCACTCGTCCAGAGTTTCTTGGACTGCGAAAGAGATAAATTAATGCCTTTTATCGTAGGTTTTTCCCTTAAACTCAGCCAAATGTTGCGATTCTCCACATCCTGTCAAGTAGTCCCGGGATAGCCCACAAATCGCAGCGACCCCTAACGTCGTAGATACCACCTTCACGCGATTCATGACCCAAATGAACACACTAGACACTGATTGTTAGGTCTGCATAACAGAGTCGGGCCCAAGCCGTGTCAACGAAGACGCCGCTAATAATTCCTGCCACTTGCCCCGACGAAGGAAGAGGTCACAGAGAGTGACCTCTTCCTTCGTCGGGTCAAGTAGGCCTCCTTCACAGTAGCGACGCACGTGGACCTGGAGACGCTCGCGGTACAGTCTCGGCAGGACGAAAATCTCATCTCCGAGAGGGTAAGAGGCTGCATGTCTCTGTTGTGCGCGTGATGGCCTCGAGTCTCGATGGTTACGGCAATAGCTGAATGGTATTGGATAGATACTTATGGATTCCGTAAAGGTCAAGGGTAATATTGGATACAGATTTCGGTGTTCATCATTGGAAGCATTTTAGAAAACTGCTAAAAAAAGGAAAAGTGAATTTTAGGACTTTTTTTTCTGTAAAAAAAGAAACAGATATAATTTCGCTTTGTTGTCTGTCCGTCTGTAGACATCAAACTTTTTTGTTTATACAGATAAATAAAAAAATTCCTTTTGTGTCAGATAGGATATATTAATGATATATTACGATTTGCATTTTTCGAATCTCCCAAAAGTTATAACTGCGCCCTCTAACGGTAGAAAATTTGAAAAATCCAAAATATCAAACGAATATTCCAAACGATGTAGTTATGTTAGAAGTTTAAAATTTTGGTTAAGAAGTTACCATTGGCAACAATCACTTGACCCTTTAGACCCAGAGGGGAGGTGAATGCAACTCTTTTTTTGTTTTAACAGAAAAGTGTATGTTTTTAGAGATAAAAATTCTTTTTGGGTTGGTCAGGTATTGATGATTTAATAAATTAAAAAAAATTTAATTAAATTAAAAAATTTTAATTAGGATCGGAAAGTTGGCTGATGATGCTGTCGCACTCTCTCTGCTTCAGACCAGGTAAAAAAAAATTACTAGGCTGAACACCAATACATCTGCACAGATTCCAAAACAATGTCTGCGAAAGCCATGACTGTGGCTCCCGAACCCCTGCAGCACCTTTTCATTCGAAACCTCCACCAATGAGCAACGCGTCCAACCACAATACAGAAAAATGAGGTCAGCCAATTAAAAATTGAGGGGCGAAGGGGTTAATGACCAATCAACCCGAGAGACTAAAGAAAGGTTACAAGAAAAAATCAGAAGCACCCGTGTTGTAGGGGGTCATCCAAGCGGTCCCACAACCTACCGAGGTCAATGACAGGAGAAAAATCTGCGAACCTGGACCCAGCACACGCGTGGGGGTAAGAAATGGGGGTTGAAAACCGGTCAAAATATAAGCCCTCCGTATGGTGTCTCCACATACAGGGTCAATGAGCGGAGAGAAAACCCGGACGTCACAGAAGCCTTCCCTATCACGGACCAGGAAAAGCGTACGGGTGGGGGAAAGAAATGAGGGTTCGAAATATAAGCCCTCCCCATCAAAGCCCACGATTACGATGCCGAGATTATTTTTTTTAAGCTCATTTTTAAATACGAATCGAAATCGTTCTTTACAGATTTTGTTTCTTAAAACTAAAAACACGTGCAATGACCAAAGGTGTCGGAATCCCCCAGGGGTCATCAGAGAAAGGAAACGGAAGTTCAATAATATCAAGTGTACAGTCGCTCAAAAAAGTATTCGGACATTGTGGTTCATTACAGAATTCGGGAAAAATATCTGGCAACGACTTTTTTTTAAAAATTAATGATCGGGCAACTTCCGTGTACAGTCTCTCAAAAAAAATATCCCAACACTATGGTTGATTACAAAATTGAGAAAAAATATCTGGCAACGACTTTTTTTTTTTTAAAGAAATTAATGATTTGGCAACATTCGAGTACAGTCGCTCAAAAGAGTATCCCACACTATGGTTGATTACAGAATTGGAAAAAATATCTGGCGACGACTTTTTTTTTAAAGAAATTAGTGATCTTTCAACCTTCAAGTACAGTCTCTCAAAAACGTATCCCAACACTATGCTTGATTACAGAATTCAGAAAAAAATGGCAACGACTGTTTTTTTTTAAGAAATTAGTGATCTTGCAACCTTCAAGCACAGTCGCTCAAAAAAATATTCGAACACTATAGTTGATTACAGAATTGAGAAAAAATATCTGGCAACGATTTAAAAAAAAAAGAAAAGAAATTAGTGATCTGGCAACCTTCGTGTACAGTCGCTCAAAAAGTATCCAAACACTATGGTTGATTACAGAATTCAGAAAAAATATTTTGCAGTTTTTTTTTATGATGTGATCTGACAATCTTCGTGTACGTTGCAGATCACAAATTTCTTAAAAAATCGTTGCCTTAAATTTTTTCTAAATTCTGTTATCAACCAGAGTGTTCGGGTATTTTTTGAGCGACTGTACACTGGTTTCCATAAATTAAGGACGATAAATCCCTCTGTTAAGTCAATGCGAAGCTAACGTCAAAGCTCTATAACTTCTAAAATAAGTTTTTTTATTTTGAAAAATGTGATTGCAGATAAAGATGTCGACCAAATAAATCAATATCTCGATTTTCAACAATATTCGTTCAGTATTTAATGAGTTAATAAATCAAAAATTCTCTGAAATTCTAAAAAAAAACCAAAATGTCCCAAAGTCTCCCAGATGCTAGAACAGACCAGAAGTGACCCCAATAATGACCCAAAGTGACCCTAAAAAGTAGTCCCAAAAAAAAGTCACTTAAACCCCTCTGCAAGCCCCCCCTAATTATCTGTGAACAACCGGAAGTGACCCCTCCTATAGAATTCAATGAGACACACCCTCTGATACGTGACACACCGGATGTGGCCCTTTGAAAAAACGGAAATGACCCACAGTGACCCGAAGAAGAAACCGGTCTTTACACAAAGTTCTAAAATGCAGACTTATTTTATTAAACACTTTGATACAATACATATTGCTAAGTTTTATTTAACTTCTGAAGTCAATTTTTGTGGCTGGCATCGCTAAATATTCAAATAACTCATTAAATACTGAATTGTAGATAATCGAGATATTGATTTATGTGATCCGGATCTTTATCTGCAATCATATTTTTCAAAACAAAAAAACTTATTTTAGAAATTATAGAGCTTTGACTTTAGTTTCCCATTGAGGTTTCCTATTTAAATATCAAGAAAAATCAGTTTTCGAAATTTGATGGTTTTCTTATCATCATAAAATAGGCGTAATTCCGGCGAGGGATCACGTCTGACGTCATCGGTGGAAGAAACTGGCAGCTTCCCTGTGGTTCCTAGTCCACTTGAGCAATCGGTCCCGAATTTGGTAGGGTAGTCCTAACCCTGTTTGGGGTAACAGAGCGTGTTTTTAGCTGAAGTAGCTTGGGACCGATCTATCGAAAGTGTCACGAGATTTCGGGGGACGCTGCTGTCGCCTAACTTGGGTTGTTTTACCTCTGAACGGCACTTTTTTGCACACCATGGGCTAAATGGCCAGGTCACAAAGACCCCGAAGGCTCAGAGAAGGTTGGGGGAGGGGACCCACTGGAACAGCTATTGGGAGACAGATGGTAGCCTCCCGTCAAGGCCATCCAGTGTGTTCTTTAACGTGCACAGGGTATGGCTCTCCTGCACACGGGGCCACGGCTTAACGTCCCATCCGACGGACAGTGGCCTTTCAACGTCTGCTGCACACGGGGCCCATCAGTGTCCCCTACTGACCGTGGGCAGGGTGGGGAATTTTGCGGAGATAAATCTCAAAGCTGACCCAGCTGGGACTCGAACCTGGGAACCCCACGTGGACATGACTGCCTGAAGAGAAGACTAGCAGCATACTCCACCTTCCATTTTAATAGTGACATTTTCGACTGCCTCCATTTTTGTGCCCATTTCAACGAAGAGGAACTCGGCCGCAGGCCCCGAACTTTCCAGATTGAGCCTGGAACCCCAGATGGCAGAGGAACTAAGTGACATGCCTGGTAAACAATGTTGGGCTGAAGGGAGCTGAGATTCGCACCTCGGCTACTCTGGCCAATCCCATACAGCATTGCATGAGTGTAGGTGACCTTCACAAGGGGGGGGGGGGGGGGCAGCGAAAAAGGACAAGAGAAAATTTGCAAAAACAGGCAGCCTCCTCTTCTCATCCGGGCTGTGTGGTTGACAGCAGTGATCCTCTCCAGTGAGCAGAGTCCTGAAGTGTGCACAGTGTATGTGCGAAGGAAGCGCTAAGCAGCCCGGGCTCCCAATGACTTGGAGCGCAACAGTCCAGTGATTGCCTTCCCGAGGGACTCCTGGCTTGATGAGGTAAGGGGGTATCTTATTGAATCTGGCTCCGTTTTTCACTTGAATGTATTTCTGTGAACTGCCGTTGCAGTATCCCCGGTGTTTAGGGAACTGATCTCCACCACGAATAAAGTTTGCCTTAATTGAAAAGGGCCATGCCAGAGGCATTGTTGAATCTGTCCCAAAAGTGGGAACTACAGTTGTGAATGAAATGTCTTACAGTAATTTTGTTAATGTTATGTTTTTGTCAACTTAAAAATTATCTCAGTCTTCATTTGTTAAATGTCAGTTCATTTTAATAGTGAGTCAGGGAACTGCCTAGATTTTAGCAATAAAGAATGCATCACGGCCTAAAAATACTCTAGGGGGGTTGACAAAATTCAGGTGAGATGTAAAAATTAGAATTTTTTTCTGTAAAATTATGGCGAGTTGGCAAATCTTTGGGAGTTGGCAAAATTCAGGTGAGATGTGAAAATTTTGAATTTTTTCTATAACATTATGACAGATTGGCAAAATCTAGGGGAAGTTGTCAAAATTTGGAGTGACTTGGTAAAATCATGGAGAGTTGACAAAATTCAGGTCAGATGTAAAAATTGTAATCTTTTTTCTGTAAAATTATGGCACGTTGGCAAAATCGAGGCACCTTTGCAATATCTAGAAGAGTTGGCAAAATTCAAATCCACTTGGTAAAATACGGGCGATTTGTGAAAATTGGGATTTTTTTGTGAAATTAAGGAGAGTTGACAAAATCGAGAAAAAATGGCAAAATCTAAGGAAGTTGGCAAAACTGGAAACCACTTGTTAAAGTACAGGTGAGTTCTAAAAGTAAAAAAGGTGGGGTGTTAAAGGAAAACTTTTACAGCCCCAGTACAAGAGTAAAATATCTGTAAAATCTGCAATTTGAAATAAAAATTTCAGAGTTAACCTTTTCAGCACTAAACGTCTACATATTTGTTTTTGTTAATAAGATACGACCAACAGGTTTGGGTTGTTTTACCTCTCAGTGGCACTTTTTTTTGCACACAATGGGCTAAATGGCTAGGTCACAAGAACCCTGAAGGCCCAGAGAAGATTGGGGGAGGGGACCCACTGGAAAGGCTGTTGGGAGACAGACGACCATCCAGTGTGTTATTTAACGTGTACAGGGTATGGCTCTCCCGCACACAGGGTTACGGATTAACGTCCCATTCGACGGCTGGCAACCTTTCCAAGCCCATCCAGTGTCCCCTACTGATTGTGAGCAGGGTGGGGAGTTTTGCGGAGTTAATCTTAATGCTGACCCAAACCTGGGAACTGTAGATTGAGCTTGGCACACTACCAACTAGCCACCCCCCTCCTAAGTGGACAATCAAAGACTTGGGGGAGGTGACTCACTGGGCAGCTGTTGGGAGAGAGATGGCAGCCTCACGTCAAGGCCATCCAGCATGCTCTTCAAAGTGTACAGGGTACTTTTTTTTACATAATGTGCTAAATGGCAAGGTTACAAGGACCCTAACAGGAGCTGACTATCAGTTCTGCGCTCTTACATGGCTACAATTCAAGAACAGGTCTATTTAGACTTAAGCTTTTAAAATGCCGCTGTCTGTTGGATGGGACTTTAAGCCGTGGTCCCGTGTGAGAGAGCCATAACTTGTGCCCATTAAATAACACACTGGATGGCCTTAACGGGAGGCTACCATCAGTCTCCTAACAGCTAACCAGTGGGTCCCTTCCCCCAACCTTATCTGAGCCTTTAGGGTTCTTGTGACCTGGTCATTTAGCACAGTGTGTGCAAAAGAGTAGCACTCAGAGGTAAAACAGCCAACCTATCTGACTAACAGCCAGATGATAAAGTAAAAACAATATTTTTTTTTTTTGAGTTAAAAAGTCAAACTTTTAAATATCTGGTTCAAAACAGTGGAATATAAAATAAATAAATAAATCCCCCCCTCAAGCAGCTGCTTGCCACAGAGGTCTGACAGGAGCCTGTCAGTTTATATGCCATTGTAGAAGGTCTGTGAGGATGGCAGGACCTCAGCAGAAAAACGACACACACATCCATGCCTAATCTGGGGCTCAAACCAAGGTCCCTTAGATCAGTAATATATGAAACATAATTCGGCAAAGGGAATTCTGAATCCAAGAGAATGAAGATAAAATTTCTCCATCCAAAACTCCCGGGGAGAAAAGGGAGCCCTTAACCATAGATAAAGAGGAAGTAGTTAGTGCACTGGCAACAACACTGAAATTCTGGCCTACGTTGATAGCAATCACCAATTTGGTGGCAGTAATTCTTATTTATTGGTGGCAGTAAGCAAAAATTCTTATTTATTGAACTAGTTATTAGTTGGGTTGTTTTACTTCTGAACAGCACTTTTTTTGCACACAAGGACTCCGAGAAGGTGGGTGGGGGGGGGACCTTCTGGACAGCTGTTGGGAGACAGATGGTAGTCTGCCATCAATGCAATCCAGTGTGTTCTTTGATGTGCACAGGGTTGGGTTGTTTTACCTCTGAGCAGCACTTTTTTGCACACAATGGGCTAAATGGCCAGGTCACAAGGACCCCGAAGACTCAGAGAATGCTGGGGGAGAGGACCCACTGGAACAGTTGTTAGGAGACAGATGGTAGCCTCCCGTCAAGGCCATCCAGCGTGTTCTTTAATGTGCACAGGGTGTGGCTCTCCCATACATGGAGTCACGGCTTAATATCCCATACGACGGACAGCAGCCTTTCCAAGCCCATTGGTGTCCCCTGCTGACCATGGACAAGGCGGGGAGTTTTATGGAGATAAATCTAAATGCGACCCCACTGGGACTCTAATCTAGGAACTACCGATTATGAACCACTGAGTGAGCCAGTCTCATCCCCAAAACATTATTAAATCAGCTTTAAATTGAAATATTTTATGGTGGATAACACAGTATAATACTAGAACAAGAGTGGGTCAGTAGGGGATGTTAAGCCGTGGCCCCATGTGTGGGAGAGCCATACCCTGTGCACGTTAAAGAACACACTGGATGGTCTTGATGGGAGGGTACCATCTGTCTCCCAACAGCTGTTCACCCAACCTTCTTAGCCCTTGTGACCTGTCCATTTTAGCCCATTGTGTGGGAAAAGTGCCATACCTTGCGCAAGTTAAAGAACACACTGGATGGTCTTAATGGGAGGCTACCATGTCTCCCAATAACTGTACCAGTGGATTCCCTCTCCCAACCTTCTCTGAGCCTTCAGAGTCCTTGTAACCTGGCCATTTAGCCCATGATGTGCAAAAGAGTGCTGCTCAGAGGTAAAACAACCCAAATCTTGTACATGGGGTCACAGCTTAAAGTCCCAACTGACAGACGACAGCCTTTCAAGCCCATCGGTTTCCTCTACTGACCATGGGCAGGGCGGGGAGTTTTGCGGAGATAAATCTCAACACTGACCCAGCTGGGACTCGAACCTGGGAACTGCAGATTACGAGCCTGGCATACTACCGACTGAGCCACCAGGATGGGATAAGCCATGGTGCTGTGTGCGAGAGAGCCCAAGTGAAATAAATGAATATAAAAGGAACAAAAAAAGAGCCCATACCCTGTGCACATTAAAGAATACACTAGATGGCTACCATCTGTCCAGTGGGTCCCTTTCCCCCAACCTTCCTCAAGTCCTCGTGACCCAGCCATTTCACCCACTCTCTGCAAAGGTGAAAAAAATGCACTGCTTAGTGGTAAATTAGCAACCGCCATTTCGGTGGTGAACATGGCACACAATATACAAAGCTTGGTCCCAAGTTGCTAGCAGGAAAGCGATGCATTATCTAGTTCCTTTTTACTATATCTATGGTCTTAATCCAAATATCTTCTGAAATAATGTCTCACAAGAGTAATTAGTATCCACAGAATGCGTGATCAATTCAGTAATTTTCCGATGCACCAAAAATTAAATGTATTTATAAAACCAAACTACACTGGAATGCATACAGTGTGAAATGCTACCTGAGCAAAAAGCTTACAAGACACGTCTTTTTTTTTAAATTCGCAATAGTGTGAAACGAACTTTAAGTAAAGAAAAAAAAAATTATGTCTTGGGGAGAATGAAAGTTGCATTTTAGCAATGTGCATTCTACAGCAAAAGTAAGACACCTTGCATCTTCTCTGCCAACTCTTCCTTCTTTCTGATGACAGCACCCTCAGCATCCAAGTACTGCTGCTTATTCATTTTGTTAGCAATCAGCTTCTCGGCCAGCACCATTTGCTGCTGCAATTGTTCTTTGAGAGCTTTGTCGTAACGCTGCAGATCGCCAACCTATGAAATAAAACAAATTCAGTACACCGAAGATATTTTAGCATGCACAATATTTATTATTACATTGATAATGAATCTTTCATATTTATCTGTTAAAATACCAGAAAGAAATTCTTGGTCTGTAAATGGTAGCTAGGTAATGCACTATGAGAGATATGCTCCAATCCAGTTATGTTGTTGGGTTGTTTTACCTCTCAGTGACACTTTTTTGCACACCATGGGCTAAATATGGCCAGGTCACAAGGACTCCAAAGGCTCAGAGAAGGTTGGGGGAGGAACCCACTGGACATTTGTTAGGAGACAGATGGTAGCCTCCCATCAAGGCCATCCAGCATGTTCTTTACCTTGCACAGAGTATGGCTCTCCCACACAAGGGGCCACAGTGTTATGTCCCATCTGACGGATTCGGCCTTTCGAAGCCCATCAGTGTCCCCTACTGACTGTGGGCAGAGCGAGGAATTTTGCGGAGATAAATCTCGATGCTGACCGAGCTGGGACTCGAACCTGGGAACAGCAGATTAAGAGCCTGGCACGCTACCGACTGAGCCACCCCCTGCCCCCCAATCCAGTTATGATGTAGAGGGCTAGGTCTACCATCTAAAGCCCAGTCCTGCTTTCTCACGGTGCAAGCCATTAGTACCTTTCGAAAGAGATTCTCTTCTGGAAGGGCTAACAGATCAGTATGGCCCATTGAGCTGGACTACTTTATAATTTTTTTTTCTGCACTGCAAAGTGGTCAATCGTGCAAAATCTTGGCATTAAAATCACTTGTGGATGTTAATGATCAATGTTAATTCAGACAGCAGATAAAATCTGTAGGAACATGGGCAAACATTACTGATGTCTGGAAAAAAATATTTGATAAAGAAAAAAAAAGAAGCTATCTTTTTGCTGACAAAGTAAGTACAAGTTCAAAAATTTACCGGAATGTTGCATAGAAAAAGGAAAACTGCGAAAAGTTCAGTCATGGAACAGTTAGTGAAATGTAGAGGAGAATCTTCCGTAATTACAAATAATTGCATTTAAAAGAGTAAAATTTACTCACAAGAATTTTTCCAAATTACATTACTTGTCCATAGTAAATACACAGATTACCTGTAGAAATAGACTTCAACATCAGTTAACATTTCTACAAAAAATTTTATCAGACACAGCGGGAATCGAACCCACAACTCTCCAGATTTGTGCCAGAGCGTGCTACCATTACACCACGCATCGGATGAGGAAATCTTTCAGAATAAGACCTTATAAATCTTTCACCGAGATGTGGCAGATCTGGCGCCATCTATACTCCAGGAGAGGCAACTTTTCCCAATTGCTGCTATTGATTTAGATGTTAATGAGGTCAATCACGCTCAAGCATTTATTATTAAAGATCCATCCATAGTAAATACACAGATTACCTGGAGGAATAAACTTCAATATTAGTTAATATTTCTGAAAAAAATTTTATCACCAACACGGCGGGAATTGAACCCCACAACTCTCTCAATGGTAGCGCACTCTGGCATGAATCTGGAGAGTTGCGGGTTCGATTCCCACTGTGTCGGCGACAAATTTTTTTTCAGAAATATTAACTACATTACTTTTTTTAATCTAATATTTAGTAAAACACATTTTTCTGGAAAACTTACAACCATACATTAGCATTTGCATAGCCTCGATGGTTATTACAAGTAGCTAATGTACCATGAACAAAGCTTTGCTGTTAACACATTGCAAATGTGGATAAAGGTTTTGCTATCTGCACAGGGCTCTAATCATATATATATATATACCAACCTGACTGGAATAATAGCTCTGAGCTTGATTAGATCCTGATCTTGCTGCTCTGGTGGGCTTCTGAAAGTTGGGTTGTTTTACCTCTGAGCGGCACTTTTTTGCACACCATGGGCTAAATGGCCAGGTCACATGGACCCCGAAGGCTCAGAGAAGGTTGGGGGAGGGGACCCACTGGAACAGCTGTTGGGAGACAGATGGTAGCCTCCCGTCAAGGCCATCCAGCGTGTTCTTTAACGTGCACAGGGTATTGCTCTCCCGCACGCGGGGCCACGGCTTAACGTCCCATCCGACGGACGGCGGCCTTTCCAAGCCCATCGGTGTCCCCTACTGACCGTGAGCAGGGCGGGGAATTTTGCGGAGATAAATCTCAACGCTGACCCAGCTGGGACTCGAACCTGGGAACTACAGATTACGAGCCTGGCGCGCTACCGACTGAGCCACCCCCCGCCCCAGCTTCTGAAAGAAAAATCTGCCCATTTTGTTTGTGGGTTGACAGACCTGAGTGAATGAATAGATGCACAGGATATGTTTTATCAACTGGTGGATAATACTGATTAGAGTCCATTGCAGGTTTCAAAAATTCTAATTTGATGCTAAATAAGAATGTCAATGGACTGGTAACAGTGCATCCAATACTTGTAATATTCATCATTCAAAGTTTATATATTATGGGCTGCAATCACAGCAGCAAAAGTAAGAGAGCAAACACCCAAACCTCTTCAGGGAAAGTCGAGTATGTGCCAGCGAAGACCACAGGATCTATGTACTCCAGCAACCAATGTCACCTTCTGCAGCAGATTAGCAAAAAGAATTTATTTCCAAGAGAATTTTAAGTTGTATCAGCCATATCATAATGCAGCTTCCATTGCTAATAGCAATGGATTGTTTACAAAGCATTAATACTAGATTTCTAGATTCATAAGTAACATACAGCAGAGTAGTACTAATTAAATAATTTCTAATTTTTTTAATGTTCTTACTCTACGTTAAATGAATATCATAGTAAATTAAGATATAATTAGGTCTAATAATTACAAAATCACTGCTAAAATTTTAAGGTTCTTCAAATAATGTCTCACTAAAAAGGTCTTTAGCACCAATTACATAAATCAATCTTCTGATATTGCTGTAGGCAAGATGGATGATTTTTTTGGTGTAAAATAAATATGCAACATAATAATCCTCGGAATTCTAAAGAGCAAGCAGATGTACAAGGTACTGTATAGTATAGTACAAGTTCTTTTATACAGTTGGGTTGTTTTACCTCTGAGCAGCACTTTTTTGCACACAATGGGCTAAATGGCTAGGTCACATGGACCCCGAAGGCTCAGAGAAGGTTGGGGGAGGGGACCCACTGGAACAGCTGTTGGGAGACAGATGGTAGCCTCCCGTCAAGGCCATCCAGCGTGCTCTTTAACGTGCACAGGGTATGGCTCTCCCGTACACGGGGCCAGGGCTTAACGCCCCATCCGACGGACGGCGGCCTTTCCAAGCCCATCGGTGTCCCCTACTGACCATGAGCAGGGCGGGAAATTTTGCGGAGATAAATCTCAATGCTGACCCAGCTGGGACTCGAACCTGGGAACTACAGATTACGAGCCTGGCGCGCTACTGACTGAGCCACCCCCACCCCCACAAGGACTTAGAAGGTAAGGGGAAGAGGACCCATTGGGCAGCTGTAGGAGACAGATGATATCCTACCTATCAAGGCCATCCAGCATGTTCTTTAATATGCACAGGGTATGACTCTGCTACACGAGACCACAGCTTTATGACGTATCCAACGGACTGCAGCCATTCCAAGTCCATCAGTGTATCATTGTATAACAGATGGTGGGCTGGGGGGTTTGGCAGAGATAAATTTCAAAACTGGCAAAGGTGGGACTAGAACCTGGATCTGCAGATTACAAGTCTGCTTCAACTGAACCAACCCCCACTCCTTTGTATACAGTTGGTTGGTTGTTTTACCTCTGAGCAGCACTTTTTTGCACACAATGGGCTAAATGGCAAGGTTACAAGGACCCCAAAGGCTCAGAGAAGGTTGGGGGAGGGGACCCACTGGAACAGCTGTTAGGAGACAGATGATAGACTCCCATCAAGGCCATCCAGCATGTTCCTTAACATGCACAGGGTATGTTAAATATATATATGCTCTTATTATTATTATTATTATTATCTTATTATATACATGCTCCCCAATACATTGAGCCGTAGCTTAATGTCCCATCCAATGGATGGCGGCCTTTCCAAGCCCATCGGTGTCCCCTACTGACCATGGGCAGGGCAGGGAGTTATGTGGAGATAAATCTCAACGCTGACTCAGCTGGGACTAAAACCTGGGAACTGCAGATTATAAGTCTGGCATGCTACCAACTGAGCCACCGTAGCCCCCTTTGGTATACAGTAGAAGCTGTCATACTCCAATATATGGAGATGATAGTCCCATAGTTGAAGACCATTGCCATATATCATAGTGTCCCAACCTCTATTGTATACAAAAACTGATAAACATGGCAATATTATCAAAAAAGACAATTTTTTCCTCTAAATTTGATATTTCACGAGATTCAGTTCATTAAAATGGTGTAGTTTACCAGTTTCACGTCTATGGGACATCAGTGATACTTTGATATTGAGATTAAAGAGTGATTTCATACCTTTCAACTAAAGAGTTGTTGTTTGGGTTGTTTTACCTCTGAGCGGCACTTTTTTGCACACCATGGGCTAAATGGCCAGGTCACATGGACCCCGAAGGCTCAGAGAAGGTTGGGAGAGGGGACCCACTGGAACAGCTGTTGGGAGACAGATGGTAGCCTCCCGTCAAGGCCATCCAGCGTGTTCTTTAACGTGCACAGGGTATTGCTCTCCCGCACACGGGGCCACGGCTTAACGTCCCATCCGACGGACGGCGGCCTTTCCAAGCCCATCGGTGTCCCCTACTGACCGTGAGCAGGGCGGGGAATTTTGCGGAGATAAATCTCAACGCTGACCCAGCTGGGACTCGAACCTGGGAACTACAGATTACGAGCCTGGCGCGCTACCGACTGAGCCACCCCCGCCCCCTTCAACTAAAGAAACAAACATTTTATTTAGTAATTGGTGCTAACGAATTGCTTGGAGAAACTTGCATTTTTAACAGTGATTGTCTGATTATTAAACTTAATTATATAATGTCAACATTCATGCTGTGATACTGCACAACTTTAGTGATGATGAGGTCATCAGAATCTATAAAATTTAAAGTTACACAGAAAACATGTAATTCAGGTGAAGGAATATAAAAACACTAAAACTTGAAAATTAAAATTATTTCATATCCTGTTGGGTTGTTTTACCTCTGAGCAGCACTTTATTGCACACCATGGGCTAAACGGCCAAGTCACAAGGACCCCAAAGACTCAGGAAGGTTGGGTGAGGGGACCCACTGGAAGAGCTGTTAGGAGATAGATGGTAGTTTCCTGTCAAGGCCATCCAGCGTGTTCTTTAATGTGCAGAGGGAATGGTTCTCCCACACCGAGGCCACAGCTTAATGTCCCATCGAATGGACGGTGGCTTTTCCAAGCCCAACGGTGTCCCCTACTGACCGTGGGCAGGGCAGGGAGTTTCGAGGAGATAAGTCTCAACACTGACCCAGTTGGGACTTGAACCTTGGAACTGCAGATTAGGAGCCTGGTGAGCTACTGACCGAGTCACCCCTGCCCCATATCCTGTTAGGAGTTTCTAAATGTTCTGCTATATATCAGACCTGAGCAAACTTTTTAACTGAAGGGCCATATTGAAAACTGAATGGAAGAGTCGGCCGCCAAAAAAAATATATATGTTCTGTAAAAGTATGTATAACCAATGCAAAAAAAAAAGAATCTAAAGTGAAAAATAAACAATATAATTTTATTAAAAATTATTTTAATGAGAATTCAATTCGACAAAGTTTGGCTTCTCGTCCTCTTTGACTTTTTTCTCATTTACAAATTTATTTGTCATCTGTAGCTTGTGGGCTGCACAAAAATAGGTGAATGTGTGTGCGTGTGTGTGTGTGTGTGGGGGGGGGGGGGGGGCATTCCAGCTATATACTGAGGTAAGGCTGCTGCACTGCTGCTCTCTCAAGTGGCAAAAACCAGTGGTAATTTTAATTGGTTTTGTATTCTATTTGTATAAAATATCCGTGCATGTGGGTCACCATTTTTTTACAGATGAAGATTATTGGGTCACAATATGTGGTCAGGGATCACGTTTCGATCTTTTAAAAATGTGAAATACATTTATTTTCAAGCTGTTCCATTTATTTACAATTGCAAACTAATCGATTCCTACATTTAAAATGCGTGAATCAAAATAAAACCTAGTTAATGCGTTACGTTAGTTGCAACAATTTTTCTTTATAGAAGAAATAATTTGAAAACTCGCCTTTTCAGCTGCTTCCGATCCTTCGTGCTTCAGCTTGTTCAGCAGTTCATTGATGCCTTGAGTTTCATTCTTGTGGTCATTATTCAGCTTTTTCACGGTACTTTGGTATGAAGCTAAATCTTTGTTTTGCTTAAATTTGTTGACAACTTCATCATACTGATTGTACACATCAGCTCGCTTGTCATGGTGGCTATGGACTAGTTCAGTGAGGCCTGATACACGAAGTTTGCTTTCCTTTTGGGGATCCTAAGAATAAATTTTTCAAATAAATATTGTAAACAATGCCATACATATAATTACATTAATACCACTTTTTTTTTTTTGCAATTTGCAACTGCTTTGCAGCTGATTAAATTTATATACAATGGAGTCGCATCTTATGCAGGGATTAGGTTCTAAAGTAAGCATGCACGGCAAAAATTGCACAGTCAAAATTATCCCTGTGAAGGGTATAAATCACCCATAAAATACGGTTAAATTTTTTTGTGTATACAACCCTGTATAATAATATAAGTGTATAATGTACAGTATATAATAAAAAGTACACACACAAATTTTACAGTTTTTTAATTACATAAGAGAGAGAGATGAAAGAGTAAAAAGGGGGGAAAACAGTAAACCGGAACACTCATCATTCATCCCAGATATCTTTGCTAATCTATGATGGGTTGGGTTGTTTTACCTCTGAGCGGCACTTTTTTGCACACAATGGGCTAAATGGCCAGGTCACAAGGGCTCCGAAGGCTCAGAGAAGGTTGGGGGAGGGGACTCATTGGAACAGCTGTTAGGAGACAGTAGACTCGTCTAGGCCATCCAGCGTTCTTTAACGCGCACTGGGTATGGCTCTCCTGCACACAGGGCCATGGGTTAATGTTCCATCCGACGGACGGTGGCCTTTTCCAAGCCCATAGGTGTCCCCTACTGACCGTGGACAGTGCGGGGAATTTTGCTGAAATAAATCTCAATGTTGACCCAGCTGTGACTTGAACCTGGGAACTACAGATTACGAGCCTGGTGCGCTACCAACTGAGCCACTCCTGCCCCAGATCTGTAAAGAGCAAACATGTCCATTTCAACTTATTATCAATATGTACATCAATGCTAATAGATTCTGTATTAAGAAACCTTATTTCAATATTTTCCACTTCATAATTTTTTAAAACACCTATCCCCCCCTGACTTATCTGCTAATCTACAGTTCCAATAAACAATATAATCATCAAAGGAATATAAATCAGAGTCCTCTGGTTTAATCCATATCTCAGCCAAAACAATTAAATAAGGCTTAACTGATAACAAATTCAAATTAAGTAGAAGTAAATTAAAGTTCTTCCTCAGACTTCTAATGTTTAAATGAAGAATGCTGAAGCCACCCATCAGACCAAAACCATAACTGGATTAATCATCTAGATCAAAAATATTACATTCAGTACAGTCCATGTTTAAAAAACATGCATTCAAAAATTAAGCAATTTACTCTCCCTATCAAAATAGCTTGAACATCATCTGTAGTTCTAAGATAAATCCTTCCATTTTTTTTCCTTTCTTTTTCTGCTTTTATCAAATGTTCATTGATATACATTGGTGAATCATCATCTACCTTAAATATTTCACTTTGCATTAACCTTCTTTTAGATTTCCTCTTAGTTAATCAATGATTCCTAATAGCAGTAGATTCAAATTCAATAATCATTGAATTTGAAACATACATTTTTAATATTTTCATCACTATGTTTTTCTATTTCTAAAGCCTTAACAAGTTTACCCACAACTTACAAGTCATTGTTTACAGCCTTAGGCCAGTTATCTCTACATTTCTATTCAATGTATTCCATTCAATCTCCATTAATTAGCTATTCATCTGAGCCACTTTAACCTCCAGCTCCTTGTTTTTAATTACTAATTCATTTACAATTTTCATTTGTTCATTTAATCTGCTCTGTTTCTCATGCTCTTTTAAAAATTCATCAAATTTGCTGCAACAATAATTTACCGATTTCTCTAATTCTATTTCATGTTTACAAATTTCATCCTTCAGGTTTTGAAATACAATAGAAAATTCACCTTTAATTTCAGATTTTATTAAGTACTTGTATTCAAGCAACTGAAATCAATATTACCTTGAAGATTATCTAAGGTAAGGCTGGCACCAGATGCATATTGGCATCTTTACCGACACTGGAATCCATATTGACACCCAATTCAACCAACAATTTTTCTTTACACTTCAAACATATCCACCTACTACGCTTGTCTAAACGCTGTAGGTCTCATTCCAATACAATCAATATGAAAAAATGTTCTACATTTACCAAAATAGTCAAGAAATTATTTTTTTTCCTCGACACATAAGCCATAAGCACACCTCACTGAAGCCATGTTGCCAAAAAAAATATGTAAAAAGAAAAAAGAAACTTAATGTCCCATCCAATGGATGGCAACATTACCAAACCCACTGATATCCCATATTAGCCAAGGGCAGGGGGTAAAAAGTTTTGCTAAGTTCAACTCCTGATATGCCATTACAGTAAACGCTAGAAAAAGATTTGCTGAAGCAAAAGTAAAAAGTTGTTAGAACAGCTATGTGGCTGTTAAAGCATGAGACAATGTGTTTGTGCTCTGCTCTAGTTAAGCATATTGCCACACTTGGCTAAACATATTATTTTAATATTTTATGTACAACATTATTGAGTGTAACTTTTACTAAATAATTAAATACATTTTCATTTAATTTTTTAATTTGATTAAAGTTAAGGTCAAAAATGTGTTTCTTATACTGTATCACAAGGATACTTTTTCATTTAAACTAAATTAGTCATGTAGCTGGTTTCATAGTTATTTCATTCAATATTTTTAAAGATAAAATGTTAAAATTAAAAAAAATATTCTAACAGATTTTATACTGTTTTTTTTTTTTGGAGCTCATATTCCATTACTGGGTTGGGTTGTTTTACCCCTGAGTGGCACTTTTTTGCACTCCATGGGCTAAATGGCCAGATCACATGGACTCTGAAGGCTCAGAGAAGGTTGGGGGAGGGGACCCACTGGAACAGCTGTTGGGAGACAGATGGTAGCCTCCTGTCAAGGCTATCCAGCGTGTTCTTTAACGTTGGGTTGTTTTACTTCTGAGCGGCACTTTTTTGCACACCATGGGCTAAATGGCCAGGTCACATGGACCCTGAAGGCTCAGAGAAGGTTGGGGGAGGGGATCCACTGGAACAGCTGTTGGGAGACAGATGATAGCCTCCCGTCAAGGCCATCCAGCATGTTCTTTAATGTGCACAGGGTATGTCTCTCGCGCACATGGGGCCATGGCTTAACGTCCCATCTGATGGACGGCTGCCTTTCCAAGCCCATCGGTGTCCCCTACTGACCGTGGGCAGGGCGGGGAGTTTTGCAGAGATAAATCTCGACGCTGACCCAGCTGGGACTCGAACCTGGGAACTACAGATCACGAGCCTGGCATGCTACCGACTGAGCCCCTCGATTACTGGGTACAGCTAAGGTTAAGGAAACAATATGAAAAATCACATTAGTGCATAAAATTAAAGTAATTCAATCTTCCAGCTTATTTTCCATATGCAACACCACAGCTATTTGTCCAAGTTAATGAATTCTAATAGAATATATTTTATTTTTCTTAAAATTTTAGGTCAAGGTCAAAAGTGTGTTTCTTATACTGTAATCACATGGCTTTTTTTTTTTCAAAAGCTCAGTTCCAAGATAAAATGGCATTAACATATAGAAAAGAACACTTACTCTAGTGATAGTGAAATCCAAACGAACATATATGATAACAAGAAGGAAGAGGAGGTATAGTGCTGTTACAACCAAAAGTGGTTCCTGAAGCATTAGAATTTTCTGATATTGATAATGAACCTGCAAAAAAATGTTTCACATAAATATAGGTAATATAATTTCAGATAACTTTCATTATAGACACATTTCAGTATTTAATAACACTCATTATATATATTATTACCAATTTTTCCTAATTTAATAACACTAATTTGTCTCTACCTAACTTTATCATTTATCAGTACAGTGGTTATTCTGCAACTCTGAATCATGTTTTTCAATTTGTGATCAATATATTCAATTTATTGATTGCACTAGGTCGGGTTGTGAGGCCTGTTGAATTTTATATTTTTACTGCTTTATGAATTTTATTTATAAAGTTTCTGGATATCCTACTAAATTTGTTAAATCACATATTAATTGTAATTCCTTTTTTAATATTGCCTTATTAGAAGAATACATGTTTGTTACTCACATAAAATACATGTTTATTGCAGATTTCTTATAATTAATAGGTGTGCTGAAGTATAGGGTATTATATTAGGGCTTCCTAAACATTGCAGTTTAATTGTTTTAGAGTGATTAGTATATCTAAGTATGGTAATTCACGATTTACCTCAGGTTTGTGGGTGAATTGAATTGTTGGTATTATGCTATTGAAAATCTCTATTAATTTATATAATTCTTGTATGGGTTGGGTTGTTTTACCTCTGAGCGGCACTTTTTTGCACACCATTGGCTAAATGGCCAGGTCACATGGACCCCGAAGGCTCAGAGAAGGTTGGGGGAGGGGACCCACTGGAACAGCTGTTGGGAGACAGATGGTAGCCTCCCGTCAAGGCCATCCAGCGTGTTCTTTAACGTTGGGTTGTTTTACCTCTGAGCGGCACTTTTTTGCACACCATGGGCTAAATGGCCAGGTCACATGGACCCCGAAGGCTCAGAGAAGGTTGGGGGAGGGGACCCACTGGAACAGCTGTTGGGAGACAGATGGTAGCCTCCCGTCAAGGCCATCCAGCGTGTTCTTTAACGTGCACAGGGTATGTCTCTCCCGCACACGGGGCCACGGCTTAATGTCCCAACTGGTGGACGACAACCTTTCCAAGCCCATCGGTGTCCCCTACTGACCGTGGGCAGGGCGGGGAATTTTGCGGAGATAAATCTCAACGCTGACCCAGCTGGGACTCGAACCTGGGAACTACAGATTACGAGCCTGGCGCGCTACCGACTGAGCCACCCCCGCCCCTAATTCTTGTATGGAATAATCCCCCAAAAATTAAAGTATCATCAATGTACTAAAGGTACAGTGATGGTTTATATTTGGCTTTTTGTAATGCTATTCCTTCCACGTCTCATGATGATGTCAGCCATGAGTTCAGAGAGTGGTGATTTTGTTGTGACCACTAAGTATGGATCCATGGCCTTCTGCACACTACAAACCAATTAGAATTGGTAGCCAAGTTCAGTGCCTCTTGTACACCAAAGTACTGTTGGACTATGGGCCTGGCAACCTACATTCACTCTTGAGCTGAATTCAGAATGTGTATTGAGATTCTGGGATTTGAAATTTAGAAATACCCAATCTGGAAAATATATTACAAGGAAAAAAAAAATCAATACATTGGGAAAACTCGCAAAACATCGAACAGCGATTAACAGACATCAACAGGATATAAAAATCCTACTACGGCATTATCCCAAACAATTTTGGATGATCAGTTGGAGGTAGATAAATTAACATATAAGGCTTTAGCAGCACCCGATACCAAATTTCAGTTACAATACATGGAAAACATCCTAATCAATTTACAGAGATTATGTGTGCAACACTGAGATCCCACCCTTCTGGCAGTGCATAATCTCTTGCTGCAAGAACAAGATTACCAAAACACAGGGGGGAGATTTTTATTTAAACTGTCGCATCACTATACTCTCTGCCAGATGAAGCCCCACTGGCATTCAGGGCAAAACAAGTTGCCGACACTGAATGTTTGTCTGCTTGAATTTTAAACCTTTATTTTAAAATTTTAGAATGTTAAATATTTAATATGATTGGTTTGGATAAAAGTTAAAACTTCTTGAGCAGGGACTGTCTACAGTATGATTAGAAAAGGAATGGGGAACATAACCTATGTCAGTGAGGATTAGTGGTGTCTGCCTTAAAGCCATTGTTGGTTATTTTATCTCTGAGAGGCACTGTTTTGCACACAATGAGCTAAATGGTCTGGTCACAAGGACCCCAGAGGCTCAGAGAAGGTTGGGGAAGGGGACCCACTGGAATAGCTATTGAGAGACAGATGGTAGCCTCCCATCAAGGCCATCCAGTGTGTCTTTAATGTGCACAGGGTATGGTTCTCCTGCATATGGGCCCATGGCTTAACATCCCATCTGACGGATGGCAGCCTTTCCAAAGCTCATCAGTGTCTTCTACCGACCATGGGCTGTGTGGGGAGTTTTACACACTGGATAACTCCTACACTGCAGTGTGGAGCACCCTGCCAAAAGCAATATGATGTGCATGGGCAATAACACCAGTTCTGCCAGCCTAAATGATGCAAGGAGACACAATCCATGGTAATAATACCATGTTAAAAGAATTCTTAGTATAACTAAGAAAAGCAATGTAATCTCGTTAAAATAGCAAAATCGTGAATTATTAAATATTTTTCAATCTTTTGCTGTGTATTGAAATTAATTCTACTTATTACATTATTGTTGTTGTTTCTATATCTTTCATATTAAATTTTTATTTAACTGAACTACTACTCTGAATGCAAAGTATCCATTTCATTGGGTTTTGAGGCTGATGCTTTCATTTCAAACACTTCACTTTTGAACGCATCATCATCCATTGGTGAATAAACTGTTATATAAAACATTGTTACTTTCTTATTTTTACCATTTTACTACATAATTAACTGTAGAGTATATGACTTTTGCCATTTTCTTGCCCTTTGAATTGTCATACACAACATAAATCCCCAAGGTAGAAGAAATGACCACTGAAATGTTGTTACTACATGGCTGACTGAAATTTTGAATAACTTTTATGATAAAGGTATCATTCCTAAGGATTATACCAGAGCTATTATTATTCATATTTTAAAAAAAAGGTAATCGCAGTTCTTGTGATAACTACAGGGATATCAGCCTACTTTCTGTTCCAGGTAAAATTCTTTGCATGATTGTGCTTAATAAAATTAAGAATCTGGTTGACAGTCAATTGCGTGATGAGCAATGTGGATTCAGAAGTGGTAGGGGATGTGTGGATCAGATATTTTCACTCAGGCAGATTCTTGAGAAATGTTTAGAGTTTCAGAAACCTTTGGTTGCTAGCTTTGTAGTTTTAAAAAAGGCTTTTGACTCTGTTGACTGTTACATATATATATGATATCAATCATGAGATTGTATAGCATACCAGACATAATAGTTAACATAATGAAAGCTCTCTATAATAACACTGAGTCATGTGTGAGAGTTGGTAAGGCTTGTAGCAATTGGTTTAACATTGCTTCTGGTGTTCGACAAGGGTGCATTTTTGTCTCCTTTTCTCTTTAGTTTGGTTATTGATTAAGTTATGTGAAATTCACTGCAAGGGAAATATTTTGGACTTAAATGGTCTAGAGATCTAAAAATTTCTGATTAAGATTATGCTGATGATTTAACTCTTTTGGCAAATGATGTTGCTGAGATGAACTCTTTCATTCGAGCTGTTGATGAGACTGGTAGTAGAGTAGGTTTGGTTATAAACAGAGAGAAAACTAAAGTGATGAAAATTGGTCAGGCAGGCTGTGATTCAGTTAATCTGAATGGTTGCAGTCTTGAGCAGGTGTCACAGTTTAATTATCTTGAGAGCTATGTAACAGATAATGGTGATGTCCGGCATGAGATTAACAGACAAAAAGGGATTGCTGCCGGAACTTTTAAGAATCTATGGAGAGTGTGGAGAAATAGGCGTATACACCTAAAGACTAAAATTAGACTGTATAATAGTTTGGTTCTTTCTAGGGTTAGTTATGGTAGTGAAAGTTGGACACTTTGTAAACAAGATAACAGGAAACTAGATGCTTTTGATTCCAGATGCTTACACAGTATCTTGGGGATTAGGTGGTTCAACTTTGTAACTAATGATGAGGTTAGGCAAAGGAGTTTGCAACCTCCTTTAAGCAGCATAATATGAAGAGAGAGACTGTTGATTTAGCCATGTTGCACACATGCATAACTATAGATTAGTGTTATGAACAATGTGCCTAAAGGCTTCAGAAAGTGGGAGAGAATGTCAAATAGGACCTTGTTAGAATTGGTCTACAGTGGGGCCAGATGCAGCAGATGTATCTCAGGAGAGATGTTTGGAGAACTAAATTACCCAATCTGGCTGGACCTCTGTAGCCAATGGCTGCTTGAGGATGATGATATATACATTGGTGTGCAAAAGTTACAACCCCTTTCATGTCAACAGGAAACTAACTTTGAAACTTCTAAAATTGGCTTTTTATAGTAAAATGTGACTAAAGATAAAGATCTCAATCAAATCTATATAAATATCATATAATCAGTTTGAATATTGGAACTAAGTAATGCACTGCTATGAAACTCATACAATATTGATGAATATTGAAATAATTATTGACATAAACATCTAAAACATACACTAAATTTATTAAATGTCCGAAAACAATACTTATTATTTAAGATTTAATTAACTTTTAAGGTGAAATCATGACTATCATTGCTATTGTTATATATTCAAAAGTCTAACTCTTAAATATCTAACTTTGACAAAGTTCGAGATTTGCATAGTTTGATAGAGATCATTAATTTACACATTTTACCATAAAAGGATTATTTTAGAAGTTACAGAGTTTCAAAGTTAGTTTCCTAATGACATAAAATGGGGGCTGTAACTTAACTTTTGCACCAGTGTATGTAAAGGATTTTTTGATGGCTTATTTGGCTAAGACTTATTTTGTGCAAAAAAAAAATGTTTCTTTAAGATAGGATTTCTTCAACATCTACAGTCATGTTCTCATTTTTTTCCAATAAGGTATTGACTTTAAGAATTGCGGCTTTGCCAAACACGGCCTTTTCAAAAAAAAAAATATACCCTTCAGTAACTGACAAGGATTTTCTATACTTGAGTATGATATTTCACATCTAAATGCAAAAAGTTAAATCTTACAGCATAAAATCTTAGAGGATTTTTGTCAATTATCACAGTCCTGTGAAAAGAATGCATAGAAAAACATTCAATTAGTATGTAGGCTTTTTTTTAACTTACTTCAAAGTCTTGAATGTGCTGCTCAACCAAATTTGCTTTGTGAAGAACAATAACTGGTCTCCCAACAGTGTCCAAGTAAGTGAAATGCAGTTCATCAGGTCCTCTAGCAGCAGCATAAGGAAGCTTCACTTGTATATTCCTTTAATAGCAAATGGAAAGAAAATTAGAAAAAAGCAATAATTAAGGTAAATTTAAGAACTGTGTAAGTCAATTATACTTAAAAATCAATCCAAAGTGAATGCACAGTATTCCCTGTTAAGAATATTAATTAATAGATTCTGAAAAAAATTCATCGCCGCCACGGCGGGAATCGAACCCGCATCTCTCCAGATTCAATGCCAGAGCGCGCTAACCATTGCACCACGCGTCGGACAACGAATATTTTCAGAATACGACCTTATAAATCTTCTTCCTGAGACATGACTGAGACAGCGCCATCTATACTCAAGGAGATGCAACTTTTTCAGTCGTTGCATTTTTTCAGTCGTTTCAATCAAATGCAACGACTGAAAAAGTTGCATCTCCTTGAGTATAGATGGCGCTGTCTCAATCACGTCTCAGGAAGAAGATTTATAAGGTCATATTCGGAAAATATTCATTGTCCGATGCGTGGTGCAATGGTTAGCGCGTTCTGGCATGAATCTGGAGAGATGCAGGTTCGATTCCCGCCGTGGCGGTGATGAATTTTTTTCAGAGTCTATTAGTCAGTTATACTAGTTTTCAAACGCTATAATACATTTTTTTCTTCTAATATTAGCATACACATAAAAAGCAAGGGAATTAAAAATTAATGGAATCACCAAAGAATCTGTATATGCATTTTAGGATTAAGGCACCAATTCCAAAATATGGAAATCAAAAACAATGAAGAGTAAACCAGAAATGCAGAAAAGCTGAGATGACAATATTGTGACTTTCTTGAGCTAAAGAAAGAGAAACTAGATTGATGCATAGAAGCGTCAACGAGGCCTGTTTCTTAAAATGTCAGAATCAAGACCACTTTAAAATTATAACGCATCAATGCAATTTCAAAATAGCAATGTTAATGGGCATTCCTTAGAAAAATAATTTATGTGCTTTGAAGCAGATGAATGCTGTTGGATAATAAAAGACTGAAAATTCTACCTAATTTGGCTATTGATTATCCAATATTATTCAGATATTTATCTGCAGGGTAGACAATTACAAACCATAAACGTTTCTCCAGTGAATAGGCCAATGATGCCCCAAGTTGACATACCTTAAGCTCATTACCACAGCATTTCAACCCAAAGAAAGCAATATCTTTAAAACATCTCTCAAGGTCCCAATGGCTGCTACAAAATTTTCTGGCCTCAAATTATGAAGCATGTGATTTGTGTTCCTCTGAACCTCAAAACATCACAAAGCCCAGTTTAATTTTTTGTCATGAGCATGTGACATTAACTGCTACTGCATTCACATGGATTATTTATGGATTGATATTTTCTTTATTAGATTCCAATCTGGAAACAAATGAGGAAAGCATATTCTAGATTGGGTTACTTTACCTGCGAGTGGCACTTTTTTCACATATAATGAGCTAAAAGACCAAGTTACAAGGACCCCAAGGGCTCAAAGAGGGTTGGGGGAAGGGGACCACTATAGAGTTGCTGGGAGAGATGGTGACCTCCTATCAAGGTCATCCAGTGCATTCAGGGTCTCCCCCTGCCGTGGCTTAACACCCATCCGATGGATGGTGGTCTTTCCAAATTCATTAGTGTTCCTTAATGACTGCATGGAGTTTTGCACACACAAAAATCGAAAAGTGGTCCAGGTGGGACTCAAACCTGGGAACTAGATTATGAGCCAGGAGTGCTACAGAATGAGCCATTCTCTGCCCCATAAACACTCTAGGTCTACAGAAAGTACTTCAAATGGTAACCAAGTTAGAAATCATTTACCTATTTCGCATTGCTTGTACAAATTTTTGAAACAACTGTGCATAATTATGCAAAAAGGGTCTGAAAGGGATAAGGATATGGTACTGGATCCATAAAGAAACTATGCTAGTATAACCAGCAATCAATTTGCTTTTTGATGATGCTAATGCTTGTCTATACTGAGAAAAGGTTGTTTATTTATTCTATAGAAGCACAAGACATTGGCCAGAATACTCCAGATCACATTCTGATGAAACAGGATTGTTATGTTTTAGGCAAGGGATATGTAACCTACAACCCATGAAGCAGCTTTATTTAAAGCAATTTACGCTTGCTTTCAAGGAATAACAAGCTCCGAATTCAATCAAATTTCAACTGTAACTATGCTAATTTATGTTGTGAATATTTTATATCACTTAATCATTGTACACCATCCCATTGCCGAGTGGTTAGCATGCTTGGCTACTGATCTAAGGGACCTGGGTTCGAGCCCCGAGTAAGGCATGGCTGTTTGTGTCATTTTTCTGCTGAGGGCCTGCCATCCTCACAGACCTTCTACTACGGCATATAAACTGACAGGCTCCTGTCAGACCTGTCAGATCCTGGCAAGCAGCTGCTTGAGGGGGTATTATTATTATTATTATTATTATTATTATTATTATTTATAATCATTGTACTGCATCAGTGTTATGTGTAGCCGAGTGGTTAGTGCACTTGGCTACTGATCTAAGGGACCTGGTTTGAGTCCCAGGTAAGGCATGGATGTTTTGTGTTGTCTTTTTGCTGAGGTCTTGCATACTATGGCATATAAACTGACAGGCTCCTGTTAGACCTCTGTGGCAAGCAGCTGCTTGAGGGGGTATTTATTTTTTATGTTGCCCCTATATTTGGAAAATGACTTGTCACTGAAAAAAAGTTGAATGCTGCTGTTTTAAAGATGCTTAACCTTCCCCACAACAGATTTAAGAGGTACTTCGGTATAGACTGACTGTTATACTTACTGAAAACTTAATTAACAGCATATATCAACAACATTTAACTTATTTTCCTAACAGCAATGACTTTCCATATCAGTGACCATTGGGCAATGCTAAAAGTCCTTTTTTTTAAAGTTTGCACATTTGATTTTTTTATTCAATAAAGAACTATATTCTATTTCAACATAATCAAAAATTACATCTGTTATTTCTTCACCTCCATGATAAATTTATTCTCTTATCTCCAGGCAATGCCAGAATTAAGTGACAGGTATATCAAGTCAATCCAAGCATGTTCTTTATCAAAATGACCAAGTGAGGCATTTATTCTACTTTATTTTTTACATTTCATTAAATCAGGTTGACAATTTTTTTTTTTATGTTGATAGTAAATACACAGAATTACCTGTTGAAACAGAATCAATAGTTTTGAAAAAAATATGAGTTTTTGTCAATGCATAGGACTCAAAACAACATCTCACCAGAGTGTTAAACTACAAGTTTAGGCAGATTTATAGATCACATTAGAGGATAAATGGAATGTGCTAGTTTAGAGGTTAGGTCACTGATATGGAGCATGAATCCTAAGAGATGTGGGTTCAAGTCGCATACATCGGCAAAACTAATTTTTTACGCAAAAATGTTTTTTTTGGGGGGGCATTTTATTTTAGACCATATAAATTATATATTAAATTTTTATTTTGCAATGAAGCATTCTTATAATTTCCTAAATTCTTCAGTTTTGTTTTCCTTCACTATGCTTCATTTTTTCTTGCATTGCACTTCCAGTGGTTTCCCCATGAATCACTTTTATTAAAAGCATTTTCCCAAGTACCAATGAAAATTATGGGGCGTATAATCCAATTTATGAGTTGGGGATATATTTACCGGTGAATTTTATTTTACATCCTACAAAGGGTTTAAATATATGAAGCTGATAAATCCCCACCCAAATAATAAAAGTAGAGGATAGTTACAAGAAAAATCCAGATATGCATCAACCAATAAAGATTATAACTAAGTACACTATATACACTGTTCATATTTTGCTTAACAATAATTTTAAACCCTTAATACTTACTTGCTTGCTTCTGGGAGGATAATTCTTACTGTAGCATCATCAATAACACTATCATCAAATATGTGATCAACAAAGCGCATCTTCAAAACATACTGGTCACCTATTTGCATATGAAAGTTGATGTAAATAATTACAATTACAAGTTGATGTAATAATTAAACATCACTGACATACACATAATAAAAAGCAAAAAATACTAAATAAAGTTACTTTAAAAATGTAAGATTTTGTAAGATTTGATTTGCAACATATACGATGGTGAAAGATCCTAGAGACTACTAGCTTCTATATGCCTTCTCTTACATGCCCCACTAAGTTGGGTTGTTTTACCTCTGAGCGGCACTTTTTTTGCACACAATGGGCTAAATGGCCAGGTCACATGGACCCCGAAGGCTCAGAGAAGGTTGGGGGAGGGGACCCACTGGAACAGCTGTTGGGAGACAGATGGTAACCTCCTGTCAAGGCCATCCAGCGTGTTCTTTAACGTTGGGTTGTTTTACCTCTGAGCGGCACTTTTTTGCACACCATGGGTTAAATGGCCAGGGCACAAGGACCCTGAAAGCTCAGAGAAGGTTAAGGGAGGGGACCCACTGGAACAGCTGTTGGAAGACAGATGGTAGCCTCCCGTCAAGGCCATCCAGCGTGTTCTTTAACGTGCACAGGGTATGGGCTCTCCTGCACATGGGGCCACGGCTTAACGTCCCATCCGACGGATGGCGGCCCTTTCAAGCCCATCGGTGTCCCCTACTGACTGTGGGCAGGGCGGAGAATTTTTGCAGAGCCCCACTAAGACCAAAGTCACTGCTGACCACTGCCTCAGTTACAGCTAGTAGCACAGAAACAACCATGTCATCCAGAACTCAAACTCTGATCCTGGCAGTTACAGTGTCACTGTGAACAAATGCAATATCACTCATAACTGCGGTGACAAATAAAAGACATCTTCAGACAGCCCATTAAACAAGATCTGCCAGAAGCTTGTCAGTATAATATTGCTGTAAAGATCTGTAAAGAAAGCAAGACCTCAACACAAAGAGTTGGGTTGTTTTATCCCTAAGCAGCACTTTTTGCATGCTGGTTGGTTGTTGGTTGTTTTACCTCTGAGTGGCACTTTTTTGCACACCATGGGCTAAATGGCCAGGTCACATGGACCCCGAAGGCTCAGAGAAGGTTGGGGGAGGGGACCCACTGGAACAGCTGTTGGGAGACAGATGGTAGCCTCGCGTCAAGGCCATCCAGCATGTTCTTTAACATTGGGTTGTTTTACCTCTGAGCGGCACTTTTTGGCACACCATGGGCTAAATGGCCAGGTCACATGGACCCTGAAGGCTCAGAGAAGGTTGGTGGAGGGGACCCACTGGAACAGCTATTGGGAGACAGATGGTAGCCTCCCGTCAAGGCCATCCAGCGTGTTCTTTAACGTTGGGTTGTTTTACCTCTGAGTGGCACTTTTTTGCACACCATGGGCTAAATAGCCAGGTCACAAGGACCCCGAAGGTTCAGAGAAGGTTGGGGGAGGGGACCCACTGGAACAGCTGTTGGGAGACAGATGGTATCTTCCCGTCAAGGCCATCCAGCGTGTTCTTTAACGTGCACAGGGTATGGTTCTCCCGCACACGGGGCCACAGCTTAACATCCCATCCGACAGACAGCGGCCTTTCCAAGCCCATCGGTGTCCCCTACTGACCGTGGGAAGGGCGGGGAGTTTTGCGGAGATAAATCTCAATGCTGACCCAGCTGGGACTCGAACCTGGAAATTACAGATTAATAGCCTGGCGCGCTACCGACTGAGCCACCCCCCCCCCCTTTTTGCATGCAATGGATCAAATAGGTCACAAGGACCTTGAGGGTTTGAAGAAGACTGGGGAAAGGCACTCATTTGGACAGCTTTTTTTAGGACACAGATGATAGCTTCTGATCAAGGTCATCCAGAGTGGTCTTTAAAATGCATAGGATATGTCTCTCTCTCTCACACACACACACACACAAAGGGCCACGGCATAACATTCCAAATGATGGGTGGTGGCTTTCCAAGACAAGTGGTGTCCTTTACTGACCTGGGGCAAGGAAGTTTTGCAGAGATAAATGTCAATGCTGGTCTGGGTGGGACTCGAACCGGGAAACTGCAGATTACGAGCCTGGGGCACTAACAAAGGAGCCACCCCTCAACAGAAAGACAACATAAATCAGAAAGTAAACACCCATATCTTTATCAGGGATTTGAACTTTGGCTTCAACCAAAGGGACCTACCCTACTAACCACTCAGTTTTGATGGCTTTAAGATATTGCATACATTTGATCAAGAATGAATACAGATATTAATAATAAATTATCTCAATCACAGATATAAAACCAGTATTCTACAAATTTCTTATATTTAATACATGGAAAAATTTCATATTATAACAAAATTTATATTTACTAAACTATAAAGAGAAGCCGTCCCATGGCTGAGTGGTTAGCGCGCTTGGCTAGTGATCTAAGGGACCTGGGTTCGAGCCCCGGGTAAGGCATGGATATATGTGTCGTTTTTCTGCTGAGGTCCTGCCATCCTCACAGACCTTCTACTCTGGCATATAAACTGACAGGCTCCTGTCAGACCTTTGTGGCAAGCAGCTGCTTGAGGGGGTATTTATTATTATTTATTTAAACTATAAAGCAATATTTAAACATATGCTGCAAAACAGATATATTAAAAGAATAATCAGCTTAACCAACTAAGCATTGGTGCATCATGTTTTGGTACCTATGTTGCCAGTCTGATTTCAGAAAAGTTGGAACCAATAATCAAATATCAACTGAACCATTCCTGCTCCAAGGTTGAAATGCAAATGGAACAAACATAGCTAAATATCATGGAACCCACAACAAAATATAAGACAAAGAGTAGAAAGTGAATAAAGCAATAAAAATCTTAACTGTAATAAACATGTAAAGCCCCCAAATATAAATAAATCAACTGCCAGATACTCAGGCTTTTGGGCACCAGGCAATAATTAACTTGCCAAAAAATCATGATTCTTTTGTTCGAGCAAAATTTCACGTGAACTCGTCCAATATAAGGTACAACTAATTTAAAGTAAATCTACTCTTTGCTCAAGAGAAAATACTTTTAAGCCAAAAGCAGTATCGATAAAAATATTTATCAATTTTAACTCGTCCAAATACATACAGGTCAAATTACAAAAAGAGTAAGCTACTAACTTGAGCTCCTCGCAAAAAGTCTACTCCTTTACAACTAACAATTCTATAGTTCTTCACTACTATCTTCACAACTCAAACTCAGACAAATTTTCAGATATTCACAGGTAAGTACATAGTAACTTAAACTGATTTCAACTAGCCTCACATGGGCTTAAGGCAAATGTGTTTACAAACACATCCATGAACCACATTTGCATAATCATGCGTTGGTGATGATGCAAGCACTTGTGACCTTGACACAGGCGTTTTGTACCATCAATCAAAATGAATTGCTGATTGCAACTTGAGCTAAGGAGAATAGATGATGGTTCAAAGAAAAAGGAAGAGGTCTCCAAATAATAATTATAACATAAAAGAGCATAAAAGTGAATGGTGAACAAAGATAAAAATGGGATGATAACATGAAATTCAATGAAAGTAGTTGTGAACATCAAACTCAAAGTTAGAGGAAAAAATTTCTTCAGCTGGGTGGGTATTTTAAAATCTGGTGGGTTGGGTTGTTTTACCTCTGAGCGGCACTTTTTTGCACACCATGGGCTATATGGCCAGGTCACAAGGACCCCGAAGGCTCAGAGAAGGTTGGGGGAGGGGACCCACTGGAACAGCTGTTGGGAGACAGATGGTAGCCTCCCGTCAAGGCCATCCAGCGTGTTCTTTAACGCTGGTTGTTTTACCTCTGAGCGGCACTTTTTTGCACACCATGGGCTAAATGGCCAGGTCACAAGGACCCCGAAGGCTCAGAGAAGGTTGGGGAAGGGGACCCACTGGAACAGCTGTTGAGAGACAGTAGCTTCCCGTCAAGGCCATCCAGTGTTTTTTAACGGCCACAGCTCAACGTCCCATCTGATGGACGGCGGCCTTTCCAAGCCCATCGGTGTCCCCTACTGATCATGGGCAGGGCGGGGAGTTTTGCAAAGATGTCTCAATGCTGACCCAGCTGGGACTTGAACCTGGGAACTGCTGATTATGAGCCTGGTGCGCTACAGATTGAGCCACCCCTTAAAATCTGGTGGCTGGGTAGGTAATTTGAATACATGTACAAAAAGATGGTGATTTCATATCCAACTCACCTCAAGAAAGTTTTTCCTCTTTGAGTTTGATGCTTAAGAATACTTGCAAAGAATTTCAATTCAACCAACATCAGATAGTTGCATGTAATGATAACAGAAATATATATACAACAATTAAATAAAACAGCCAGTGGTGTAAAGAACTCAGGAAAAATATCAATAAAAATATTAAATGCATCTAAAATCTGCAAAACACAGATACAAAGCATGGTACTAAACCTTTACTGTGTGGGATTTTTTCAACTAATGAATAAAATAGTTTACATTATGAAAAAAAAACAGAGCATTTAATTCTGGACAAAAAAAAAAATATAAAGTATAAAAAGAATAATATGGCAGATAAGCATAAAAGAATATGTTGCAAGTTCATTTGTAGTGATTTTCAAAAAACAATTTATCTGTTTCCAACACTTAAATGGTTAATAAGCTTTGCAGATAATGTTATGGCTACAGGGTGTTAAATAGTTCTAGCTGCAATTAGTGATGACCAAGGCTGAGAAAATCCACTTGCCAGCAGTGAGTTTTTAAGCATGACCTATTACAACAGTATTTCCAAAGAAAATCAGTTTAAATTAATTGATCAATTAATAAATAAATTTAAATATTACCCTACTGGACTCTTGTTTAAAACCAATGATTCAATTTTTTTTATTTAATGAACCTAATAAAAGCAGGAAAAATATCTTGCCCCTTCCCACCATCCTCACAGGCCATCCCCTATAGCATGTAAACTGACAGGATCCTGTCAGACCTCTGTGGCAAGAAGCTGCTTGAGGAGGTTTTATTTAATTTATCTGCCAGACTAGTAAATGCCTTTGCTCTGGATTATGATAAAAACTGTTGGTTGGTCAGTTTTTTTCTACATTTCTGCACCCTTGGTGATTTTGGGTTGTTTTACCTCTGAGCGGCACTTTTTTGCACACCTTGGGCTAAATGGCCAGGTCACATGGACCCCGAAGGCTTAGAGAAGGTTGGGGGAGGGGACCCACTAGAACAGCTGTTGGGAGACAGATGGTAGCCTCCCGTCAAGGCCATCCAGCGTGTTCTTTAACATGCACAGGGTATGGCTCTCCCGCACACGGGGCCACAGCTTAACATCCCATCCGACGGCCTTTCCAAGCCCATCGGTGTCCCCTACTGACCGTGGGCAGGGCGGGGAATTTTGCGGAGATAAATCTCAACGCTGACCCAGCTGGGACTCGAACCTGGGAACTACAGATTACGAGCCTGGCGCGCTACCAACTGAGCCACCCCGCCCCTCTTTAAAAAGAGAAAAACCTAATAATGATATAGTGAAGATGATTCAAAAAAGATATTTACTCACCATTATTAAACAGATATTCATAGGTAGGTACATAGTAACCAAGGACATAATGAGTCTTCCAGCCACCAAATAATGGGAAGCGTGGTCTGAGTTCAACTTCCACAGAATCCTCCAGCTCTCGTAAATGGCTAGTAGAAATATTGCCAATCTCATCGCGATAATACACATCTCCTGCTGATGCTGGAAGTACAGTCTTGAAAAACAAAAAATGTTTCCCACAATTATAAAATAAACCTCTAGTAGTAAGAAATATTATAAATAAGTTATAAAATTACTTAAAATTTCAATATCAACTAATATTTGAATAATAATTATATAGGTAGGGCTCCTCTGTCATGTGGTTTTCAATCCAACCACCAGATGGCAGAAACCATTCAGTATCTGAGATATTTGTATATTCAGATATCTGAGCACTGTTGCCATAGTTGCAAAGAAAAAAGGCCACTATTGTGTTCATATCAAAAATCGAGCTAAACACAAAAAAATTAATAAGTACTGATTTGTCTTAGAATTAATTTCTGGATGCATTTACTTCTGCAATAAGAGGAAATAAATTCCAAGAACACTCATTTAAACAGTGCAGTATTTCGTTACATATGGCAATATTTACACATAATCAGTTGCATGCTACAAATTATAGCATCTTGGCTTTTAAGAGCACTGAAAAGAGCATAAAAACTGTATACAGTACTCAGATTAAAAAGAAATGATGAGCATGTATTAATTTTTAGCATTTTTTTATATTTAATAAATTTTGCATTCAACACATTAAACAGAGTGCAGAGCATTTTGCATCATTAGTCTTATACATAGTATAGTCAGAAAAATTGTGGACTGGCCATACAGAAATGCAGTCAATAAATGCTGCACAATTAACCTGTTATCATTTTTTTCAAATTTCAACTTTCTACACATAGCAAGAAGTTTGTTAATAATTCAGTAGGTATTGCATTGTTGTCTGCATTTGAGTTGGGTTGTTTTACCTCTGAGCGGCACTTTTTTGCACACCATGGGCTAAATGGCCAGGTCACAAGGACCCCGAAGGCTCAGAGAAGGTTGGGAGAGGGGACCCACTGGAACAGCTGTTGGAAGACAGATGGTAGCCTCCCATCCAGCATGTTCTTTAACATGCACAGGGTATGGCTCTCCTGCACACGGGGCTACGGCTTAATGTCCCATCCGACGGACGGCGGCCTGGGCGGGGAATTTTGCAGAAATAAATCTCAATGCTGACCCAGTTGGGGTCTGCATTTGAAGTGCAATCAGTTTAGAATGAAACTGATCAAAGGGACTTTTGGTTTGAATCCCAAGGCATAGATTTTTTTTTTTCCTGAATTGTCTTTCTTCTGAGGTCTCGCCTTCCTCACAGATCTTCTCTATGGTGTATTAAACTAACTCTTGTCAGATCTCTGTGGTAAGCAGTTGTTTGAGAGGTAATTCATTTTTGTTTTAAGCTCACTAAACACAATGCTGTTATGTTGCCATACCTGTTTTGCTTGCACAACCTTCCTCCTGCGTTATTTCTTTTTTTCAGAAAATGAAACGTTTATGAAGCCATCTCTTTAACAGTAAACAGGACAACATTGCTATGATAAAAGATGCTTTGTTGCCAACCAGTCAAAGTAATTCCATAACTCTATGCAACAATTGTACCAAAGATGGCAAGAGTGCATAATGGCTCAAGGAGAGAGGGACCATATATTAAGTTTGAGAGTGGCCATATTTAAGTTTAGTTATGTTAAATATGTGAATCCAGGAACTTTGCAATATAAATATATACAAAAGCTAAATGCCTGTATAGAATGCTCCAAAGTATTTACCTCTGGCAGCTCTCAACTACTGCTGGTGACAACTCAAGTACTACATACACTGTTGAAACAGATTTTTTTCTAGATTTTGTCCCCCCCCCACACCTTTTCATCATTTCCAAAATACTTGACTACCCAACCCAAATTTTTTACACAGGTTACCTCTCTGGCACCCCTTTTTTCATTAAAAGATATGTCCTTATCTATAACAAAACATGATTTAGAACCCAAATTGCTTTTTTCCAAAATTTAAAAAGTTGAATTATTTAAATTTCACATTTAATATTTTTGATGTCACCTACTAGGAATGAAGGAGTAGCATTGTTCAAATACACTGCTCACAAAAATTAAGGGATATTTCAAAATGAATATGAAGTGATAAAAAAAGAAGCATTTGATTTTTTTTTATTAAACAAGAACATCAGAAAAGCAAACGACAAGTCAAAGAAAGTTGTTCGATTATGCAAATGAGATGCAAAACCAACTTTTATTTCATCGGTGAAAATGCACTATACAAAAGGCTGAAAGTACTGGAGAATCTGCACGTTCCCTGATCTCGAATGTGCACATCCTGCAATTTCCCAGCCCTTGCAATGCCCCTGCAACACGATTTGCCCAAATTCGAAGCCTGGAGAGCCATAGGATGTCTTGAAGCTGGTCAAACACAGACGACAGTGGCAACAGCACTTGGAACATCCCAAAGCATGATTAGAAGACTGTGGAATCGCTTTCAAGAGACTGGAACAATAAGAAGAAGACGAGGGCATGGTCGCCCATCTGCCACAACAGCAAGAGATGACCGCTACTTGACCTTATTGGCAAGAAGGAACAGGCGCAGCAATGCAACAGAGCTGCGGGGACAGTTTCTTGCTGCCACTAGATGATGGATATGCACCCAGACCATTGTGTTGGACTGCATGCCTGGTGACCAATGGTATGCATTCCGTTATCTGCTGAACACTGCAGAAGGTGGGCTGATGAACATCGTCATTGGACCCGTGATGAGTGGTCAACTGTCCTCTTCTCTGATGAGCACGGTTCAGTCTGCAGCCTGACAATCATCGCGTCCTGATCTGGCATGAACAAGGAACACGGGAGAATCCATGTTTAATGCAAGAAAGGACTCCAGTGGTGGTGGAATCATAGTGTGGGCTGACATCAGCATTGGTGGTCATATCAACCTCCACGTCATCAGAAACAGATCGCTGACTGCTGTCAGATATCGAGATGAGGTCCTGCACCCTATAGTGGTACCCTATGCTGGAGCAGTTGGAAACAACTTTCTTTTCATGGACGATAATGCAAGGCCCCACCGTGCGCATTTCGTCAACAACATGCTTCAGGAGGCAGGAATCGAACGCATGGACTGGTCTTCACGTTCTCCAGACCTGAATCCCATTGAACATGCATTGAAGACGTCTGGCAAACTGTCCAATGCCTCCCACAACACTTCTTGAGCTGGAAGTTGCCCTGGAGCAAGAGTGGCAGAGGATCCCACAAGAACTGCTGGACATTCTGATCCTGTCCATGCCCCATCGCTGTCAGTGTGTTTTGGCAGTCTTGGGTGACCATACACCCTACTGAACAGTCAATGTGTGGCATTCTCGTCCAGTTTGACATGCTTCAGTTCACCCCCACCAATATGTCACTTGCTACTCAATCACGACAATTGAGTTTGCATCTCATTTGCATAATCGAACAACTTTCTTTGATTGTCGTTTGCTTTTCTAATGTTCTTGTTTAATAAAAAAAAATTCAAATGCTTCTTTTTTCTATTGCTTCATATTCATTTTGAAATATCCCCTAATTTTTGTGAGCAGTGTATTTTATTTGCATTACAATTGGAAATTTTTGGGACAGCAAAGATAAGTAAATGATCTTTTTTTGCAAATCAGCTGAGATCTATTATTAAACAGCACTAATTTACCAAATTTAGTTCAAATGAAAGGTTTAGCCACTACTCAACCGTCGTCAGTTGTGGACGAGAAGTAATTTTTTATATGGGCAGTTCTCATGCCCTTTTAGCCGATATCCATTTTTACCTGATAAGTGACTAATACACTACACCACCAATTTCAAAGAGTATGTGCTCCATTATTTTTTTTAATTTAAATTTAAAAATGGAAGAAGGTACTCCCCCTACACAAAGAGACAGAAGTAACTGAAGCTTTATATAGCTTATCCTGGTTTTTCCTACAAACACTTACACAAGGACATGCCAGAGGGCTGAGTAGTCAAATATGCTTATCACTATACCAGGTAGGGTTTATTGCTTACAACTTCCTTTTCTGAGAACAGAAGGAACTAATGTGAAGAGGAGCATGACAAATGGAATTGTATTCGTTGCATACATGCAGAAAATCTGCTACAGTTCTGATGAGATGAAGTTCCCTGACACAATGCCATGATGGATAACATCTTGATTCTTATCAAACCTTAGGGGAAAATTTTTAGACCCTTTTCCTATAATAACTAATAAATATATACACCATGTTATATATCAAAAAAGATTTAATTCTAAATGAAATAAATTTTTGAAAAATGAAAAAAAAAGGCGAATTTTAACACTGAGCAGAGTTAAAGGATAATTGTTAAAAATCATGGCAATATCGCATATCAAAAAGTAATTTAAATTATTGGCTTAAGCTTAATCAATTTAAATAGTGGCTAAAAAAGTTAAATATTTTTGCAAAGGATGTGACGGTTCTTCAAATAGATATGTCAGAAATGTAATAAGAATGACAAAAAAAAAAAGTGGGCACAGCAGAAAATGCTTAATTAGTTCTTTGGGTTGTTTTACCTGAGTGACACTTTTTTGCCCACAATGGGCTAAATGGCCAAGTCACAAGGACCCTGACAGCTCTGAGAGTTGGGGGAAGGGAACCACTTTTCCCCAACTTTCTCTGTTAGGAGAGAGATGGTAGCTTCCATCAAGCTCATCCAGTGTGTTCTTTAATGTGCACAAGGTTCTTCTATTGGGTTGCTTTACCCTTGAGGGGCACTTTTTTGTATACCAATGGGCAAAGCACAAGGACCCTGAAGGCTCAGAGATGTTGAGAGACAGATGATATGATAGCCTCCCATCAAGGCCATCCAGTGTGTTCTTTAACATGCTCAGGGTATGGCTCTCCTACACACAGGGCCACAGCTCAAAGTCCCACCTGACAGATGATGGCTTTTTCAAATCCATCGGTGTCCACTATTGACCGAGGGAGGGTAGGGTGTTTGGAGGAAATAAATCTCAATACTGCTCAGCTGGGACTTGAACCTGGGAACTGCAGATTATGTGCCTAGCACACTACCGAGCCACTCAACTGAGCTAAACTATCATGTATCGATAGTTTGCCTTTGACACAAGTACTACTTATGTTCTGTGTGAGGACAAATTGCACATAAAGGAATATTACTTGCATCATACAGTATATGACATTTGGAAATTTTTTATATGTACTCTAAAAGGTCTGTATAAGAGGGTTTATTATATATATAAATAATAAAACTGTCCCTCAGACAGCTGCTTGCCAGATGGTATTCTCAAAATGTTAAAACATTTTTAAAACAAAAGTGTAAAGTGAAATTAAATATCTAGTTACTCTTTCAACTTCCGGCAATAAAATAATCTGTCAGTCAAAGTTATTGAAAACCTTATAGGCATATTTGGCAAAATGAAATAGCAGCAATTCAGAAAGCAACTCTGATCTACAGAGACTTTGAAAAGAGGAGAGGGGGGGAAGGAAACTTGGGATAGTGAATGTAAAAACTAACGTGGAAAATGGTCAATAAAGGAATGAATTTTTTTATCTCTAGGATCATTTTTCCAAGCAGTAATCAGCAAATAAAAATTTATTTAAAGCTCTAATATTTAAATTTTCAGATTCAATTTTCAAAAAATATATCAAAAAGGCCAACTTCTGAGAATAATGAAAACTAATAACTGGCTCTGGACACCAAATGGTTAATAGATAAGTAAAGATAAACACTTGTATTTATTAACAGTTAAACTACTACTCATAAAACTAAGCAAGTTAATCTAACAATGACTAAAATAACAAATTACGTTTACCTTAAAAGTTTTAATGGATGATATTCCACTCTGATCACGCTGAAATTCATATCGAGAAAAGGGTCCTTTTAAAACAGCACCAGTGTGCCTAATGTCAACAACTTCTTCAATGGAGATTACTCCCCAGTGCGATACTTCTACAGCACGCTCCAGTTTGGTAACAACTAAGAATGGATTATTGTTTTCACAATGAACTATCATTTTGCTCTGAAAGAAAAACAAGCTACTGTAATAAACTGAACAAAGAAATTGCAGTGCTCATTATCAAGCAATTTATGAAATTGTGATATTACAATGATAAGAAATAAAGTAACAAATATGCATTAGTTATATTATGCACTGAAAGCACAATTTATTACACACACTGCACCCATCCATAAACCTGGCCTACTAAGTTTAGGTCAGATAACTAGGGTTCTGTGGTACTCAAGTTTTCCATTGAAATAGAGTTTCATCCTTTTCTCACTGTTTTGCAACTCATTTGGCAGTTCTGAGGCATCTGATATGTTCTCATTTTTGTTGTCTTTCATTTTCAAGAGGGTGTGATTTGTGCTCTTTGCTTCAAAATTGATAATACCATTGATCCTGATGAACTAAGGTTTGTTTCTTGAAAATATAAAGTTTTAATGGCATTTTCAATGTCTTGTAGTATTGACATTCTGAAACTGTTATACTTAGGAAAATGCTCGGGAAACTTGCTTGAAGAACAAGGTGACTGCACTTCGAGCAAGAGATTAAATCTAGCTAGAGTTAAAAATTTTAAACTCTAGGAAAAAAAATCACCAACTGTATAAATATGGAAGATTTTTGCCTCATTTTACTAAACTTATCCTCAAATTCAACTCATTATAAGGAAACTATATTAAAAAAAAATCAACTAATAGTAAATACACAGAGTTCACTGCTGACACAGAGGTCAATAAATCGTTTTCATGGAAAAAATGAGCTTTTCAATTCACGGGACTTGAATCCACGTCTCTCGAGATTCAAACCACTGACCTGGAATTGGCTTGCTATCCTTCCACTAATGTGACTATATCTGTCATCCTGCATGTGCATCTAATGGCACGAATTGGCAAACCACAAAAACTAAAAAACTTTACAATGAATTTTTTTCAGTGCTACCCACCTCTTTTAACATCTATAATCCCTTTTAAGAAAATTTTAACACCTAATATTTTAAGAAATTACATATCATACATGCTCTAATATTTTTGCCGAACAATAAAAACCATTAACCTGCCAACACATGAAAATCAACAACCGCAATTTTTAAAACTGATATAAAGGCTTAATCCATTTCCAGAGAGGCAGAGCCATGTATACCATAGTTTTTCAGTTGTTTTCTTTAGAAATCTTACTGTTTTTCTACAGCTAAAATCTACTTTTTTTCTCTTACTTGAAAATAAAATTATTGGCAGAGTTTTGAAATAATTAGTCAAAAAAAAAAACTTGTCCTGAGTGGGATTTAAACAGTCTCCCAGAAACAAGCTGGGCTTCATAGACCCTAGAAGTTAACCATTTCTTCAACAAAGTGACACATAAGCATTTCTACAATTTTGCTGATTTGCAAGTGGTGCCATGTATTTTCAGGAATCGGGCAGTCAAGCTGCCACACATGATGGTAGTAATATCAATTAAGTGTCTCTTGTCTCAGAATGTTTTTGTGATATTTATTACTGAATTGGCAGATATTAATTTCTGCATAACTTGAAAAAAATTACTATTTTCACTCAACAAATAACACAAAAATCTTATATAATTCTTTACTTCAGATTAAAACAATCATTCAAAAGTTTAATAGTCAGAAAAATTATCCTTTTTTTTCCAGATGGTAAACGCTTACCCACAGAAACATAAGTTTTGCATATAACTTATGAACAAATCATTCACAAAATGTGCTACAATTATAAAATACAGGATGTCTGAAAAATAATGGTGGGGCTTGAAAAACCAATATGTAAGAAACTAATATGCACATTCAGAAAAGTAATACTTTACTGAAAGTGTACCACAAAAAACTCCAAACATAATTAGTGAATTTCCGCATGTGCACGGTTCATGACCCTGTTTATTGTCCAATTAAGATTCCACTTCTTGCCATATATGCTGCAGCATATCTCTTATTGTGACTTGACCTTTCTCTTATTGTGACTTATTCTCAAATTTGTCCATGTAAACATAATTCATTATAAAGCTCTAAAGGGGAAAAAAAAATCAAAGGGTGTCAAAATCAGGGCTTCTTAATGGCAATAGAATTGAACTGTTCCTGCTAATCCATCTGATGGGAAATGTTGCACTAACTTCTGTAATATCTTGAGAAATGTGTCAGTAAGCTGTCTGGTGGCTGCATGTAAAACTGAGTGGGGGGAATGCATACGTACAACATTCAATATCATGCCTTTTGTAGATTTCGGGGCAGGCTTCCTGAAATCCCACCATTATTTGTCAGACACACTGTACATTGTAAAAACCAGTACAATAATTAATATTTAATATAAAAACTCAAGAATTGATAATGTAAAATGGCATTTGTGGAATGGGTAGAACTGTTAATACATATATGCAATAAACAATAATTGATAATCTCAGCATTACCTGTTGACTTTTAAATGTCTATAAATCAAATCTTTGTGGCAAATTTTTTTTGCCGACATATGGGAAATAAACCTATTTGATTTCCATATATCGCCGAAAAACTTTTTTTTCCCAAAAAAACATTTATATGCAATAAACTGTGATTTTTAATATTTACTATTACTTTTATAATAATTTATAGTTATTGTGACTTTTAATATTCTAGTAATGCAAAAATGGATTTAATTGAGCCTGTGATTGTTACAAATATGTCCTGTAAGGTATCAGAATATAAAGAAAGTAATACCTACAAAATAAACATTCTTTTAGTTATTGTGATATGATATTGTTGATATGATTTTACATAATAAAATTTCTAGTTTTTTAAAAATTAAATATCTTAAGTAATTCTTTTCTACAAATATATGCTTCTTCTCATTTCTGTTCAAGAATAATCTATGATGACATTTTTTTCAAGTACCCACCTGGATGAAATAGAACAGAACTAAAGAAAAAAAAAATCAACTATCCCAAATTATTTAACTTACCAAAATAAATGGATGAATATTTTCATAAGGTCCATAAGTGACAACATTATCACTATGTGATACAGGTTTCAGTTTTGAATAAGATTCTATGGAACTAGAAGGCAATGTCACTGCTGTTGTTTGGGTCCTAGTTGGGTATGGACTGTAGAAGTAGTGGTTGCCATGATACAGAACTGTCTGCTTCTCAGATTGAGTGATATGAGAAGGATACGGAACCAGAGAGTGAGAGAAAACAGTTTCTACATCTATGGTTATCATTTTGCCTGGCTTAAGTTGGCTTCTGAGATGAATTCTCCATAATGCTTTATCTCTGAAATTAAGAAAACACTGAATAAATATCCATCCATTAATACTACTACAATCTTTTTCACTAGGAAGAAATTTTACTGGAATAACTACTATGAATTTGATAACATACTTTGGATTGCTTTGCCCATGAATGACACTTTTTGCATCTAATCGGTTGATACCAATTTACCCTAATTCATTACTCATCTAATACTACATTTATTCCCAGGTTCGAGTCCCAGCTGGGTCAGCGTTGAGATTTATCTCCGCATAACTCCCCGCCCTGCCCACGGTCAGTAGGGGACACCGATGGGCTTGGAAAGGCCGCCGTCCGTCGGATGGGACGTTAAACCGTGGCCCCGTGTGCGGGAGAGCCATACCCTGTGCACGTTAAAGAACATGCTGGATGGCCTTGACGGGAGGCTACCATCTGTCTCCCAACAGCTGTTCCAGTGGGTCCCCTCCCCCAACCTTCTCTGAGCCTTCGGGGTCCATGTGATCCAGCCATTTAGCCCATGGTATGCAAAAAAGTGCTGCTCAGAGGTAAAACAACCCAACCCAACACATTTATTGCTTCCTGGGATTAAGTACGCTATAAATTTAATATATTTAAAACAGTAAATATAGCAAATGAAATATGTTAAATAATAAGTTGTCTAAACAGATATTTTACTGTCTTCACAATTAAACTTTCATTTCAATCCCATATTATACACTGAAGAGCCAAAACATTATGACCAGCGCATCTTTATGCAAATCGAAGCAACTGCAGGTAAACAACGGCGCATGTGAAGGTCATGAATGGTATAAATAACACCTGATACTGAGCTCTGTTAATCAGTGTTATTCTGGTTCTTCAGACAGGAAAGGCAGCGGACTTAAGCGAGTTTGACAAAGGCCAATTTGTAATGGCCAGATGATTGGGTCAAAGCAGTTCCAAGATGGCAAGACTTGTGGGGTGCTCACGGTCAGCCATGATTAGTACTGTCAAAAAAGTGCTCCGAAGAGGGAAAAACCACCAACCGCCGGCAAGATATGGGCTGACCATGGCTCATAGATGCTAGTGAGTGAAGGCCATCCCATAAGGTACGAGCCAACAGAAGGGATATTATGGCGCAACTTGGCCGTAATTTGAATGCTCGTGATGGGAGTAATATGTCCCACACACAGTACATCAAACCCTACTGAAAATGGGGTTGCCTAGCTGCAGGCCACTCCGAGTGCCCATGCTAACCTCAGTTCACAGTCGAAAGTGCCTACAATGGGCACACGAGCATCAAAACTGGTCCTCGAATGATTGGATGGTCATCTGGTCCAACGAATCTAGTTTCCTGTTGCACCATGTGGACGGCGAGGTACGTGTGCATCATTTACCTGGGGAAGTGTTGGTACCAGGATGCACCATGGGAAGAAAACAAGCTGGTGGAGGAAGTGTAATGCTTTGGGCAATGTTCTGCTGGAAAATTCTGGGTCCATTCATTCATATGCAGGAAACTATTACGTCTACCATCTGAACATCATTGCAGACCAGGTACATCCTTTCATGGCAACGATATGTCCCTCTAGTAGTGCCTTCTTTCACTACTAATAAGCACCATGCCACTGTCCGGATTGTTTGAAAATGGTTCATGGAACATGAGGAAAACTTCCAGGTATTGCCCTTATTTGCTTTATTCCTTATTTGCCCTGGCCTCCAAATTCCCCACACATCAATCCAATCAAGCATCTGTGGTTTGTGTTGGAACAGTATATCTGATCTGCGGCAGCTCAATCATGTAACTTACAAGAGTTATAGGATCTGCTGGTAGCGTGTTAGTACCAGATACCACAAGACACCTTTAGAAATCTTGTAGCGTCCATGCCTCGCTGGGTAAGAGCCGTATCATATTAGGCAGGTGGTCATAATGTTTTTGCTCTTCAGTGTATTTCTTAATATTATATTTCTGATTTTTATCTCATTTTCAAGAAAAAAAATGAGAATGTTTTCATTTTGTAGTCTTCTCTGTCTCTCCATTTGTAGAGATAAACATTTTTATTTATAGAAATAAATTAAAAATTATTTTTCAGTTAGTAAGTATTGATGAAATATTATGATTCTCACTTTCCAAATCACCCAAAAGTTTTAATTGTGCTCTCTAAGAGAGAAAATTTTTGAAATTTTTAACGAATATTACAAGTGATGCATTTAAACTAAAAAATTGGTGATGGAATGTGAAGACCACGAGGTTTACATTGACATTTACATTGACAACAATAAATTGCCCTTTTACTCCAGGAGTGTGAGAAATCCAACTGCTTTAAGAGATAACTTGAAAATTTCTTTTTTTCAATTGGATAGAGGGATTTAAATTGATTATGATTCACATTTTTTAAATCTTTATGTAGTTTCATTTTATGTTGGAGGGCACTAAATATGAAAAATGTGAAATTTTTAACAAATATTGTAAGTGAAATACTTACGGCAGAGTGTCAAAAGATTAGCACTAACAGCAAAAGTTTGCCTCCCTTTCTTGTAGGGGTGAAAGAAAAGCAACTTTTTCATTTTATAAAATAAACGAAAAATATGTTGTATAAGTATTAATATAATAAGGCTATTTATATTTTCCCCATCATCCATTAGTTTGAATTAAAACTTTTAAAGAGTGCGAAAACCTGAAAATTAAAAACTCTGTGTTCAAAAACAAGATTCCTATATTCCTCAGAGGTGATATATAATAGTCTTATAGTTACATTTCAAAATACATACATGGTAACGTTTTTCTCACCCATATAATACAGGGTCATTATACAGGAATACCGTTTTAAAGTGGTATATCTAATGAAATAAAGTAACAAAAGTAATTTGTATAAATTGCCAAGAAATTTGAGTTTTATTTTCTATTCAATAGAATTGAATGTGGGTGCCATTGGTGGCAGACAAATATCCATGCAATAATTAAACTTCCATCCAATTTAGACAGAAACAAAGGGATGGGTTGCTTTACCTCTGAGCGGCACCTTTTTGCACACCATGGGCTAAATGGCCAGGTCACATGGACCCCGAAGGCTCAGAGAAGGTTGGGAGAGGGGACCCACTGGAACAGCTGTTGGGAGACAGATGGTAGCCTCCCGTCAAGGCCATCCAGCGTGTTCTTTAACGTTGGGTTGTTTTACCTCTGAGGGGCACTTTTTTGCACACCATGGGCTAAATGGCCAGATCACAAGGACCCCGAAGGCTCAGAGAAGATTGGGGGAGGAGACCCACTGGACAGCTGTTGGGAGACAGATGGTAGCCTCCCATTAAGGCCATCCAGTAGGTTCTTCAATGTGCACAGGATGTGACTCTCCCATACATGGGGCTATGGCTTAATGTCCCATCCAACAGACAATGGCCTTTCCAAGCCCTTGGTGTCCCCTACTAACTCTGGGCAGGGCGGCGAGTTTTACAGATAAACAAAGGGAGACAAGTAATAACCACTGCATAAAATTAAACGGATTTAGAATTGTTATAATTAGCAGGCAAAATTAGATTCTCCCTCTACAATCCTGTTGAACATTATTACAATCCAATTCAGCCATTGCCCAAATGGGTGCAGTGACTCAGAGAATGCTGCAGAATATTATCCATGGTGGCTGTAAGTCCAATCAGTGTACCAAGTATTTACTGGTGTGGTACTAGCCTTATGTGTACACTATATACACAAAATACTATTAAAATCTATTTGCATTACCCAAAATCAAAGGTAAGTAGCAATTTCGATTGCAATCTTATCTTGCTACATACCAATACATTTTTAGGTACCAAAACTATTCCTGATGAAATCAGTTTTGATCAAGCAAAGTAATTTTCTGAAGCATAAATGCATATTGTGCTACGTTTGTAAGGATTAATTTTGGCAGATTATGGTAATGACTAAGGACTAATATTAGTGTAGGTAACGTTAACCCTTCAATAATTTCAACTTCAATAGCCTTCCAGGGTCCAAGATAAATGGAGGCATTGACAGAATCTGAAATTAGAGGCCCAAGAAGACTATGTTCATTTTTAGTACAGCAACAACAAACAAAACTTTCAATTTTTAAAAAATAAAAATTACCATTTGAAAAATTTCTTATGCATACCTTATAAAAATACATAATTCAAGCTTGAAGCTAATATTTTCTGTTTTTCATTTGATACATCTATTATTATACTACAATATATATGATTTGTTAATGCCATCTGATTGCCATTTTTAGAAGAGCTATATGGTATTGCCAATATGTTTATTAGCATTATTCTATGCCAAGGCAATCCCTTGATTTAAGCTCAGAAGTTGATTTGAACTATTATCAATAAATTTTTCCTTAAAGTTTCACAAATCTTTTGAAAATTAACAAAAAAAAAACCCCTTCTAACTTTTAAAACAGAAGATTTTGAAAGTAATTACCAATTATGTACATCTGCTGCTTTTTCTTGTTTTACGCTTTTTTCGAGCCAATGGCAGTACCAAGCTGAAAACACCGGTTCTTGTCCGGTCACTAAAGTTAAGCAGCTTTGGGAGTGGTCAGTACCTGGGAGGGTGATCACCTGGGAACACCGTGTGCAGTTGGCAAAAAAAACTGCTGAGGACCTGTCATCCTCACAGATCCCTTCTACAGTGGCATATTAAACTGACAAGCTCCTGTCAGACCTCTGTGGCAAGCACCTACTTGAGGAGGTATTTATTTTTATTACACTCTTTTCTGCCTTAAACCTATTTCAGTATCCCTAGAATTATTTTTATGATTTATCTCAGCATTCTATGTGTTGTTCCACCTCCTCAAATCAAAACTATAACAAAAAAGGATCTTCATAGCCATAACTGCTTCAATAAGCAGAGTACGGCATCATGGGAGCAGAAGTCACAAGTATTAATAATTGCTCACTCCCAATGCAAGAACCATCTGCTATAAGTGGCTGCATGGTAGTTGTTTACATGGTTGATTTAAACTTTTTACTACCATACTGGCTCAAAACGGCCCAAGCTGCAGGGGGTGAAGAGGAAGGAATAGTATTATTGGGCAAGTTCATTTAAAACTGTGACAGGTAAGGTAATAAAAGGGTTACATCCAAATATGTTCTCCTCACACAATGAATAGCATCTTCCTTCCATTTTTATAATTCAACCTTAATTTTTATTTCTATAGATTTATTTAAATAAATTATCGATCTTTTGGAGTTATGCTACATTGGTTGGCTGGCTTACGAGTTGCTGCGGAAACACATTACATAACATTGCATTAGATATTAATTTTTCTTTTATTATTTCTTTGATTTCCAGTAAAAAAAACTTTGATCTTATATAGCTTCTTGAAAATGAATGAGATTTGGATATGGAAGCAAAAAGGCTTTGACTTCGAAATCAGTCCTCGTGTGGGAGGGCAATTTTGGCAAGTGTTTTTAAACCTTTCCCCTTGCAAAATTTTATTTATTTTTAAACTTCGATTTTTTAAAGTTTATATTGAATGGCTTTAAAAGACCCCTCTCCCAATATCTATGCCACTCTGATAATACAGATTATTTCTTTTTTTGCTTTGGTGCACTAACTTTTCCGCACTTAGCCAAGATTGCCAAAATTCAAGACCCAAAGAAAAAAATTCATAATGTCTAGTAAAAAAAAGCAGCCAAATAAGTGTTCCTCCATTTTATAAACAGGGCAGAAAATCCCTTTATTGTGAGCAATCCAAGTCACTTTGCATAACACTGGCACTTGTTAAAATATACCACACTGAAAAGAATCATTAAAAGAAATAAAAAACATGTTTGAGGAAAATATTATGGCATTCAGGAAGAAAATCATATATTAATCGAAAGGAAATTAACTTTTTATTATTAGGTTTTCCAAAATAAAAAACATTAATTGTATAGTCTGATCTATTTTTTCACTATATCCTCTAAAGGTCTTTTTCATAAAATTCAGAATTAAATTTTGTTTAATCTGGTATATAACATGACCTATTTGGTTCTTTGGTATTTTATTAAAAAATTCTGCAGTTGACTTATTTATTTGACTCAGTACAGCTGGCAAAATGCCTATACTTTTCTCAAAGTACAATACCAAGAAAAAAAAATTAAACAGAGAAATTTTCTTGTTTCAAGTAAATATTTTCTTTTGTTATTTAGAAACAGCCTTTTTACTCACATGCATTATAATTATTTTTATCTATTTGTTTTTAAGAATTTTTTATTTACATTGCCAGATGTATTTTTTTACAAGCAGCCATTTCTTACTGAAGAAGCCATCAGGGGTACACAATGAAACACGCAAATAGAAACCAAGGAGATATGGGCGAAAACTTAAACGTGCATAATAGTTTAAAGTTTATTTTTGATCTGTGTAAGTATCTGTTAACCCTTCCAGTGTCCACGTCGTCTGTACGTTCGCAGAATCCGAAATGAGGGGCCAAGGACGTATGTATCTGTTTTTAGTACAACAAAAAAAAATTAATTTAAAAAAAAAATAAAAATTGCCTTTGTAATTTTTTTATATCTTATAAAAATATACAATTCAGGCTTGAAAAATAATATTTTGTTTTTTAATTTGACGCATATTTTATTAAACTATAATATAAATTATTTTATAAAGCCATCTGATTGTGATTTCTTAGAAGCACTAAACGGTATTGCCGATTTGCTGAAGCAACCTTCTGGTTTAAGCTCACAAATTTGATTTGAACTATTATCAACAATTTTTTTCTTAAATTTTTGAAAATCTCCTAAAAAATTAACAAAAAACTGCTATTTTTAAAAATGGTACATTTTGCTAATAATTACAAAGTATGTACTGACCTTTCTTCCTCGTTTCAACTCTTTTCTGTCATAAACCTATTTCAGTATTCCCAAATTATTTTTATCATTTTTCCCAGCATTCTATGCATCTTTCGCACTCTTAAAATCAAAACTGGAAGTAAACGCATCCTTCTTAGAAATTCTGGTTGCAGTTGCACTTAATTATGTTATGGCTCACTAAGGCAAACAAGAAGCAGACGGCTGACACGTGCTATCTCCGTTCTATGTGCCATAAGTGGTCCAACATATTGGATACCCTTTGTAAAGTTAGTATTTACTTTTTTATATTTAAACCTTAGTATTAGATTTATTTTGTGAAATTAGTGATCTTTTGGGCGATCGATAAGTATTGGTTTTTCATAGTTATGCTACATCGTATGGCTGGCCTACAACTTGTTGCTGTGGATATTTTAACATCACATTAGGCTGTATGCTTATTTTATTATTTATTACTTTTCCAGTAAAACTTTGATATGGTATCATTTTTTGAAAATAAGTGAGGTCTTGGATATGGAAGCAAATTCATTTCTGTAGATTTATTTCTGTTAGTTAGCGATCTTTCAATTGGCTGAGTTATGCTACATCAGAGGCCGGCTTAAAAGTTGTTGCGGATATTTTAATTAACATCCCATTAGGTTGTATGTAATTTTTCTTTTATTATTTCTTGCTTTTTTAGTAAAAAAAACTTTCGAGCTTGTACCGTTTTCTGAAAATGAATGTCTTGGATACAGAAGCAAAATAGACTTCCTTGCTCCGGAAATCAACTGTCATGTGGGAGGGCAATTTCGGAAAGGCATCCCCTCCACTGAACTCATGGAAGTTTCACCCACTCCACCTCTAGAAAAAGAAAAAATGTTTAGCAAAAAAAAGCAGCCGAGGAAGTTTTTACTATTTAACAACCAGTTCAGAAAATCCTGTGAATGTGAGAAGTCCAAGTCACTTTGTATAACACTGGCCATATTTAAAATGCACAATATTGAAAAGAATCATTAAAAGAAATAAAAATCATATTTCAGGTTGAATATTATATTATTCAGGAGAAAATTTTCTTTCGATAAATATGTAATTTAACTATTTTTATTCATTATGTTTCCCAAAATGAAGCCTTAACTGTATAGTGTGATCTTTGTTTTCACCATATCACATTGAAAAAGGCTTATTAAAATCAATATGGTTGTAAATTTGTTTATATTATTTATTTTCATAAAATTCATAATTAAATTCTGTTTAATTTGGTATATAATATGACCTATTTCTGTTGATTGGTTATTTTTTTTTTAAATTCTACAGTTGATTTATTTGATTCAGCACAATTGGCAAAAAGCCTGGAATTTTTCTCACAGTATGGTACAGAGAAAAAAAATTACAAAACAAAAAAAAAACAAGATTTACTTGAAACCAAAAATTTTTTTTTTCATTATTCAGAAATAAATAGTCTTCCTATTCATGTGCATTATAATCATTTCTTATATTAGTTTTATTTAAATAAATTTTTGTGTTGCCAGATGCTTTTTTTATTACATGACTTTAAAAAAAGTCCTATTAAAATAAAACATCTTTTTCATTAAATACTTTATTTTCAGAAAATCCAGAATTAAATGCTGATTACTTTGGCATATAACATGCCATAATTTCCTTTTATTAGTAATTTGGCAAAAGAATTTTAAAGTTAACTTTTATTTTTAGCTGAGCATAGAGAGAAAATAGCTTGGCCTCTGGATGAAACCAGTTTTTCACGTTGGGCACAGGAAGGGTTAATACACTTTGCTGCTATGTATTGTAGAAAATTTAAATTTCCAGTGAAAGTGCAGCAAAGCATTAACGTAAGACAAGTTGATCAGAGCAAATGCTCAGAAAGCAAGCAATTTATGAACCTCAGACGATGAGTGCAAGTTAACGTGCCACACAATTTTGATGTAATGACTAGAATGATAGGAGGCCAACTCAATTGAAGTTATGTATCCATCCATCACTAAAGTGATGAAAAAATGGCCAAACAGATAATGCTTGTTGCTTTTGAATTGCTGCACTCTTGAGCTAGTGTCTCAGTTTAATTATCTTGAAAGCTATATAACAGATACTGGAGATGTGCATATGAGAAAAATGAGGAACAGGGATTGTTACTGGGACTTTTAAGATATATGGGAGTGTGTGAAAAAATTGGGGTATATACCTAAAGCCTAAAATCAGGCTGTATAATAGTTTGGTTCTTTCTAAGGTTAATTATGGTAGCAAAACATGGACCTTTTGTAATCAGGATAACAAGAAACTTGATGTCTTTGATTCTAGATATTGTGCAGTATCTTGGGCATTAGGTAACTTGACTTTGTAAGTAATGATGAGGTTAGGAGTCATCAACCTCTTTTGAGCAGCATTTTGTGCAGACAGTCTATGTTGGTTTGGCCATGTTGCCCATATGCATAGCTGCAGTTGGCATACAGGATTCTGAGCAGTGTGCCTAAAGGCTTCAGGAAAAGGGGGAGACCTACGATGCAAAGGGCAGACAGTGCCAAACAGGATCTTCTTAGAATTGGCCTACAGTGGCCAAATAGTAGTAGGCTGTAGTTCAGGACAGACATGTCTTGAGAGAAAAATTACAGTATGGTAGGACTTCCAGAGCCCATGGCTGCATGAGGATTGGAACAATTTAAATGGCAATAAAGACGAATGTTAAGACATTGAATTTCTATTGTAACTGTGGATATTTAATATGCAATGAAAAGCTAAGAATGAAATGGTATATAAAATAAGGAATGTATATTCAATTTTTTATGTAGCTTTTGAGTGATGAATGACTGTCAATAGAGACAAGTACAATTTTCAATAGAGACACAAGTACAGCATAACAGGTATATAGTATATAACCAAATAAGAGCTGTGGTTAAAATATGATGCATTTTTTAACTACAAGACTCTAAAAATGCTCTATTAAAATAAAATAGTTATCTTTTTGGCAAAATATATTATTTTCAGAAAACCCAGAATTAAATGCTGATTAATTTGTCATATAACATGCCATAATCCCTTTCATTAGTTATTTGGCAAAGAAGTTCTAAAGTTTTTTTTTTTGATTGATCATAGTGAAAAAATAAGCCTCTGGATGTAAACGAGTTTTATAGACAGAGCCCTTGAAGGGTTAATATGGATTTTTTTTTTTACATTAATAGCACCGAACCTACAATTATTACTTACTTGTGCTCTGGCACTGTGGCTTCTTCAAGTTTAAGAGAAGGTCTTCCTTCTTCTTGAAGCTGTTAATAAAAAGCATAATGATGCACAGAGGAGAAATTACAACAAAAAAATGTCAAACAATTCATGTATTGCAGACATACACTGTCATAGATACTTAAAAACCAACATTTTCACACTAGTAGCCAATGGCAGAATATAAGCAATTTGTACTTTCTAGTGACCAGCTGAAATTAAATAACACTTTCATCAATCAACAGTAATTACACAGAATTACCTGTTGATACAGAAGCCATCAAATCAATAAATAATTTTGTGGAGTAAACGAGTCTGGCCTATCTGCTGGACTTGAACCCATCTCTCTCCAGACAACACAAGAACCATCCATGCTTTACCTAGAGACTGAACTCAGGTTCCATTGATCAGTAGCCAAGCATGCTAACCACTTGGCCACTGGATAATAAGAATTTTTTTTCTGCAGAAATGACAAAAATTTTAAAACAAAGACAAATGAAAAATGCCCATAAGCTCAAAGATTTGGAGACATGTTAAATACACACATCATATTGTTAACCATAGCTATTACCAACCTTGTTTTTTCCCCAAAGTGCAAACAGCCACTAATTTAATCATATTCATTTATCAATAGACATTTTCCGCAATTTCTTTATGAACAACAAGAAATACTTAGCATATATATATATATTCATAATTACAAATAGTTTAACTCAGTGTCCAATATTCATATATACACTTTTTCCACTGGTATCAGCACAGAAGTTGATAGATGTTCATATGAAAATGATGTCCTTAGGTAAACAGAATACATCATGAAAGTCAGAATGTCATTAGGAGCATAAGAAAATTAATTTATTCCATGATGTCACAAGGTTATAGGAGAAACACCACTTCCTTAACATACAAAAGGATGGCCCAAACTAATCAGAACACAACGTATTACAAATATTCATAGCAGTTGAGGAATTTTTGCGATTTTGGATCTATTTAGAGATATGTACTCGGTGTACTATAAGTTGTATGTACTATGTACTTAAAAGAAATAATTTAATATTATAAAATTTAGAAGTACATATAAATTTTTTCTTGGCCCTGCACAATTTTGGAACCCAGCTCTGCAAAAGTTCCCACCAGCCCTGGATGCACCACGAAATAAATTCATCTTGTTATGCTCCTAAAGACATTTTGACTTTTGCGATGTATTGTGTTTATCTTAAGGACATCATTTTCATTGAATATTTAACAACTTTTGTGCTAATATGAGTGGAAAAAGTGCATATATTTGAATATTCATATTAACTAATTTTATTCTATAGTGGATTAATATCATGCAAACTGTAGAAACTGACTGGTCTCTAGAATCAAGGCATACAATTGTTTCCTAAACCAACCGCAGACTCATATTTCTCACGATTGTTTTGAAAGACAACAAGCTTAGTACAATCATATTGTAATATTATTCATTTAATAAATTTCAAATAGACATTTATTTATTTAAATTTACAGTGCCCACAACAGACCAAGATCCAATAAGTGGACAAATATATATATACACACACACTTTTCCACTGATATCAGCACAGAAGGTGATAAATGATAAATGTTCATATGAAAATGATGTCCTTAAGGTAAACATAATATGGTACTTTTCGGTTAATGGGGCGCCAGTTGTAATTGTGCACCAATCTTCGTATCCAGTGAATCTGTCGTCCGCATTATAAAAAATGCTCCGATTGGGCGGAGGTCAAGTGAGAATGAATCAGTGAAGTGTTTTTTATTCGTTAATTGAAAAGTACCAAAGAAAGTAAAGGTCAAAAAACAGATTCCAAAAAAACATCAAAAACTAGATATCACTGGCATCTGTTAACTTCACTGAAATGGATTTGACAAGTAGTAAAGTGAAATATTAGTATTCTAACTCGAATTGGACAACCTCAAATAAAAAACACTTTACTAATTCATTCTCACTTGGCCTCCGCTCAATCGGGGCGTTTTTTATAATGCAGACGACAGATTCACTGGATATGAACCATAATACATCATTAAAATAAAAATGTCCTTAAGACCTTATGAAAATGAATTTATTTCATGATGTTACAAAGATTACAGAAGAAATACCACTTCCTGAACACCTAATATGTCAGACTTTGCCTTCTTATGGTGCAGGCTATTAGTACCTTTCAAAAGAGATATTTTCTTTTGGAAGAGAATGGAAGGGGAGGGCTGCCAGTTCAGTATGGCCTACTGATCTGGTCATCTATGGCCAGTTTTTTTCTTTTTTTTCAACCTTGCTAAGGAGTGGTCAACTTTACAGGGTCCTGGTGCTGACCATTTATACCTACTGGATTGGACGTGTTTATGGATCCTGGACTTGCTGCACTGGTGGGCCTCTGTTGAGGGATAATCTGCCGCTATGTTTTCTGTTTGCTTCTGGGTTGCCAGCCCTAAGTGAACAGGGCATGGGATACCTTATATCAGCTGGTGGATAATCCTAATCAGAGGCCATCGCAGGTACCTGAACCTTACTTAGCTAGTTGGGCAGCGTCAAGCTTAAACTGGAGTAATGTGTCTCAGGCAGGCCATATGGATCTTGAAAAAGTCCACTTGAAAAGGTGGTGCCTGAAGTTCCTACCAGCATCGGTGACTTCAGCCTTTAGCGGAGGACGAACAGGTCTTTGCCCCATGCCTGCGATCAGGGGGCTGTTTGATATTGTTGGCCCTAGCTATCTCAATAAACCTAGTTTCTTTAAAAATCCTACTAATCATTTTCTCTCTCCAGGAATGTGGAACATGAGGACATTATATAGAGATTATTCTCTTGATGTCCTCATGCAGGAATTCCAGCACTATAACTTAGATATTCTAGGCTTGCAAGAGACCAGATGGACAGGTAAAGGTGAGATACTTAAAGATAACTTTAAATTTCTCTTTACAGAGAGGGAGGACGGAAAGCATCACCAAGGCGTAGGTCTGCTTCTCAGCAGACATGCTACTTATGCTCTTCTATGATATGAGTGCATTAATGAAAGGTTTCTAACAGCAAAATTTCAGACAAGCATTAAAGACCTGAATGTTATTTGCTGTTATGCCCCCACTGAGGATGTCGATGAGGATGAGAAGGATAGGTTTTATGAACAACTTCAGGATATTTTGAATTCTGTCAAGAAAGGAGATATTACCCTTGTTCTTAGTGACTTCAATGCCAAAGTTGGTACTGACTCTGACCTTTGGGGAGGGGTGATTGGCCCTTTTGGTATTGGTAGCTACAATGGGCAGTGTCTCCTACAGGTAAGTAAACTCAATGGTTTCAGAATAACTAACAATTATTACAAACACCACGACATACATAAGTACACATGGGTTTCACCTGATTGGCTGCATAAGAATATGATTGATTACATATTAACAGCAAATGGGCTAGTTCTGTTAGGAATACCAGGTCATATAGGGGAGCTGAAATTGGATCTGACCATTACCTTGTTAAAAGTGTCTTGCAACTTAAACTTAAAATGTGTTGTGCTAGGGTTAAAAAATTTACTTCTAATACTGAAGCTCTGAAAGACCCAGTTATAGCTAAAGCTTACCATGATAGGTTACTTAGTCATTATGACAGTCATGGTTTGCTTACTACTGAAGTTGAGGAAGAATGGGATCATTTTAAACAGGCTTTTTTGGACACTAACAGTACTCTTTTTAGGAAAAAAGGAGCAGAGGAGGCAGAATTATCTGAGTGATAAGGCACTTGAGCTTATTTCGGAAAGAAAGAACTGCAGGAATGTCTTTAATCAATACCCTACTAGTCCTAATAGAAAGCATTACAGAGAACTTAATAAACGTGTAAAAGATCAGTTAGCTGCTGATAAGAATCTTTGGCTTGATAGTTTGGCTGACAAAGCCGAGGAAGCAGTTAGACAGCACAACAGCAGAGAGCTGTACCAGATAGTTAATGTTTTGTGTGGTAGAAAACGGACAGGTATACAAGGATTGAAGGATAAACAAGGTAAGGTTATAGAAGGGGAGGATTCTGTCATGGCTAGGTGGGCTGAGAATTTCAGTGATGTTCTAAACAATGTAGCTACTTCTACTCCCATTGTTTGCAATGATGATAGATGCATTGGTGGCTTTAATGTTGGCCCTATAACACATCATCATCATCATCCTCAAGCAGCCATGGGCTACGGAGGTCCAACCAGACCACGCAGTTTAATTCTCCAAGCATATCTGTCCTGAGCTACATCAGCTGCATCCGACCACTGCACACCAATTCTAACAAGGTCCTGTTTGACATTGTCTGCCCACCGCATCCTAGGTCTCCCTCTCCTTCTGAGGCCTCTAGGCACACTGTTCATAACCCTATTTGCCAATCTATAATTATCCATACGGGCAACATGGCCAAACCAGCGGAGTCTCTCTCTGCACAATATGCTGCTTAAAGGAGGTTGCAGACTCCTTTGCCTAACCTCATCATTAGTTACAAAGTTAAACCACCTAATACCAAAGATACTGCGTAAGCATCTAGAATCAAAAGCATCTAGTTCCCTGTTATCTTGTTTACACAGCGTCCAAGTTTCACTACCATAACTAACCCTAGAAAGAACCAAACTATTATACAGTCTAATTTTAGTCTTTAGGTGTATACGCCTATTTCTCCACAATCTCCATAGATTCTTAAAAGTCCCGGCAGCAATACCTATTCATCTGTTAATCTCATGCCGCACGTCACCAGTATCAGTTACATAGCTCCCAAGATAATTAAACTGTGACACCTGCTCAAGACTGCAACCATTCAGATTAACTGAATCACAACCTGCCTGACCAATTTTCATCACTTTAGTTTTCTCTCTGTTTATAACCAAACCTACTCTACTACCAGTCTCATCAACAGCTCGAATGAAAGAGTTCATCTCATCAACATCATTTGCCAAAAGGGCTAAATCATCAGCATAATCTAAATCAGAAATTTTCGTATCTCCAGCCCATTTAAGGCCAAAATCTTTCCCTTGAAGTGAATTTCGCATAACATAATCAACAACCAAACTAAAGAGAAAAGGAGACAAAATGCACCCTTGTCAAACACCAGATGTAATGCTAAACCAATTGCTACAAGCCTTACCAACTCTCACACATGACTCAGTGTTATTATAGAGAGCTTTCATTATGTTAACTAACTTGTCTGGTATACCATATGATCTCACAATCAACCACAAATTATGACGATCAACAGAGTCGAAAGCCTTTTTGAAATCAACAAAGCTAGCAACCAAAGGTTTCTGAAACTCTAAACATTTCTCAAGAATCTGCCTAAGTGAAAATATCTGATCTACAAATCCCCTACCACTTCTGAATCCACATTGCTCATCACGCAATTGCCTGTCAACCAGATTCTTAATTCTATTAAGCACAATCATGGAAAGAACTTTACCTGGAACAGAGAGTAGGCTGATACCCCTATAGTTATCACAAGAACTGCGATCACCTTTTTTGAAAATAGGGATAATAATAGCTCTGGTAAAATCTTTAGGAACCATGCCTTTATCATAAAAGTTATTCAAAATTTCAGTCATCCAAGTGGTAACCAAAACATTCCCAGCTCTGAGGATTTCTGTAGTAATTTCATCTACCCCTGGGGATTTATGAAGTTTAAGTTTAGAGATAGCCAAACTAATTTCATATTGTGTTATAGGGCCAACATTAAAGCTGCCAATGCATCTATCATCATTACAAACAATGGGAGTAGAACTAACCACATTGTTTAGAACATCACTGAAGTGCTCAGCCCACCTAGCCATGAGAGAATCCTCACCTTCTATAACCTTACCTTGTTTATCCTTCAATCCCTGTATACCTGTCCATTTTCTACCACATAAAACATTAACTATCTGGTACAGCTCTCTGCTGTTGTGCTGCCTAACTGCTTCCTCAGCTTTGTCAGCCAAGCTATCAAGCCAAAGATTTTTATCAGTAGCTAACTGATCCTTTACACATTTATTAAGCTCTCTGTAATCTTTTCTATTAGGACTAGTAGGGTACTGATTAAGGACATTCCTGCAGTTCCTTCTTTCTGAAATAAGCTCAATTGCCTTATCACTTAAATAATTCTGCCTCCTCTGCTCCTTTTTTCCTAAAAGAGTACTGTTAGTTTCCAAGAAAGCCTGTTTAAAATGGCCCCATTATTCCTCAACTTCAGTATTAAGCAAACCATGACCGTCATAATGACTAAGTAACCTATCATGGTAAGCTTTAGCTATAACTGGGTCATTCAGAGCTTCAGTATTAAAGGTAAATTTTTTAACTCTAGCACAACACTTTTTAAGTTTAAGTTGCAAGACACTTTTAACAAGGTAATGGTCAGATCCAATTTCAGCTCCCCTATATGCCCTGGTATTTCTAACAGAACTAGCCCATTTGCTGTTAATTAATATATAATCAATCATATTCCTATGCAGCCCATCAGGTGAAACCCATGTGTATTTATGTGTCGCGGTGTTTGTAATACGTGTTAGTTATTCTGAAACCATTGAGTTTACTTACCTGTAGGAGACGTTGCCCATTGCCATTGCAGCCACCAATACCAAAAGGGCCTATCACCCCTCCCGAAAGATCAGAGTCAGTACCAACTTTGGCATTAAAGTCACCAAGAACAAGGGTAATATCTCCTTTCTTGACAAGCATTAAAAACTAACACAATCTGAAGTTATTTTGGCTGTTTCTAAACTTAAACTTCATAAGTCCCCAGGGGTAGATGAAATTACTACGGAAATGCTTCGGTTACCATTTGGATGACTGAAATTTTGAATATCTTTTATGATAAAGGCATGGTTCCTAAAGATTTTACCAGAGCTATTATTATCCCTATTTTCAAAAAAGGTGATCGCAGTTCTTGTGATAACTATAGGGATATCAGCCTACTCTCTATTCCAGGTAAAGTTCTTTCCATGATTGTGCTTAATAGAATTAAGAATCTGGTTGACAGGCAATTGCGTGATGAGTAATGTGGATTCAGAAGTGGTAGGGGATGTGTGGATCAGATATTTTCACTTAGGCAGATTCTTGAGAAATGTTTAGAGTTTCAGAAACCTTTGGTTGCTAGCTTTGTTGATTTCAAAAAGGCTTTCACCTCTGTTGATCATCATAATTTGTGGTTGATTGTGAGATCATGTGGTATACCAGACAAGTTAGTTAACATAATGAAAGCTCTCTATAATAACACTGTAGTGTGTGAGAGTTGGTAAGGCTTGTAGCAATTGGTTTAGCATTACTTCTGGTGTTCGACAAGGGTGCATTTTGTCTCCTTTTCTCTTTAGTTTGGTTATTGATTATGTTATGCGAAATTCACTTCAAGGGAAAGATTTTGGCCTTAAATGGTCTGGAGATACTAAAATTTCTGATTTAGATTATGCTGATGATTTAGCCCTTTTGGCAAATGATGATGAGATGAACTCTTTCATTCCAGCTGTTGATGAGACTGGTAGTAGAGTAGGTTTGGTTATAAACAGAGAGAAAACTAAAGTGATGAAAATTGGTCAGGCAGGCTGTGATTCAGTTAATCTGAATGGTTGCAGTCTTGAGCAGGTGTCACAGTTTAATTATCTTGGGAGCTATGTAACAGATAATGGTGATGTGCGGCATGAGATTAACAGACGAATAGGGATTGCTGCCGAAACTTTTAAGAATCTATGGAGAGTGTGTAGAAATAGGCGTATACACCTAAAGACTAAAATTAGACTGTAAAATAGTTTGGTTCTTTCTAGGGTTAGATATGGTAGTGAAACTTGGACGCTGTGTAAACAAGATAACAGGAAACTAGATGCTTACTTAGTATCTTGGGTATTAGGTGGTTTAACTTTGCAACTAATGATGAGGTTAGGCAAAGGAGTCTGCAACCTCCTTTAAGCAGCATATTGTGCAGAGAGAGACTCCGTTGGTTTGCCCATGTTGCCCGTATGGATAATTATAGATTGGTGAATAGGGTTATGAACAGTGTGCCTAGAGGCCTCAGAAAGAGGGGGAGACCTAGGATGCTGTGGGCAGACAATGTCAAACAGGACCTTGTTAGAATTGGTGTGCAGTGGCCAGATGCAGTAGATGTAGCTCAGGACAGATATGCTTGGAGAATTAAACTGCACGGTCTGGTTGGACCTCTGTAGCCCATGGCTGCTTGAGGATGATGATGAACATACTAAAGTACAGCACAAACAAATCAGAACACAACTTACTGCAAATAATCATAACATTTGATCAATTATGTTTATTTTAAGAACATCAGTTTCATATAAATATTTAACAACTTCTCTGCTAATATCAGTGAAAGTATTTATATATAACTACTGAACACTATTGGACATTAAACAAAAAAAAGAACCATGAGTAACTTTTAAGCATTCAATAATACTGAACACTTCATTTGAAACAAATCCAGATTACTGCAATGCTCATAACATAATATCATAAATCTTGACACAGCAAAACTTTGCATAACACTAGTCAAAAATATAGCTATTCTGAAAAATATTTTTGTCCTGTAAGCTGCCTTCTGAATATTAAAACATATCAAGGAAAGTAAATGTGAACCATCAACTCCATTTTTAAGCAATCTATAAAAAAAAAATATTAAGCATAAGAAATCTCTTCAAATATTTAAAGGTACACTTGGAATTGAGTTGAAAAAAATTGGTTGTCCTGACTGGGATTTGAACCCAGGTCTCCTAGAAGCAGGCCAGGCATCATAACTGCAAGACCACCAAGGAACTGACCATTTCTTCAACAAAGTGAGATATATAGTATTCTGTTGATTCACCAGAGTTGTGGAGTATTCCTAACAGGATTTGGTTGGGTTGTTTTACCTCTGAGCGGCACGTTTGCACACCATGGGCTAAATGGCCAGGTCACATGGACCCCGAAGGCTCAGAGAAGGTTGGGGGAGGGGACCCACTGGAACAGCTGTTGGGAGACAGATGGTAGCCTCCCGTCAAGGCCATCCAGCGTGTTCTTTAACGTTGGGTTGTTTTACCTCTGAGCAGCACTTGTTTGCACACCATGGGCTAAATGGCCAGGTCACAAGGACCCCGAAGGCTAAGAGAAGGTTGGAGGAGGGGACCCACTGGAACAGCTGTTGGGAGACAGATGGTAGCCTCCCGTCAAGGCCATCCAGCATGTTCTTTAATGTGCACAGGTTATGTCTCTCCCGCACACGGGGCCACGGCTTAAGGTCCCATCCGACAGACGTCGGCCTTTCCAAGCCCATCGGTGTCCCCTACTGACCGTGGGCAGGGCGGGGAATTTTGTGGAGATAAATCTCAACGCTGACCCAGCTGGGACTCAAACCTGGGAACTGCAGATTATGAGCCTGGCACGCTACCGACTGAGCCACCCCCGCCCCTATTTATTCATAAAAAATGCTTTTAATATTCATATAAACTGACACTATAGTACAAATTTTCACACACCATCTGTATTGTCCTTGTCAATCTCATGCGAGTCATTAAAAATTTAAGATGCATATCACACACAAGCAGTAGCATCTTTTGCAAATATGTTTATAGGGAATTTGTTTTCTGCGAACAATTAAAACATAGGCAATCAGTATGTAAATATTGCAAAAAGGCAGGTTGGGTTGTTTTACCTTTGAGTGGCACTTTTCTGCATACCATGTGAGAAGGACCCCAAAGGCTCAGAGAAGGTTGGGGGAGGGGGACCCATTGAAACAGTTGTTAGGAGACAGATGGTAGTCTCCTGTCAAGGTCATCCAGCGTGTTCTTTAATTTGCACAGGTATGGCTTTCCCGTACATGGGGCCACTGCTTTAAGTCTCACCTGACAGACGGCAGCCTTTCTAAGCCTGTCGGTATCCCATACTGACCATGGGCAAGGCGGGGAGTTTTGGAGAGATAAATCTCAATGCTGGCTCAGCTGGGACTCAAACCTGGGAACTGCAGATTACGAGCCTGGTGGGCTACCAACTGATCCCCCCGCCGCCCCCGAAAAGACAAATAAGTATATAAAAACCAGTGGTACATTTTGTTTTAATGCATAATATTTCTAAAGGTTTCAAAAGAATAAAAATTCAAAATAATTTTTAAAACGTATGCATTGTGGATGGGAGGGGGTTGAACTCCTAAAACCTTCCCATTAAATATGCCACAGATCACACAACAGATTTAAGGAATTCATATGTGATATGATTTATGTTATCAGATGGCATTCAATGTAAATATTAACAGTACAATATACTGGAGGTCTTAATCAGGGCTGAATCTAGGATAGGGAAGGCTAAGGAGCCCATGCCACCCCCTTGCCTATTAATACAACACACTGTTGAAGGGATAGAGTTCTATCGCAACTGACTGAAGCACAGTAACCTTTTGCAGCCTTAATACAGTGACATGCTAGTACTGAAAATAAAAACAAGTTTAGGGATTGCTTTCAGAATTATTACAGTAATCTGGCAAGCAATAAAGAGCAGGGATAATCATTCAATTTGATGGTCATGGTGAGGCTATTTGATTAGACGTGGATTAATGGGAGCAGATGGGCTGCTAAATTCACGTATCACCAACGCTCAGAAAATGAGGCTTCATAAAATCATTGACACGAACTGGGCATTAACGAGTACTATATATATGAAGAAACTCGAAGATGTTGATTGATAAAAACGAGTATCTTGCTGAATAATCATTTACAAGAAATGCGATTTTAAAATAATGAATTTATAAAATATTCAAATTTTGATCATATTATGAGATGCACGACAGTAAACTTCCACATATTTATAGGGCTAATCAAACAACGCTTTTTTGAGAACTAAAAATCTTACCGATGCACCTATGAAAGCGAGGTCAGATTTAGTCTCGGGCTGAAGAGCAAACAGAAAGGTAGACACCGGCAATTTTCCGGCATTTTCTAGTACAATTTTATTTGAAATTTTAACTAACTGAGATGCAATATCAATAGTTCTGTCTACTTTATTGTTAACTATAACTTCTTTATTTCCTTTACAACCAACAGCGATAAATATAATTAAGAAGAAACGAAACATAGTTGCTGGAAACTGATCAACTTTAACACACCATGCTACAACAGTACTGCACCAATGCTGACGGGTAGAACTAGCCCGCAGTGTGGCCTGTTGGCATGCAATTATTTGATAATATAAATTAGATAAACTATTTGCTGAATTGTTTACTATATATATAATTTAATATTTTTTAATTTATATTATTAAGAAATAATAATCCGTTAAATACAGACTTTGATGTGGATTAAGATTTCTGCACAGGGGTTATATATATATTGTACCGTGCAGAAATATGAATTTGCTTTTAATTGGGTAAGACTGAAGAAGGACTACCCATAAGTAGAGTAACGTTTTAATAATAATAATATGAATTTGCATTGGATTCGGACATGCGTTTATCGGGCTCAGTCATTATTTCAATTTCTAATATTTCTCATAATTGTGTGAATCATAAAAAGTGAAAAAATAATGTAAATATAGATACATCTTTGGTATTAATTTCATCTTTCAAATCGATCTTTAATAATTGGAAATGAGGTTTTTTAATAATAAACGCTTAAACATGATTGACCTGCTCATTAACTTCTGAATCATTAGCAACATTTGGAAAAGTTGCCTCTCCTGAAGTATAGATGGCGCAAAGTCCGCCACATCTCAGTGAAATATTTTTAGGTCTCATTCTGGAAGATTTCAGAGTCTGATGCGCGTCAGCGATGATTTTTTAAAACTATTTTTGAAGTCTATTTCTAGAGGTAATCTGTGTATTTACTATGGATGAGTACCGTTCATTCCACAACACTATTTATCGATTTCCATGCCAACAGTAATACTATATACCGGGTGATCCAAAAGTAACAGAAAAAGCAAAAATGCAATAATTCGAAAAGTATAGACAGTAGCACGATGCGGTTTCCACAGAAATGCACAGAAAAACAAGGTATACTATACTTTTCGAATTATTGCATTTGTACTTTTTCTGTTACTTTTGGATCAACCAGTATTTACTATTGAGCATCATTCAGCATTTTACGATTTTTAGCCTTTCTCCCTCTTTTATTGATTAATCGTTCTTAACTTTTATAATAATGCGTTTCAAGAATTTTTTTAGTTCCTACGAAAAATTTCAAATTCTATTTTATTTTTAATTTTAGCACTTTTTGTTCGAAATAACATTACATATTACAGAAATTAGGTATTTATAACGTCAAGGAAGATTCTGCAGAGGGGAGTAAATATATATATGATGACAAGATGCACTAGTTCCGCCTAAAGCACTACCAGTATAGGGAAATGCCATATTCACCACTACCTACGGTCAGGGGCAAGACAGTACCATATGGATACAGCTCATCCCCGACGACCTAATGGTAAACAGTACTATAGAAGTAAAGCTCATCCATCAGTCAAAACCTAAATTTAATCTATGTCCCGGGCAGCCACAAACAAGGATATAAAATCCAAGTTGCCTTGGCTCCTGTGACTGGAACTCTTAGTCCAGCCCTTCCGTCGGGCCCTGTCCAACATGACAGGGACCTAGTCAGCAGGGCCGTCAACTTCTTCAATCTTAGCCTGTCCAACCGTTGCCCCATCCAGTCAGCAAAGCCTTTGACTTCATTTAAGCCCTGAAGCCCCCCCCCCACCTCGAAAAGGTGGTTCCGTATCTGGGGGGGGTGCAGAGGGGAGTATCTAATGAGCCCCATCAACTTATCAGAATGCATGTCAAGTAAGGCAAGGCCAGGTTTTACTCAAGTTTATTCCAGTCCGAACTCGCCTGAATGGCAACAAGAACAAGTTCTCTCAGTGCTGCTCACAAAGAACTTGCATGATTAGATTCTTGTGTTCACGATAGAACTTGTTCTTGTTGTTATTCACGTGAAATTTATACTGGAGTAAACTTGAGTAAAACATGTCCTTGCTTTACTTGATATGCATTCTGATAAGTGGATGGGGCTCTTAAGCTTTCATTACTTTCAAATCTGTTATTCTTTCATCTCTGTTTCGTTCTCTCTAGAAAAACTTTATTCTCTCATTAAAAGTGAGACCGTATTTGAGGGTATGGCCCCTGCCATGATAATGCATTATTAGCAACAATGTTAATCCTGCCCTGAGAAGTATTATTCACAACACAAAAGGAATTTATCGTTTATCCCGTAAAATGAAAAGTTTCGTTTTCTCATTTCCTTGGTTAACGAGCTAATCAGTCAGTGTATGTAAAAAAATATTTATTTATTATTACTATATTAAATATTATTAAAAAATTTTAATTAAGTGCTGGCTTTCAAAAGTAGAAAGTTATTTGTCGAATTTTAACAAATTGTAATCTAATTAAAACATATGAATATCCGTTATAGTTCTGTTAGTAGGTTATCTGGGTTTTGTTATTTACAACACATCACCAGAATTTTCAATTTCTAGCAAAAATATATCGTTTGCAATGTTACTTAAGTTTTATATTTTCTACATTTAGCGCCATCTAAAGAGGTAAATTAAAGCCTTTTGTAGGATTTTAAAACTATGAATGATATTTCGTTAGTTCTTATTCGTTAATATTTCAAAACAAAAAAACTGCCTTTTCCCATCCACTCTAGAGGTAAAGAGAAAATTGTTGCTGCCAATGTAAACCTTTGATCATCATACTCCACCACTAAAACACAGGTGCTGCTAGCCCATTAGGCCACATAGGACACCACCTCTCCAAAAATAATCACAGAAAATAATAAATGAGTTTTAAATTTAGTATTCATTATTGGTCTGTAAATGGTAGCTAGGTAGTCACTGGAAGGAGAGCTATGCACCAATCCCCTATGATGATGCATAGAACCGGCCAGGTCTAGCACCTAATGTCCCACCCCGCCTTCTCGTGGTGCAGACCGTTAGTACCTTTCAAAAGAGATACTCTCTTGTGGAAGTGAACGGAAGGGGAGGGCTGCCAGATTAGTGTGGCCTACTGATCTGGACAACTATGGCTACTTTTCTTTTTTTTCTACCCTGCTGAGGAGTGGTCAACCACACAGGGTCCTGGTGCTGACCATATAAACCCACTGGACTGGACAGATATATGGCTTTGAGCTTGATTATGGATCCTGATTTTGCTGCACTGGTGGGCTTCTGTGGAGGGAAAATCTTCCGCTGTGTTTTCTGTTTGTTTGTCGGTTGACAGCCCCAAGTGAATAGATTCACAGGATATGTTTATCAGCTGGTGGATAATCCTGAGCAGAGGTCATCGCAGGCACCTGAACTCTTTGCTTCTATTGGCATCGTCAAATTCTACATTGGAGGAAGTCTTCCAGTGTAAATGGCTTCAGCCTTTAGTGGTGGGGGAACGGGTCTTTGCCCCATGTCTGCGATTAGGGGGCTGTTTGATATTGTCGGCATTCCCTCTCTCAATAAACATAGTTTCTTTAAACATCCTACTAACCATTTTCTCTCCATAGGTAGTTGGAATGTGAGGACTCTGCACAAAGCTTTTTCTCTTGATGTCCTCACACAAGAATTCCACCGTTATAATTTAGATATTCTCGGCTTGCAAGAGACCAGATGGACAGATAAAGGTCAGATTCTTAAAAATAATCTTAAATTTCTCTTTTCAGAGAGGGACGACAATAAGCATCACCAAGGCGTGGGTATGCTTCTCAGCAGACCCGCTAGTGATGCTCTTCTAGGATATGAGTGCATTAATGAAAGGTTTCTTACAGCAAAATTTCAGACAAGCGTTAAAGACCTGAATGTTATTTGCTGTTATGCCCCCACTGAGGATGACGATGAGGATGAGAAGGATAGGTTTTATGAACAACTTCAGGATATTTTGAATTCTGTAAAGAAGGGAGATATTACCCTTGTTTTTGGTGACTTCAATGCCAAAGTTGGTACTGACTCTGACCTTTGGGGAGGGGCGATTGGCCCTTTTGGTATTGGTAGCTGCAATGGCAATGGGCAACGTCTCCTACAGGTAAGTAAACTCAATGGTTTCAGAATAACTAACACATATTACAAACACCGCGACATACGTAAGTACACATGGGTTTCACCTGATGGGCTGCATAGGAATATGATTGATTATATATTAATTAACAGCAAATGGGCTAGTTCTGTTAGAAATACCAGGGCATATAGGGGAGCTGAAATTGGATCTGACCATTACCTTGTTAAAAGTGTCTTGCAACTTAAACTTAAAAAGTGTTGTGCTAGGGTTAAAAAATTTGCTTTTAATACTGAAGCTCTGAAAGACCCAGTTATAGCCAAAGCTTACCATGATAGGTTACTTAGTCATTAGGACAGTCGTGGTTTGCTTACTACTGAAGTTGAGGAAGAATGGGATCATTTTAAACAGGCTTTTTTGGACACTAACAGTACTCTTTTAGGAAAAAAGGAGCAGAAGAGGCAGAATTATCTGAGTGATAAGGCATTTGAGCTTATTTAGGAAAGAAAGAACTGCAGGAATGTCCTTAATCAATACCCTACTAGTCCTAATAGAAAGCATTACAGAGAACTTAATAAACGTGTAAAAGATCAGTTAGCTGCTGATAAGAATCTTTGGCTTGATGGTTTGGCTGACAAAGCCGAGGAAGCAGTTAGACAGCACAACAGCAGAGAGCTGTACCAGAGAGTTAATATTTTGTGTGGTAGAAAACGGACAGGTATACAGGGATTGAAGGATAAACAAGGTAAGGTTATAGAAGGTGAGGATTCTGTCATGGCTAGGTGGGCTGAGCATTTCAGTGATGTTCTAAACAATGCAGTTAGTTCTATTCCCATTGTTTGCAATGATGATAGATGCATTGGTGGCTTTAATGTTGGCCCTATAACATAATCTGAAGTTATTTTGGCTCTTTCTAAACTTAAACTACATAACTCCCCAGGGGTAGATGAAATTACTACGGAAATGCTTAGAGCTGGGAATGTTTCAGTTACCACTTGGATGACTGAAATTCTTAATATCTTTTACGGTAAAGGCATGGTTCCTAAGGATTTTACCAGAGCTATTGTTATCCCTATTTTCAAAAAAGGTGATTGCAGTTCTTGTGATAACTATAGGGGTATTAGCCTACTCTCTGTTCCAGGTAAAGTTCTTTCCATGATTGTGCTTAATAGAATTAAGAATCTGGTTGACAGTCATTTGCGTGATGAGCAATGTGGATTCAGAAGTGGTAGGGGATGTGTGGATCAGATATTTTCACTTAGGCAGATTCTTGAGAAATGTTTAGAGTTTCAGAAACCTTTGGTTGCTAGCTTTGTTGATTTCAAAAAGGCTTTCGACTCTGTTGATCGTCATAATTTGTGGTTGATTGTGAAATCATTTGGTATACCAGACAAGTTAGTTAACATAATGAAAGCTCTCTATAATAACACTGAGTCGTGTGTGAGAGTTGGTAGGGCTTGTAGCAATTGGTTTAGCATTACTTCTGGTGTTCGACAAGGGTGCATTTTGTCTCCTTTTCTCTTTAGTTTGGTTATTGATTATGTTATGCGAAAATCACTTCGAGGGAAAGATTTTTTCCTTAAATGGGCTGGAGATACGAAAATTTCTGATTTAGATTATGCTGATGATTTAGCCCTTTTGGCAAATGATGTTGATGAGATGAACTCTTTCATTCGAGCTGTTGATGAGACTGGTAGTAGAGTAGGTTTGGTTATAAACAGAGAGAAAACTAAAGTGATGAAAATTGGTCAGGCAGGCTGTGATTCAGTTAATCTGAATGGTTGCAGTCTTGAGCAGGTGTCACAGTTTAATTATCTTGGGAGCTATGTAACAGATAATGGTGATGTGCGGCATGAGATTAACAGACGAATAGGGATTGCTGCCGGGACTTTTAAAAATCTATGGAGAGTGTGGAGAAATAGGCGTATACACCTAAAGACTATAATTAGACTGTATAATAGTTTGGTTCTTTCTAGGGTTAGTTATGGTAGTGAAACTTGGACACTTTGTAAACAAGATAACAGGAAACTAGATGCTTTTGATTCTAGATGCTTACGCAGTATCTTGGGTATTAGGTGGTTTAACTCTGTAACTAATGATGAGGTTAGGCAAAGGAGTCGGCAACCTCCTTTAAGCAGCATATTGTGCAGAGAGAGCTCCGTTGCTTTGGCCATGTTGCCCGTATGAATAATTATAGATTGGCGAATAGGGTTATGAACAGTGTGCCTAAAGGCCTCAGAAAGAAGGGGAGACCTAGGATGCGGTGGGCGGACAATGTCAAACAGGACCTTGTTAGAATTGGCGTGCAGTGGCCTGATGCTGTAGATATAGCTCAGGATAGACTTGCTTGGAGAACTAAATTGCACGGTCTGGTTGGACCTCCGTAGCCCATGGCTGCTTGAGGATGATGATGATGATGATGATGATGATGATTCATTATTTGTCATATCTAAAGCTGATGTCTTGGCATCATCTAATATCTTCGAGTATGACATGTAAACTGAGAGGCTCTTGTCAGACTTCTGTGGCAAGCAGCTGCTTGGAGGATATTTATTTTTATTTTTAAATGAACGTAATATCATTTTTTATTCGTTTTGTAATCATTATTTGTCGTGGTATGTAGACAATCAGATTATATTCTTTGCGAATCAAAGTCGATGTTGGCTACTTTCATATTTTCAAAATAGAATTTTAACGTTACAGCCACCTCTCCGAATTTCAGCAATATAATCTATTATAGCCATGACACAAATGCGCATATGTTGAAATACAGGAACCAGGTCACCATTTTATAGTGACTCATGAAACTAGATGGCTCATTCTATAAGTACAACCAACAGCGGAAGACCGAAACAAAAATCTTAATTTGATTGTAGCAGGCTCAACAAACTGAACTTTCCTCATAAGATGTGTTTCAACTGCGTTGCCAACTTTTTATTTTGCCAAGAAACGATACCGATATAAGAAGAATTTAAGAATATTAGATACGAAAATATAAAATATATTGAACATCTGGTATACAAGAGAATGTTAATATTACATTCGATAAGCGCATAGTTAATTTTGGACTTGCAATCATCCCCGGTTCGATCCCAATCATTGTCAGTCAAGCACTTGACATGTTATCAATGTCTGGCTCAATTAGAGATCTTGATCGGCGGCTGGTAGCTCAGTAGCCCAGAGCACCTGACATGTGATCATGAGGTTGTGGGTTCGTATTCCATCTGGCTCAAGACAATTTTTCCTCTAAAATAGATCGATGTTAAATTCAGAGTGATATCTTCCTTAACATATGAATAAATACCTCGGGAAAAAAATCTCTTCAATCTAAACAATTATGTACTCCGAATATACAATAGGTACAGATGTACAACTCCCATAGGGATCATGGTAACCGCGAGGCGATAGCAGCGCATCACAAATGAAACCCGAACTTCAATGCGGTTAGTTATTTTCTTCTTATTTTTTACGTTTATTTTGAGTTAGTTCCCACCCAATTTGTACATATTAATTTGTTCTTTAGTATATACTTTTAAAAAAAAAATCTTAAGTGTTGGATATGTTTTATGCTTGGTTTATTAGATATAAATAACAATTATTGCTTATCAATGGTCTAAAGGAAATTACATTGGTATGATTTTTTTTCTTTTGGAAAATTTTTTAAATATCCATGTATATTACCCAATTGTTGCAAACCTAACAGTTTCATATTTGTGTATTCTTCATTCGTGTTAGACATGGTATTTTAACAAGACACTAAATTTTCCAACTATACTCTCGTGCCATAATGCACATTGCAGAAGTGATCAATTTTCCCTAGTTTTTAAACGAAAAAATAAAAAAAGTTAAAGTTATATGAATATAAAAAAAAAAGCTGCCTGCCACAGAAGTCTGACAGTAGGCTGTCAGTTTATATGCCAGAGTAGAAGGTCTGAGAGGATGGCAGGACCTCAGCAGTAAAACAACACATATATCCCATTGAGGTGATACATCCAAGCCTTACCCGGGGATCGAACCCTGGTCTCTTAGATCAGTAGCCAAGCGCGCTAACCACTTGGCCACAGGACGATGATATTTGGCACAATGCAGAAGCATTTCAAAGATTTAAATTTTGCGAATTTCATATAGTTAACAACGGCCTTTATAATCGAAATGTTTTTTTATTTCTTATTTTCATCTGAACAGGCTTATTATCATAATATAGAGGAGGTTATGAATGAACCGTATTTTGGGATAGCAGGTAGCCAACGAGGCCACTGACAGTTTTCTTTAGTCCCGTTATCCCGTCAAAGAAGGTCTAAGGAGAAGAAGGCTAGCTTCGCAGAAGCGTAAGTGGCGCCATTCTGTGGAATTTTTCCGAAGCTGAACGTGGCAAATTGATGTGCAGGCACAAAAACAACTGTAAGGGGCGATCTGCGCATGCGCAGTGTAATCATTTTTAGCCCACTGCAGCTATGGTTTGTCTTACTATTGGTATATATATTGCGATTTAACCAGTGTTTCCAAATGTCTAACAGCCATGGATGTTTGGCACAGTAGTAGCTGACCCTAAAGTTTTTCAATGAGTGTTTTATCCCGTTCAGGATTACATTTTACGATACCTGGAAAAACCGCTGTATGTTTATTTTGTGTAATTTTGCATAATTTTTTAAAATTAATATGTAAATTAATACATTTAATCATCTTGCAAATATATATAACTCAATGTATGTTGCAGGTTTGTGTTCCTTGGAGCATATCGATGTACATTGGCTTCTGCACTTTGCTCTAACAGTGTAATTATTTCTCTATGGTTGATAAGGGAAGTACCTGCTGCCATCTGTTGAACGTTTATACAAGTAAAAACTCGATATGATATTTAGTGAAAATATCAGGAATTGTATAAAATATAATTATACAGATCATGTTATCGTGCATTAACACATAAATCACAATTTATTATAATATACTAAATGCTGTAGGTTGTTCAAAATATTAAATTTTGTTCTTTAGCATAGCTACTACCAGTTTTACAAAATTGGATTTTATTAAAGAAAATGATTTCAATACTTCTTGAAATTTTCTCACTAAGCGAAAAGCAAATTATGAGTGTACCTCATGGAGTAAATGAACATTTTTCACAGTTAAAGTGTATGTAAAATTAATCAGTTGGTGTAAGCAATTGAAAACTTTGGTCGGCGGTGGAAAAATAATGCAGGGAACTCGATCTTCTCCCTGGATAGGTGGCTTCACTGCAATGCACGAATTTGCCATGTTTAGAGGGCGCTGCAATCGAAAAGTTTACATTACGTTTATGGAAGCTAGCTCTCTTCTCCCTTAGACACTCCTTGATCCCGTTTCGCAACCGTAACTGTAGTAGTTGGGAGTAAGTTTTAGTTTTTAATAGGAATATATGAACGAAAAGATCGGTAAAAATTAAACCTTTCGGATATTTCTTTTTGCCTTATTTATATACGCCTTTTAAACGGTAAACTCGCGTTTTAATAGGTATTTCCCCATTGGTGGATATTTTTCATACTTTTACTCTACTTTTCATTTGCTAGCTAGTGAACAACCTACTGTATCACAATTATCGATACATTTTTGGAAGCCAAATTACACATATTGAAGAAATGGGTTTGTTTGATCGTTTAGCATATTTTCTTGGTCTGAAACGGAAAGAAGTAAATGTGCTTATAGTTGGTTTGGATAATAGCGGTAAAACAACAATTATAAACCATTTCAAGCCAGAAGAGCAAAAAGCTTTGGAGATTGTCCCAACTGTAGGTTTCAATGTGGAAAAATTTAAAATGAAAAGTTTAAGTTTTACGGCTTTTGATATGTCTGGTCAAGGACGCTATCGCAATTTATGGGAACACTATTATCGTGATGCACAAGGAATTATTTTTGTTGTTGATAGTAGTGATACTTTGAGAATGGTAGTTGCTAAAGATGAATTGGATATGATGCTTCAACATAAGGATATAAAAGATCGCAGTGTGGCAATTTTATTCTTTGCAAATAAAATGGATCTCAGAGATGCACTTTCAAGTGTAAAAGTAAGCCAAGCAATGGGACTTGATAACTTGAAAACCAAGCCATGGCATATTTGTGCAAGTAATGCACTAACAGGTGAAGGGCTTAGTGAAGGTGTAGAATGGTTGAGTGATCAGTTACGTTATATGGTTCAAAAGAAGTAATCATTGCATTTAATATCTACGAATGAGTCCTCAAGATGTAGCTAAGTGTTCACTTGTAGCCTGCACTTTTTATTTTTCACTCGAAGTCAAGCGGTGCAATATCTTTCAATGCAAGCTTTAACAATTGTTGTTTCAGTATTGTGCCATATAATATGATGATGCTCTTCAGTCACTTCTTTATGATACATAAGACACTAATAGGTAACTGTATCAAGTAATTCCAGGTTATAAAAAGTGAACATGAGGCACGAAGAATTAACCATCTGTTTGCTTGGAAGCAAGCAAGTTACCTCAAAGAAGGCAAGCTTCGAGCTTTTCACTACCCTGTGCCCTAATATTTTTGCAGCCTTTCAAATTCTACATCTCTCATGTTTTCATATATTTTGTGGCCCCTGAATTTTATTGTATTACCTGCATGTTCAGAAAGCTCTTCCACATGAAGCCACACAAATGACTTAACCAGCACTTAAATATTGCTTATCAACCTAATATACAGTTACTAGGAACCCTCATATATATATGTATTCATTTACATTGTGTTTCTTAAAAAAATATATTGGGAAAAAAAAGGAATGTGATGCATTAACAACCAATGCTGTTCTGGCAATAGATCTTTAATTTGTAAAGTAATATTTCACTAGATATAATTACAAATTAAAATAATATTTAATCCTTTTAGTAGAATACTGACCCAAAATGGCTAAGATTTTAAATGGACTTATCCAATCAATGCTATTCCTCCCTCTTTACTACCTCTAACTTGCAGTTTGGGCCAGTAAGATAGAGAAAGGGTTCAAAATATACAATATACAACATTTTATTGTGAAATATGGCTATTTCAGTGCACTGCAAAAGCAACTGTAGCTTCCGTGATTTTAGTCTTCCAAACTACAGATTATAATTTACTAAAATTGCTGAAGGTTAAATATTTATATAATTATTAATATATATATATAGTTGGCATTTAAATAATTAAAATAATAGGAAAAGTGAAGAAGTCAGTATTTCGTGGAAAAATGAATTTTGCTGATTCATGGGAGTCAAACCCACAGCTCTCCAGATTCATGCCACAGTGTTCCAACCACGAAACTAAGGCTGATCTAGCATATTCTTTATGATACATAAGACACCTGCCATGTAACTTTAAGTCACATTAGTGGATAAATGACTGCATCTTATAGTTTAATAGTTAGAACACTCACATAAAATTGGAGAAATAGGTTTGAGTCCTGCAAATTGGGAAAAGTCATTTTTCCAAAAAAATTTGATTTATTGACTTCTGTATTTAGTATTGATCAAAGATAATAATTCAAATTCCAATATAGATCAGTTTTTTTTAAAAGAATATCAATTTTCTTCGTATATGAATACCAGGAGCAATAATTAGAAAATTTGGTGGCACTAAACAGCATTTGTAAATTTAAGTGTTTCTGCTGAGATTTCGTCAATTAACATATATTTAAACATAGATGACAATCATAGCATTACCTGCTGACTTTTCGACGTTGATAAATCAATAAATATTTTGCGAAAGAAATTTCGCCGACATACGGGACTTGAACCCTTATCTCTAGAAACATGGCAGAGTATTCTACCATCGAACTAATGCCAGCTCTGTCTTTTTTCCGCTAATTTAAGACTAAACTCATCACCAAGATTTCTCGAAAGATGCGGATTCAAGTCCTGTATGTCATCAAAACTTTTTCTGCAAAATATTTATTGATTTATTAACAAATATCTTTTGTGATATCCAAGAATAAATCTAATCATACCAAATATGTTTAGAAAAATATTTTGATTACAGTAATCATGGGCATCACATCAGCAGGAAAGAACAAGTGAGGCATTGACCCCCATTGGATGTTTAGAATCATGAGATTTGCATTACTTTATTTCAATATTAGATTTGTCATGTTGGGGAAAAAAGAAGCCTCTTCCTAGAATAATTTTTTTCCCTATCTCTTGTTAATGCCCAAATTGATACTGGGTCTTTAGTATTATGAAAAAATGATTGAGGGAAATCCCCCCGACATCCCCCAGTATTAGACAGCAAGCCACTGCTATCAATGCAAACCCTATGAAACCCCTCTACCACTGAAATTTCACATTTCCAGCATAGACTCTAAAACTTTTTAAAAAGTTGACATTTTTCAACTTTAGAATACACAAAAAAAAATAAATGCCCCCTCAAGCAGCTGCTTGCCACAGAGGTCTGACAGGAGCTTGTCAATTTATATGCCATACTAGAAGGTCTGTGAAAATGGCAGGACCTCAGCAGAAAAACAACGCAAATGTGTATGCCTTACCCGGGTCTGGAACCCAGGTCCCTTCAATTAGTAGCCAAGTGCACTAGCCACTCGGCCAGGGGACGGCACCAAAAATTTTGGAAGAGCTAAAAGTGGATAAAAATGTTTTATTCTCATACAACACAAAAAGACTTTTTTTTTCATTTATGTCTTAATAAAGTTGCATGTTTATAGATAAAAACATGGAAATAATAACTCATTTTGGAAAACAGAGTGAAAAAAAAAATCAGTTATCCTTGTAAAGTACTAAATAGCAAATTTTAACATATGGGATGATTAGCTAGAAATTTTACAGTCACTATGGTATTAGTTTCTCAGTTTGAAACTTTATTACTATTTTATATATTGCTCTATTTTTAGGTGGGTTGGGTTGTTTTACCTCTGAGCAGCACTTTTTTGCACACCATGGGCTAAATGGCCAGGTCACATGGACCCCCGAAGGCTCAGAGAAGGTTGGGGGAGGGGACCCACTGAAAAGGCTGTTGGGAGACAGATGGTAGCCTCCTGTCAAGGATATCCAGCATGTCTTTTAACATGCACAGGGTATGGCTCTACCGCACACGGGACCACAGCTTAATGTCCCATCCGACGGACGGCGTCATTTCCAAGCCCACTGGTGTCCCTTACTGACCGTGGGCAGGATGGGGAATTTTGCGGAGATAAATCTCAACGCTGATCAAGCTGGGACTCGAACCTGGGAACTACAAATTTCAGGGGAAAAGCCTTTTCCTTTGAAATCCAAATTTTGCCAACTGAGCAAACTTACTCTTTGATTTTCGCCAAGAAATGTATTGAGCTCAAGTAATAAATTTTAGAGCCTGGCACGCTACCGACTGAACCACCCCCGCCACTGAACCTGTTAATAGCATATTTTAGTTTTTGAGTCACATGATCTATATGTCTATTCCAATATAAATTTTTATCAATGTAAACACCTAGATATTTTATTCCTGACACCTCTGATATCTCTAAACATGAACAAGTAAATAAATTAGTACAGTTTACAGAATGATATCTAATCACATATTCCAGGGTTGACTTAGTTGAAGGTGAAAAATTTATCAACTTTGTCTTATCTAAATTCAAAATAAGTCTCAGCGCTGACCCAGCTGGGACTTGAACCTTGGAACTACAGATTACGAGTCTGGCGCGCTACCGACTCAGCTGCCCCTCTATTTTTAGGTATTACATACATCAGTTAATGGAATTGCTGAAATGATATTTTTGCAATGATTTCATTGATGTTAAATTTTAGAAAATATATTTTAATTATTAAGCTTTTTATCTGAAAAACTTTTAACATGCAAATAGTTTGAAGGATAAACTTTAAAATTTTATTGCTCAATGGCAGATAATTTTGTTATTTTTAATTTTTTTCCCTTACATCTACAAACTCATTTACAAGTTTTATATGTTTATAGGCATTCATAATTTTACTCTATGAATATAATTTGAAATATATTGAGCCCAAGTGAGTTGGGTTGTTTATTTAAAAAATGCAAAAAAAAGTGCCACTTGGAGGTAGAACAACCCAACCAAATACTAACCACTAAGAGTTTTATTTTATGTGTTTATACACTGTCTATTATGGCTTTCCCATGTCAAATTTACCAAAATACTCATATAATGTTTTTCTGTAAATAAATAATTTACTAAAGTATGATGAAAAATGTTGAGCATCATCGGTCGTGACATGCTCCTTTTGATTAAACCTATGTTTTCCATATTGTCACATTTAAATGTATTGTTGAAATGGCAAAATCTTTATCTACGTAGTGGGAACATTCAAGGCCTGGCTGGAAAAGGAGTCTATTAATATGTTGTCATACAAATAGACTCCTGTTGGACAATGTGGCAAGCAGCTGCTTCAAGAGAAAATTTTTTTTTTATCAAGAAATCATATAGGATAGTACAAAGATCAATATGTGACTATTTCTGGATTAATAAAACTAAAAATAGATTACACTAAAGTTTAAATAGCATAAGATGTGGGGGGGCAGGGGTGGCTCAGTCAGTAGCGCGCCAGGCTCGTAATCTGTAGTTCCCAGGTTCGAGTCCCAGCTGGGTCAGTGTTGAGATTTATCTCCGCAAAATTCCCCGCCCTGCCCACGGTCAGTAGGGGACACCGATGGGCCTGGAAAGGCTGCCGCCGTCTGTCGGATGGGACGTTAAGCCATGGCCCCGTGTGTGGGAGAGCCCATACCCTGTGCACATTAAAGAACATGCTGGATGGCCTTGAGAGGAGGCTACCATCTGTCTCCCAACAGCTGTTCCAGTGGGTCCCCTCCCCTAACCTTCTCTGAGCCTTCGGGGTCCATGTGACCTGGCCATTTAGCCCATGGTGTGCAAAAAAGTGCCGCTCAGAGGTAAAACAACCCAAAGCATAAGATGTAGTTGAGGGAGTGGGTCATTATTTTTTAAGAGATTTATTGCTTTAGTTATTGTTGAGATTGGAGCTTTGTAATATGTTATGCAGTGAATAGTTGCAACATTTCATTCTACTCCAGTACTGCTATTTTTTGCACAAGAATTTACAACCGTCCATTTTAGAGCCTACGAAAGCTATTTGTATAAATTCCTTACACAGCCACAAACTCTAAAAATCATCCAGAAGATATCTAAGATGACCAGTGGATATCTAATGGTCATCTTAGATATCTTGTAGATGTATTGTGGATCAGACTTTTTATGACTAATGTGCAGGTAAAAGAAAACATATTTTTTTAAAGAATATTCTTTAAATAGCAGAAATGAAGGGAAAAATACATTATTCTTATGAGAATAATTTCTGAAAATTATGCAAATTATATTTTAGTCTGTTCTGATCTAATTATCCATGAGACCTGGTTTCAACTATGCTTGCTATATAGTAGTAGAAGCATATGTGCAATAAATGCACAAGTAAATCAAACTGTTTGATAGTATATACATTGTTAAATGTTAATTTTATTTGTTGCTATGTGAATTATAATTGGTGTGAAATATATTTTGTTATTTATTAATTTGTTGCCATATTTTAATATTGCAGCTTGGTAATGTCTGGTGAGATAAGCAGTTGCATTGTTTTCCACCAACATAATAGTTAGTGGTGGAAAACTACTTTTTGCACAATTTTACAAGTACTGTCCATTTAAAAACAACTATTTGTAAAAGCACTTTATGTATAAGAACATAGTTACTTGGATACTGACTACATGTGTATGTTGTGCATATAGGTTAGTGTAGAAAACTACTTTTTGCACAATTTTACAAATACCGTCCATTTAAAAATTTTTAGAGCTATATGCGAAAGCATTTTGTCAATAGTACAGTTACTTAGGATACTGACCTGTTGCTTTTTGTGCCATGTAGGTTAGTATGAAAAACATTGCTTTCTTTCACAATTTTACAAATACTGCATATTTTAAAACTTGAAAAAAGCTGTAAACATTGACTAAGCAGTACAGCTATTTTTTTGCATGTTGTATCCTGTGCACAGGGGCGTAGCGACTATGATTGGGGGTGGGAGAAATAAAAAATTTACTAACTAGAAATTCAAATTTTGCCAACTGAGCAAACTTACTCTTTGATTTTCGCCACTCAGTGTGTGTGGTGTGGGGGGGGGGGGGGGGGGGGGAGAGCATTTTGCCATTTGACTTCCAATTTTGACAACTAACCATTATTTACATATTTACATCTCGTCTGAATTGTAGAAATTCTGTGTGAATTTTCCCTTGATTTGGCCAACTCTTCTTAATTTCACGAAACTCGTCCTAATCTCACATCTATCCTAAATTTGCCAATTCAATTCAAACTTTTCACACTCCCCAAGTTTTCTCGATTTTAGTCAACTATCATGAATTTTCACAAACCCAATCACAATTATCACAACTCGCCCGTATTTTCCAAGAGGATTAGAATTTTGCCAACTACCTAACATTTTGTTAAGTTTCCTCAATTTCTCCTACACTCCTTAATTTTAGAAAACAAGTCTCAATTTTCACAACTCCCCTGTATTTTACCAAGTGGCTTCGAATTTTGCCAACTCACCTGTACTTTACCAAGTGTTTATCATTTTTGCGAACTTCCCTAGGTTTTGCCAAGTTTTCTCGATTTTTGTCATCTCTCCCTAATTTCACAAAAACAATCCCAATTTTCACAAATCGCCCGTATTTTACCAAGTGGATTCGAAATTTTGCCAACTGCCCTAGATTTTACCAAGTTTCCTCGTTTTTTGCAATCTCGCCACAATTTTACAGAAAAAAAATCAAAATTTTACATCTCACCTGATTTTTGCAAAGTCACCCAGAATTTTGCCAACTATCCTAGATATTGCGAAGTTGCCTCGATTTTGCCAACACGCCATAATTTTACAGAAAAAGATTGCAATTTTTACATCTCACCTGAATTTTGTCAACTCTCCACGATTTTACCAAGTCACTCCGAATTTTGCCAACTGTCCCTAATTTTTCCAACGACCCCTAGATTTTGCCAACTTGCCATAATTTCACAGAAAAAAAATCCAATTTTTCACATCTCACCTGAATTTTGCAAACTCCCCAAGAGTTTGCCAACTGTCCCTAGATTTTGCCAACTCGCCATAATTTTACAGAAAAAAATCCTAATTTTTACATCTCACCTGAATTTTGCCAACTCACGATTTTACCAAGTCACTCCGAATTTTGCCAACTCCGTAAGATTTTGCCAACTCACCTGTTTTTACTAAGTGGCTTCGAATTTTGCCAACTGCTCTAAATTTTTCCGTCTCTCCATTTTCCAAACTGCCTTAGATTTTTGCCAAGTTGCCTCGATTTTGACAACTCCCCTTAATTTTCCGAAAAAAAAAATTACAAATTTTCACAACTCTCCCAGATTTTACAAAGTCGCTTCGAATTTTGCGAACTCCGAGTTACTTTGAGGGGGGGGTGCCTCCCCCCATGGTTACGCCCCTGCCTGTGCAATATGTGATAAATAGGAAGATGGTTTAAAAATCAAGTAGGGAATGAAAACAATCAGTAATGTTGCTATTGGTACTTAAACAACTATGTTCTGAATATTTCTTGCCAAAGAAAAACGCATAAACTGTGTGCAATTTTTGTTTAATGTATTTTTATTAAAATTTTAGGAGCACTGTTAATAAATCTACATTTGAACTTTAGTGAAATTAAAGAGGAAGATCCATGAAATTGAATTGTAGATATTCAAATTCATAACTTGTAGGCATTAAAATTAACTGTGGGACAAAGTAAAAGATTCGTTTAACCCTTTGTCAGTCATGCTGTTTTGTAAGAGATAGTCGCATTGGGTTTGAAGTTCCATTATACGTTTCATAAACATCTGTATGTATTTTTTTACTAATTTGAAACATTATTATTATTGATGTACACTTTAATTTATTTTTAGGTCATAAATAGTAGCCCTATTCTTTTTTCAAAAACCAATATTTCACAATTTTATACATGTGAATGACATCAAAGCATTTCTAAATACCAGATGCGAAGAAAATCAACCATCTATTTGAGAAAGTCTACCCATCTGTTCCTCGTTTTTCTTGCTTTCAGAACTCCCAAAAATTTTCCTCTCCCCCACAAAAAATGGTATGAACTGGTTGTAACTACTAACAGCTAGAACTGCAAAACCCAGTATAATGTTTTGCAATAATAAACCAATGTAAGGGTACAGACCACCCAAATATTCCATTCCAGGGAGAGGTTGTAAAAAAAAACCTCTCCCTGGAAAAGGGGTGGCTCAGTCAGTAGGGTGCCAGTCTCGTAATATGTAGTTCCCAGGTTCGAGTCCCAGCTGGGTTAGCTTTGAGATTTATCTCTGCAAAATTCTCCGCCCTGCCCACAGTCAGTAGGGGACACAAATGGGCTTGGAAAGGACACCGTCCGTTGGATGGGCCGTTAAGCCGTGGCCCCATGTGCAGGAGAGCCATACCCTGTGCACGTTAAAGAACACGCTGGGTGGCCTTGACCATCCGTCTCCCAACAACTGTTCCAGTGGGTCCCTCCCCCCAAACTTCTCAGAGTCCTCGGGTCCTTGTGGCCTGGCCATTTAGCCCATTGTATGCAAAAAAGTGCCGCTCAGAGGTAAAACCCAAAGACAACAAACAGTCTTCCACTCTTTCGGAGGGGGGGGGGGGGGTATGGGGAGGAACATTTTGGTGGTCCTAATATAGACAATAAGTAAGTTACAATTAGAGGGAACTGCATACTTTGTTTGGCAGTTGTAGCTCTTACCATTTAAGAGCAGTTCTTACGACTATGTAAAAGTAGAGGAAGGGATTTTTAGGGCAGAAGAAAACCCTTACACAGGTCTAAGTTATGATTAGAGGAAGAAGTATTCCGAGAGAGTTTGGCGCTTCCGATTTTTACCATTTAGAAGCAGTTGGGTTTACTTCTAAGCAGTACTTTTTTGCATACAATGAGTTAAATAACCAGGTCATGAAAGCTCAGAGACAGCTGAGGGGACCCACTGGACAGCTGGGAATCCTGTCAAAGCCATTCAGTATGTTCTTTAACTTACACAGGGTAGGGTGATGTAGAGCAATCTTTGCAAGCCCATCAGTGTCCCCTACTGACCATCTGTCTCCCAACAGCTGTTCCAGTGTGCCCCCTTCCCCAACCTGTTCTGAGCCTTCGAGGTCCATGTGACCTGGCCATTTAGCCCATGGTGTGCAAAAAAGTGCCTCTCAGAAGTAAAACAACCCAACGTTAAAGAACACTGGATGGCCTTGATGGGATGCTACCATCTGTCTCCCAACAGCTGTTCCAGTGGGTCCCCTCCCCCAACCTTTTCTGAGCCTTCGAGGTCCATGTGACCTGGCCATTTAGCCCATGGTGTGCAATAAAAGCCCCCTTCAGAGGTAAAACCAACATTAAAGAACCTGCTGGATGGCCTTGACAGGAGGCTACCATCTGTCTCCCAACAGCTGTTCCAGTGGGTCCCCTCCCCCAACCTTTTCTGAGCCTTCGAGGTCCATGTGACCTGGCCATTTAGCCCATGGTGTGCAATAAAAGTCCCCCTCAGAGGTAAAACAAACCAACATTAAAGAACCCACTGGATGGCCTTGACAGGAGGCTACCATCTGTCTCCCAACAGCTGTTCCAGTGGGTCCCCTCCCCCAACCTTTTCTGAGCCTTCGAGGTCCATGTGGCCTGGCCATTTAGCCCATGGTGTGCAAAAAAGCGCCGCTCAGAAATAAAACAACCAACCGTAAAAAAACCAATTTTCATTAAATGTCGAATAAACGAGGTTTTTATGTAAGTCTGTTATTGCATTTCATTCATCAGATATAAATATTTTTCATCTTTTTTTTAATTGAAAAAATTTTATTTTGAAATAAAAATAAAAAATTAGAGATCATGAAATGGTATCTGATATCCTGGGCGGATGTAAGCGAAATTTCACCAAGGTATAGTAAAAAAGAAATGGGTCCTAGCTAGCGTCGTCTAAGAGAAATTCCAAGGTACATTTAATAAGTTCCTTAACCGGACGGCTATAGGACTCTAGTTAATACGTTAAACATGAATTTTATATTTTAAACATTATAAAGTTAATAAATTTTGCATAATTTAAAAAGAGTTGTAAACCTAACAGTAATATTGTTGGTAATAGGAATTTATCACAAAAGTTTGGCGTGTGTGTGGTTTGAATGTATTTTCAAGTAATTTATTCAGTTCAGACTGTACTTATACCTGTAAAAACTGGAGTGAAAATGGTGACGCCAATGGGCTTGGAAAGGCCATCGACTATGACTTTTTTTTTAGAGTCGTATTTCGAAAATCTGAAGGTTTTGTACTGGGATAAACATGGACTATAATTCGACACTGAAACTAAGTTTAATCATGAAAACACCTAGTTACAAAATTTTGAAAAGTGTATATGTTTTTAATAGTATGTATTTTTGGTTGTAATTTATTAAACATATATGTATATAGTTATATACTGATGAACTATCCGTCCTAGTATATAAGCCTTTTGCAAAGATGTTATCAAAGTAAAATTTATTGTCACTTTTAATATAGCTTTTATTGAATAGTGGCACATATTTACTGTAATATGTGTTTGTGTAAGATCCAATAAGTGTATTATGAATGAAAATCGTAAAATAAACGCTAAAAATATGTTTCATGCTAAGTTGTGTGTCTTAGTTATTACATACACACTGAAGGGCGTAAACTTTATGACCACCTACCTAGTATGATCTTGGTCTACACTTGCCAACAAAACAGCTATGATATGCACTTAGTGTATGGAATAGCTGAGAGCAACGGACGAGCCGCTCAACGAATGTATCAAGAACGCTTCCCACACAGACGTACCGGGCCACCGTTTGCGCGTGCGCATCAAAATTTGTGATTATGGGTCATTAAGAGGTAGCAGAAGTGAGGGGAGGCCACGATCGACGCGTACTCCCGCCATGGAAGAAAGTGTGTTGAATGCCGTGGAGACATCCTAGTACCAGCACACGTGCCGTCACCTCTGCCTTAGGAGTGTCTCGTTGCAGTGTAACCCTGTGAGGTACGGATGGTACAAGATTTGTAAAGGTGTCTTGTTGTATCTGGTACCAACACCTTACCAGTAGATCCTTTAACTCTTGTAAGTTATGTGGTTGAGCCGCCATAGATCGGATATGCTGCTCCAACACAAACCACAATGCTCGATTGGATTGATGTCTGGGGAATTTGGAGGCCAGGGCAATAGCTGGAAGTCTTCCTCATGTTCAGCGAACCATTCTCGAACAATCCGGACAGTGTGGCATGGCACATTACTAAAGGGAAACACCGTTTCCGTGAAAGGATGTTTAGGTAGGTGGTAGACCTCAGAGTTTCCTGCCCATGAATGACGGCCCAGGATTTCCCAGCAGAACATTGCCGAAAACATTACACTTCCTCCACCAGCTTGTTTTCGTCCCACGGTACATCCTGGTGCCAACACTTCCCTAGGTAAACGACGTACACTTATCTGGTCGTTCACATGGTGCAACAGGAAACTATATTCATCGGAGCAGACGACCTTCTTCCAATCATTCAAGGTCCAGTTTTGATGCATGCTCATTGCAGGCACTCGACGGTGAACCGAGGTTAGCATGGGCGCTTGGAGTGGCCTGCGGGTAGGCAGCCCCATTTTCAGCAGGGTTCGATGTACCATGTGTTGTGACACATTACTCGCGTCACCAGCATTCAAATTACGGGCGAGTTGCGCCAGAGTATCTCTTCTGTTGGCTCGTACCATGAAAGGAAAGCCTTTGCTCACCTCTAGAATTATGAGGTGTGGTTGGCCCACCTTTGCCACCGTAATCTTTTCCCTCAGACCATTTTTTGAAGGTACTAACCAGGGCTGACCGTGAACACCCCACAAGCCTTGCCGTTATGGAAATGCTCTGACACACTCAACTGGCAATTACAATTTGGCATTTGTTAAATTCCCTTATGCCTGCTGCCTTTATCATCTTCCACAGATGAAGAACAAGAATAACACTGATTAACAGTCAGCTGGGTCAGCGTCGAGATTTATCTCCGCAAAACTCCCCGCTCTGCCCACGGTTAGTAGGCGACACCGATGGGCTTGGAAAGGCAGCCGTCCATCGGATGGGATATTAAGCCAAGGCTCCGTGTGCGGGAGAGCCATACCCTGTGCACGTTAAAGAAAAAAAAAAGCTCTAAGCGCCAAAAGTTTTGTGGCCCTAGGTACAAAAACTTCGAAAGAGCCTAGTCACAAAATATTTGAGTGGCCCTAGGTGCAAAAGATTTGAGTGACCCTCAACGGAAATCGTGGTGAACTTTGAGTGTCCCTCAACTGGAACTCACCCCGGAGAAGGTGGGTTACTCATTCTAGAAAAAAAATTAAAACTTAGGAATATTAAAAAAAAAAGTTATTTTTATTTAACATATTTAAATTAATTGAATTACAGAAATGCATAAACAGAAAATTTAGGAACTTTTATGTATAAACCAAAATAGATATCTGTTCATTTTAGCGTATTTAACAAAAATACCATCATATTTGGTATTAATCCAAGTGAAAATACAAGATAAGGAAATAATAGATTTTACTGATTCTAAAACATTTGACTCAATAGAATGTTGCGAAAATAAAAAAAGGGAGAGAATTTGGACTGTTTTGAGGTCCACATGAGTATCGAGGCCCTAGTCGAGCACATATTGGGTAATCTGTCACTGCTTTTGGGGCGGGGGGAGGGGGGGGTAGCTCAGTCGGTAGCGCACCAGGCTCGTAATCTGTAGTTCCTAGGTTCGAGTCCCAGCTGGGTCAGCGTTGAGATTTATCTCCGCAAAATTCCACGCCCTGTCCACGGTCAGTAGGGGACACCGATGGACTTGGAAAGTCCGTCGTCCGTCGGATGGGAGATTAAGCCGTGGTCCCGTATGTGGGAGAGTCTTATCCTGTGCATGTTAAAGAACACACTGAATGGCCTTGACGGGAATCTATCATCTTTCTCCCAACAGCTGTTCCAGTGGGTCCCCTCCTCCAACTTTCTCTGAGCCTTCGGGGTTCATGTGACCTGGTCATTTAGCCCATGGTGTGCAAAAAAGTGCCGCTCAGAGGTAAAACAACACAACCCGTCACTACTTGTCTAAAGTATTATGTATATTTTTAAATGTCTGTTCGACAAGCATCTCTCCGTGAATTTTTGAATAATGTTGCAACTCTACAACAGATTGTGCAAAATATATTCTTATAACGAAACTTAACCAATTAACAAACTTAATTAAAACCATAACAAGACTTAAATTTCAATGAATAATATAATAAAACGCATGGATTGGAACTATTTTGAAAGAATGTTTCGCTGATGCTATCGTTACTTGCAAATCGCCTAGTTCTCAACAGAATTTAAAAATCTCCTTTTATGCTAGAAAAATGTGGCAACACCAATTCAAATCATTAAGCTGGCATGTGCAGAGTGCATCATAGCATTTTGATTTTTTCAAATCACACAGAAACCTCACAGTTAAAATGATTCTCGCGCTGCCAGATTCTAAAATGCACATTGTACATGCTGTTAAAAGATTTTTCTTTTGCAAATTTCGTTATACTGATCATATTTTTTTTAGCATCGGGATAAATTTTTATTCCGTGAAACTGATATTTTCGTTACACTGGTATTCATTAAAATGATATACTTTTTATATAGAGATACACAATAAAATGTCAGGAATCGGGAAAAAAATTTGGTTACACTAAATATTTCGTTATTTTGTCATATCGACATTTCGTTGTACATTCTATCATATTATTCTAATGAACCTTGATCTAATCTAAATTTTGGTTAGATATAAACCTAGATCTAGAAAAAAGTTAGATCAAGGTTAGATCTAGGAAAGAGATCCTTTTCTAGATCTAGGAAAACCTAGATCTAGAAAAGGTTAGATCTAGGAAAGTTTGTTAGATCAAATCTTTTTTACATCTACCAAAATCTAGATACCAAAATTCCAGATTACCAGTCATTCGTTATACTGGTATTCTTCAAAATGAAATACTTTTTACATAGAGATACACAATAAAGTTGCAAGGATCGGGAAAATAATTTGGTTACACTAAATATTACGTTCTTTTATCCTTCGTCATATCGACATTTCGTTGTACATTGTATCATATTATTCAAATGAACCTTGATTACGTCATTCTGTATTTCGTGTCTTAGTCTAGTTTCCGTGCCACTAAACCTATTGATCTGCATTTACTTTTACTACTACTTCAGCGGGACACTGTTCTGCAGTTTCGCAGCTGAATTCTACTTAATTACTTCAGCCCAGGTTTCGCTTTATGTTGCAAATGGCACATCCTCTAAATCCGGATGTTCACCATTGTCTACCTTTTTGCCTCATCAACTTCCCATTCTGTCCATGTTGGTAAGTTCATGCTCCTTGATTCAGAACGTCAACCCAGTGACCCCATAGCTCATGGCGGTACATCGGATCATATATAAATATCTGAGAGTGGTGACCATTTTTTTTAAATAGTTAACAAGCATCAACTATCGCTTTCAAAACATGAAGTTCCGCGTTGCAACGGTTGTGTGTTTGTTTTTGGCGGCGACTCATGGAGCAGAAGAGCCAGAATATAACTCTTTTCTAGACAAGCTCTGCGGTAAGTTGCTTCTCAACTCTTTACGCAGCTCACAATATTCGTGAGTTAGGTTGTTTTACATCTAAGTGGCATTTTTTTTTTTGCACACAGTGGGCTATATGGCCAGGTCACTAGGGCGCCAAGGGCTCAGAGAAAATTGGGAGAGGGGACCCATGGAACAGCTGTTGGGAGACAGATGGTAGCCTCCCGTCAAGACTAGAGGTCCCATCTCGGTGATTCATTGCCATTGGTTGATTGAATCATATGGTTTATGGAAGCCATGTTTTGTCGTACCGGGAGACGAAAGCCTATGTATTAATATGTGTATCAAGTTAAAACTTCTCAGTTGTTATAGTTTTATATATTTCTACCACTTTTTTTTTCTATAAAAGCTGTCATATTTCATGAATGCCTCACTGCGCTGCAATTGGGTGTAAAAATTTCACTCAAAGAAATAAATTAATGAATATTTTTTTCCCAGAAACTCAATCAGAAGAAGCAAACGGCTGCAAAAGTGAAATGAGCTAACTGAGAACCAACAAATAATTTTTTTAATGTTCGTTTGAAAAATGAGCTAATATTTTCATTTGTCGTCTGTCTATGCTAGTACTTGTTCGTCTGTCTGCCCGTCTCTCTGTTAACTGTTGTTCTGTCCATCTGTCTTTCCACATGTGTGTCCGTCTATAAATAATGAACTTTTTTACATTTAGAGGTAAATGAAAAATTATTTTTGGGTTGGATAGGTGTCGAACAAATATCGCGATTCGCAATTTTGAAAATGTTAAATAGGTTTAATAGCGCCCTCTAACGGTGGAAAAAAATGGAAAATGCGAAAATTTAAAACAAATATTTCAAACTATTTACACTGGAAATCTGAAATTTGGGTAGTAGAGTCTTATGGTTAGAAGGTTTACAATGGCAACAAGGCTTTGCCGTCTTAGCCAAAAGGAGGTGGAAAAATAAAATTTTTTTAAGAGATAAACGAAACACTATATATATATTTTTACTTTACAGGCACTAGCAAAGTATTAATGATTTTAAACAATATTCGATAATCTCAGCGTTACCTGTAGCGTCTATACATCAAAAAATGTTTTTGTTGAAAATATTTCGCCGACATACGGGATTCGAACCCGCATGTCTCCGGAAACATGCCAGAGTATTCTAACCTATTGAACTAATGCCGTCTCAGTCTTTTTCCACTAATAATGATTCTCACTCTTCCCGTGAATCGTTATGGCACCACCTATGAATCTCGGGTGGCAAGTATTTCTTTTTTAGTACTCTGAGTAAAATGGAAATAAAAAAAATGAAATCACATCATGCTATTTAGCGTTTTTAATGATTTAAACACTATTTGATAATCTCAGCGTTACCTGTTGACGTTTAAAGAAACATAAATCAATAAAGGTTTCTTGTGAAAAAGCCAGCATTAGTTCAACAGGTTAGAATGGCATGTTGCAGGAGAGACGCAGGGTTCGAATCTCATATGTCGGCGAATTTTTTTTCCACAAAAACATTAATATTTACATTTTTCCAATACCTATCAGTGGGTTGGGTTGTTTTACCTCTGAGCGGCACTTTTTTGCACACCATGGGCTAAATGGCCAGATAACATGGACCCCGAAGGCTCAGAAAAGGTTGGGGGAGGGGACCCACTGGAACAGCTGTTGGGAGACAGATGGTAGCCTCCCGTCAAGGCCATCCAGCGTGTTCTTTAACGTGCACAGGGTATGGCTCTTCCACACACGGGGCCACGCTTAACGTCACATCCGACGGACGGCGGCCTTTCCAAGCCCATCGGTGCCCCCTACTGACCGCGGGCAGGGCGGGGAATTTTGCGGAGATAAATCTCAACGCTGACCCAGCTGGGACTCGAACCTGGGAACTACAGATTACGAGCCTGGCGCGCTACCGACTGAGCCACCCCCGCCCCACCTATCAGTAGAATTTCCAGTGTTAGAAAGTGATAAAAGCGGTATATAAAAACTCGAAAGGCGACTTCTAGAGGCGGAAAAAAACTGAAAAATACCAAATCTTTAAATAAATATTGCAAACGATCTATTTTTTGCTAAAAACTAAAATTTTTGGTCATCGAGTGTAATGGTCAAGTGGTTTACCCTAAGAGTAATGATTTGTCCTGTTGGTAAAATGCAAATTTTCTGCTTTAAGAGATAAATGAAAAATTTTTTTTACACATTAGAGGTACTAATAAAATATTAATAATTTATTTTTTCATTTATTCAGTAGTTGGAAATTCCACTGTCAGAGGGTACTGAAAGTGTAAAACAACTAGAAGAACGCATATCGCCTCTGGCGCATATGGGAATCTCATTTTCGAAGAGAATGAAGTTTTTCCTTTGCCTACTTTTTTACACCTTAGAAGTTTTAATTATGGTTGTTCGTGTTGTTTTTCTGCTGAGGTCCTGTCATCCTCAGGGACTTTCTACTATGGCGTATAAACTGACAGTTTCCTGTCAGACCTCTGTGGCAAGCTTGAGAGGTTATTTATTTTTTAATGTATGATGGGGGGAAATGCACATAGCAGTATTTTATCAGTTATTATAAAACATAAAAAGTATTTGTCTTCTAGTTCTTAAATTTAAAAAGTTGTTTTTCTCTCGCTCCTCTGAAAATAGCAGTCAGATCATTGCTGTCAGTGGAATTTCTACCATAACAGAACTCTACACGCCGAAATTGCTATCATAAACAGATCACTTGAAACATTCGTTAAAGGTTTTGCAATTTCGATATATAGTGATCTCTAATGATATAAGTTAAACCTACCTTTGAAAATGTGAATTAACATTTCATTAGTAACAAATTAAAAAAGAGATTTCCAATTATCTCTTAAAACAAAACAGTTCCATTCCTTACCTACCTTGGGTGTAGGGTCAACTTATTGTTATCAATGGAATTTTCAGGACTGTCACATTCGATGACCAAAATTTCAAATTTTTAGCATAACTACACTGTTTGCAATATTCGTTTTAAATTTTGGGATTTTTAATTTTTTTCCACCGTTAGAGGGCGCATTTATAGCTTTTGGGAAATTCACAGAATGCAAATTGTAACATTTCATCAATATCTGTCCAACCCAAAAAGAATTTTTAATTTATCTCTAAAAACATACACCTTTCTGTTAAAACAAAAAAAGAGTTGCATTCACCTCCCCTCTGGGTCTAAAGGGTCAAGTGATTGTTGCCAATGGTAACTTCGTAACCAAAATTTTAAACTTCTAACATAACTACATCGTTTGGAATATTCGTTTGATATTTTGGATTTTTCAAATTTTCTACCGTTAGAGGGCGCAGTTATAACTTTTGGGAGATTCGAAAAATGCAAATCGTAATATATCATTAATACCTATTTAACACAAAAGGAATTTTTTATTTATCTGTATAAACAAAAAACTTTGATGTCTACAAACGGACAGACAACAAAGCGAAATTATATCTGTTTCTTTCTCACAAAAAACAAAAAGCCCTAAAATTTACTTTTCCTTTTTTTAGCCGTTTTCTAAAGTGCTTCCAATGATGAACACCGAAATCTGTATCCAATATTACCCTTCCCTTTATGGAATCCACAAGTATCTATGCAATACCATTCAGCTATGCACGCTAAACAATCCCAGCGACGACAAAACATGACGTCCAATTTTGAGATGGCCAACCTCTACCTATAGAGGGCCTCTAGTCAATACCATCCAGCGTGTTCTTTAACGTTGGGTTGTTTTATCTCTGAGGGGCACTTTTTTTGCACACAATGGGCTATATGGTCAGGTCACAAGGACCCCCAGGGCTCACAGAAAGTTGGGGGAGGGAACGCACTGGAACAGCTGTTGGGGGACAGACGGTAGCCTCTCGTCAAGGCCATCCAGCGTGTTCTTTAACGTTGTTTGTTTTATCTCTGACCGGCACTTTTTTGCCCACCATGGGCTAAATGACCAGACCATCCAGCGTGTTCTTTAACGTTGGGTTGTTTTACCTCTGAGGGGCACTTTTTTTGCACACAATGGGCTATATGGTCAGATCACAAGGACCCCCAGGGCTCACAAAAAGTTGGGGGAGGGAAACCACTGGAACAGCTGATGGGGGACAGACGGTAGCCTCTCGTCAAGGCCATCCAGCGTGTTCTTTAAAGTTGTTTGTTTTATCTCTGACCGGCACTTTTTTGCCCACCATGGGCTAAATGACCAGGTCACAAGGACACCAAATGCTCAGAGTAGGTTGGGTGAGGGGACCCACTGGAACAGCTGTTGGGAGACAGATGGTAGCCTCCCACCAAGGCCATCCAGCGTGTTCTTTAAAGTTATGCTATTTTGCCTAAGAATGGTACTTTTAATGCACAATATGGGCTAAATGGCCAGGTCACAAGGACTTCGAAGGCTCAGAGAAGGTTGGGTGAGGGGACCAACTGGAACAGCTTTTGGGAGACAGATGGTAGCCTCCCGTCAAGGCCATCCAGCGTGTTCTTTAACGTTGGGTTGTTTTACCTCTGAGCGGCACTTTTTTGCACACCATGGACTAAATGGCCAGGTCACAAGGACCCCAAATGCTCAGAGTAGGTTGGGTGAGGGGACCCACTGGAACAGCTGTTGGGAGACAGATGGTAGCCTCCCATCAAGGCCATTCAGCGTGTTCTTTAACGTTATGCTATTTTGCCTAAGAATGGTACTTTTAATGCACACTATGGGCTAAATGGCCAGGTCACATGGACCCTGAAGGCTCAGAGAAGGTTGGGGGAGTGGACCCTTTGGAACAGCTGTTGGGAGACAGATGGTAGTGTCCTATCAAGGCCATCCAGCGTGTTCTTTAACTTGCACAGGGTATGGCTCTCCTGCACACGGGGCACGGCTTAACGTCCCATCCGACGGATGGCGACATTTCCAAGCCCATTGGTGTCCCCTACTGACCGTGAGCAGGGCGGGGAATTTTGCGGAGATACATCTCAACACTGACCCAGCTGGGACTCGAACCTGGGAACTGTAGATTACGAGCCTTGGCGCGCTACGGATTGAAAACCGCCGAAAACATTAACTATTATACACTTATTAGGAAAAGAGCTGAAAATATGAAATAGAATAATATCCACTTCCGAAAATGGTAAAATCTCAATAAATAACTATTTAAGAAGTTACTGAATCTTATTAAGTTACTTAATCAGCTTCTAAAGCATTTGCTTGTAATAAGTACTTACTTTAATGCAGTATATTTATTGTTTATTGGTTAAATACAGAACTGATCATTTTTCTTCTTACAGTTCCTGGTCATATTCAGGAATGCGCAGACTGTCTCGATCTCTTACCTCAGAATGTAAGTCAATTATTAACGTAATTTAAAAGCATTATTGATTTTCAGAGTAAATTTAATTTTTTTCCATAACGATTTCAAGTTGGTTATTTTGCTGATTTATTGTGAAATTGTAACTAAGAAAACATAACGCATATCGACAAAGAAGAAAAAATAACAGCTGTTGGGAGACAGCTGTTCCAGTGGGTCCCCTCCCCCAACCTTCTCTGAGCATTCGGGGTCCATGTGACTTGGCCATTTAGCCCATGGTGTGCAAAAAAAGTCCGACTCAGATGTAAAAGAACCCAACGTTAATGAACACGCTGGATGGCCTTGACGGGAGGCTACCATCTGTCTCCCAACAGCTGTTCCAGTGGGTCCCCTCCCCCAACCTTCTCTGAGCCTTCGGGGTCCTTGTGATCAGGCCATTTAGCCCATGATGTGCAAAAAAGTGCCGCTCAGAGGTAAAACAATCCAATGTTAAGGAACACACTGAATGGCTTTGACGGGAGGCTACCATCTGTCTCCCAACAGCTGTTCCTGTGGGTCCCCTCCCCCAACCTTCTCTGAGCCTTAGGGGCCCTTGTGACCAGGCCATTTAGTCCATGGTGTGCAAAAAAGTGCCGCTGAGAGGTAAAACAACCCAACGTTAAAGAACACGCTGGATGGCCTTAACGGGAAGCTACCCTCTGTCTCCCAACAGCTGTTCCAGTGGGTCTCCTCCCCCAACCTTCTCTGAGCCTTCGGGGTCCTTGTGACCTTGCCATTTAGCCCATGGTGTGCAAAAAAGTGATGTTCAGAGGTAAAACAACCTAATCCAACCGAAAAAATTGTTCATTTCTTAAGGAATAGACCAATGCCTCCTGCCAACACAAATGTCTTGCAGAAGCTATTTTTATGGGCACATAAGGATTTTTTAGGTTATTAAAAAAAAATCTTAAGGTCAGTACTCCCGTAAAAAAATTCCTAGACTGTTTTAATCAGTATATCACTATTAAAGTTGAGGCTAGAATTTAATATGAAATTCATGAATTTGCCAGCTTTCAAAGTAGGGTGGTCAACGTCCCTGCTGTATGGGGACCCAGGCTCAATCTTTTATATTTAATTTCAAATGTCCCCGTATCTTTTCCTTTAAATCTAATCATTGTATTTAAAATGCAATTCTATTCGCTTGCAATAAATTGTTAGGAGCTACTTTTGCTTTTTGTCAGGAACCAGACGATAAAGGGCCAAGGCCCCTCTTACAAAGCGGTCCAGTTCACGATGAAGAGTATGTTTTCCACTGTTGGTTTTTGAACCCAAATAATTTCTGAGATTTTTTTGCCACGAACATAGTGGCGCCATCTATCGATCGAAGTCTGACATTAATTTTATTTGGGCTTATTTAGAGAGCTCAGCTTATCCCTTTACATTTCAAGAATAAGTTATAAACAGGAAATACAACCTATTTTATAACTTAAATTTTGCTGTGTTAATTTAAAGAATAACTTTCAAAAGAAAAAAAATTATAAAGTTTTCGATTTAGACGCATCTACCAGAGAATTTAAACTGGAGCGCTAAAGAGATAAAAAGGTAAATACACATCATGTTTTTTTCAAAAAGAAAATCGATGATTAAACTTTCTCTCTCCTTATATTTAGTTATTTGCTTGGGAACTACCACTTATAAATTACCAAGTCTTAATTTCCATTTATTAAAGTTGATATTGTTAATATTACAGGGAAGGAAGATTATCAGCGATTGTGCTAAGGAATTTGGAGTTAATATCAATGACAACATGAAAATGGCCGTGCAAGGATTCTGTTTCAAAGATGCAGTAAGAGACAATGTAAGTAATGATAAACTTTCTTTGAAACTTCTGTCGTTATAAAGTTGCCATTCAACGAAAATCAATCTTTTCATAATCTTGCAAAAAGACATTTCGACTTATTATATTCCTTTATACGATCTGGCAACCGGACTAAGTTAACAGTTAGAGTTATGCTATTATTAAAGTAGATTTAATTATTTACCAAAAGAAGCTAAAGCTACGTTTCACGTTCTTCTAATAGATGGCGCTGAAGTACATGGTAACTGTAAAAGCGTTAAGTATTAAAATTTTCAACCCGTGCATATTTCACGAATTTTTTCAGATTTTTCCAAGATTTCTAAAATGGAGGGCAAAATTTTACACTGCAATTACTTTCCGGTTTTCTGCCCCTTTACTTTTCTCGTCATTTGGGCCACTTCCGCTCTTTATGTTTTTTAGATTCGGCCTTAACTTGGACATTTAATTAATAAAGAGATTATTGCAATTAGCGGGTCCGAGATTGTGGTCGTACAAATCTGCATCCCAACTATAAAGGTCTTTTTATTGTAAAGTACCAAAAGTTAGAAATTTCAAAAATTCAGACTGCAAATGAATAACGACTTTAGATCCGAAAAGATTTATATCTATCTGAGAAAACTCTCCAAGAAAATGATTGAAGGCTTTACTTTCAGTTGAGGGTAGGTTCTTTTGACAGTGTGACCAGTAATCCGAAATTTGTGTTGTTTGGGTTGTTTTACCTCTGAGCTGCACTGTTTGCACACCATGGGCTAAATGGCCAGGTCACAAGGACCCCGAAGGCTCAGAGAAGGTTGGGGGAGGGGACCCACTGGAACAGCTGTTGGGAGAGAGATGGTAGCCTCCCGTCAAGGCCATCCAGTGTGTTATTTAACGTGCACAGGGTATGGCTCACCCGCACACGGGGCCACGGCTTAACATCCCATACGACGGACGGTGGCATTTCCAAGCCCATCGGTGTCCCCTACTGACCGTGGGCAGGGCAGGGAGTTTTGCGGAGATAAATCTCAACACTGACCCAGGTGGGACTCGAACGTGGGAACAGCAGATTACGAGCCTGGCATTCTACCGACTGATCCACCCCCGCCTCTATGACTGTATTAAAAAAAATTAAAATACATTATGTCTATATTAAAATACCTTACAATTAAATTAAAATACAAAAATAAAAAAATAAACTAAATTGCAATATATTACGAATAAGTTAAAATACATTGCGACTGTATTAAAATACCCCTAAAAAGACCTAAACACAATCCCTAAAAAGAGGCATTACGACGATATTGAATTACTAGGCGGGGTTCTGTCATCCACCCAGAGCATTTTAATATAGTCGTCAGGAATAAATTATTTTGCTTTAGAATGCGTAAAAATAAATAGATTTAAGTTTAATCGTTGACAAATGGAATCACTTGAATATATATTTAATTTAATTCACCTCCTTTTCGTGAACGTCTGTCCAGGCCTTATATCAAGGTGACCTTACCCTGTGGCAACTATCGTGGACATTCCTTTGAGAGAAATGATTTTCATTTATTGAAGTTTGTAATAAATTCCTGATGCCAGATATCAATTTTCAAATAAGCCAACTTTTCGTTTCTTTACAGATGTTCAACTGCTGGGAGAACAGAGTGGATAATTTATACGTAAGTATAATTTGAGTTTTATTTGAAACAAAATATTAGAAGAAACAGTTAAAAACACACAGATTATCTGTTGAGATGGAATTCAATATACAGGGTGAATCTGAAAAAGTGGGCAGAACTTTACGGGGTGGGAGAACGCAACTATGCGAGCAATATTCGTCATAGAATGTATTGTCGGAACGCAAGCGGCGAGCTGCTAGGTGGCGTTGGAAATGGTATAAAAGGGTCGGTCCTCGCACCCAACGGCATTTCTACCGTGGATTGCCGAGAGGATGGCTGGTTATACTAACCACGAAATGGCGGATATGCACTTTGTGTACGTTATTTTTATGCCGTTGGGTGCGAAGACCGACCCTTTTATACCATTTCCAACGCCACCTAGCGGCTCGCCGTTTGCGTTCCGACCATACATTCTATGACGAATATTGCTCATATAGCTGCGTTCTACCACCCCGTAAAGTTTTGCCCACTTTTTCAGATTCACCTTGTATAGTTTTGTGCAGGGCCAGATGAGTGGCATCCGAGTACTTTTTTTTTTTTTTGGAGAGTGGTGTCGGAAGATTTGGGGGGGGGGGAAAGGGGGGGGTTCGAGGATTTTTTTCTTTTTTTTTTTAGAAGAATGTCAATGGATTTTTTTTGGAGGGGGGATGTTCGAGGATTTTTTTTTTCGGAGGGAGATGTCCGAGAATTTTTTTTAGAGAAGGGTGTCAAAAGATTTCTTTTTTTTGGAGGGGGGTGTCAAGCAATCTCCTTTAAGCAGCATATTGTGGAGAGAGAGAGACTCCGTTCATTTGGCCATGTTGCCCGTATGCATAGCTGCAGATTAGCAAACAGGATTATGAAGAGTGTACCTAAGGGATTGGGGCGGGGGTGGCTCAGTCGGTAGTGCGCCAGGCTTGTAATCTGTAGTTCCCAGTTCGAGTCTCAGCTGGGTCAGCATTGAGATTTATCTCTACAAAACTCTCCGCCCTGCCCACAGTCAGTAGGGGACACTGATGGGCTTGGAAAGGCCACCGTCCGTCCGATGGGATGTTAAGTCGTGGCCCCATGTGCGGGAGAGCCATACCCTGTGCACAATAAAGAACATGCTTGATGGCCTTGACGGGAGACTACCATCTGTCTCCCAACATCTGTTCCAGTGGGTCCCCTCCCCCAACCTTCTCTTAGCCTTTGGGATTCTTGTGACCTGGCCATTTAGCCAATGGTGTGCAAAAAAGTGCGGCTCAGAGATAATACAACCCAACCCAACATGTATGTAGGAATTTAGAGGGAGCCTAAATCTTCCAATAACACAATTTGAAGCATGTGCTCATGTCACCATGCTGTAAGAGAAACACATCAGTAGTTAGATGCTATGATGATGCCCTGTTGACATCATAGGGGAAAGCACTGTGTGTGTGGGGGACTGTAATGACGTATAACTACTCATGATTATCAGTGTCCAGACATGTTTTGAGTCACCCAGCCATCCATTCGAGATGGTTTGAGTTGCTTTATGTCTGAGTGGCACATCTTATTGTACACAAAGGGCTAAATGGTCAGGTCACAAGGACCCCAAGGGCTCAGAGAAGGTTAGGGGAAAGGGACAGACAGGACTGCTGTGCCAAGCATATTCAATGCAGCGGCTATTGCTCAGAATAGTCGTGTGTGTCAAACACAGTTCAACAACAGTCTAATGAAATCCTGATGCTTTTAGCTATTTGAAAGCCATAGAGAAACATTAAGATCTAGGCATCTAGATAACCGTTCTGTTACACCAACAGGTTAAAACTACTGTTAACTAAGTGGGACCAAAAAACATAGGACCAGTCAATCAATTACCTGAAGAACCACAGAGAAATCGACAATTTCTACCAACAATGGCATCACACACGAGCACCAATTGCTGAACTACCTGCAGAACCAGAATGAAACTGACCATTTCTGTAGTGATGACGTCACTATCATGAGTAGTGATACTAGTTAAGTGATTGATCACTAGTAGTGATGAATCACTCAACTAGCTGCAGTAGCACAGGAAAACCATCAATTTCTGCCACCGATGTGTCTGTTAGGGGGGGAGGGTAAAATAGAATAGAATACGATCCCTCTAAGTTATAATTTTGCATTTCTGTTATTTTAAGTACATTGCATTATTTCTAATGAAAGCTGCTGGCCGTTATTACTCATTTTCCCTATAATCAAAGTTATTACAGCAGCTGAACAAAATGATATTAATTCCTGCTTACATTATAACCAAACAATTTAATAGATAGAAATATTTGCAGTTTAAGATTGCAGTTTTGCTATTTGCAGTTTTACTTCCTCTCTTGAAATATTTCAAGAGAGGAAGTAAACTCTCCTGAGTTGGAGTTCATGCTGACTCTTACAAATAAATGAATTATTCTCATAAAAGCTTATTGACGTGTTTAAAGGCTTTTCTCTAGTCATTCGAATAGGTCAGTGACCAACAGTTGCCGATATTGTCTTTTTATATTGAGTTGGATTGGGTTGTTTTACCTCTGAGCGGCACTTTTTTGCACACCATGGGCTAGATGGCCAGGTCACATGGACCCCGAAGGCTCAGAGAAGGTTGGGGGAGGGGACCCACTGGAACAGCTGTTGGGAGACAGATGGTAGCCTCCCGTCAAGGCCATCCAGCGTGTTCTTTAACGTGCAAAGGGTATGGCTCTCCCGCACACGGGGCCACGGCTTAACGTCCCATCCGACGGACGGCGGCCTTTCCAAGCCCATCGGTGTCCCCTACTGACCGAGGGCAGGGCGGGGAATTTTGTGGAGATAAATCTCAACGCTGACCCAGCTGGGACTCGAACCTGGGAACTACAGATTACGAGCCTGGCGCGCTACCGACTGAGCCACCCCCGCCCGGGATTTTCTTTAAGTGCTGATAAGAAAGCGGATCTATGGCTTGTTCATCTTGTTACTTTGATAGGAGCGGCGTGCTTAGTGGTGTACTAGCGGGGTGTGCAGCACCTCATGGCGTTCGAAGCCCCCTCTTAGGACGAGAAATTCGTTGCGCTTCCGCAGCCAGTCTTCCCTTTGGGAACAGAGGCAGACCCACCAAGGTCACATGACACGCCGCGAAATTCGCAGCTCTTTGTTGGAGAAATGTTCGTATTAAGTTTTGAACAGATTGGGATCTATGCATAACATGTCACATTGGTCCGCCGTTCATTCGTTCGCCAGGAATTACGGCTATATGATGATGATAATGGCATTATTGATGTACACCATTTTTGTGGTCGAATGACCTGTGTTTAATATAATTTATTCATTTTCCTGCAGATAAGCTATTTGGCTTTGCGGGTCAAATTGTAAATGTATCTGTATTCTTTACTCTTATGAATAAAAATTATATTCTTTAAAAAAAAAAGAATTTGAAGAAGAGATGGATCTGAAACGTTGACCAAGGTGCAAAATCTGAAAAACACCTTTCTTCAAGAAATAATCTTATTTGTCTGTACTTAAAATGCGAATAAAAAAAGGCTATTAAACCTCCAAATTCAGTTCACTTTCTCTCTTTAATAATGAGGAAATACAGAAAAATTATAAAATGCTAATCAAGCTGTTTTTTCACATTTTCAGGAAACAACTACTTCTGCCTCGGAGAAGAAAAGTCTGGATGAATTTCAGGTAACCCTAATTCCTTATACTAAAATTCTAATGGTAATAATATATTTAAGACTAAAAATTAATGGGGGGCGGGGGTGGCTCAGTCGGTAAAACGCCAGGCTCATAATCTGTAGTTCCCAGGTTCGAGTCCGAGCTGGGTCAGCGTTGAGATTTATCTCTGCAAAATTCCCCACCCTGCCCACGGTCAGTAGGGGACACCGATGGGCTTGGAAAGGCCGCCGTCCGTCGGATGGGACGTTAAGCCATGACCCCATGTGCGGAAAAGCCATACCCTGCGCACAAAAAAAAAACCCCAACCCCATTCGCCCACCGAGGAATAGCTCGATAGATCAAACGCCCCTGCAATCTCCTTCCCCCTTAGTTGAACCTCAGAAATCGCACCCCTAAATACGCCTCTGCATTATAGTGATTGTCATCATCATCATCAAGCAGCCATGGGCTACGGAGGTCCAACCAGACCGTGTGGTTTAGTTCTCCAAGCAAGTCTGTCCTGAGCTACATCTGCTGCATCTGGCCACTACACACCACTTCTAACAAGGTCCTGTTTGACATTGTCTGCCCACCGCATCCTAGGTCTCCCCCTCTTTCTGAGGCCTTTAGGCACACTGTTCATAACCCTATTCACCAATCTAAAATTATCCATAGGGGCAACATGGAAAAACCAACGGTGTCTCTCTCTGCACAATATGCTGCTTAAAGGAGATTGCCGACTCCTTTGCCTAACCTCATTAGTTACAAAGTTGAAGCACCTAAAAATAACCAAAGCTAATGCCCAAGATACTGCGTAAGCATCTAGTTTCCTGTTACCTTGTTTACAAAGTGTCCAAGTTTCACTACCATAACTAACCCTAGAAAGAACCAAACGGTTATACAGTCTACTTTTAGTCTTTATGTGTATACGCCTATTTCTCCACACTCTCCATAGATTCTTAAAACTCCTGGCAGCAATCCCTATTCGTCTGTTAATCTCATGCCGCACATCACCATTATCTGTTACATAGCTCCCAAGGTAATTAAACTTTGACACCTGCTCAAGACTGCAATAATTCAGATTAACTGAATCACAGCCTGCCTGACCAATTTTTATCACTTTAGTTTTCTCTCTGTTTATAACCAAACCTACTCTACTACCAGTCTCATCAACAGCTCGAATGAAAAGGTTCATCTCATCAGCATCATTTCCCAAAAGGGCTAAATCATCAGCATAATCTAAATCAGAAATTTTCGTATCTCCAGTCCATTTAAGGCCAAAATCTTTCCCTTGAAGTGAATTTCGCATAACATAATCAATAACCAAACTAAAGAGAAAAGGAGACAAAATATTTCACTGTGTTATATATTTTATTGTATTGTGTACTTCCATTTTATTTTATGAATATTATATAAATATATAATATATACAAGGTGATTCAAAACTCTTGTGCGAAACTTTAAGGGGTTAAACAAACTTAAACAAACACTTTTCATAATACTGTTACGACAGAAGGAATCTGGCAACCGAAAGCAAAAAGTTTCAGCCAACGAATAAGAACGTTGGGAGAATTTGGAGAAGAAGAGTGGAGCGTTAACGGTTTTGTATTGTAACGGTCGTTGTGTGTTGTAACGGTCGGTGAGTTCGAAAATGGACGGTGAGCTGTTCTGAGACAGTGCGCGTAAGTATCAAGAAGTAACTTGATGTGTTGTGTATACGCGGAAGGATAAAAGTGGGATCTTTTATCGTAAGTATCAAGAAGTAACTTGATGTGTTGTGTATACGCGGAAGGATAAAAGTGGGATCTTTTATCGTTAAGTATCAAGAAGTAACTTGATGTGTTGTGTATACGAGGAAGTATAAAAGTAGGAACTTTTATGGCTAACTTCGAATGTCTACACGGACTGTCTTTTTGTTCGGCTAGTGTGTGAAAAGTTATTAGCACAGGACGAGAATTGGTTTACGAGTGAAGATCTTCAGGTGACCTGGTAAATCAAGTAAAAGGTAGTATTTAGTAAAATACACAGAGCTGATATTGTGTGCTCTACGCAGGAAGATTGATGACTTGTGCATGTTAATAGTTGATTTGTTAATAAGATACTTCATCCATATTTCCTTTGTAATAATTTACCTTGTATTGAATTTGATTTTGAAATATAGCTTTTAATACTCACGCTCAGTGGCTATCCATTTTTGTAATCCGCAACATTTGGTGTCAGAAGTGGGATTATGATAATTTATTGAATGCCGTTAACTAGAAGTATGGATGAATTAGTAAAGTTGATAAATGAGTTGAGAACGGAGATAGTTTCTCAAAAAGATGATTTGAAAGCCGATATGGCCGCCCAAAGCGATAAAATAGGTGATTTGAAAGCCGATATGGCCGCACAAAATAATGAGTTGAGGACTGACTTGAAAGCCGAAATAGCCGCACAAAATACTGAGATGAGAGCTGAAGTGGCTTCTCAAGTTGGTAAGATTATTGATCAGTTCAAGGATCATAAAACCGAACTCAATAGACAATGCAATAGTTTAAATGTTGAATCTGTCAGTGAAAAAGATGATCTTGATAGTGTTAAGTTAGATTGTAAACATGGAAAAGAAAAAGAGAAAGGCAACGCATATAAAAATGTGGATCTGCTACTGGAAATCAAGAATTGTAGAGATAGCGCAGATGACGCCTTTGACCACGCAACTACTGGTAATGCATGGCAGAGTGTCTATGTCGCTGGTGACATGTCTAGACTCTGTGAAGAACAATCACACAGATCAGAGAGCTGTGAGACTATACAGTACGCTTTGCACTTCAAAATACCTAGGTATACAAGTCTGGCACGATCTGAAGAGAGATCCACACGAAAGGTATTCTATTCCTCGCCGTCAGCAAAATGCCTCATGGACAATTATCGCAAAGGCAGAGTAACGAGTGGTAATGAGGGGGAACGAAACAGAGTTTACGTTTCGCAGAGTGGTCCGAGTAAAGAAGAGGCGTCCATTCATCATGGATACAAAGTGCCATTCGACGTTACCCGGGAAGTCGGAGAGATTTTTCCAAAGCATATAGCCACACTCGAATCGTTTATAGAAAGTGGGGATTTAAGGAAGAGGAATTCCGAAGAATGGCTTAGAAGCATAACAGGTGATGCTAGTAAAAGAGCTTCAGGCAGAGACGGTACTTCAAAGACTAACTTTCTGGATGAAACTAAGCCTCAGAGTTACGATCAGAGAGAAGTAAAGCCCTCAGACAATCTCAACGAAACCATGCTGAATTTCTTTTCTGAACAGTCAATGTGCAGATTTGGTCATTATAACCATTTAGATTATAAAGATATAGAAAAGTTTTATCACGATTACAAGAGCTCTAAAGTGGACAATATCATGTTACAAAACTCGTCGCTGATCTCCAGAATGAACAATTTGGCAATCATGACTGATGTTTCCCTGGCTAATTACAATGAGAGCTCCAAGAAACTGAATTCCGAAGAAACAGCAACTATGACCTCCTCGGGTCATGTGTTTTGCTGGAGACCCGAGTGGCGCCATCGGATGGTAGATAAATACGGTACAGGAGGTGTCGGCGACAAAGTGAGTCTTGTCTTGGCTCCTGCACTTGCTGCTTTAGGTCTCAAGGTCCCTATGATCTCCGGTCGTGCTCTCCAATTGACGGGAGATACTCTGGACAAATTGGAATCCATCCCTGGCTTCACAGTCGACTGCACTAAAGATAAAATCGAGCAGATGATGGAAGACGTCGGATGCTGCATCGTAGGACAGACAGAGGAGCTGGTGCCAACAGATAAGGAGATTTACCGCTGCAAGGATCTGACGGCTACCGTAGATAGCGTTCCTCTAAGGAGATGCTCAATTGTGTCCAAAAAGCTGGCTGAAGGAGTGTGCGCTTTGGTTTATGATGTTGAATTCGGAAAAGGAGCTATTGATCTCATCAGTACAGAAGATGTTGCTGTTGATTTAGTTAAGAAAGTGGTTGCAGCATCACAAGCTCGTGGAATGAAGAGTTTGAGTTGTTCAGCTGTTATCAGCAACATGGATTCACCTCTTGAAAACTCTGTTGACAACTCTCTGGAAGTGATGGAAGCTGTTCAGTGTTTCCTTGGTAACGGATCCTTGGAACTGCAAGAGCTCGTCGAGGAGTTAGGAGAACTTCTGCGTTTTGTGAACATTGTGGATAATAGGGTAGATGAAGCATCACGTGTCCGCAAGGTTCTGCATAACGGCAATGCTTTGAACAAGTTTCGTAACATGTTAATAGAACAAGGAGTATCTGAAGATGTTGCAAGCTGGCTATGTGAAGGTAAAACAGAAAAAATATTGCTAGCAGCCCGACACATCACTGATTTCACTTATACAGGAGAAACAGGTAAGGTTGTCGGATTAGAAGCTGCAGTCCTAGCAAGAGTATGGAAGGAGGAGATGGACCGAAGAGCTAAAAAGAATTATGGAGCTGATATTATATTTGTGAAGCACCTTGGGGATCAAATGGAATCAGGTGAAACATGGCTGAAGGTTCATCACGACAGTTCTGAATTAAGGGAAAGTCAACTGACAAAAGGGTCAGACTGGAGGATGAAACTTCTCCCTAGATTTTATGTCACTAATGACTTTCATTCCTTATTACTCTTGATAGAAGTAAAAATCCAAAGAAGAAAATTTTCGACAAAGAAGAAAACTTTTTACAGGTTTTGCACGAAAACTCTTAGTCGATTCTTCTCCCTGCAGAGACATAAACGTGTTCACAAGGGCTATAGGCCTTACACGTATTATGTTTGTGGACGAGGCTTCAGTCAGAAAAGAAATCTACGTCATAATGAGATTCGCTTTCATTTCGACACAAACAAACAGTGACACCCCTAACATCTGGAATCCAATTGAAATCAGGAAGGCTCAACTAGATGATGAAGACATAAAACCAATATTAGAATTGATTGAAAAATCTGATGTAAGACCTAATTGGGAGCAAATCTCGAGGTATAGTCCAACTACTAAAAGTTACTGGGCACAGTGGGACTCCTTAAAAATGGAAGACGGAGTATTATACAGAAGATGGGAGAATCCCACTGGACGGCTGATCCGTTGGCAGATAATCCTTCCTCGATCCCGAGTGGAACTTGTGATGAAAGATGTACATGATAGTGCCACTGGAGGACACTTCGGTGTTAATAAGACATTAGCCAAAGCCAGGGAACGATTTCATTGGTTGAAAAGTAGGGCAGACGTTGAGAGATGGTGTAGGCAATGTGAAGCCTGTGCAGCAAAGAAAGGCCCTAAGACTAAGAGTCGGGGTAAGCTGCAGACGTATAACGTTGGTGCCCCTTTTGAAAGAATAGCCATTGATGTAATGGGTCCGTTTCCTAGAACTGATGATGGAAATCGATATTTATTAGTGGTAATGGATTATTTCACAAAGTGGCCTGAGGTATATCCCATCCAAGACCAGGAAGCAACAACAGTGGCTGAGATGATAGTTAATAACTTCATTAGTAGGTATGGAGTACCTTTACAACTCCACTCTGATCAAGGACGGAATTTTGAATCCAATGTGTTTAAAGGCATCTGTCAACTATTAGGCATTCAGAAAACCAGAACAACTCCCTTACATCCTCAGTCGGATGGTATAGTTGAAAGGTTCAATAGAACAATTGCTCAGCATTTAGCATTATTTGTGAACGACCACCAACGTGACTGGGATCGCCATGTACCACTCCTTTTGCTGGCATATAGAACGGCAGTGCATGAGACAACTGGACAGACACCTTCCATGATGATTTTTGGAAGAGAGTTACGTCTTCCCTGTGACCTTTTATATGGTCGGCCCGAAGCAATGCCTGTGTCCACTCCACAATACGTACAAGAATTGCAACAACGACTAGAAGAAATCCATCACTCCGTTAGACATAACATCGACTTAACAAGTGACAGAACCAAAACAAGATATGACAGTAAAATAAATGGAACTATTTTCAATCAAGGAGATCTTGTCTGGCTATACAGTCCACATAGAAAGAAAGGACTATCTCCAAAACTTCAGAAACCTTGGGAAGGTCCATATACAATAGTTAACAGGATTAATGACGTGGTATATCGCATTCGTCGACGTCCAGCTACAAAGTGCAAGGTGGTTCACGTGGATCGTTTGGCCCCGTTTCATCGAAGAACTGAAGAAACTTTGGAATCCAGAATTGTTCGGGACGAACAAGACCTAGGAAGGGGGCAGTGTTACGACAGAAGGAATCTGGCAACCGAAAGCAAAAAGTTTCAGCCAACGAATAAGAACGTTGGGAGAATTTGGAGAAGAAGAGTGGAGCGTTAACGGTTTTGTATTGTAACGGTCGTTGTGTGTTGTAACGGTCGGTGAGTTCGAAAATGGACGGTGAGCTGTTCTGAGACAGTGCGCGTAAGTATCAAGAAGTAACTTGATGTGTTGTATATACGCGGAAGGATAAAAGTGGGATCTTTTATCGTAAGTATCAAGAAGTAACTTGATGTGTTGTGTATACGCGGAAGGATAAAAGTGGGATCTTTTATCGTTAAGTATCAAGAAGTAACTTGATGTGTTGTGTATACGCGGAAGTATAAAAGTAGGAACTTTTATGGCTAACTTCGAATGTCTACACGGACTGTCTTTTTGTTCGGCTAGTGTGTGAAAAGTTATTAGCACAGGACGAGAATTGGTTTACGAGTGAAGATCTTCAGGTGACCTGGTAAATCAAGTAAAAGGTAGTATTTAGTAAAATACACAGAGCTGATATTGTGTGCTCTACGCAGGAAGATTGATGACTTGTGCATGTTAATAGTTGATTTGTTAATAAGATACTTCATCCATATTTCCTTTGTAACAATTTACCTTGTATTGAATTTGATTTTGAAATATAGCTTTTAATACTCACGCTCAGTGGCTATCCATTTTTGTAATCCGCAACAATACAATGCATGGTTGGAACTTCAAGCGGTGAAGAACTAGAGGGCGCTTTCCAGTAAACACTTATAGGCGCTGGTTTTCGCACTCATCGTCATTTCTACCGTGGATTGCAGAACGGATGGATTGTTTCACGAATCAGGAGAAGGCGGACATGCATTTCACGTACAGAGCACACTTACAGCATGGGAAATTGCTCATGTGCTACATTCGGAATGATCTCCAACCCTACGTAGAATTTCCTCTGTAACACGTGGTGTCCTCACACTCCTTGCACGCCCTGTATCCTGCAAGCCACTGACAAAGGAGCCTGTTTTGCACAGATACTGGTGCAATCGCTGAAAGGTTTTAGGATTGGGAAGCGCGCCTAGTACAGTCTTTGGGCTTCCCCCGTATTCCCGTCCGCAGCTCCATATGTGAAATGCATGTCCGCCTTCTCCTGATACAATCCATCCGTTTTGCAATCCACGGTAGAAATGACGACTATAAGTGTTCGCTGGAAAGCGCCCTCTAGAGCTTCACAGCCTGAGTTCCGATCATGCATTGTATGACGGAAAGTGCTTGTTTAGGTGTGTTCTATCCCCCCTTAAAGTTTGGCCCAAGAGTTTTGAATCACCCTCTATATTACCTATCCAATTCTCTAAATTATATTCTTGATTCTGTATCTTTCTAGAGTTGCCTTCAAAATTTGGTTGACAGACTCACCGCAGACAGCAAGAAGCAGTAATATCACCCATTCTATCGTTCTTATAAAACATTTTAAAGAAGATTTAATTTATTGCTGCAAATAGTTGCTATAAATGATTGATCAGTGCTTTTCCAGTTTGTTATTAAAGTTTTTTTTCAATATTAATTCTTTTTGCCTGGTGCGTTGTCTTTTCTCAATTTTAATGATGAAGATTCAAAAATGATTTCAGTTGTTCGGCTGTTCTACCTACGAGCGGCACTTTTTTGCACACAATGGGATAAATGGACATTGTGTGCAAAATCTTCATGAGAGCTTCTCTGACCGTTCAGGTCACAAGGATCCCGAAGGCTCAGAGAAGGTTGGGACAACCTGGAAGAGCTCTTGGGAGACAGATGGTAGCCTCCCGTTAAGGCTACCCAGCGTTGTCTTCAACGTCATGTTCTTATACCTCCGAGTAGCACTGTTCTCGAACAAAATGGGCTAAATGGCCAGGTCACAAGGACCCCGAAGGCTCAGAGAAGGTTGAGGGAGGGGACCCACTGGAACAGCTTTTGGGAGACAGATGGTAGCCTCCCGTCAAGGCCATCCAGCGTGTTCTTTAACGTTGGGTTGTTTTACCTCTGAGCGGCACTTTTTTGCACACTATGGGCTAAATGGCCAGGTCACAAGGACCCCGAAGGCTCAGAGAATGTTGGGGGAGGGAACCCACTGGAACAGCTGTTGGGAGACAGATGGTAGCATCCCGTCAAGGCCATTCAGCGTGTTCTTTAACGTGCACAGGATATGGCTCTCCCGCACACGGGGCCACGGCTTAACGTCCCATACGACGGGGCGGCATCCTTTCCAAACCCATCGGTGACCCCTACTGACTGTGGGCAGGGCGGGAACTTTTGCGGAGACAAATCTGAACGGTGACCCATCTGGGAGTCGAACCTGGGAACTACAGATTACCAGACTGGCGCGCTACCGACTGAGCCACCCCGCACCTCACAGTACAAGAGACTAAGTATTTCCGCATGTGATTTCATTTTTCATTTCATTCAAACGTGTTTCTAACCGGAAATCAAGATCGATTTTTTTTCCACCATCTCCATATTTTTCTCTACTTCATACATGAAAGCGAACAGCAAAAAAAGTCGGCTCATCAAAGGCACACGCACAACCCATGTATAAAGACATCGAGTACAAGCCCAACATTCCTAGCGAAGTGACATGACTTGCGGCAGGTGTGTTCCAGGTCGCCGTGTGCGTACTCGATAATATTCCAAGGCGATCTCCTCCACCTCGTTGTTTAGACACACCTGCGCACTCTGCTGTTGGTGGCGTTGTTTGCTGGTCTGCAGGTCATGGGTCAGGGGTCACTGGAGGCGTCAGACGCCTCGGGACTCAAACTCTGAAGAACCAGGAAAATCAGGTGCAGGAAATTACGAAGACAAGTTTTAACTGGTTTGGAGGATTCGTATTTTTGTAACGATATAAAAAGAGTTTGGTTCTTGAATAGAATGTTTACAATTCGGTAAGGTAGAGTCAGGTACAATAGCTGCCAGTTAAATTAGACAGAGTTGTATGTTATAATAAGACTAAGGTGGAGTTTTTATCCCTGAGCGAAGCTTTTTTTCATATAATGGGCTAAATGGCCAGTCACAAGGATCCCAAAGGCTCAGAGAAGGTTGGGGGAGGTGACCCACTGGAACAGCTGTTGGGAGACAGATGGTAGCTTCCTGTCAAGACCATCCAGCGTGTTCTTTAATGCTGGGTTGTTTTACATCTGAGTGGCACTTTTTTGCACACCATGGGCTAAATGGCCAGGTCACATGGACTCCGAAGGCTCAGAGGAGATTGGGGGAGGGGACCCACTGGAACAGATGTTGGGAGACAGATGGTAGCCTCCCGTCAAGGCCATCCAGCGTGTTCTTTAACGTTGGGTTGTTTTACCTCTAAGCGGCACTTTTTGCACACCATGGGCTAAATGGCCAGGTCACATGGACCCCGAAAGCTCAGAGAAGGTTGGGGGAGGGGACCCACTGGAACAGCTGTTGGGAGACAGATGGTAGCCTCCCGTCAAGGCCATCCAGCGTATTTTTTAACGTTGGGTTGTTTTACCTCTAAGCGGCACTTTTTTGCACACCATGGGCTAAATGGCCAGGTCACATGGACCCCGAAGGCTCAGAGGAGGTTGGGGGAGGGGACCCACTGGAACAGCTGTTGGGAGACAGATGGTAGCCTCCCGTCAAGGCCATCCAGCGTATTTTTTAACGTTGGGTTGTTTTACTTCTGAGCGGCACTTGTTTGCACACCATGGACTAAATGACCAGGTCACAAGGACCCCGAAGGCTCAGAGAAGGTTTGGGGAGGAGACCCACTGATAGAGTTGTTGGGAGACAGATGGTAACATTGCGTCAAGGCCATTCAGCGTGTTCTTTAACGAGCACAGGATACGGGTGTCCCACACACGGCTTAACGTCCCATCCGATGGACGGTGGCCTTTCCAAGCCCATCGGTGTCCCCTACTGACTGCGGGCAGGGCGGGGAGTTTTGCGGAGATAAATCTCAACGCTGACCCAGCTGGGACTCGAACCTGGGTACTACAGATTACGAGCCAGGCTCTCTACCGACTGAGCCACCCCCACTCCAAAATTGTCAGTAGCCAGGCCTTGACAGGAGGCTACCATCTGTCTCCGAAAAGATGTTCCCTCTCACAACCTTCTCTGAGCCTTCGGGGTCCATATGACCTGGCAATTTAGCCCATTGTGTGTAAAAAGTGTCATACCCTGTGCACGTTAAAGAACACGCTGGATTTCCTTGACAGAAGGGTACCATCTGTCTCCCAACCTGTTCCAGAGGGTCCCCTCCCTCAACTTTCTCTGAGCCTTCAGGGTCCTTATGACCTGGCCATTTAGCAAATGGTGTGCAAAAAAGTGCCGCTTAGAAGTAAAACAACCCAACGTTAAAAAACACACTGGATGGCCTTGATGGGAGGCTACCATCTGTCTCCCAACAGCTGTTCCAGTGGGTCCCCTCCCCAAACCTTCTCTGAGCCTTCGGGGTCCTTGTGACCTGGCCATTTAGCCCATGGTGTGCAAAAAAGTGCTGCTCAGAGGTAAAGCAACCCAACGTTAAAGATCACGCTGGATAGCCTTGACGGGAGGCTACCATCTGTCTCCCAACAGCTATTCCAGTGGGTCTCCTCCCCCAACCTTCTCTGAGCATTCGGGTTTCTTGTGACCTGGCCATTTAGCCCACGATGTGCAAAAAATTACCGCTGAGAATTATAACAAACCAACCTACATAAAAAAAAAAATCCTGTCTCCCATCATTTTAAAAAATCTAAGTGGATATTTTGTTCAGACGAAACTTGTACTCAATTCCTCCATCTAAATCTTTTGAAACGCAATAAACAACAATCTGCGAACTACAAAAAATGAGGTTATTGACACAAATAAATCAAATGTCACAATCCTTATTAACCGGCGACCTACTAGTAATACCAAACCCAAATACGTTTGACAAAGCAGCTAAAAAAACTATTCAATCTTTTTGCCAGCTGGGTCAGCGTTGAGATTTATCTCCACAAAGTTCCCAGCCCTGCCCACGGTCAGTAGGGGACACCGATGGGCTTGGAAAGGCCGCCGTCCGTCGAATGGGATATTAAGACGTGGCCCCGTGTATGGGAGAACCATACCCAGTGCACGTTAAAGAACACGCTGAATGGCCTTGACGGCAGGCTACCATCTGTCTTCCAACAGCTGTCCCATTGGGTCCCCTCCCCCAACCTTCTCTGAGCCTTTGGGGTCGTTGTGACCTGGCCATTTAGCCCATGGTGTTCAAAAAAGTGCCGCTCAGAGGTGAAACAACCCAACGTTAAAGAACACGCTGGATGGCCTTGACGGGAGGCTACCATCTGTCTCCCAACAGCTGTTCAGTGGGTCCCCTCTCCCAACCTTCTCTGAGCCTTCGGGGTCCATGTGACCTGGCCATTTAGCCCATGGTGTGCAAAAAAGTGCCACTCAGAGGTAAAACATCTCAACGTTAAAGAACACGCTGTATGGCCTTGACGGGAGGCTACCATCTGTCTCCCAACAGCCATTTCAGTGAGTCCTCTCCCCCAACCTTTTCTGAGCCTTTGGGATCCTTGTGACCTGGCCATTTAGCCCATGGTGTGCAAAAAAGTGCCGCTCAGAGGTAAAACAACCCAACCGAAATTCAATCTTTTTGCCACATTTCCTTGGCATTTACAGATTCTCCACCAGAGGGCGAGAAAATGGCGGATTAAGACGAGATCTGAGCAACGGGGAGAAGTATTACATGATCCAGGGCAACAGAAACAAGCGGAATCTGAGCGAAAGCACACGAGCGTATGAAATATGTGGCAATAGAAACCGGCTGCATGCTGGGAGTCGAGTGAGGACCAACCGACTTGAGAGATTTACTGTCACAGGGTAATGTTACGGACAAAGTCATAAATCACGTGGGGAATACTTAAAAGGGTGCAGCACGGAGTGGATGCAGTAATGATACGTGTGGCTGTTTAGTGGGATGAGGATGGTGAAGGAGTCTCTTTCCGCGAAGTATCTCATTTGGAAGAAAAGTTCCTTTCTGTGGAGAAGTATTAAGAAAGCATTGTGACAGAGGGAAAAAAGCGATTGAGGGTATTTCAATGAAGCGAAACGGAGAGGTCGAAGTCTTAGGGATTGAGAGGTGGACAGATGGACAGAAAGACAAAACATTCGCACAATTAAATGGACAGAAAGATTGAAATTTATGGAAGAAATAGATGGAAAGAAAGAGCAACAGTTGGACAGAAAGACCAAATTTTTAGGATAAACAGATGGACAGAAAGAGCAAAATTTACAAGCAGATGGACAGGAAGACAAAACATTCGCACAAATAAATGGACAGAAAGATTGAAATTTATGGAAGAAATAGATGGAAAGAAAGAACAACAGTTGGACAGAAATACCAAATTTTTAGGATAAACAGATGGACAGAAAGAGCAAAATTTACAAGCAGATGGACAGAAAGACAAAACATTCGCACAAATAAATGGACAGAAAGATTGAAATTTATGGAAGAAATAGATGGAAAGAAAGAGCAACAGTTGGACAGAAAGACCAAATTTTTAGGATAAACAGATGGACAGAAAGAGCAAAATTTACAAGCAGATGGACAGAAAGACAAAACATTCGCACAAATAAATGGACAGAAAGATTGAAATTTATGGAAGAAATAGATGGAAGGAAAGAACAACAGTTGGACAGAAAGACCAAATTTTTAGGATAAACAGATGGACAGAAAGAGCAAAATTTACAAGCAGATGGACAGAAAGACAAAACATTCGCACAAATAAATGGACAGAAAGATTGAAATTTATGGAAGAAATAGATGGAAAGAAAGAGCAACAGTTGGACAGAAATACCAAATTTTTAGGATAAACAGATGGACAGAAAGAGCAAAATTTACGAGCAGATGGACAGAAAGACAAAACATTCGCACAAATAAATGGACAGAATGATTGAAATTTATGGGAAAAATAGATGGAAAGAAAGAGCAACAAACAGATGGAAAGACCAAATTTTCTGGACAAAAACATGGATAGAAAGACCATAATTGTTGGACAAACAGATGGATAGAAAGACATTTTTTTTTACTAAAAGATGGATATAAAGACCAAAATTATTGGACAAACAGGTGGACAGAAAGACAAAACTTTCTCACAAATAAATGGACAGAAAGTCCAAACTTAAATAAAGTAATAATAAATACCCCCTCAAGCAGCTGCTTGCCACAGAGGTCTGACAGGAGCCTATCAGTTTATATGCCATTGTCGAAAGGTCTGAGAGGATGGCAGGACCTCAGCAGAAAAACGACACAAACAGCCATGCCTTATCCGGGGCTCGAACCCAGGTCCTTTGTCTATATGTTGCCAAAAATTTATTGTTCTTTCTGTCCATCTCTTTGTTCTGAACTTTAATCTTTCTATCTGTCTGTTTGCCAATAGGTTTCGGTCTCTCTGTCCATCTACAAAAGTTTGGTCTCTCTGTCTATCTGTTTGTCTACAAAAGTTTGGTCTCTCTGTCCATCTGTCCGTCTACAAAAGTTTGGTCTCTCTGTCCATCTGTTTGTCTACAAAAGTTTGGTCTCTCCGTCCATCTCTTCGCAATTTTAGTCTTTCTGTCCGTCTTTTGTCCAAAGGATTTTGGTCGTTCTCTCCACCTGATTACACATTGTTGTTCTTTCTGTCCATCTGTTTCTTCATAACTTTAATCTTTCTGTCCATAGGTTTTGATCTCTTTGTCCATCAGATCGTTCATAAGTTTAATAATTCTCTCCGCTTTTGTCCAAATGTTTTTGGTCATTCTATCCATCTGGTTATAAGATTTTGTGTTTTATTTCTGTCCAACAGTTTGTCCAAAACTTTAATCTTTCTGTCCGCCTCTTTGTTAAAAGTTTTTGGTCTTTCAGTAGATCAGTTATACTTTTTTTCCCTTTCTGTCCATCTGCTTGCTCACAGGTTTTTGCTCTCCCTGTCAATCTGTTTGTAAACAAGATTCTGTTCTTTCTATCTGTTTGTCAAAAAACTTTTACTCTTTCTGTCCATCTATTTGCCAAAAGGTTATTGGTATTTCTATTCATCTGTTTCTCCACGATCTTTTCTTATTTCTCTCCATCTGTTTTTCCACAACTTTAATTTTTCTCTCCGTCTGCTTGTGCAAAACGTTTTGCTCGTTCTGTCCATCTATTTACCTTAGGTTTTTCAGTTTCCCTGCCTATCTGTTTGCCCATATGAAGTTTTAGTGTTTCTGTCCATCTGTTTGCTCATATTTTTAATCTTTCTATCCGTTTGCCCAAACATTTTTGGTCGTTCTGTCTATCTGTTTGCCCATATGATCCGTTAATCTTTCTGTCCAACTGTTTATTCACAACTTTAATCTTTCCGTCCGTCTGTTTGCCCAAAGGTTTTTGCCTGTTCTGTCCATCTGTTTAACCATAAGATTTTAGTCTTTCTACCTATATGTTTGCCCATATGACTTTTGAGTCTTTCTGTCCATCTCTTTGTCCAAAACTTTTTGTTTTCTCTGTCCGTCTGTCCGTCCAGATTATTCTGTTAGTTCTGTCCATTTGTCCCCCAATAGGGTTTTAATCTTTCTTCCTGTCATTTTGTCAATACGTCTTTTTGTCCTTTTTTCAATCTTTCCATTCTGTTTATCCAAACGCTTTTTGTTTTTCTGCCCCTGTTTGTTCAAAATATTTATTTCTTCTGCCCATCTGTTTGCATAACATTTTTTCTTATCTTTCTGTCCATCTGTTTTTAAACAAAATTTTTGTTCTTTCTGTCAGTTTGTTTCTCCAAATTTTTTTTCTGTCCATAAAATTTTATATCCTTTTGTGTAATTAAAATAAAATACCCCCTCACGCAGCTGCTTGCCACACAGAGGTCTGAGATGAGGCTGTCAGTTTATATGCCATTGTAGAAGGTCTATGAGGATGGCAGGACCTCAGCAGTGCCAAACCCTGTGCACGTTAAAGAACACGCTGGATGGCCTTGACGGGAGGCTACCATCTGTCTCCCAACAGCTGTTCCAGTGGGTCCACTCCCCCAACCTTCTCTGAGCCTTCGGGGTCCATGTGACCTGGCCATTTAGCCCATGGTGTGCAAAAAAGTGCCGCTCAGAGGTAAAACAACCCAACGTTAAAAAACACGCTGGATGGCCTTGACGGGAGGCTACCATCTGTCTCCTAACAGCTGTTCCAGTGGGTCCCCTCCCCCAACCTTCTCTGAGCCTTCGGGGTCCATGTGACCTGGCCATTTAGCCCATGGTGTGCAAAAAAGTGCCGCTCAGAGGTAAAACAACCCAACGTTAAAAAACACGCTGGATGGCCTTGACGGGAGGCTACCATCTGTCTCCTAACAGCTGTTCCAGTGGGTCCCCTCCCCCAACCTTCTCTGAGCCTTCGGGGTCCATGTGACCTGGCCATTTAGCCCATGGTGTGCAAAAAAGTGCCGCTCAGAAGTAAAACAACCCAACGTTAAAGAACACGCTGGATGGCCTTGACGGGAGGCTACCATCTGTCTCCTAACAGCCGTTCCAGTGGGTCCCCTCCCCCAACCTTCGGGGTCCATGTGACCTGGCCATTTAGCCCATGGTGTGCAAAAAAGTGCCGCTCAGAAGTAAAACAACCCAACGTTAAAGAACACGCTGGATGGCCTTGACGGGAGGCTACCATCTGTCTCCCAACAGCTGTTCCAGTGGATCCCCTCCCCCAACCTTCTCTGAGCCTTCGGGGTCCTTGTGACCTGGCCATTTAACCCATGGTGTGTAAAAAAGTGCCGCTCAGAGGTAAAACAAACCAACGTTAAAGAACACGCTGGATGGCTTTGACGGGAGGCTACCATCTGTCTCCCAACAGCTGTTCCAGTGGGTCCCCTCCCCCAACCTTCTCTGAGCCTTCGGGGTCCTTGTGACCTGGGCATTTAACCCATGGTGTGCAAAAAAGTGCCGCTCAGAGGTAAAACAATCAAACGTTAAAGAACACGCTGAATAGCCTTGACGGGAAACTACCATCTGTCTCCCAACAGCTGATCCAGTGGGTCTCCTCCCCCAACCGTCTCCGAGTCTTCGGGGTCCTTGTGATCTGGCCATTTAGCCCATGGTGTGCAAAAAAGTGCCGCTCATAGATAAAACAACCCAACCAATAAAATTTTTAAGAAGTGAAAAAAAGTAGGTAAACAAAAAACTTCACTCTATTTTAAATCCCATAATAAATATATAAACTGACAGACTCCTGTCAGACCTCTGTGGCAAGCAGCTGCTTGAGGGGGTATTTATTTTATTTTAATGAATAATACCTTATTTTTTGTGCCTACGTACGAACTATGATCACCGTTAATCAATGAATATTTCTCCGTCAGTGGCTTCGTCTTTCTTCCATGTTGTCCTCCTGTCCACATATGACCTTCGTAATGTCACTTCCTGCCACCCCTTTCACCCGGAAATCAGCATTCAGTGTGACTTCAAGTGTTACATTATGGATATTTCTGATGATAGGTAATCCATAACCACCACCACAAACTAAGGGAGAGTCTCACAGAGAAAGGTGTGACTCTTATTAACCATGCCAGGGCCTTTTGGCTTGAGCACATCCCTCACAATATCTGGTCTGAGATGTCTCGCACTTGGTAGCAAGGCCAAACGCAACAGAAGAAACCAAAATGGCCGACTTGTTTCCGCGTTACCATAGTAACCGTGGCTCGTACCCATCACCCTCGGCAGGTGTATGCCAATCAGGGTGGGGTGACACGGGGCCACACGTGCCCGGGCTACCCACTTCGAGGGCAATGAGGAGAAAGGGTTAAGTGCGTGGCGGGAATACTTTAAAGAGCCACCTGCGATGCACGTGGCGATTTCCCACGGAAAACTAAAGATCAGCTGGAGCGAGTTTTGGGATTAGAGGAGTCAGAGGTTAAGGGAGGTTAGACGCTGAGGAAGTTGGTGATAGTCGCGCTTAATGTATTCATAGCAATTTCTAGTCACGACTATAGAGAAATTTTTTTTGGGGTTTTGCATTAAAGGCCGTGATTGAGGAAGTTGAAATTCCTCACTTTACGGAAAGGAAAATCAATAATCGTTAGCTATGAATTTTTAAGTGACTCGGATAATGAGTACAGTCGCTCAAAAAAGTATCCGAACACTATGGTTGATTACAGAATTCAGGAAAAATATCTGCCAACTTTTTTTTAGAAATTAGTGATCTGGTAACCTTCGTGTTACGTACACAAAGGTTGCCAGATCACTAATTTCTAAAAAAAAAAAAAAAAAAAAAAAAAATCCTTGCCAGATATTTTTTCTGAATTTTGTAATCAACCATAGTGTTCAGATATTTTTTCTGGGCGACTGTACACAAAGGTTGCCAGATCATTCATTCCTAAAAAAAAATCGTTGCTAGATATTTTTTCTGAATTCTGTAATCAACCACAGTGTTCGGATATTTTTTGGGCGACTGTACATCTACATTAACGACGAGTATTTTTAGTGACCAAAAAAAGAGATGTATGGAAAATTAATCTAAATTATCTGAATTAGTACAAAAAAGCACAAAACATTGTTACATTAATGCTGATTATTACTGCTGAACTGAAATTTGAGATATATATGCATAAATAAAACTTTCAATATACGTCTTAATAATCACATTGATTTATTCGGAACCTAGCCCCCCCCCCCGCATTTTCCACCCGAAGTTGTTGGTCTCGATTTGCGCGATTTCCCTGAGCTTATCTGGGGCGGGAGCAGTTCAGTCACTAGCGCGCCAGGCTCGTAATCTGCAGTTATCAGGTTCGAGTCCCAGGTAGGTAAGCGTTGAGATTTATCTCCGCAAATTCGCCGCCCTGTTCACGGTCAGCAGGGGACACTGATGGGCTTGGAAAGGCCTCCTCCGTCGGATGGGACGTTAAGTCGTGGTCCTGTGTCCGGGAGAGCCATACCCTGTGCACGTTAAAGAACACGCTGGATGGCCTTGACGGGAGGCTACCATCTGTCTCCCAACAGCTGCTCCAGTGGATCCCCTACCCCAACCTTCTCTGAGCCTTTGGGGTCCATGTGACCTGGCCATTTAGCCCATGGTGTGCAAAAAAGTGCCGCTCAGAGGTAAAACAACCCAACGTTAAAGAACACGCTGGATGGCCTTGACGGGAGGCTACCATCTGTCTCCCAACAGCTGTTCCAGTGGATCCCCTACCCCAACCTCCTCTGAGCCTTTGGGGTCCATGTGATCTGGCCATTTAGCCCATGGTGTGCAAAAAAGTGCCGCTCAGAGGTAAAACAACCCAACGTTAAAGAACACGCTGGATGGCCTTGACGGGAGGCTACCATCTGTCTCCCAACAGCTGTTCCAGTGGGTCCCCTCCCCCAACCTTCTCTGAGCCTTTGTGGTCCATGTGACCTGGCCATTTAGCCCATGGTGTGCAAAAAAGTGCCGCTCAGAGGTAAAACAACCCAACGTTAAAGAACACGCTGGATGGCCTTGACGGGAGGCTACCATCTGTCTCCCAACAGCTGTTCCAGTGGGTCCCCTCCTCCAACCTTCTCTGAGCCTTCGTGGTCCATGTGACCTGGCCATTTAGCCCATGGTGTGCAAAAAAGTGCCGCTCAGAGATAAAACAACCCAACGTTAAAGAACACGCTGGATGGCTTTGACGGGAGGCTACCATCTGTCTCCCAACAGCTGTTCCAGTGGGTCCCTCCCCCAAACCTTCTCTGAGCCTTCGGGGCCTAGTGACCTGACCATTTAGCCCATTCTGTGCAAAAAAGTACCATTCAGAGGTAAAACAACCCAAAACGACAACTAAACTTATCTAGCGTGTAAATCGAGCTAATGGAGACGGGACAAAATACAAATCATCATCATCCTCAAGCGGCCATGTGCTATCGAGATCCAACCAGACCGTACAATTCACAATTTTCTGTGTATGGTTTTGTATACGAACTGTATCTAATAAAATGGCCGTTTGGTGTGTTATGTAGACTGCTTTCCATAAATAAAGGTACGATCGCATGTTATGTATATGGAAAGCTAACGTCGAATCTCTATACCTTCCAAAATAAATCTTATTGTTTTGAAAAATATGATAGCAGATAAAGTTCAATATCTAATGAGTTATGGAAGTTTAAATATTTAACAACAGCAATGTTCATCATCATCCTCAAGCAGCCATGGGCTATGGAGGTCCAACCAGACCGTGCAATTTGGTTCTCCAAGCATATTTGTCCTGAGCTACACTACTGCATCTGGCCACTACACACCAATTCTAACAAGGTCCTGTTTGACATTGTCTGCTCACCACATCCTAGGTCTCCCCCTCTTTCTGAGGCCTTTAGGCACACTGTTCATAACCCTATTTCATCATCATCATCCTCAAGCAGCCATGGACTACAGAGGTCCAACCAGACCGTGCAATTTAGTTCTCCAAGCAAGTCTGTCCTGAGCTACATCTGCTGCATCTGGCCACTACACACCAATTCTAACAAGGTCCTGTTTGACATTGTCTGCTCACCACAACCTAGGTCTCCCCCTCTTTCTGAGGCCTTTAGGCACACTGTTCATAACCCTATTCATCATCATCATCATCATCCTCAAGCAGCCATGGACTACGGAGGTTCAACCAGACCGTGCAATTTAGTTCTCCAAGCAAGTCTGTCCTGAGCTACATCTACTGCATCTGGCCACTGCACACCAATTCTAACAAGGTCCTGTTTGACATTGTCTGCTCACCACATCCTAGGTCTCCCCCTCTTTCTGAGGCCTTTAGGCACACTGTTCATAACCCTATTTCATCATCATCATCATCATCCTCAAGCAGCCATGGACTACGGAGGTCCAACCAGACCGTGCAATTTAGTTCTCCAAGCAAGTCTGTCCTGATCTACATCTACTGCATCTGGCCACTGCACACCAATTCTAACAAGGTCCTGTTAGACATTGTCTGCCCACCGCATCCTAGGTCTCCCCCTCTTTCTGAGGCCTTTAGGCACACTGTTCATAACCCTATTTCATCATCATCATCCTCAAGCAGCCATGGACTACGGAGGTCCAACCAGACCGTGCAATTTAGTTCTCCAAGCAAGTCTGTCCTGAGCTACATCTACTGCATCTGGCCTCTGCACACCAATTCTAACAAGGTCCTGTTTGACATTGTCTGCCCACCGCATCCTAGGTCTCCCCCTCTTCCTGAGGCCTTTAGGCACACTGTTCATAACCCTATTTCATCATCATCATCCTCAAGCAGCCATGGACTACGGAGGTCCAACCAGACCGTGCAATTTAGTTCTCCAAGCATATCTGTCCTGAGCTACACTACTGCATCTGGCCACTACACACCAATTCTAACAAGGTCCTGTTTGACATTGTCTGCTCACCACATCCCAGGTCTCCCCCTCTTTCTGAGGCCTTTAGGCACACTGTTCATAACCCTATTTCATCATCATCATCATCATCATCCTCAAGCAGCCATGGACTACGGAGGTCCAACCAGACCGTGCAATTTAGTTCTCCAAGCAAGTCTGTCCTGAGCTACATCTACTGCATCTGGCCACTGCACACCAATTCTAACAAGGTCCTGTTTGACATTGTCTGCTCACCACATCCTAGGTCTCCCCCTCTTTCTGAGGCCTTTAGGCACACTGTTCATAACCCTATTTCATCATCATCATCATCATCATCATCCTCAAGCAGCCATGGACTACGGAGGTCCAACCAGACCGTGCAATTTAGTTCTCCAAGCAAGTCTGTCCTGAGCTACATCTACTGCATCTGGCCACTGCACACCAATTCTAACAAGGTGCTGTTTGACATTGTCTGTCCACCGCATCCTAGGTCTCCCCCTCTTTCTGAGGCCTTTAGGCACACTGTTCATAACCCTATTTCATCATCATCATCCTCAAGCAGCCATGGACTAAGGAGGTCCAACCAGACCGTGCAATTTAGTTCTCCAAGCAAGTCTGTCCTGAGCTACATCTACTGCATCTGGCCACTGCACACCAATTCTAACAAGGTGCTGTTTGACATTGTCTGCCCACCGCATCCTAGGTCTCCCCCTCTTTCTGAGGCCTTTAGGCACACTGCTCATAACCCTATTTCATCATCATCATCATGCAGCCATGGTCTACGGAGGTCCAACCAGACCGTGCAATTTAGTTCTCCAAGCAAGTCTGTCCTGAGCTACATCTGCTGCATCTGGCCACTGCACACCAATTCTAACAAGGTGCTGTTTGACATTGTCTGCCCACCGCATCCTAGGTCTCCCCCTCTTCCTGAGGCCTTTAGGCACACTGTTCATAACCCTATTTCATCATCATCATCCTCAAGCAGCCATGGACTACGGAGGTCCAACCAGACCGTGCAATTTAGTTCTCCAAGCAAGTCTGTCCTGAGCTACATCTACTGCATCTGGCCACTGCACACCAATTCTAACAAGGTGCTGTTTGACATTGTCTGCCCACCGCATCCTAGGTCTCCCCCTCTTTCTGAGGCCTTTAGGCACACTGTTCATAACCCTATTTCATCATCATCATCCTCAAGCAGCCATGGACTACGGAGGTCCAACCAGACCGTACAATTTAGTTCTCCAAGCAAGTCTGTCCTGAGCTACATCTACTGCATCTGGCCTCTGCACACCAATTCTAACAAGGTCCTGTTTGACATTGTCTGCCCACCGCATCCTAGGTCTCCCCCTCTTTCTGAGGCCTTTAGGCACACTGTTCATAACCCTATTTCATCATCATCATCCTCAAGCAGCCATGGACTACGGAGGTCCAACCAGACCGTGCAATTTAGTTCTCCAAGCAAGTCTGTCCTGAGCTACATCTACTGCATCCGGCCACTGCACACCAATTCTAACAAGTCCTGTTTGACATTGTCTGCCCACCGCATCCTAGGTCTCCCCTTGTTTCTGAGGCCTTTAGGCACACTGTTCATAATCCTATTTCATCATCATCATCCTCAAGCAGCCATGGACTACGGAGGTCCAACCAGACCGTGCAATTTAGTTCTCCAAGCAAGTCTATCCTGAGCTACATCTACTGCATCTGGCCACTGCCCACCAATTCCAACAAGGTGCTGTTTGACATTGTCTGCCCACCGCATCCTAGGTCTCCCCTTCTTTCTGAGGCCTTTAGGCACACTGTTCATAACCCTATTCGCCAATCTATAATTATTCATACGGGCACATAAATGCATGTTTTGAAGCCTCTGACATCGTTAATAGGAAAACATAAAATGCATGTTGTAAAGCCTTTTTTTTATTGTTAATTAAAAAACATAAAATGTATGTTGTGAAGCCCTCTCATATAGGTTAATTAAAACACATAAAAAGCATATTTTGAAGCCCTCTGATATCATTCATTTAAAAACATAAAATGCATGTTTGGAATCTCTCTCATATCGTTATTTAAAAAACATAAAATTCATGTTGTGAAGCTCTCTCATTATCGTTAATTCTGTGGCAAGCAGCTGCTTGAGGGGGTATTTATTTATTTATTTATTTATTTATAAGACACATAAAATGCATGTTGTGAAGTCCTCTCATATCGTTAATTAAAACACATAAAATACATCTTTTGAAGCCTCTCATATCGTTAATAAAAACACATAAAATACATCTTTTGAAGTTCTCTCATTATCGTTAATAAAAACACATAAAAATTTGTAACAAAAGCAGCAATCATACATTTATTGCTACTCAATTTTGAAAATATTTGAAATTAGTGTACCAAAATACTTTATAATATATAATAAGAGTTTTAATTTAAGTTGTTATCAAATAAAAGTTAAGTTGATAATTTAATGGGTAGAAACTAGCAGAATACTTTTTTCGTATTAAAATATATAAAAGAAAAAATAATTATTAAACCATTACTTATAGTTTAAATAAATACATTTGCAAAATTATCTTAATTACATTAATTTATAAGTACTGCAAAGTGTAATAGTAGTTTATCTCAAAGGCTTTTAATATTTACCTTTATAAAGTTTAATTCAAAACTGTATTTAATGATTTTTAATAACTCTATTGGAACGTCTTCATTTTAAGTGTTTACATTTTGCATTCATAGATGGCGCTAACGCCATTAACACTGAACTAACGGAAATCGTTCAGTAGCATAAGCAAACGATTTTGTCATACAGGAAATTATCGGATTTCAATATTATACACTGGAAGTAGGGAATTATAAATTTCTGGAAGCCTATAATGTGTAAAACAGAAAAAAAAATATTTAAAGTTGGTAAAAAGATCTTAAATTTCAAAATGAACTCGTCTTAACTAAAAATTTTATGTTCTTTGGAATATTTATTTCAGAATTTAAAACAAGAAAATTTACGTGTCATTTTCAATGAAAAGATTACTTCGAAGCTGTAAAATTATTAAATATGCATTTAATAAAAAAACTGTGACTGAAACACTTGACTTATAATCTCAAAAATGAATATTTCCTGCATTTAAGAGCCCAAGGCACAATGCAGACTCATTCAGACATTTCTTTATTATTATTTTTCTGTTCGTTTTTTATTTTTAATGGATATATGTTTTTCATTTATATTAAAATAGATATTACTTTTTTTTATAATGAGTCTAAGCCTTAATGTTTTTTAAGAAGTGAATTAACAATTTATAGAAGGATTGTTTTGAAGAATTTTTTGGACGTTCCAATATATTTGTAGTTTGATCAAGTGTTTAGAACATATAATATTTCTTGAATTTAAATATTATATGTTCTAATGTCTGACATTGATTACAATAATTACAGTTTGGAGAATTTATCTTTTTATATAGCGTGGAGTTAATACTAAATTGACTTTTATTCTTAGAATGCCATTTCTTTCTAATTAAAACCATAATCTGAGAATTTGCAAATTAATGATGAAATTTGATGTCTATGTGTATTTCTAGCTGTTGTGCTGTATCAGTCTTGTAATTCCTTTATAATCTTTTTTTTGTTTAATTTTTTATGTATATTATAGTGAAATGGAGTTCTAATACTATAGTTCAAGTCTTGTGCATTTTTTGCTAAAATGTTTACTTTTTCATTATATTTAATGTTAACATGCGCAGGTGTTAGGTATCCATTGTAAGTAGGGGAGGTGGTGGCTCAGTCGATAGCGCGCGAGGCTTGTAATTCTGCAGTTCCCAGGTTCGAGTCCCAGCTGGGTCAACGTTGAGATTTATCTTCGCAAAATTCCCCGCCCTGCCAACGGTCAGTAAGGGACACCGATGGGCTTGGAAAGGCCGTCGTCCGCCGGATGGGAGGTTAAACCGTGGCCCCGTGCACGTTAAAGAACACACTGGATGGCCTTGACGGGAGGCTACCATCTGTCTCCCAACAGCTGTTTTACTTCTGAACGGTACTTTTTTGCACACCATGGGCTAAATGACCAGGTCACAAGGACCCACTGGAACAACTGTTGGGAGACAGATAGTAGCCTAACGTCAAGGCCATCCAGCATATTCTTTAACGTTAGGTTGTTTTACCTCTGAGCGGCACTTTTTTGCACACAATGGGCTAAATGGCCAGGTCACATAGACTCCGAAGGCTCAGAGAAGGTGGGGGGAGGGGACCCACTGGAACAGCTGTTGGGAGACAGATGGTAGCCTCCCGTCAAGGCCATCCAGCATGTTCTTTAACGTTGGGTTGTTTTACCTCTGAGCGGCACTTTTTTGCACACAATGGGCTAAATGGCCAGGTCACATAGACTCCGAAGGCTCAGAGAAGGTGGGGGGAGGGGACCCACTGGAACAGCTGTTGGGAGACAGATGGTAGCCTCCCGTCAAGGCCATCCAGCGTGTTCTTTAACGTGCACAGGGTATGGCTCTCCCGCACACGGGGCCACGGCTTAACGTCCCATCCGAGGACGGCGGCCTTTCCAAGCCCATCGGTGTCCCCTACTGACCGTGAGGCAGGGCGGGGAATTTTGTGGAGATAAATCTCAACGCTGACCCAGCTGGGACTCGAACCTGGGAACTACAGATTACGAGCCTGGCGCGCTACCGACTGAGCCACCCCCGCCCCTTACTGGAAGAGAGTTTCACATGCTTATTAATTAATGCCAAACTACTATTAATTTCTAATGGCTATTGTTATATTCAGTGGTATATAACAGAGTTTTTTTTGGGGGGGAGGTATGAGGATTATAATCCCTTCTTGAGGTTGGTTGGTGTTTTACTTTTCAGTAGCACTTTTTTGCACACAATGGGCTAAATGGCCAGGTTACAAGAACCCCAAGGACTCAGAGAAGGTTAGGGGCCAACTGGACAGCTGTTAGGATAGATGACAGCCTCCAGTCAAGGCCGTCAAGAGAGTTCTTTAAAATGCGCAGTGTATGGCTCTCCTCCCACATATAGGGCCACAGCGTAATGTTATGTCTGACAGATGGTGGCCTTTTAAAGCCCATCGGTGTCCTCAACTGACCAAAGACAAGGTGGGCAGTTTCACAGAGATAAATCTCAATGCTTGCTCAAGTGGACTTTAACCTGGGAACTGCAGATTATGAGCCTAGCGTGCTATCAATTGATCCCAATTGATCCCCCTGAGGAATGAATAACATTTTTTTCCTTCAGGATAATAGCAATCACTGGAAATCTGAGAGTAAAACATGGCAAATCCGCTCCCCCTACTGGATTGTAATATTGTAGATCGTATAATCATATTCGATGTAGTGGGTAATAATTACACCCCTAACTATCTCCATCATAAAGATATGCCTATTTGGCATGAGTAAGAACAAAATATATAAGTAAACCACCCTTAGGTGGGCCCCTAAGGGCAAACATAAGAAAAGCTAAAAATAGCAGTAAAATTGTATAAGAAACCTAAAACGGGTAGGTCTCCTCAGAGAACGCTACCGTTTTAGACCTCTTGTACTTGTTCAAAGCAGTATGATCGTAAAGAATCAGAGAAGAATTAATTTCATTGGGATTATTGCTTACACCCTCCAAAAAATCGTTTTGAGGTGCGTTTTATATGTGTATATATATGGTCGATGCCCAGGTCTTTATGGAGTTGTCTGTTAGTGACAAACTAAGGGGCATCGACCGCAGTTCTCAAAATCTTGTTCTGTAAGACCTGAATCTTACGAATATTGGTGGGTGTAGTATTCGCCCATATGGGTGAAGGTTAGAGAATCACCGGTCTGATGATCATATCATAGAGTAAAAGCTTATCATCAATCATTAAAAGTTTTGGATTTATGTTTGATATTTAAATCTTTAAAAATTATATATTTAAAAATATAGCGGTAGTAATGAAAAATATATAAATCCATATTCACCTCAAATTTTTTGGTTTCAAAAAATAAACGAAAAATATATGCTAACATTCACCAAAAATGATTTTATTTTTCCAGTTACGTAATACTCTCAATAAATGCCCTGATTAAAGCAACCGATAGCACCCCCAGGGCCTAAAAAAAATTAAGGAATTTACATCCATAAATCAAATAACGAACGGTCTGATCAAATACCGATAACAAAATATGTGATATAGTCTCTCAAAAATTGGTGCGACGTTCAACTACTAGTTAATAACCTCCCAGACCTGCAACCAGGTTCTACCCTGTTACAACAAATAATGCACGGGGGGGGGGGGGCACAAACACGTCGCGCGCGCCCTGAGGGTATCATATGGGGGGAAGCGGGGAATACAGCCACCTCTCCCGCGAATTTCCGTCACCAGGAATGATATATTGGCCCTTGTCTTCAATTAAGTAGGAATTGAAGAATGCTCAAACCTTCAGGGCTCGAAGTTGCTATCAAACAAAATCTCCTATGACAGAAGGCCATACAACTAACTTATGACGTCACCATAAATAAAATAATAAATAAATACCCCCTCAAGCAGCTGCTTGCCACAGAGGTCTGACAGATAGACGTTCCTAAAAAAAATCTAGACATTTATTTCTATCGTTATCACTGGTGCACTTTTATATTTACCTTTATACTGATGCTTATTTATTAATATAAAGGGAATGGATAGTAAAAGTGGAAACAGTTTCATGTTATCACAATAGAAATTCACATTCAGAGCTCAATTCTGCAGTATAATTCGAAACGAAAAATATGTCTAAAGAAAAATTAAAGATCCGAATCAAATATATCTAAATATTTATTTTAAATGATAATGTTGTATTGAAGGTTGGGGAAGTGAACCCACTGGAACAGCTGTTGGGAAACATATGACAGTCTCTCGTCAAGGCCATCCAAGTGTGTTCTTTAACGTGCACAGAGTTATTTTACCCCTGAGCGGCACTTTTTTGCACACCATGGGCTAAATGGCCAGGTCACATGGACCCTGAAGGCTCAGAGAAGGTTGGGAGAGAGGACCCACTGGAACAGCTGTTGGGAGACAGATGGTAGCCTCCCGTCAAGGCCATCCAGCGTGTTTTTTAACGATGGGTTGTTTTACATCTGAGCGGCACTTTTTTGCACACCATGGGATAAATGGCCAGGTCACATGGACCCTGAAGGCTCAGAGAAGGTTGGGGGAGAGGACCCACTGGAACAGCTGTTGGGAGACAGATGGTAGCCTCCCGTCAAGGCCATCCAGCGTGTTTTTTAACGATGGGTTGTTTTACATCTGAGCGGCACTTTTTTGCACACCATGGGATAAATGGCCAGGTCACATGGACCCTGAAGGCTCAGAGAAGGTTGGGAGAGAGGACCCACTGGAGCAGCTGTTGGGAGACAGATGGTAGCCTCCCGTCAAGGCCATCCAGCGTGTTTTTTAACGATGGGTTGTTTTACATCTGAGTGGCACTTTTTTGCACACCATGGGATAAATGGCCAGGTCAAATGGACCCTGAAGGCTCAGAGAAGGTTGGGGGAGAGGACCCACTGGAACAGCTGTTGGGAGACAGATGGTAGCCTCCCGTCAAGGCCATTCAGTGTGTTCCTTAACATTGGATTGTTTTACCTCTGAGTGGCACTCTTTTGCACACCATGGGTTAAATGGCCAGGTCACCAGGACCCCGAAGGCTTAGAGGTTGGGGGAGGAGTCCTACTGGAACAGTTGTTGGGAGACAGATGGTAGCCTCCCGTCAAGGCCATCCAGCGTGTTCTTTAACGTTGGGTTGTTTCACATCTGAGCGGCACTTTTTTGCACACCATGGGCTAAATGGCCAGGTCACAAGGACCCCGAAGGCTCAGAGAAGGTTTGGGGAGGGGACCCACTGGAACAGCTGTTGGGAGACAGATAGTAACCTCCCATCAAGGCCATCCAGCGTGTTCTTTAACGTTGGGTTGTTTTACCTCTGAGCGGCACTTTTTTTGCACACCATGGGCTAATGGCCAGGTCACATGGACGCCGAAGGCTCAGAAATAGTTAACTTGAAAAAAATTTGTGATGTTAAAGAAAAATTATTTCAGTCGTTGATGAAAAAGTGATGTTTTTATTTGGAAACTCATCATTTGGTCGGTTTTCTTTTTTTTATTCTCCTTCATTTTATGTACTACTGATGTAATCTAGATCATATCTGTAAAACCATATATGTACAGTCACTCAAAAAAGTATCCGAACACTATGGTTGATTACAGAATTCAGAAAAAATTCCTGCCAACGATTTTTTTTTCAGAAATTAGTGATCTGGCACGAAGTAGACACGAAGGTAGCCAGATCACTAATTTCTATAAAAGTAGATGCCAGATATTTTTTTCTGAATTCTGTAATCAACCATAGTGTTCGGATACTTTTTTGAGCGACTGTACATTCCCACTGATAAGCTTCGGCTTAGTGGGATTTTTTATGTAAAATAATTATAGATAATACTTATTGAAAATAAATTTGAAAATAAATATGAATTTACCCTTTAGAAAGAAGGGGTGGCAATATCTCCCCCAACGGAGAGACTTGGTCGCAAACAATCCCAGGGCGAAGTATTTTGTTTCTTTAACGTGAACGCTGTATGGCTCTCCCGCAAACGGCGTGACGTCACATCCGATGGACGGCGGTCTCTTTAAGCCTAACTGTGTCCCCTACTGACTGTGGGCAGAACGAGAAATTCAGCGGAGATAAATCTCAACGGTGTTAACCCAACACAACATACCTCGATTTACTTTGAAAATCATCTCTGCAAAGCTTCCCATCCTGCACTCTGTCAGTAAGGGACACCAATGGGATTGGAAAGGCAGCCGTCCACAGGATGGGACGTTAATCCGTGGCACCGTGTGCGGGACAGCATATCCTGTGCACGTTAAAGTACACAATGGATGGCCTTGACGTATGTATTCATCTAATTCGCCTCCTAACAACTGTTCCAGTGGGTCCCCTCTCTCCAACCTCCACTGAGCCATCGGGGTCCTTGTGACCTGGCCATTTAGCACATTGTGTGCAAAAAAGTTCCACTTAGGCGTAAAACAACCCAACGTTAAAGAACACGCTGGATGGCCTTGACAGGAGGCTACCATCTGTCTCCCAACAGCTGTCCCAGTGTCCCCTCCCCCAACCTTCGGGGTCCTTGTGATCTGGCCATTTAGCACATTGTGTGCAAAAAAAGTGCACCTCAGAGGTAAAACAACAAAACGTTAAAGAACATGCTGGATGGCCTTGACAGGAGGCTACCATCTGTCTCCCAACAGCTGTCGCAGTGGGTCCCCTCCCCCAACCTTCTCTGACCCTTCGGGGTCCTTGTGACCTTCCCATTTAGCCCATGATATGCAAAAAAAGTGCCCCTCAGAGGTAAAACAACCCAACGTTAAAGAACATGCTGGATGGCCTTGACAGGAGGCTACCATCTGTCTCCCAACAGCTGTCCCAGTAGGTCCCCTCCCCCAACCTTCGGGGTCCATGTGACCTGGCCATTTAGCCCATTGTGTTCGAGAAAAGTGACGTTCGGAGGTACAAAAACATAACGTTAAAGAACACGCTGGGTAACCTTGACTGGAGGCTAATATGTCTCCCAACAGCTGTTCCAGTGGGTCCCCTCCCCCAACCTTCTCTGAGCCTTCGGGGTCCTTGTGACCTGGCCATTTAGCCCATGGTGTGCAAAAAAGTGCCGCTCAGAGGTAAAACAAGCCAACTATAAAGAACACGCTGGATGGCCTTGACGGGAGGCTATCATCTGTCTCCCAACAGCTGTTCCAGTGGGTCCCCTCCCCCAACCTTCGGGGTCCTTGTGACCTGGCCATTTAGCACATTGTGTGCACAAAAAGTATCGCTCAGAAGTAAAACAACTCAACGTTAAAGAACACGCTGGATGGCCTTGACGGGAGGCTACCATCTGTCTCCCAACAACTGTTCCAGTGGGTCCCCTCCCCCAACCTTCTCTGACCCTTCGGGGTCCTTGTGACCTGGCCATTTAGCCCATGGTGTGCAAAAGAAGTGCCGCTCAGTGGTAAAACAACCCAACACAGACGACTAATGCAATGATGACTCACATGATTGATCATCATCCGCTGAATTTAGTTCAGAGACAGTGGGCCACTCTAGTTTCCCCTCAAAAGCACCTCACTTCTGAAACCTCGTAAATTATCTTCACCACCCTATTGTAACAACTTAAATATACCTATTCGAGACACGAGACAGACAGCAAAAGGGAATACGCGAGCCAAGAATAAACACGAAAATCACCCCAGCTATAAATATTCGCAGCCATCAGGTGAATATAAATTTTTGCATACTTGGATTTTTCACTGTAAAGATTTAGATTAAGGTTTGGCTATAATTGGGAGTAATTTAACTAGAATGTGCATTTGTAGACAGAGATATATTTTTCAATCTTAATTTATTATGTTTTTATTTGTCCACTTTTATTTTTCCCCCACGTGCTCCAGCATATAAATGAACTCAGTGGAAGTCCAAGTTGCCGCCTAGCACTTGGTTCATTTGCAATTCTGTTGCCCATTTATCACAATGTTTGGATAAGCTTAGCTGCATATCTTACTCTTTATTCTACTCTATGGTAATCGAGGGTGGATGCTTTGCAGTGAAGTTAATTAACTGAGCACACATCAGAGGTATCTTTATGATATGCGTATTTATAAAGCGCCTCTTTCTAAAAGTTCTGTCTAGAAGATGGGTTATAATATTTTGTTGTATGTCAGGTACAGATCTTTGTTTAGATTGGGATGGATGTTTTTACCTCTGAGCGGTACTTTTTTGGACACAATGGGCTAAATAGCCAGGTCACAAGGACCCCGAGGGCTCAGAGAAGTTGGGGGAGGGGACCAACTGGAACAGCTGTTGCGAGACATAGTATAGCCTCCCATTAAGGCCATCCAGTGTGTTCTTTAAAGTTGGGTTGTTTTACCTCTGAGCGGCACTTTTTTGCACACCATGGGCTAAATGGCCAGGTTGGGTTGGGTTGTTTCACCTCTGAGCGACACTTTTTGCACACAATGGGCTAAATGGCCAGGTCACAAGGACCCCGAAGGCTGAGAGAAGGTTGGGGGAGAGGACCCACTGGAACAGCTGTTGGGAGACAGATGGTAGCCTTCCGTCAAGGCCATCCAGCGTGTTCTTTAACGTGCACAGGGTATGGCTCTCCCGCACACGGGACCACGGCTTAACGTACCCTGCGACGGACGACGGCCTTTCCAGTCCCATCGGTGTCCCCTACTGACCGTGGGCAGGGCGGGGAGTTTTGCGGAGATAAATCTCAACGCTGACCCAGTTGGGACTCGAACCTGGGAACTGCAGATCACATGGCTGGTGCGCTGCCGGTAAGCCCCCACCCCAAGAAGTCACGATTCAGAGTCTACTCATCACTGACACAAATCATCATCAATCATCAACATAACATTTCCACCTGTTCTTTAAACAGTCTGGATTCACATAACTCATACATCACAGAACCTTTAACGAGCAGTACAATCCCTTACGGAAACGCCCACATTACAAACGTGACGTATCCCACATGAGAACTTCCGGTAATTTCCTCATCACTCTACAGAGCTTATTTCTGTGTCTTCATTTAAGCGTCCAATAAAACGCCTACACCCAGTAAAGAAAACTAAATCAAGGCATAAACCTCAGCCACTTTTTCGATATAATATCACCCTCTGTTATGGAATTAATCCAATATTTTTAGACACGATACTGCCTCCACATCAGAGGCAATTTTTGAATATAAAAAAAAAAACTTAGTAATAATTGGATTGACCTTCGTTTAGGACAAAACACTGTCTTGTTTGAAGACAGGAATGGGCCTCACAATGACCTTTAAGGTCAACGATAATCTTTATTTATATCCTTGTGTCTTCCATTAATCGTACGGAGACAAAAGATTTTTTTTTGTTAAATTTTATTTCCAAGATAAATTTACCTTGCAAACGTTGTTGTATCTTGATGCATGATAGAGAATCTTTTAGGGATTGTGTTAGTCGGTTGTTGTGTTGCTTACCACTATACAGGGTGAATCTGAAAAAGTGGGCAAAACTTTACCGGGTGGTAGAACGCAGCTATACGAGCAATATTCGTCATAGAAAGTATGGGCGGAACGCAAACGGCGAGCCGCTAGGTGACGTTGGAAATGGTATAAAAGGGTGCCTAGTGTCTTCGCAAATGTGCGTCAGTCCCTATCCCGCAGGTGTGAAGCCTGCATTACAGCTGGCGGCAGCTCTTTTGAGCAATTTCTTTGAGCATGTACCTCAATTACATTCCTGTTAATAAAATGTTTTCTGAAGTATCTCCTCTCCTTCTTGTGTTCATTCTTTAAATGTGACAGTGGAAAACTACCTTTTAACTTCTCACCGCTTGCGTTCCGACCATACATTCTATGACGAATATTGCTCGTATAGCTGCGTTCTACCACCCCGTAAAGTTTTGCCCACTTTTTCAGATTCACCCTGTATACACTTCACTATATACACTTTTGTTTATATAGTGGGCTAAATGTCCAGGTCACAAAGGGTTCAGAGAAGGTTGGACAGGTGTTGGAATATACTTGGTAACCTCAAACCAAGGCCATTCAGCGTGTTTTTTAAAGTGCATATTGTATGACTCTCTGGTTGGGTTGTTATAACTCTGAGCGCACTTTTTGCACACAATGGTTTAAATGGGCAGGTCACAAAGACCCCCAGGGCTCAGAGATTGTTATGGGGAGGGACCCACTGAACAGCTATTATGATACAGATGTTAGCCTCCCGTCAAGGTAATCCAACGTATTCTTTAAAGTTCACAGGCTATGACACTCTTTTGCAGTGGGCGGGGTGGCTCAGTCGGTAGCGCGCCAGGCTCGTAATCTGCAGTTTCCAGGTTCGAGTCCCAGCTGGGTCGGCTTTTAGATTTATCTCCGCAAAATTCCCCGCCCTACCGACGGTCAGTAGGGGACACCGATGGGCTTGGAAAAGGCCGCCGTCCGTCGGATGGGACGTTAAGCCGTGGCCCCGTGTGCGGGAGAGACATACCCTGTGCACGTTAAAGAACAAGCTGGATGGCCTTGACGGGAGGCTACCATCTGTCTCCCAACAGCAGTTCCAGTGGGTCCTCTCCCCCAACCTTCTCTGAGCCTTCTGGGTCCTTGTGACCTGCCTATTTAGCCCATGGTGTGCAAAAAAGTGCCGCTCAGAGGTAAAACAACCCAACGTTAAAGAACACGCTGAATGGCCTTGACGGGAGGTTACCATCTGTCTCCCAACAGCCGTTCCAGTGGGTCCCCTCCCCCAACCTTCTCTGAGCCTTCGGAGTCCTTGTGACCTGGCTATTTAGCCCATGGTGTGCAAAAAAGTGCCGCTCAGAGGCAAAACAACCCAACGTTAAAGAACACGCTGGATGGCCTTGACGGGAGGCTACCATCTGTCTCCCAATAGCTGTTCCAGTGGGTCCCCTCCCCCAACATTCTCTGAGACTTCGGGGGTCCTTGTGACCTGGTCATTTAGCCCATGGTGTGCAAAAAAGTGTCGCTCAGAGTAAAACAACCCAACGTTAAAGAACACGTTGGATGGCCTTGACGGGAGGCTACCATCTGTCTCCCAACAGCTGTTCCAGTTGGTCCCCTCCCCCAACCTTCTCTGAGCCTTCGGGGTCCATGTGACCTGGCCATTTAGCCCATGGTGTGCAAAAAAGTGCCGCTCAGAGGTAAAACAACCCAACGTTAAAGAACACGCTGGATGGCCTTGACGGGAGGCTACCATCTGTCTCCCAACAGCTGTTCCAGTGGGTCCCCTCCCCCAACATTCTCTGAGACTTCGGGGGTCCTTGTGACCTGGTCATTTAGCCCATGGTGAGCAAAAAAGTGTCGCTCAGAGTAAAACAACCCAACGTTAAAGAACACGCTGGATGGCCTTGACGGGAGGCTACCATCTGTCTCCCAACAGCTGTTCCAGTGGGTCCCCTCCCCCAACCTTCTGTGAGCCTTCGGGACCATTGTGACCTGGCCATTTAGCCCATGGTGTGCAAAAAAGTGTCGCTCAGAGAAAATACAATCTTACCGAAATAAAAAAAAATCAATCCAACTGTCATCTTCGAAATCATTGCAACAACTTCATCAGATGCTATATTGTAACTTAACACATTCCAAACATGTTACAAGCATTCTTATTGTTTCTTATAGACATTGATAAGTATGCATTGACAGTTCATTTATTTAATCGCTTTTTAATCATCCGTTTTATTTACTTTTTTTCATCTCATTAATTCGTCTCAACGGCTTCATTGACGTGTCTACCACTCTTAGTGGATATTTCTATGTCTGGTTTATGGGCTTTTTGCGTGCTTTAAGTGTTATTGAGGCAGGATTGTGACGCATCAGATTAGGGTTAATGCATTCATTAAATCAGAAAAAAATACAGAGATAAAAAGATTTGGAGAATTTGATATGGGAAGAGTGTGTCTATCTGTCAAAAGCCTATAATTTGTTTCAGTGACATCTTTATATAGAAAAAGCCAGTGGGGGGGGGGAGCAAGAGGGTTACATCAACATGTCTTTGGGAATGCTGGTAAAGATAGACAAAAAATTATTATTATATATTTCATGTATTTTTAAGAAATTATTTTACAGATCTTTAAAACGGTAAGGTTGGGTTGTTTCACCTCTGAGCGGCACTTTTTTTGTACACCATGGGCTAAATGGCCAGGTCACAAGGATCCCGAAGTCTCAGAGAAGGTTGGAGGAGAGACCCACTGGAACAGCTGTTGGGAGACAGATGGTAGCCTCCAGTCAAGGCCATCCAGTGGGTTCATTAATGTTGGGTTGTTTCACCTCTGAGCGGCACTTTTTTGCACACAATGGGCTAAATGGCCAGGTCACAAGGACCCCGAAGGCTCAGAGAAGGTTGAGGGAGGGGACCCACTAGAACAGCTGTTGGGAGACAGATGGTAGCCTCCCGTCAAGGCCATCCAGCGTGTTCTTCAACGTTGGGTTGTTTTACCTCTGAGTAGCACTTTTTTGCACACCATGGGCTAAATGGCCAGGTCACAAGGACCCCGACGGCTCAGAGAAGGTTGGGGGAGGGGACCCACTGGAACAGCTGTTGGGAGACAGATGGTAGCCTCCCGTCAAGGCCATCCAGCGTGTTCTTTAACGTTGGGTTGTTTTACCTCTGAGCGGCACTTTTTTGTACACCATGGGCTAAATGGCTAGGTCACAAGGACCCCGAAGGCTCAGAGAAGGTTGGGGGAGGGGACCCACTGGAACACCTGTTGGGAGACAGATGGTAGTCTCCCGTCAAGGCCATCCAGCGTGTTCTTTAATGTGCACAGGGTAGTGTTCTCCCGAACACTGGGCCACGGTTAACGTCCCATCCGACGGACGGCGGCCTTTCCAAGCCCATCGGTGTCCACTACTAACCGTGGGCAGCGCGGGGAATTTTGCGGAGATAAATCTCAACGTTGACCCAGCTGGGACTCGAACCTGGGAACTACAGATTACGAGCATGGCGCGCTACCGACTGAGCCATCCCCGCCCCACTAAGAAAGAAGTGTGAGAGCAGTGCACGTGATAAAAATTGAATTGTGACAGTCCTGAAGTAGTAGAAAAGCTAAAAAAAAAGTATGGGAGTCTCTGACAGTCCAGCAGAAGTGCAAAATGATAAAAAAAAATTAATTGTGACTGTCTTTAACAAGTGCAAAGTTAAAAAAAAAGTGTGACAGTCTCTGAGAGTCTTACAGGAATGAAAACTGAAAAAAAAAAAGAATTTTGAAAGTGCTGATAAAGAGAAATGTTAGAAACGTGCGAGTTCTTGACGTCCTTGATACAAAATGAATTGCGAAAATAAATTCCTGAAGAAGTGAAAAGTTCGATATGTGACAGTACTTGACAGTTCTGCACAAGTAGAAATGATAAAAAAGAACTGTGTCAATCTTGAACAATTGAAGGGTTAAAAAATGAAATGATACTAAAATTGAAGGGTTAAAATGAAATGATAATATATGAATTATACCTTGATACTTACGCATAAATGAAAATTGATTAAAATAAAAATGTAAATTCTGACATTCCAGAGCAAGTGAAAATTTAAAAACGAAGTGGGACTGTCCGGCACATGTGAAAAATAATAAAACATTTGTGAGAGTTCTGAACAGGTGAAAAGTTAAAATTGAAACGGGACAGTCCTTGACAGTCCTGCACAAGTGAAAAATGATAAAATAATGAATTGTGAAAGTCCTGAGAAAGTGAAGGGTAAAAATGAAGTGTGACCGTCCTTTACAGTCCTGAACAACTAAAAAGTTAAAAATTAAATGGGACAGTCCTTGACAGTCCTGCACAAGTGAAAAATGATAAAATAATGAATTGTGAAAGTCCTGAGAAAGTGAAGGGTAAAAATGAAGTGTGACCGTCCTTTACAGTCCTGAACAAATGAAAAGTTAAAAATTAAATGGGACAGTCCTTGACAGTCCTGCACAAGTGAAAAATGATAAAATAATGAATTGTCAAAGTCCTGAGAAAGTGAAGGGTAAAAATGAAGTGTGACCGTCCTTTACAGTCCTGAACAAGTGAAAAGTTAAAAATTAAATGGGACAGTCCTTGACAGTGCTGCACAAGTGAAAAATGATCAAATAATGAATTGTGAAAGTCCTGAGAAAGTGAAGGGTAAAAATGAAGTGTGACCGTCCTTTACAGTCCTGAACAAGTGAAAAGTTAAAAATTAAATGGGTCAGTCCTTGACAGTCCTGCACAAGTGAAAAATGATAAAATAATGAATTGTGAAAGTCCTGAGAAAGTGAAGGGTAAAAATGAAGTGTGACCGTCCTTTACAGTCCTGAACAAATGAAAAGTTAAAAATTAAATGGGACAGTCCTTGACAGTCCTGCACAAGTGAAAAATGATAAAATAATGAATTGTGAAAGTCCTGAGAAAGTGAAGGGTAAAAATGAAGTGTGACCGTCCTTTACAGTCCTGAACAAGTGAAAAGTTAAAAATTAAATGGGACAGTCCTTGACAGTCCTGCACAAGTGAAAAATGATAAAATAATGAATTGTGAAAGTCCTGAGAAAGTGAAGGGTAAAAATGAAGTGTGACCGTCCTTTACAGTCCTGAACAAGTGAAAAGTTAAAAATTAAATGGGACAGTCCTTGACAGTCCTGCACAAGTGAAAAATGATAAAATAATGAATTGTGAAAGTCCTGAGAAAGTGAAGGGTAAAAATGAAGTGTGACCGTCCTTTACAGTCCTGAACAAGTGAAAAGTTAAAAATTAAATGGGACAGTCCTTGACAGTCCTGCACAAGTGAAAAATGATAAAATAATGAATTGTGAAAGTCCTGAGAAAGTGAAGGGTAAAAATGAAGTGTGACCGTCCTTTACAGTCCTGAACAAATGAAAAGTTAAAAATTAAATGGGACAGTCCTTGACAGTCCTGCACAAGTGAAAAATGATAAAATAATGAATTGTGAAAGTCCTGAGAAAGTGAAGGGTAAAAATGAAGTGTGACCGTCCTTTACAGTCCTGAACAAGTGAAAAGTTAAAAATTAAATGGGACAGTCCTTGACAGTCCTGCACAAGTGAAAAATGATAAAATAATGAATTGTGAAAGTCCTGAGAAAGTGAAGGGTAAAAATGAAGTGTGACCGTCCTTTACAGTCCTGAACAAATGAAAAGTTAAAAATTAAATGGGACAGTCCTTGACAGTCCTGCACAAGTGAAAAATGATAAAATAATGAATTGTGAAAGTCCTGAGAAAGTGAAGGGTAAAAATGAAGTGTGACCGTCCTTTACAGTCCTGAACAAGTGAAAAGTTAAATGAAATTAATAGTCCAGCATAAGTGATAAAAAGGGAATTGACATCCTGAAGAAATGTCAAGGTAAAAAAAGAACTGTGACATTCCTTGATAGACCTGCACAATTGAAAAATAATAAAAATGAATTGTGGCAATCCTGAACAAATTAAAATTTAAAAAAGAAATATGACAGTCCTTCAGAGGTGAAGAATGATAAAAAAAAAATGAATTGTAGCAAGTGAAAAATCACAAGAAATAGTTTGTGGCAGTCCTGAAGAAAATTTGAAAAGAATTGTGACAGTCCTGAAGAAGTGAAAATTTGAAAAGAATTGTGACAGTCTTTAAGAGTCCTGCAGAAGTGAAAAGTGATATAAAATGCATTGTGACATTCCTGAACAAATGAAAAGTAAAAAAAGTGACAGTCGTGAAAAAACGAAAAATTAAAAAAGAAATGTGACAGTCCTTGAGTGTCTTGTACAAGTGAAAGTGATATAATTGTGCTAGATAGTCACTGGAAGGATAGCTATTCACCAATCCCCTGTGATGATGCATAGAACCGGCCAGGCCTAGCACCTAATGTCCGATCCCGCCTTCTCGTGGTGCAGACCGTTAGTACCTTTCAAAATAGATACTCTCTTGTGGAAGTGAACGGAAGGGGAGGGCTGCCAGATTAGTGTGGCCTACTGATCTGGACAACTATGGCTACTTTTCTTTTTTTTTCTACCCTGCTGAGGAGTGGTCAACCACACAGGGTCCTGGTGCTGACCATATAAACCCACTGGACTGGACAGATATATGGCTCTGAGCTTGATTATGGATCCTGATTTTGCTGCACTGGTGGGCTTCTGTGGAGGGAAAATCTTCCGCTGTGTTTTCTGCTTGTTTGTGGGTTGACAGCCCCAAGTGAATAGATTCACAGAATATGTTTATCAGCTGGTGGATAATCCTGAACAGAGGTCATCGCAGGCACCAGAACTCTTTGCTTCTATTGGCATCGTCAAATTCTACATTGGAGGAAGTCTTCCAGTGTAGATGGCTTCAGCCTTTAGTGGTGGGGGAACGGGTCTTTGCCCCATGTCTGCGATTAGGGGGCCGTTTGATATTGTCGATATTCCCTCTCTCAATAAACATAGTTTCTTTAAACATCCCACTAACCATTTTCTCTCCATAGGTAGTTGGAATGTGAGGACTCTGCACAGAGCTTATTCTCTTGATGACACAGACTCTGCACAGAGAGCTGAGTCTCTGTGCAGAGTCCTGTGTAGTGTTGGTAGCTTACACACACAAGAATTCCACCATTATAATTTAGATATTCTCGGCTTGCAAGAGACCAGATGGACAGATAAAGGTCAGATTCTTAAAAATAATCTTAAATTTCTCTTTTCAGGGAGGGAGGACAATAAGCATCACCAAGGCGTGGGTCTACTTCTCATCAGACACGCTAGTGATGCTCTTCTGGGATATGAGTGCATTAATGAAAGGTTTCTTACACCAAAATTTCAGACAAGCGTTAAAGACTTGAATGTTATCTGCTGTTATGCCCCCACTGAGGATGCCGATGAGGATGAGAAGGATAGGTTTTATGGACAACTTCAGGATATTTTGAATTCGGTCATGAAAGGAGATATTACCCTTGTTCTAGGTGACTTCAATGCCAAAGTTGGTACTGACTCTGACCTTTGGGGAGGAGTAATAGGCCCTTTTGGTATTGGTAGCTGCAATGGCAATGGGCAACGTCTCCTACAGGTAAGTAAACTCAATGGATTCAGAATAACTATCAGTTATTACAAACACCGCGACATACATAAGTACACATGAGTTTCACCTGATGGGCTGCATAAGAATATGATTGATTATATATTAATTAACAGCAAATGGGCTAGTTCCGTTAGGAATACCAGGTCGTATAGGGGAGCTGAAATTAAATCTGACCATTACCTTGTTAAAAGTGTCTTGCAACTTAAACTTAAAAAGTGTTGTGCTAGGGTTAAAAAATTTACTTTTAATACTGACCCAGTTATAGCCAAAGCTTATCATGATAGGTTACTTAATCATTATGACAGTCATGGTATGCTTACTACTGAAGTTGAGGAAGAATGGGATCATTTTAAACAGGCTTTTTTGGACACTAACAGTACTCTTTTAGGAAAACAGGAGCAGAGGAGGCAGAATTATCTGAGAGATAAGGCATTTGAGCTTATATCGGAAAGAAAGAACTGCAGGAATGTTCTTAATCAATACCCTACTAGTCCTAATAGAAAGCATTACAGAGAGCTTAATAAACGTGTAAAGGATCAGTTAGCTGCTGATAAGAATCTTTGGCTTGATGGCTTGGCTGACAAAGCCGAGGAAGCAGTTAGACAGCAGAACAGCAGAGAGCTGTACCCAGATAGTTAATGTTTTGTGTGGTAGAAAACGAACAGGTAGGTATACAGGGATTGAAGGATAAACAAGGTAAGGTTATAGAAGGTGAGGATTCTGTCATGGCTAGGTGGGCTGAGCATTTCAGTGATGTTCTAAACAATGTGGTTAGTTCTACTCCCATTGTTTGCAATTATGATAAATGCATTGGTAGCTTTAATGTTGGCCCTATAACACAATCTGAAGTTTTTTTGGCTATTTCTAAACTTAAACTACATAAATCCCCAGGGGTAGATGAAATTACTACCGAAATGCTTAGAGTTGGGAATGTTTCGGTTACTACTTGGATGACCGAAATTCTGAATATCTTTTATGATAAAGGCATGGTTCCTAAGGATTTTACCAGAGCTATTGTTATCCCTATTTTCAAAAAAAGGTGATTGCAGTTCTGGTGATAACTATAGGGGTATTAGCCTACTCTCTGTTCCAGGTAAAGTTCTTTCCATGATTGTGCTTAATAGAATTAAGAATCTGGTTGACAGTCAGTTGCGTGATGAGCAATGTGGATTCAGAAGTGGTAGGGGATGTGTGGATCAGATATTTTCACTTAGGCAGATTCTTGAGAAATGTTTAGAGTTTCAGAAACCTTTGGTTGCTAGCTTTGTTGATTTCAAAAAGGCATTCGATTCTGTTGATCGTCATAATTTGTGGTTCATTGTGAAATCATATGGTATACCAGACAAGTTAGTTAACATAATGAAAGCTCTCTATAATAACACAGTAGTGTGTGAGAGTTGGTAAGGCTTGTAACAATTGTTTTAGCATTACTTCTGGTGTTCGACAAGGGTGCATTTTGTCTCCTTTTCTCTTTAGCTTGGTTATTGATTATGTTATGCGAAATTCACTTCAAGGGAAAGATTTTGGCCTTAAATGGACTGGAGATACGAAAATTTCTGATTTAGATTATGCTGATGATTTCCCCTTTTAGCAAATGATGTTGATGAGATGAACTCTTTCATTCGAGCTGTTGATGAGACTGGTAGTAGAGTAGGTTTGGTTATAAACAGAGAGAAAACTAAAGTGATGAAAATTGGTCAGACAGGTTGTGATTCAGTTAATCTCAATGGTTGCAGTCTTGAGCAGGTGTCACAGTTTAATTATCTTGGGAGCTACATAACAGACATTGGTGATGTGCGGCATGAGATTAACAGACGAATAGGGATTGCTGCCAGGACTTTTAAGAATCTATTGAGAGTGTGGAGAAATAGGCGTATACACCTAAAGACTAAACTTAGACTGTATAATAGTTTGGTTCTTTCTAGGGTTAGTTATGGTAGTGAAACTTGGACACTTTGTAAACAAGATAACAGGAAACTAGATGTTTTTGATTCCAGATGCTTACGCAGTATCTTGGGCATTAGGTGGTTCAACTTTGTAACTAATGATGAGGTTAGGCAAAGGAGTCTGCAACCTCCTTTAAGCAGCATATTGTGCAGAGAGAGACTCCGTTGGTTTGCCCATGTTGCCCGTATGGATAATTATAGATTGGCGAATAGGGTTATGAACAGTGTGCCTAAAGGCCTCAGAAAGAGGGGGAGACCTAGGATGCGGTGGGCAGACAATGTCAAACAGGACCTAGTTAGAATTGGTGTGCAGTGGCCAGATGCAGTAGATGTAGCTCAGGACAGATATGCTTGGAGAATTAAACTGCACGGTCTGGTTGGACCTCTGTAGCCAATGGCTGCTTGAGGATGATGATGATGATGAATAGGGTTATGAACAGTGTGCCTAAAGGCCTCAGAAAGAAGGGGAGACCTAGGATGCGGTGGGCAGACAATGTCAAACAGGACCTTGTTAGAATTGGTGTGCAGTGGCCGGATGCAGCAGATGTAGTTCAGGACAGAGTTGCTTGGAGAACTAAATTGCACGGTCTGGTTGGACCTCCGTAGCCCATGACTGCTTGAGGATGATGATGATGATGATGACATTCCTGAACAAATGAAAAGTAAAAAAAGTGACAGTCGTGAACAAACGAAAAATTAAAAAAGAAATGTGACAGTCCTTGAGAGTTTTGTACAAGTGAAAGTGATATAAAATGCATTGCGACAGTCTTGAGAAAGTAAAAAGTAATAAAAGGTGAAAAGTGACAATCTGCACAAATTAAAAATATAAAAATGAATTTTGACACTCCTTCCGAAGTGAAAAGTGATAAAAATAATTGAATTGTGACAATTCTGAACAAGTAAAAAAAAATGATAGCCTTTGAGAGTCCTGCAGAAGGTGAAGAATGATAAAAAGTGAATTATGACAGTTCCGAACAAGTGAAAGATTGAAAAAGAAGTGTGACATGCTTAACTGTCTTGCATATGTGAAAAATCATAAAATAAAAAATAAAGATTGTGACAGTTCTTAAGAATGATAAAAACAATGAATTGTGACCATCCCGTGGAAGTGAAAAGTAAAAACAAGTGCGAGTCCAAGACAGTCTTGCACTAGTGAAAAGTGATGAATGAATTGTGACAGTCCTGGAAAACACAAATTTTGAAAAAGAATTGTAACAGTTCTTAAGAGTCCTGCAAAAGCAAAAAGTGAATTGTGACAGTGCTGAACAAATGATAGGTTAAAAAAGAAATGTGACCGTCCTAAACAAAAGAAATGTTAAAAAAGAAATGTGACCGTCCTGAAAAAATGAAACGTTAAAAAATATGAGACAGTCCTGAACAAATCAAACGTTAAAAACGAAATGTGATAGTCCTGAAAAAATTAACGTTAAAAAAGAAATGTCACAGTCCTAAACAAAAGAAATGTGACCGTGCTGAAGAAATGAAACATTAAAAAAGAAATGTGACAGTCCTGAACAAATGAAACGTTAAAAAAGAAATGTGACAGTCCTAAACAAAAGAAATGTGACCGTGCTGAAGAAATGAAACATTAAAAAAGAAATGTGACAGTCCTGAACAAATGAAACGTTAAAAAAGAAATGTGACAGTCCTGAACAAATGAAACGTTAAAAAAGAAATGTGACAGTCCTGAACAAATGAAACGTTAAAAAAGAAATGTGACAGTCCTAAACAAAAGAAATGTGACCGTGCTGAAGAAATGAAACATTAAAAAAGAAATGTGACAGTCCTGAACAAATGAAACGTTAAAAAAGAAATGTGACAGTCCTGAACAAATGAAACGTTAAAAAAGAAATGTGACAGTCCTGAACAAATGAAACGTTAAAAAAGAAATGTGACAGTCCTGAACAAATGAAACATTAAAAAAGAAATGTGACAGTCCTGAACAAATGAAACGTTAAAAAAGAAATGTGACAGTCCTGAACAAATGAAACGTTAAAAAAGAAACGTGACCGTCCTGAAAAAATGAAACGTTAAAAAAAAAGAGACAGTCCTGAAAAAATGAAACGTTAAGAAAGAAATGTGACAGTCCTGAACAAAAGAAACGTTAAAAAAGAAATGTGACAGTCCTGAACAAATGAAACGTTAAAAAAGAAATGTGACAGTCGTGAACAAATGAAACGTTAAAAAAGTAATATGAGACATGAACAAATGAAACTTTAAAAAGAAATGTGACACTCCTGAACAAGTGAAACGTTAAAAAAAGTGACACTCCTGAAAAAATTAAATGTTAAAAAAAAATGTGACAATCCTGAACATGTGAAACGTTAAAAAAGAAATGTGACAGTGCTGAACAAATGAAACGTTAAAAAAGAAATGAGACAGTCGTGAACAAATGAAACTTTAAAAAGAAATGTCACACTCCTGAACAAGTGAAACGTTAAAAAACTGTGACACTCCCGAACAAGTGAAACGTTAAAAAACTGTGACACTCCTGAACAAATGAAACTTTAAAAAGAAATGTCACTCCTGAACAAATGAAACGTTAAAAAAATGTGACAGTCCTGAACAAATGAAACGTTAAAAAAAATGTGACAGTCCTGAACAAATGAAACGTTAAAAAAGAAATGTGACAGTCCTGAACAAATCAAAATCTAAAAAATGAATGTGACAGTTCTTGAGTCTTGTACAAGTAAAAGTGAAAAAAACAAAAATGAATTGATCGTACTGAGCTAGTGGGGAAAAAAATGACAGTCCTTGACAGTGGTGCACGTGAAACGTGGTGAAAGTGAAAGCGTGACAGTCATTAATAAATGAAAATAAAAAAAAAATTGAAATATCGCATTCCTGCACAAGTCATTCGTGCAAAAAGCGAAAAGTAAAAAAAAATACAAAAAAAAAACTGAAGTCTGCAATTTCTGCGCAAATGAAATAGGGTAAAAGTGAAGTGTCGGATTCCTGCATAAGTGAAGAGATATGTAAAATATGCTAATCTTGTAGGTGTGAAGAAGTGTGGCAGTCCTGTGCAAATGAAGAAATAAGCATGGCAGTCTGTAAAAGTGAAGAAATAAGTGTGGCAGTCCAGTACAAGTGAAGAAATAAGTGTCGCAGTTCTGTAGAAGTGAATAAAAAAGTGAAGTGTGGCAGTCCTGTTGAAATGAAGAAAAAAGTAAAGTGTGGCAATCCTATACAAGCGAAGTGAAGAAATAAGCGTAGCAGTCCTGTACAAGTGAAAAAATAAGTGTGGCAGTATGTAGAAGTGAAAAATAAGTGAAGTGTGGCAGTCCTGTTGAAATGAAGAAATAAGTAAAGTGTGGCAATCCTCTACAAATGAAGTGAAGAAATAAGCGTAGCAGTCCTGTACAAGTGAAAAACTAAGTGTGGCAGTCCTGTACAAGTGAAGGAATAAGCGTGGCAATCCTGTTGAAATGAAGAAATAAGTAAAGTGTGGCAGTCCTATTGAAATGAAGAAATAAGTAAAGTGTGGCAATCCTGTTGGAATGACGAAATAAGTAAAGTGTGGCAATCCTGTTGGAATGACAAAATAAGTAAAGTGTGGCAGTCCTGTTAGAGTGAAGAAATAAGTAAAGTGTGGCAGTCCTGTTGAAGTGAACAAATAAGTAAAGTGTGGCAGTCCTGTTGAAGTGAGGAAATAAGTAAAGTCTAGCAGTCCTGTTGGAGTGAACAAATAAGTAAAGTGTGGCAGTCCTGTTGAAGTGAAGAAATAAGTAAAGTGTGATAGTCCTGTTGAAATGAAGAAATAAGTAATGTGTGGCAATCATCTATATGCGAAGTGAAGAATAAAGTGTGGCAGTCCTGTACAAGTAAAGAAATCAGTGTGGCAGTCCTGTACAAGTGAAGAAATAAGTGTGTCAGGCCTGTACAAGTAAAGAAATAAGTGTGTCAGGCCTGTACAAGTAAAGAAATAAGTGTGGCAGTCATGTAGAGGTGAATAAATAAGTGTGGCAGTTCTCTAGAAGTGAAAAAATAACTAAAGTGTGGCAGTTCTCTAGAAGTGAATAAATAACTAAAGTGTGGCAGTGCTGTTGAAATGAAGAAATAAGTAAAGTGTGGCAATCCTGTTGGAATGACGAAATAAGTAAAGTGTGGCAGTCCTGTTGGAATGACAAAATAAGTAAAGTGTGGAAGTCCTGTTGGAGTGAAGAAATAAGTAAAGTGTGGCAGTCCTGTTGGAGTGAAGAAATAAGTAAAGTGTGGCAGTCCTGTTGGAGTGAAGAAATAAGTAAAGTGTGGCAGTCCTGTTGGAGTGAAGAAATAAGTAAAGTGTGGCAGTCCTGTTGGAGTGAAGAAATAAGTAAAGTGTGGCAGTCCTGTTGGAGTGAAGAAATAAGTAAAGTGTGGCAGTCCTGTTGGAGTGAAGAAATAAGTAAAGTGTGGCAGTCTTGTTGGAGTGAAGAAATAAGTAAAGTGTGGCAGTTCTGTTGGAGTGAAGAAATAAATAAAGTGTGGCAGGCCTGTTGGAGTGAAGAAATAAGTAAAGTGTGGCAGTCCTGTTGGAGTTAAGAAATAAGTAAAGTGTGGCAGTCATGTTGGAGTGAAGAAATAAGTAAAGTGTGGCAGTCCTGTTGGAGTGAAGAAATAAGTAAAGTGTGGCAGTCCTGTTGGAGTGAAGAAATAAGTAAAGTGTGGCAGTCCTGTTGGAGTGAAGAAATAAGTAAAGTGTGGCAGGCCTGTTGGAGTGAAGAAATAAGTAAAGTGTGGCAGTCCTGTTGGAGTGAAGAAATAAGTAAAGTGTGGCAGGCCTGTTGGAGTGAAGAAATAAGTAAAGTGTGGCAGTCCTGTTGGAGTGAAGAAATAAGTAAAGTGTGGCAGTCCTGTTGGAGTGAAGAAATAAGTAAAGTGTGGCAGTCCTGTTGGAGTGAAGAAATAAGTAAAGTGTGGCAGTCCTGTTGGAGTGAAGAAAGTAGTAAAGTGTGGCAGTCCTGTTGGAGTGAAGAAATAAGTAAAGTGTGGCAGTTCTGTTGGAGTGAAGAAATAAATAAAGTGTGGCAGGCCTGTTGGAGTGAAGAAATAAGTAAAGTGTGGCAATCCTGTTGAAGTGAAGAAATAAGTAAAGTCTGGCAGTCCTGTTGGAGTGAACAAATAAGTAAAGTGTGGCAGTCCTGTTGGAGTGAAGAAATAAGTAAAGTGTGGCTGTCCTGTTGGAGTGAAGAAATAAGTAAAGTGTGCCAGTCCTGTTGAAATGAAGAAATAAGTAAAGTGTGGCAGTCCTGTTGAAATGAAGAAATAAGTAAAGTGTGGCAGTCCTGTTGAAATGAAGAAATAAGTAAAGTGTGGCAATCATCTATATGTAAAGTAAAGAAATAAGTGTGGCAGTCCTATACCAGTAAAGTTAAAAACCGAAGTATTACAAGTGAAAAAAACTGTAAAGTGTTGCAGTCCGGCACAAGTTAAAAGAGGGAAATGTGACATTACAACAGAGGAAAAAAAAAGAGTGAAGTGTGGTAGTCAGGTACAAACTAAAGAAAGTGAAGTATTACGGTCCTGCATAAGTGAAAAAAAGTGAAGTGTAGCAATCCTGCAGAAGTGAAAAGTAATAAAAATGTAGTGATAGTCCTGCACAAGCTTAAGTTGGTTTTGATGTCACCTTCCGTTGTTGCTAAAGATTTTAAGAATCCATAAAAATGTTTGGATATAATTCCTTCAGCCAGATCTGTGAAAATGCTTTCAGAAATTGCCGCAACTCGCAATTCCATCACTCCAGACAGCTGCTTCGTATACAAGACAACAACTTGGTATACAGACTACAACACTTATTTTTTCACTTGTACAGGACTGCCACACATTTCTTTACTTGTACATGACTGACACACTTACGTTTTCACTTGTACAGGTCTTCCAGACATTTCTTTACTTGTACAGGACTGCCACACTTATTTTTTCACTTGTACAGGACTGACACACATTTCTTTACTTGTACAGGACTGCCACACATATTTCTTTACTTGTACAGGACAGCTACACTTATTTTTTTCATTAGTACAGGACTGCCACGCTTATTTCTTCACTTGTACAGGACTGCCACACATTTCTTTACTTGTACAGGACTGCCACACATTTCTTTACTTGTACAGAACTGCCACACATATTTCTATACTTGTACAGTACTACCACACTTATTTTTTCACTTGTACAGTACTACCACACTTATTTTTTCACTTGTACAGGACTACCACGCTTATTTCTTCACTTGTACAGGAGAGCTACGCTTATTTTTTTCACTTTTACAGGACTGCCACGCTTATTTCTTCACTTGTACAGGACTGCCACACTTATTTTTTACTTGTACAGGACTGCCACGCTTATATTTTCACTTGTACAGGACTGCCACACTTATTTTTTCACTTGTACAGGACTGCCACGCATGTTTTATTTGTAAAGGACTGCCACGCATTTTTTGCTTGTACAGGACTGCCACACTTATTTCTTCACTTGTACAGGACTGCCACACTTATTTCTTTACTTGTACAGGACTGCCAGACTTTTTTCACTTGTAGAGGACTACCACACATATTTACACTTGTACAGGACTGCCACACTTATATTTTCACTTGTACAGGACTGCCACACTTATTTTTTCACTTGTACAGGACTGTCACGCATTTTTTACTTGTACAGGACTGCCACACTTATTTTTCACTTGTACAGGTCTGCCACGCATTTTTTTTACTTGTACAGGACTGCCACACTTATTTCTTCACTTGTACAGGACTGCCACACTTATATTTTCACTTGTACAGGACTGCCACGCATTTTTTTTTACTTGTACAGGACTGCCACACTTATTTTTCACTTGTACAGGACTGCCACACTTTTTTTTTCACTTGTACAGGACTACCACACATATTTTCACCTGTACAGACTGCCAAACATATTTTCACTTGTACAGGACTGTCACACTTATTTTTTCACTTGTACAGGAATGTCACTTATTTCTTCACTTGTACAGGACTGCCACACTTATTTCTTTACTTGTACAGGACTGCCAAACTTATATTTTCACTTGTACAGGACTGCCACACTTATTTCTTTACTTGTACAGGACTGCCACACTTATATTTTCACTTGCACAGGACTGCCACCCTTATATTTTCACTTGTACAGGATTGCCACACTTATATTTTCATTTGTACAGGACTGCCACACTTATATTTTCACTTGTACAGGACTGCCACACTTATTTTTTCACTTGTACAGGACTGCCACACTTATTTTTTCACTTGTACAGAACTGCCACACTTATTTCTTCACTTGTACAGGACTCCCATTGTAGGCTTCCCCAAAGAAAAGATTTGGATATATTTCATCCAGCCAGATCTGTGCAAATGCTTTCAGAAATGGCCGCAACTCGCAATTCCAGTCAGCTGCTTCGTATACAGACATCGATTCGGCCGGAGGAGCTGCGCCGGTGGTCTGCTACCCGTTCCCCTGTCTCCGTCCTAGTAAGAACAGGAGGAGCTTCAGAATCAGAAAGAATATCAGAAGCGTGGGAGGAACACCGAACCACGTGGGCACACGAGAAGAAAAAGGGGGAGCCTATTGAAGTGTTAGGTGGGAAAGAAGTCAGATAGACCAGTTGGCTCTCGTCTGCCTGGCGGTTCCTCCCAAAATCATCGGCGAACGTGAGGTATGCCAGTTCTCTAGACGGAGCAGTCTCACCCAGTATCCGACCTGCCTCTGCTTGCTTGCGATCTAATTAGCCATCCACGGACTGACTCCCGGCACGTGAGGCGAACATTGTGGCCAATCAGAGCGTTTCGCGGGACATTACCGGGAGTTGTACAGGGAAACCTGGATGGTTTATATACACCTGGAGCTCGAGGACAGATGGAACAGCAACAGGTAGTAAGGGATGTTGCAGCATGCGTCTTGGAGCAAAGACGCTGATCCAGGCATGGTGATGCTCATATTGTGATGTGAGAAATTCATAGCTGATTGGAGTTTTCTGAAAACCTTGCAAGCATTTTTTTTTTTGTAAATACAGAAACAGATTTTAAAGAAAGAATCTGAGATATTTACTACGAAAAAAAAAGTTGGTGTCAGTTTGGATTGGATTTTTTATTTTGAAATCTATGGACATATTTTTGTAAATCCTACAACGGCTATACTGATTCTAAGGAATAAAAAAGAATTCTTCTCCAAGAAGATATCTAATTCTGAGCACCAGTCATCAAAGTTTAGTGACAGTAACAAAAATGAATAGTGTAAGAAACATTTTTTGGAATAATGGTTATGAGTGAATTAACATTCAGTTATTGAAGACCTATAGAATATTTTGGGAGACATATCCAAACAAAGTTCAATTCAAAGTGCCATGATTTACATTGTTTAAACAACTACATCATGTAAAGTCATCACAGATAAAAGTTCCCATAATGACTTGAACGATGATTTCGGAGAGGATTTTCTTCAAAAATTTTTATCTAGTCTTTTGCTGTTTTGGCGCTTTGCACCCGAATGCGAACTTCAGGTAAGATTTTAATTTTTCATTATGTTTGTAAGTAGTAGTTTCATTCTAAAGTAGCCGACAACTAACTTACGATGCCAACATTACAGAGTTGAACACCTAGACATTTCTTATGCGTTCATTTTTACTATAATTACTGCAAAATTTTAATACTAATCCCTATACTAATGTTTACGTACAAATACATCTTTTTAGAAAGAAAAATATTTTGTATTTATTATTAGTATAAATTAGGGGTTTTCAATGTGGGATATGCGGTAAAAAAATTTCGGGTACGCCGTGAGAGATCAAAAATCGCTTGATCTAGTAACAGAGTCGCTAAGTTGACAAAACTGCTGTGCAAAAATGTCTTTTTTTTGTGTTTATCGACATACGTAATTTATGAACACAAAATCTAATGTGTATATAGTTGTGTTTTATTTCATTCCCACTGCTATACTATAACTATAGTTTTATCTATCTATACAAGGGGTACGCCAATTACATACACATTTCCAGGGGGTACGTGAAGCACAAAAGGTTGAGAACTACTGATATATATGTTTTATTTTATTCCCATTGTTATACTATAACTATAGTTTTATCTATCTATACAAGGGATACGCCAGTTACATACACATTTCCAGGGTGTACGTGAAGTATAAAAGGTTGAGAACCTCTGATATATATGTTTTATTTTATTCCCATTGTTATACTATAACTATAGTTTTATCTATCTATACAAGGGGTACGCCAGTTACATACACATTTCCAGGGGGTACGTGAAGTATAAAAGGTTGAGAACCACTGATATATATGTTTTCTTTTATTCCCATTGTTATACAATAACTATAGTTTAATCTCTCTATACAAGGGGTACACCAGCTACATACATATTCCCAGGGGGTACGTGAAGCATAAAAGGTTGAGAACCACTGATATATATGTTTTATTTTATTCCCATTGTTATACTATAACTATAGTTTTATCTATCTATACAAGGGGTACGCCAATTACATACACATTTCCAGGGGGTACGAGAAGCATAAAAGGTTGAGAACCTCTGATATATATGTTTTATTTTATTCCCATTGTTATACTATAACTATAGTTTTATCTATCTATACAAGGGGTACGCCAGTTACATACACATTTCCAGGGGGTACGTGAAGCATAAAAGGTTGAGAATCACTGATATATATGTTTTCTTTTATTCCCATTGTTATACAATAACTATAGTTTAATCTCTCTATACAAGGGGTACACCAGCTACATACATATTTCCAGGGGGTACGTGAAGCATAAAAGGTTGAGAACCACTGATATATATGTTTCATTCCCATTGTTATACTATAACTATAGTTTTATCTATCTATACATGAGGTACGCCAATTACATACACATTTCCAGGGGGTACGTGAAGCATAAAAGGTTGAGAACCACTGATATATATGTTTTTTTTATTCCCATTTATATATACTATAACTATAGTTTAATCTCTCTATATAAGGGATACAGCAGCTACAAACATATTTCCAGGGGTACGAGAAGCATAAAAGGTTGAGAACCACTGATATATATGTATTATTTTATTCCCATTGTTATACTATAACTATAGTTTTATCTATCCATACAAGGGGTACGCCAATTACATACACATTTCCAGGGGGTACGTGAAGTATAAAAGGTTGAGAACCACTGATATATGTTTTATTTTATTCCCATTGTTATACTATAACTATAGTTTTATCTATCTATACAAGGGGTACGCCAATTACATACACATTTCCAGGGGGTACGTGAAGTATAAAAGGTTGAGAACCACTGATATATGTTTTATTTTATTCCCATTGTTATACTATAACAATAGTTTTATCTATCTATACAAGGGGTACGCCAGTTACATACACATTTCCAGGGGGTACGTGAAGTATAAAAGGTTGAGAACCACTGATATATATGTTTTATTTTATTCCCATTGTTATATACTATAACTATAGTTTAATCTCTCTATACAAGGGGTACACCAGCTACATACATATTTCCAGGGGGTACGTGAAGCATAAAAGGTTGAGAACCACTGATATATATGTTTTATTCCCATTGTTATACTATAACTACAGTTTTATCTATCTATACAAGGGGTACGCCAATTACATACACATTTCCAGGGGGTACGTGAAGCATAAAAGGTTGAGAACCACTGATATATATGTTTTATTTAATTACCACTGTTATACTATAACAATAGTTTTATCTATCTATAAAAGGGGTACGCCAGTTACATACACATTTCCAAGGGGTACGTGAAGCATAAAAGGTTGAGAACCACTGATCTATATGTTTTATGTTATTCTCATTGTTATACTATAACTATAGTTTTATCTATCTATACAAGGGGTACGCCAGTTACATACACATTTCCAGGGGGTACGTGAAGTATAAAAGGTTGAGAACCACTGATATATATGTTTTCTTTTATTCCCATTGTTATATTATAACTATAGTTTAATCTCTCTATACAAGGGGTACACCAGCTACATACATATTTCCAGGGGGTACGTGAAGCATAAAAGTTTGAGAACCACTGATATATATGTTTCATTCCCATTGTTATACTATAACTATAGTTTTATATATCTATACAATGGGTACGCCAATTACATACACATTTCCAGGGGGTACGTGAAGCATAAAAGGTTGAGAACCACTGATATATATATATTTTATTTAATTCCCACTGTTATACTATAACAATAGTTTTATCTATCTATACAAGGGGTACGCCAGTTACATACACATTTCCAGGGGGTACGTGAAATATAAAAGTTTGAGAACCACTGATATATATGTTTTATTTCCATTGTTATACTATAACTATAGTTTTATCTATCTATACAAGGGGTACGCCAGTTACATACACATTCCAGGGGGTACGTGAAGTATAAAAGGTTGAGAACCACTGATATATTTTTTTTATTTTATTCCCATTGTTATACTATAACTATAGTCTTATCTATCCATACAAGGGGTGCGCCAGTTACATACACATTTCCAGGGGGTACGTGAAGAATAAAAGGTTGAGAACCACTGATATATATGTTTTATTTTATTCCCATTGTTATACTATAACTATAGTTTTATCTATCTATACAAGGGGTACGCCAGTTACATACACATTTCCAGGGGGTACGTGAAGTATAAAAGGTTGAGAACCACTGATATATATGTTTTATTTTATTCCCATTGTTATACTATAACTATAGTTTTATCTATCTATACAAGGGGTACGCCAGTTACATACACATTTCCAGGGGGTACATGAAGCATAAAAGGTTGAGAACCACTGATATATATGTTTTATTTTATTCCCATTGTTATACTATAACTATAGTTTTATCTATCTATACAAGGGGTACGCCAGTTACATACACATTTCCAGGGGGTACGTGAAGTATAAAAGGTTGAGAACCACTGATATATATGTTTTATTTTATTCCCATTGTTATATACTATAACTATAGTTTAATCTCTCTATACAAGGGGTACACCAGCTACATACATATTTCCAGGGGGTACGTGAAGCATAAAAGGTTGAGAACCACTGATATATATGTTTTATTCCCATTGTTATACTATAACTACAGTTTTATCTATCTATACAAGGGGTACGCCAATTACATACACATTTCCAGGGGGTACGTGAAGCATAAAAGGTTGAGAACCACTGATATATATGTTTTATTTAATTACCACTGTTATACTATAACAATAGTTTTATCTATCTATAAAAGGGGTACGCCAGTTACATACACATTTCCAAGGGGTACGTGAAGCATAAAAGGTTGAGAACCACTGATCTATATGTTTTATGTTATTCTCATTGTTATACTATAACTATAGTTTTATCTATCTATACAAGGGGTACGCCAGTTACATACACATTTCCAGGGGGTACGTGAAGTATAAAAGGTTGAGAACCACTGATATATATGTTTTCTTTTATTCCCATTGTTATATTATAACTATAGTTTAATCTCTCTATACAAGGGGTACACCAGCTACATACATATTTCCAGGGGGTACGTGAAGCATAAAAGTTTGAGAACCACTGATATATATGTTTCATTCCCATTGTTATACTATAACTATAGTTTTATATATCTATACAATGGGTACGCCAATTACATACACATTTCCAGGGGGTACGTGAAGCATAAAAGGTTGAGAACCACTGATATATATATTTTATTTAATTCCCACTGTTATACTATAACAATAGTTTTATCTATCTATACAAGGGGTACGCCAGTTACATACACATTTCCAGGGGGTACGTGAAATATAAAAGTTTGAGAACCACTGATATATGTTTTATTTTAGTCCCATTGTTATATTATAACTATAGTTTTATTTATCTATACAAGGGGTACGCCAGTTACATACACATTTCCAGGGGGTACGTGAAGTATAAAAGGTTGAGAACCACTGATATATATGTTTTATTTTATTCCCATTGTTATACTATAACTATAGTTTTATCTATCTATACAAGGGGTACGCCAGTTACATACACATTTCCAGGGGGTACATGAAGCATAAAAGGTTGAGAACCACTGATATATATGTTTTATTTTATTCCCATTGTTATACTATAACTATAGTTTTATCTATCTATACAAGGGGTACGCCAGTTACATACACATTTCCAGGGTGTACGTGAAGTATAAAAGGTTGAGAACCACTGATATATATGTTTTATTTCCATTGTTATACTATAACTATAGTTTTATCTATCTATACAAGGGGTACGCCAGTTACATACACATTCCAGGGGGTACGTGAAGTATAAAAGGTTGAGAACCACTGATATATTTTTTTTATTTTATTCCCATTGTTATACTATAACTATAGTCTTATCTATCCATACAAGGGGTGCGCCAATTACATACACATTTCCAGGGGGTACGTGCTGTGGTAAAAAAATCAAGTTCATAGCTACAATGGGAAGCCTTAAAATAATAATTTTTTGGAAATGTCGAGACTCTTGCAACAGCAGCAAATTTAAATGTTGTTATGACTCTTATGTTCACAGTTAAAGAGCTGTGAGTGGCAATATTAAATTTGACAGCCATTATCGTTTCGCGCAGAGGAATATAATGGTAAAAAATAAATATAAATATATGGTAAATATATTTGATTCTGCAAGTTCCGCTTTTGATAATTTGGCTTGAAATTCGACATTGCTATCCGACTGCAACTAATTATTCTTTGTTAATATTAGAAGCGGCGATCCCAATTTCCTTATATGTAGGGATTTAAAAACTCATCTCACAAGAGTTATTCTTTTGTGAGATCTGCATAGAGAAACATTTCAAATTGCAAGCATTAGTGCTCTTAAAAAAATAGTGCAGGTATCCTTTTAACTTTTCTCACCGCAACGATATTGAGAATATATTCTAATTTCCTTTTTCTTTAATGAATATTTCAAGGTTTCAAAGTAAATACATGTTTTAAGCATCCCTGAACCTGAATTTACCGATAACTAGGGTTGAGATTTATCCTGCACTACCCTCGGTGGGAAAGATGGAATGCTGCCGTCCGTAGCATGGGATGTCAACCGTGGACCTGTGTGCGGGAGTCTTACCCTGTGCATGTTGAAGAACATGCTGGATGGCCTGGACAGGAGGCTACCATCTGTCTCCCAACAGTTTTTCCAGTGAGTCTCCTCCCTCAACCTTCTCTGTGCCTTCGGGGTCCTTGTGACCTGGCCATTTAGCCCATGGTGTGCAAAAAAGTGCCGCTCAGAAGTAAAACAACCCAACGTTAAAGAAAACGCTGGATGGCCTTGACGGGAGGCTACCATCTGTCTCCCAACAGCTGTTCCAGTAGGTCTCCTCCCCCAACCTTCTCTGTGTTTTCAGGGTTCTTGTGACCTGGCCATTTAGCCCATGGTGTGCAAAGAAGTGTATCTCAGAAGTAAAACAACCCAACGTTAAAGAACACGCTGAATGGCCTTGACGGGAGGCTACCATCTGTCTCCCAACAGCTGTTCCAGTGGGTCTCCTCCCCCAACTTTCTCTGAGCCTTCGGGGTCCTTGTGACCTAGCCATTTAGCCCATGGTGTACAAAAAAGTGCCGCTCAGAGGTAAAAGAACCCAACGTTAAAGAACACGCTGGATGGCCTTGACGGAAGGCTACCATCTGTCTCCCAACAGCTGTTCCAGTGGGTCTCCTCCCCCAACCTTCTCTGTGTTTTCAGGGTTCTTGTGACCTGGCCATTTAGCCAATGATGTGCAAAAAAGTGTCTCTCAGAAGTAAAACAACCCAACGTTAAAGAACACGCTGGATGGCCCTGACGGGAGGCTACCATCTGTCTCTCAACAGCTGTCCATTAGATCACCTTCCCTCAAGATTCTCTGATCCCTCGGGGTCTTGTAGGCATTTCACCCACTGTCTGCAAAAAAGTGGAGAAAAAAATTGACTCCAAAAATTTTATTAAAACATTAATAGAGGTTAACCCTTTCAGGACCATAAAGTTTCTAAGAGTAAATATTAGTATGTAACTGTTTATTTTAGTTTGTTTAGACGTAAAATAAATAAAAATCATAAGAAAAATACATAACAATGTGTCGTTTTTTTGGAATTTCATGGGAAATATTTTTCACAATGGACTATAAAGGTAACAGAAATTATAGTTAGGCTTATTATGCAATGTCATTTATTTATTGGTTTATTAGAACAAAATGTTAACTAAAATAATACAAAATTATGAAATAAAATTACTCTACAAAATGATGTGCTAATTATGATATTCTGCGAAGCAATTTCTTTTGGTAGTGAGGCAAAGATGGACATTGCACATAGTACATATATTATGCGTCCTGACAGTTCTGTTTTTGTTTTCTAAACGTTCCCATTTACGTAATTGCGTTCGGCATACGTTCTATTTTGACATTCTGTATAAAAAATGCAGATAAGGTTATAATTAAATACCACAATCACCAATTTTAAAATGGGAAAAATGTTTCCCTTGGTCGTGAAAGGGTTAAGGCATCAGTAAAAACAATCAACTCTAGTAGAGTGCTTGTTTTACATTTTAATTAAATTTTGGGGTCAATTTTTTGTAGCTATTAAATATTCAAACGTTCATAAATCTTTGAGTACAGTAGCTCAAATAAATATCGTAACACTATGGATGATTACAGAATTCAGAAAAAATATCTGGCAACCATTTTCTTAGAAATTAGTGATCCTGGCAACCTTCGTGTCACGACACGAAGTTTGCCAGATCCCTAATTTCTAAAAAAATCGTTGCCAGATGTTTTTCCTGAATTCTGTAATCAACCATGGTGTTCGGATATTTTTTTGACCGACTGTACCCGTAGGTATAATTTTATTTAAAAACAATTATTCAACAACGTAAAAAAATTACATCAATAAAATAATTTTAATTTATGAACATTTCATACTATTACAAGAATTTTTTAATAAATAAATATAAAATTAAAATAAAATATTAAAACATAAAATAAAAATAAAATTATTTAAAAAATATGAATTTCATTATGTGTTATCAATTCCTCAATCACATCAAAAATGATAAAGAAAAATTTTTGTAAATTACTGGCAGGATAGATCGTCCATTTGGTGCCAAAAATGTAGGACTTTTAAACAACAAAATATTTGACAAAAAAAAAAGGTTAGGATAGGTAGTTTAACATCTTAGTGACACTTTATTGTAGGCAATAGGCTAAATGGCCAGGTCACATGGACCCCAAGGGCTCAGAGAAATTTGGGGATCTATTGGACAGCTGCTGGGAGACAGATGGTAGCCTCCCGTCAAAACCATCCAGCGTGTTCTTTAACGTGCACAGGATTGGGTTGTTTTATCTCTGAGCAGCACTTTTTTGCACACAATGGGCTAAATGGACAGGTCACAAGGACCCTGAAAGCTCAGAGAAAGTTGGGGTTGTGGGTTAGGTTGTTTTACCTCTGAGCGGCACTTTTTTGCACACCATGGGCTAAATGGCCAAGTCACATGGACCCCGAAGGCTCAGAGAAGGTTGGGGGAGGGGACCCACTGGAACAGCTGTTGGGAGACAGAGGGTAGCCTCCCGTCAAGGCCATCCAGCGTGTTCTTTAACGTGCACAGGGTATGGCTCTCCCGCACACGGGGCCACGGCTTAACGTCCCATCCGACGGACGGCGGTTTTTCCAAGCCCATCGGTGTCCCCTACTGACCGTGGGCAGGGTGGGGAATTTTGCGGAGATAAATCTCAACGCTAACCCAGCTGGGACTCGAACCTGGGAACTACAGATTACGAGCCTGGCGCGCTACCGACTGAGCCACCGCCGCCCTTAACCCAGCTGGGACTCGGACCTGGGATCTACAAATTACGAACCAGGCGTGCAACCGACAGAGTCCACCCCCCCAGGGATCCTTGCGACCTGGTCATTTAGACCATTGCTCCATAGCGGTTTAAATTTACAGGATTATGTCACACAACAGAGGCAAGTTCTCAGCAAAAAGTAGCTAATTTTTTATTCTCGACTAAATTTATTCCTTAAGAGTGATTTGTAACAAACTCTTGGCTTTTTTAACTTCTAGCCACACCATTCAACAATTCCAGGTTCCAATTGTCCCTTGTAAATCTCTCTGTGGCGACTAGCAGGGTAATAAATGTCAGAAGAGAATGAATGGCTCCAGGACGAAATCTCTGTCCTCGCGCAGGGATATGGCAGATGCACGCGCGATAAACACAACAGACGGAATATACGACCAACAGAATGATGCAGTTACAACAAACTACTGGAGTTGAATTGGGATCTGTTCCACCTGACTAACAGACCACGTGCTATATAATTTATGCAAAATATCGCAGTCATCAGGGACCAGGATATTTGGATTGGGTTGTTTTACCTCTGAGCGGTAGTTTTTTGCACACCATGGGTTAATGGCCAGGTCACAAGGACCCCGAAGGCTCAGAGAAGGTTGGGGGAGGGGACCCACTGGAACAGCTGTTGGGAGACAGAAGTTAGCATCCCGTCAAGGCCATCCAGTGTGTTTTTTAACGTGTATAGTGTATAGCACTTTTTGCGCACAATGGGCTAAATGGCCAGGTTACAGGGATCCTGAAGCCTCAGAGAAAGTTGGGGTAGGGGAGTCACTGGAACAGCTGTTGGGAGACAGATGGTAGCCTCCCGTCAAGGCCATCCAGCGTGTTCTTTAACGCTGGGTTGTTTTACCTCTGAGCGCCACTTTTTTTGCACACTATGGGCTAAATGGCCAGGTCACAAGGACCCCGAAGGTTCAGAGGTTGGAAGAGGGGACCCACTGAAACAGCTGTTGGGAGGCAGATGGTAGCCTCCCGTCAAGGCCATCCAGCGTGTTCTTTAACCTGCACAGGGTATAGCATTTTTGGCACACAATGGGCTAAATGGCCAGGTCACAATGACCTCGAAGTCGTTCGAATCCCACTCACGGCAAAACCATTTTTTTTCAGCTTATTATTTCATGAGTACCACGTCTACAGGACACAGCCTGTGATTCTTTAACTACTGAATTTTCTAATATGAGTTTCGTAAATTTTGAATAATTCTGTAGATGGGCTTGGAAAAGCAGTCGTCCGTCGTATGCGACGTTAAGCCATTGCACCATATACAAAAAGAGGGCCATATCCTTGCACGTTAAAGAACACACTGGATGGCCTCGACAGTGAATCCCTTCTACCCCAACCTTCACTGAGCCTTCGGGATTTTTGTAACCTTGCCATTTACCCATGGTGTGCAATAAAAGTGCCTCTCAGAGGTCAAACAACCCAACGTTAAAGAACACGCTGGATAGCCTTGACAGAAGGCTACCATCTATCTCCCATCAGCTGTTCCAATAGATCCCCTCGCACAATCTTCTCTGAGCCTTCGGAGTCTTTGTGACCTGGCCATTTACCTCATGGTGTGCAAAAAAAGTGCGTCTCAGAGGTCAAACAACCCAACGTTAAAGAACACGCTGGATGGCCTTGACAGAAGGCTACCATCTGTCTCCCATCAGCTGTTCCAGTAGATCCCTTCGCACAATCTTCTCTGAGCCTTCGGGGTCTTTGTGACCTGGCCATTTACCCATGGTGTGCAAAAAAAGTGCCTCTCAGAGATCAAACAACCCAACGTTAAAGAACACGCTGGATAGCCTTGACAGAAGGCTACTATCTGTCTCCCATCAGCTGTTCCAGTAGATCCCCTCGCACAATATTCTCTGAGCCTTCGGGGTCTTTGTGACCTGGTCATTTAGCTCATGGTGTGCAAAAAATTGCCGCTCAGAGGTAAAACAACCCAACGTTAAAGAACACACTGGATGGCCTTGACGGGAGGCTACCATCTGTCTCCCAACAGCTGTTCCAGTGGTCCCCTCCCCCAATCTTCTCTGAGCCTTCGGGGGGTCTTTGTGACCTGGCCATTTAGCACATGGTGTGCAAAAAAAGTACCTCTCAGAGGTAAAACAACTCAACGTTAAAGGACACGCTGGATGGCTTTGACGAGAGGCTACCATCTGTCCCCCAACCTTCTCTGAGCGTTCGCGGTCCTTGTGACCTGGCCATTTAGCCCATGGTGTGCAATAAAGTGCCGCTCAGAGGTAAAACAACTCAACGTTAAAGAACACGCTGGATGGCATTGAATGGGAGGCTACCATCTGTCTCCCAACAGCTGTTTCAGTGGGTCCCCTCCCCCAACCTTCTCAGAGCCTTCAGGGTCCATGTGACCTGGCCATTTAGCCCATGGTGTGCAAAAAAGTGGCGCTCAGAGGTAAAACAACCCAGCGTTAAAGAACACGCTGGATGTTCTTGACGGGAGGCTACCATCTGTCTCCCAACAGCTGTTCCAGTGGGTCACCTCCCCCAACCTTCTCTGAGCCTTCGGGGTCCATGTGACCTGGCCAGCCATTTAGCCCATGGTGTGCAAAAAAGTGCCGCTCAGAGGTAAAATAACCCAACATTAAAGAACACGCTGGATGGCCTTGACGGGAGGCTACCATCTGTCGTCTCCCAACAGCTGTTCCAGTAGGTCCCCTACCCCAATCATCCCTGAGCCTTCGTGGTCCTTGTGACCTGGCCATTTAGCCCATTGTCTCCAAAAGAGCGGCGCTGAGATTCAAAACAATCCAACCGGAAGAAAACACAAAAAAACAGAGTAACATGAATGGCCTTCACACTTTGAATAAACTAATCTACGATTGAATGCCATCACCCAAAAAAGAAGCCGCAATAATTAATTGCGATGAATCGGTTGCACGGATTTCGTCACAGCTGATTTACCAGCAGCCGATAACCTGGAGAGGCGTTACACAAGGGTGTGACCTTTGACCTCAAGTAAGCCGGGCCGGGCTAAGCAATGTCCATCACCTCTCTTTAGGTGTCAGCAACATCTAAAAGTTGAACAACAGGCGTGTCGTTATAAAGGAGTTAGGGTTGAGAAAAGGCTAGATTAACAAACTGGTCTTGCATCAAAAAAAATTATATTTATTTTGAAGACTTTTAAAGATTTTGGTCGCTTAGAGGAAAAACGATTTTTTTTTTTATTTTTAGTAAACTCGCTTTCCACGGATTTTTTTTTAATTTTTGTGCGGAAGGAATATGTTTTATTCCATGTGCGTTGTTTTAGTCTTTGAGATGCAAATTTTTTGCCCCCAATGGCCAGGTTGTAAGTTGGGTTGTTTTACCTCTGAGTGGCACTTTTTTGGGCACAATGGGATAAATGGTCATGTCACAAGGATCCAGAAGGCTCAGAGGTTGGGGGAGGGGACCCATTGGAAAAACTGTTGGTTGACCAATGGTAGCCTCCCGTCAAGGTCATCCAGCGTGTTCTTTAACGTTGGGGTATTTTACTTCTTAGCGGCACTTTTTTGGACACAATTGGATAAATTCCCATGTCACAAGAACCCGGAAGGCGCAAAGGTTGGGGGAGGGAACCCACTGGAACAGCTGTTGGGAGACAGATGGTAGCCTCCCGTCAAGACTATCCATCGTGTTCTTTAAGGTTGGGTTGTTTAACCTCTGAGCGGCACTTTTTTTGCACACAATGGGCTAAATGACCAGGTCACTAGGTCCCCGAAGGCTGAGAGAAGGTTAGGGGAGGGGACCCACTGGAACAGCTGTTGGGTGACAGATGGTAGCCTCCCGTCAAGGCCATCCAGCGTGTTCTTTAACGTTGGTTTTTTTTCTTCTTAGCGGCACTTTTTTGGACAAAATGGCCATGTCACAAGGACGCAGAAAGCTCAGAGGTTAGCGGAGGGGACCCACTGGAACAATCGTTGGTGAGACAGATGGTAGCCTCCCGTCAAGGCCATCCAGCGTGTTCTTCAAGGTTGGGTTATTTTACTTCTTATCGGCACTTTTTTGGACTCACACGTCACAAGGTCATCCAGCGTGCTCTTTAACGTGCACGGGGTTATCAGGTTGTAAGAATTATAAGTGTTTTTTATTTGATTAATTTTTATCCCTAATCTGTATTCTTTTGCACTTAATAGGCTAATGATGAAATCAGAAAGGCCCTAAGATTCAGAGAAGATTTTGCACGCAATGGGATAAAATGTCAGGTCACAAGAACCCCAAATTGCTCAAAAAAAGTTGTGGGAAGGAGACCTACTGGAATTCTGTTAGGAGACAGATGGTAGTCTCCCGACAAGGCCATCCAGAGTGTTCTTTAACTTGCATTGCGTATGGCTTTCCTGTTTGTTTTACCTCTGAGCGTACTATTTTTCACCCAATGGGCTAAATGGCCAAGTCACAAGGTCCCCGAGGGCTTAGAGAAAGTTTCGGGAAGGATGATACCCACTGCACAGCTGTTAGGTGACAGATGGTAGCCTCCCGTCAAAGCCATTCAGCGTGCATAAACATGTGTCTTTAACGTGCACAGGGAATGGCTCTCCCGAACACGGACCACGGCTTAACATCCCATCCGACGGACGTCTGCCTTTCAAAGCCCATCGATGACCCTACTTTCAGAGGGCAGGGCGTGGTTTTGCGGAGATAAATCTCAACGCTGTTGAGGGCTTTTGGGTTGGGTTGTTTTACCTCTGAGCGGCACTTTTTTTGCACACCATGGGCTAAATGGCCAGGTCACATGGACCCCGAAGGTTCAGAGAAGGTTGGGGGAGGGGACCCACTGGAACAGCTGTTGGGAGACAGATGGTAGCTCCCGTCAAGGTCATCCAGCGTGTTCTTTAACGTTGGGTTGTTTTACCTCTGAGCGGCACTTTTTTGCACACCATGGGCTAAATGGCCAGGTCACATGGACCCCGAAGGCTCAAAGAAGGTTGGGCAGAGGACCCACTGGAACAGCTGTTGGGAGACAGATGGTAGCCTCCCGTCAAGGCCATCCAGCGTGTTCTTTAATGTTGGGTTGTTTTACCTCTGAGCGGCACTTTTTTGCACACCATGGGCTAAATGGCCAGGTCACATGGACCCCGAAGGCTCAGAGAAGGTTGGGGGAGGGGACCCACTGGAACAGCTGTTAGGAGACAGATGGTAGCCTTCCGTCAAGGCCATCCAGCGTGTTCTTTAACGTTGGGTTGTTTTACCTCTGAGCGGCACTTTTTTGCACACCATGGGCTAAATGGCCAGGTCACATGGACCCCGATGGCTCAGAGAAGGTTGGGGGAGGGGACCCACTGGAACAGCTGTTGGGAGACAGATGGTAGCCTCCCGTCAAGGTCATCCAGCGTGTTCTTTAACGTTGGGTTGTTTTACCTCTGAGCGGCACTTTTTTGCACACCATGGGCTAAATGGCCAGGTCACATGGACCCCGAAGGCTCAAAGAAGGTTGGGCAGAGGACCCACTGGAACAGCTGTTGGGAGACAGATGGTAGCCTCCCGTCAAGGCCATCCAGCGTGTTCTTTAATGTTGGGTTGTTTTACCTCTGAGCGGCACTTTTTTGCACACCATGGGCTAAATGGCCAGATCACATGGACCCCGAAGGCTCAGAGAAGGTTGGGGCAGAGGATCCACTGGAACAGTTGTTGGGAGACAGATGGTAGCCTTCCGTCAAGGCCATCCAGCGTGTTCTTTAATGTTGGGTTGTTTTACCTCTGAGCGGCACTTTTTTGCACACCATGAGCTAAACCAACGCTGACCCAGCTGGGACTCGAACCTGGGAACTACAGATTACGAGCCTGGCGCGCTACCGACTGAGCCACCCCCGCCCCCTTTTTAGTGGCATTAATCTCGAAGCTGACAGATTAAGTCGAACCTAGGAAATACAGATTACGAGCCTGGCGCGCTACCGACTGAGCCACCCCGCTCCCTGGAGTCGTGGCCATCCAGCGTGTTCTTTAACATGGACAGGGTTAGTTGTTTTACCTCTGAACAGCACTTTTTAAGAAGCACTCTTCGCGCACAATGGTCATATATACATATACAGTGGACCTTCGTTATAGCGCTGCTCGCTATACCGCGCACTCGGTTATAGTGCGGGCGATGTTCGCGATAAGTTCAAACATGTTTATACAGGTCCGTGCGGCGTTAATGAGTATCGCATTTTATTGTTACTGCGTATTGAGTTCCTGCATGTATTTTGAATAGTGTTTAATTATTGTATGCATGATGAGTAAAAGAAAAGCTTACAGTGTGAAATTTATTGTGTCACCACTGCGCCGCTCGGTATAACGCGGGTGTTGTTTCTCGCCCGACATGCGTGTTATATCGGGGATCCACTGTATTTAGTGTCGTTTTTATTAATTCTGTCTGTTAGAAGAAAACTAGAAGAATGCATACCACCTCTGGCGCATATAATAACCTCGTTTTCAAAGAGGATGAAGTTTTACGTTTACCTACTTTTTCACTGCTTAAAAGTTTTAATTTGAACACAATGGGCTAAATGGCCATGTCACAAGGACCAGGAAGGCTCAGAGGCTGGGATATAATTCATCAATAGATATCCAACCCAAAAAGAATTACCTCTTAAAACAAAAAAGTTTCATTTTCCCATCAACCCCCCCCCCCCACCCACGAATTTACGTGGTGAACTAATTATTGTCAATAAAAAGTTCATGACTCACATTCCACCAACAAATTTCAAATTTCTAGCATAAAAATATCGTTTGCATCATTAAAATTATTTTTTAAATATATTTTCATCTCTAAAAAAAATTTTCGATGTCTACAGACAAACAAAATCATCTGCCTTTTTTTTTTGATTACGATAAAAAATTTGCGGCATTTTTTATGTGTTAGATTAATTTCTAAATAATACAGAAAAAAAACTTTCTTTGTAAAGTCCAATAACCAATGTAAAATGTGTGGAAGAATCACAACAAAAAAAGTTACACACTTAAAATTTTTAATACTCTTTAAACACAATTAACCCCCTTTATATGTGTTTGAAGTAACGACCTTAAGAATAATAATTAACTTTTATTGAAATAAAATATTTATTCATATATAAAAGTTCTCATAAATACAAGCCAGAAAAGCAAACAATCCTGCATTTTTCTTAAAACTTAAAAGAAAATCACTATTTCAAGTATCCAGATGGGAGGCACGTTCCTATTTCCTCTCCCCCTCTGCGGATGCCCATGATCATTTATTAAACTGAAAATTTCAGGAATGTGTATTACTACCTACAGTTGTAATCTCATTCTGAATCTCGATTCCAAAACACGAAACTTGTTAAAAAAATGTTTAATCTCATAAATTCACTAATTCCTTTGAGTTTCCTTGGATTACGTCGAAATTTATCGGTGCAATTAATAAAATTCAACATCAAACAGAATAAGTTACTTAATTCGAGACGCAAAGTTCCAAAAATTCCAGACATTGACAGACCAACAACCTTATTATTGAAACCTTATATTGAAACCTGTTATGTAAATGCCCAACTTAAACTGCTATTAACGACTGTACATTAAAAAACGTTGAAAAATAAAAAAACTTACCTTGGTATACAGCAGACATTGATCTCGAAGATAGGCAGTTAAACTTTAATATAATCTTCAAGTAATAATTACTGGCAATTTAACTTTAATGACATTTACTGAGATGGCAAAATCTTTCAATACGTTTTAACGTTCGAAGCAGGCGCCATTACATTCTGTTGATCTGAAAAACGTTGCCATCCTTTCTATTGCAATAATGAGAAAACAGATTTAAATTGTAATAAATTTATTGATGTGAGAGTTAAAAATATATTGGTCGCCTGTGATGTAGTTGTGCATATTTAATTTCAGGACACATATCTAGTAAGCTGTTTATCAATAAATCTTGTTGAATTTCATGTAAGATAGTTTGACGTCATTGATGGGATGTTATTACTTTTTCAAATAGCATTTCGTTGTTAAGGTTTTTAGGACATTCTAGCAAGCAAATAAGGCAATTAATGCATTCTAGCAAGCAAATAAGCATTTACACGAACTTTTATTGATGGCAAGTGACGTATCTACCATGATTCTAATGGTTCATAAGTACCTGGTACTCAATACTCTGTTTTGAGCTCATTTGTAGAATAAATTAGCTAATATTTTCACTTAAAATTCTTTTTGGGTTCGATAAGTGATGATATGTCACGATTCCCACTTTTGGAATCTGAAAATAGCTATAATTGCGACATCTAACGGTGGGAAAAGTTCAAAATTTCAAAAAAATATTGTTGGGTTGTTTTACCTCTGAGCGGCACTTTTTTTGTACATAATGGGCTAAATGGTCAGGTCACAAGGACCCCGAATGCTCAGAGAAGGTTGGGGGGATGGGACCCACTGGAATAGCTGTTGAGAGACAGATAGTAGCCTTATGTCAAGGCCATCCAATGTTCTTTAACGTTTGGTTGTTATACCTCTGAGCGGCACTTTTTTTGCACACAATGGGCTAAATGCCAGGGCACAATGATCCCGAAGAGCTAAAAGAAGGTTGGGATGGAGACCCACAGGAACAGCTGTTGGAAGACAGATGGTAGCCTCCCGTCAAAGCCATCTAGCATGTTCTTTAATGTTTGGTTATTTACCTCTGAGCAGTACTTTTTAGCACACAATGGGCTAAATGGACAAGTCATATTGACTCCTAAGATTCGGAGAATTTGGGAAGGGGATTCACTGGAACAGCTATTGGAAGACAGATGGTAGCCTCCAGTTAGAGCCATGCAGCATGTTCTTTATTGCTGGGTTATTTATCTCTAAGTGGCACTGTTTTGCAGACAGCGGGCTAAATGGCCAGGTCGCAAGGACCCCGAAGACTTAGACAATGTTGGGGAAGAGGACCCACTGAAACAGCTATTCAAAAATAGATGATATCTTCAGTCTAGGCCATCTTACGTGTTCTTTAACATGCATAGCTTAGTATCTCTCGTACACGGAGCCACGGTTTAATGTCCCATCCGATGGATGGCGACCTTTACTACCCCATCGTTGTCCCTACTAACCTTTAACAGGGAATTTTGCGAAGATAAATCTCAACGCTGACCCAGCTGCGACTGGAACGTGGCAACTGCAGATTACGAGCCTGGCGCGCTATCGGTTGACCCCACCCCGCCCCGCATTGTCCAAGGAATATCATAACAACATCAAAATAAAAACCTGAATTAAATGTAAGAAATAACAAACTTACCTAGCAGTGGAGTCACGTACTTGGTAGCTTTGTTACATAAACAAAATGGTGCATTGTCACTTGATGCCACGTGATTCTACAACAACACGTGGCACCTGACACAACTGCCCTTTGGATCGGTTTAAGTGTTACTGAAGCCATAGAATATTTTTCATACAATGATTGAAGCGGACTGCATTCCGAAAGCATCGGCCATGTCAGTCACATCGACGGTTACGGTATCTTTTAAGCATCTTTCAAGATTCTGTATAAAATTCACCATGACTGTTTCAATCTGTAGATTATCAGAAAGTTCTAGAGGTAACTGTGTTGCAATGATTTTTCAGATGGATTTATTCACGTTTCTTGTTTACATTGGTTCCGTACTTTTTTCGAATTCTATGAGGTAAGTACACTAGGGTGTTTTATGATCAAATTTTTTCTTGATGTCTGTTGGTGTCTGACGTTGACCCCTCTTTGACCTTTAATGTGATAGCGAATGAAAAAATTCCTTTCATTTCTGAGTTCTGTAACTTGAAATAAGCCTATTCACCAAGTTTTTTTTCCAAAATTTCACAACATTTCTGAGATCAACAACCCGAAAAACCCCCAGATACAAATTTTCACGTTTCTAGTATTCGTAAATCATGGCTTGACCTCTAGGTGTCCTCTATTTGACCTTAAAGGACACATCGGAGGTCAAATTTCGGATTTTTCTAGAGATTTACGACTCGGATTACCCCTCAGTACAAATTTTCAGAGCTCTAACATTTCAGCATAAATTTTTCGGATTTTTCTAGAGATTTTCTAGAGACCCGGATTACCCCTCAGTACAAATTTTCAGAGCTCTAACATTTCAGCATAATCACAGTTACAATTAAGTGCAGTCAGTGATGCACAATGTAATACATAAAGAAGAAAGTTTGTTTCTGTGTTTGTGTGTCTGTCCGCTTACGAACTCGTCCCCCACAACACAGCTAAAGGCTCCAAAACTTTGCATGAACGTTCACTTCACACACAGGAAGAATATAAGCCATTTGCGAACTCGCTGGGGTCAACCAAAATTGGAGTGAGCAGGCTTGAAAATGTTAAAATCCTCATAGACTTAACATTAACGGTTTGAAGTCATTCAAAATAACTGTTGCCACTAATAAATTTGAAAAAAGAAATACACCAAACTAATCTAATTTCCGATTTAGCGTGATTAAACATCAAATTTGAAAGTTCTTCAAAAAACTGCTGCATTCTTTATTTTAAATTTATTGGTGGCATCAAACTAATTTCGAAAGTTCTTCAAAATAACTGTTGCCACCAATAAATTTGAAAAGAGGAAGAAATCAAACTAAACTAATTTCGGATTTCACGTGATTAAACATTAAGTTTGAAAGTTCTTCAAAAAACTGTTGCCACCAATAAATTTGAAATAAAGAATGCATCAAACAAATTTCGAAAGTTCTTCAAAATAACTGTTGCCACCAATAAATTTGAAAAGAGGAATAAATCAAACTAACTAATTTCGGATTTCACGTGATTAAACATTAAGTTTGAAAGTTCTTCAAAAAACTGTTGCCACCAATAAATTTGAAATAAAGAATGCATCAAACAAATTTCGAAAGTTCTTCAAAATAATTGTTGCCACCAATAAATTTGAAAAGAGGAATAAATCAAACTAAACTAATTTCGGATTTTACGTGATTAAACATTAAGTTTGAAAGTTCTTCAAAAAACTGTTGCCACCAATAAATTTGAAATAAAGAATGCATCAAACAAATTTCGAAAGTTCTTCAAAATAACTGTTGCCACCAATAAATTTGAAAAGAAGAATAAATCAAACTAAACTAATTTCGGATTTCACGTGATTAAACATTAAGTTTGAAAGTTCTTCAAAAAACTGTTGCCACCAATAAATTTGAAATAAAGAATGCATCAAACAAATTTCGAAAGTTCTTCAAAATAACTGTTGCCACCAATAAATTTGAAATGAAGAATGCATCAAACAAATTTTGAAAGTTCTTCAAAATAACTGTTGCCACCAGTAAATTTGAAAAAATGAATGCATGAAACTAATTTCTGATTCCACGTGAAAAACTCATTATTCAGTTTGTTGGATCGAGAGCGCGAGCTTCCGTTGGGTCCCCTCCCCCAACATTCTTTCAGCACTCGGGGTCCTTGTGACCTGCCCGTTTCGAGCAATCCAACTGGCTCCGAGATGATATACCTAGTCACCTTCGACTGTGACCATAACAGAGAATAAGTTTTGCCTTTTTTCAGTTTTTCGAGTGTTAATATTCTAATTCTTTTCTAAAATAAAAAAAATGTATTTTAATGAAATCAACTACAACAGACAATGGAAATCGCACGAGCGATCAATAACTATCGAACTGCTCAAGTCTCCGTCGTTATATGATAGAGGTAATGTGTCAAAGGTCACTTATGCTATGCGGGTTCGAAGTTCAACCAATGAGAGCCGTCGACGAACTCTTGCAAAAGCGAGTGGGCGTCTTCGGATTGCAACATCTTCCACCGCTTCGACATCTAAATCAGAGCCGCTTCCTGTTTTCAATAACGAGACTTATGTGAGGTTAGTACAAGATGCTTGAGAAGACTTTTATCACAGATGTGGATATTTGTTTTACCTCTTAGCTGCAATTTTTTTGCACACCATGGGCTAAATGACCAAGTCCCTAAGACTCGGAGAATGTTGGGGGTTGGGCTGTTTTACCTCTGAGCGGCACTTTTTTGCACACCATGGGCTAAATGGCCAGGTCACAAGGACCCCAAAGGCTCAGAGAAGGTTGGGGGAGGGGATCCACTAGAACAACTGTTGGGAGACAGATGGTAGCCTCCCGTCAAGGCCATCCAGCGTGTTCTTTAACGTTGGGTTGTTTTACCTCTGAGCGGCACTTTTTTGCACACCATGGGCTAAATAGCCAGGTCACATGGACCCCGAAGGCTCAGAGAATTTTGGGGGAGGGGACCCACTGCATCAACTGTTGGGAGACAGAGAGTAGACTCGAATCAAGGCCATCAAGCGTGTTCTTTAACGTTGGGTTGTTTCACCTCTGAGCGGCCCTTTTTTGCACACCATAAATTAAATGGCTAGGTCACAAGGACAGCGAAGGCTCAGAGAAGGTTGGAGGAGGGGACCCACTGGAACAACAGTTGGGAGACACATGGTAGCCTCCCGTCAAGGCCATCCAGCGTGTTCTTTAAAGTTGGGTTGTTTCACCTCTGAGCCACACTTTTTTGCACTTCATAGGCTAAATGGCCAGGTCACAAGGCCCCTGAAGACTCAGAGAAGGTTGGAGGAGGGGACCCACTGGATCAATTATTGGAAGGTAGCCTCCCGTCAAGGCCATCCAGCCTGTTCTTTAACGTTGGGTTGTTTCACCTCCGAGCGGCAATTTTTTGCACACCATGGGTTAAATGGCCAGGTCACAAGGACCCCGAAGCCTCAGAGATGTGTTGGGGGAGGGGACCGACTGGAACAGCTGTTGGGAGACAGATGGTAGCCTCCCGTCAAGGCCATCCAGCGTGTTCTTTGACATTGGGTTGTTTCAGCTCTGAGCGGCACTTTTTGCACACTATAGGTTAAATGGCCAGGTCACAAGGACCCCGAAGGCTCAGAGAAGGTTGGGGGAGGGGACCCACTGGAACAGCTGTTGGGAGACAGATGGCAGCCTCCCGTTAAGGTCACCCAGTGTGTTCTTTAAATTTGGGTTGTTTTACCTCTGAGCGGCACTTTTTTGCGCACCATGGGCTAAATGGCCAGGTCACATGAACCCCGAAGGCTCAGAGAAGGTTGGGGGAGGGGACCCACTGGAACACACTGTTGGGAGACAGATGGTAGCCTCCCGTCAAGGCCATCCAGCGTGTTCTTTAACGCGCACAGGGTATGGCTCTCCCGCACACGGGGTCACGGCTTAACGTCCCATCCGACGGACGGCGGACTTTCCAAGCCCATCGGTGTCCCCTAGTGACCGTGGACAGAACGGGGAATTTTGCGGAGATAAATCTCAACCCTGACCCAGCTGGGACTCGAACTAGGGAACTGCAGATTACCAGCTCGACACGCTACTGACTGAGCTAGACTGCATAGCCTTGACGGGAAGATACCATCAGTGTCTCAACAGCTGTTCCAGTGGGTGACTTCCCCCAACCTTCTCTGAGCCTTCCGGATTCTTGTGATCTGGCCATTTCGCCCATTGTGTGCAAAAAAATTGCCGCTCAGAGGTAAAGCAATCCAATGTTAAAAAACACCCTGGATGGCCTTGACGGGAGACTACCATCTGTCTCCCAACAGCTTTCCCAGTGGGTTCCCTCCCCCAATCTTCTCTGAGCCTTCAGGGTCCATGTGACCTGGCCATTTAGCCCATGGTGTGCAAAAAGGTGGCGCTCAGAGGTAAAACAACCCAACGTTAAAGAACACGCTGGATGGCCTTGACGGGAGGCTACCCTCTGTCTCCCAACAGCTGTTCCAGTGGGTCTCCTTCCCTAACCTTCTCTGAGCCTTCGGGGTCCATGTGACCTGGCCATTTAGCCCATTATGTGCAAAAAAAAAGTGATGCTCAGAAGTAAAACAACTCAATTGATTCTGTCACTTTGTGATTTTTTCCTGTTTTTTTACCGAGTGGGTGGAGAATCAATACGCACCTGAGTGCTACGTCGTTCCTTCAACTGTGACGCCAAATGTCAACATCCGGTTTCAAATGTCCGGTTCACGAGAATAATTGTGAACTGAACCAAAACGATGCATGTAGCGGAATTTTACCTCTTAGAAAAACAATCTTATATTAAATAAGATTTTTAATCCTGTATATATAGTAGACACGTCTTGTGGCCTACTGATGAACGTGTTTGGTTACTTATGTAAGGGATCTGGGTTGGAGTTGAGTTCTTTTACCTCTGAGCGGCACTTTTTTGCACACCATGGGCTAAATGGCCAGGTCACAAGGACCCCGAAGGCTCAAAAAAAGTTGGGGGAGGGAACCCACTGGAACAGCTGTTGGGAGGCAGATGGTAGCCACCCGTCAAGGCCATCCAGCGTGTTTTTTAACGTTGGGTTGTTTTACCTCTGAGCGGCACTTTTTTGCACACCATGGGCTAAATGATCAGGTCACAAGGACCCCGAAAGCTCAGAGAAGGTTGGGAGAGGGGACCCACTGGAACAGCTGTTGGGAGATAGACGGTAGCCTCCCGTCAAGGCCATCCAGCGTGTTTTTTAACGTTGGGTTGTTTTACCTCTGAGCGGCTCTTTTTTGCACACCATAGGCTAAATGGCCAGGTCAGAAGGACCCCGAAGGCTCAAAGAAGGTTGGGGGAGGGGACCCACTGGAACAGCTGTTGGGAGACAGATGGTAGCCTTCATCCAACGTATTGTTTAACGTGCACAGTGTATTTCTCTCCCGCATACGGAGCCACGGCTTAACGTCCCATCCAATGGACGGCGGCCTTTCCAAACCCATCGGTGTCCCCTACTGACCGTGGGCAGGGCGGGAAATTTTGCGGAGATAAATCTCAACGCTGACCCAGCTGGGATTCGAATCAGGGAACTACAGATTACGAGCCTGGTGCGCTACCGACTGAGCCACTCGCCCGCCCCGTAATCTTTTGGCCCACTTCTTTAAACGAACAACAAAAAAGGTGACTTCATAGGAAAATGGAGATTGTGTAGTAATAAATAATTCTTACAAGATTAAAATCTTAATCTCGTAGATCTATGAATAAAATAAATAAAATAAAATTAACCTTTACCATTATAATTTTCTCAATCGTAATTTATTTCTGGAAAGACCAGAAATGTAATTTTAACTCACTCCTGTACTGCAGTAAAAAAACAGCGACGGTAAATTGTCCGTGAAAAGTCTCATATAAAAAAAAATCCAGAAAAAAAATTCTGTTTAGATTTGAAAAGGAACAGGTAGCGCTGACATCGAGGCTATAAAAATGTCATGTTGTTATGACAACCTGCAGCATGGAATACGATTCATCGACAATGCAAAGCGATGGCCACACTGAGAGCGATTGCAGCTGGTCACATTTATGAGCATTTGAACTTTTTATCGTCGATGAACCATAGTTCTGGAGCGTGTGCAAATGACTGTAAAAGAACCCAACGTTAGAGAACACGCTGGATGGACGGGATGCTACCATCTGTCTCAATAGCTGTTCCAGTGAGCCACTCCCCCAACCTTCCCTGAACCTTCGGGATGCTTATGACCTGGCCATTTAGCCCATGTTGTGCAAAAAAGTGCCGTTCAGAGGTAAAACAACCCAACGTTAAAGAACACGCTGAATGGCCTTGACGGGAGGCTACCATCTGCCTCCCAACAGCCGTTCCGCTGGATCCCCTCTCCCAACCTTCGCTGAACCTTCGGGGTCCTTGTGACTTGGCCATTTAGCTATGGTGTGCAAAATAGTGACGCTCAGAGGGAAAACAACCCAACGTTAAAGAACACGCTGAATGGCCTTGACGGGAGGCTACCATCTGTCTCCCAACAGCTGTTCCAGTGGGTCCCCTCCCCCAACCTTCTCTGAGCCTTCGGAGTCCTTGTGACCTGGCCATATATCCCATTGTGTGCAAAAAAGTGCCGTTCAGAGGTAAAACAACCCAACGTTAAAGAACACGCTGAATGGCCTTGACGGGAGGCTACCATTTGCCTCCTAACAGGCGTTCCACTGGATCCCCTCCCCCAACCTTCCCTGAACCTTCGGGGTCCTTGTGACTTGGCCATTTAGCCCATGGTGTGCAAAATAGTGCCGCTCAGAGGTAAAACAACCCAACGTTAAAGAACACGCTGGATTGTCTTGACGGGAGGATACCATCTGTCTCCCAACAGCTGTTCCAGTGGGTCCCCTCCCCCAACCTCCTCTCAGCCTTCGGGGTCCATTTGACCTGACCATTTAGCCCATGGTGTGCAAAAAAGTGCCGTTCAGATGTAAAAGTACCCAAACCCCAAGAGCTTATATAGGCTGATATACAAATTATTTAAGTAAATAATATTGGCAACACTGACACTCAATTTCACATGAACTAGAAAAAATACAAAAACATCGAAGAATTTATATAAACATTAAAACCTTTTTTACTTAAACAATAAAAATACTGTCAGCATTAATAAAGATCATTCATTTTCTGCACACGCTCCAGTTTTTTGCAAAGCCACCTCTACTGCCTATTTCTGCCTCAGAACGCTGCAAAGTCTAAAACGCTCTAAACGCAAAATGCGCTCGAAACGTACTCCGTCTGGATATACCAAAATGGCACAAAAAAAAATATGTAACGTTGAAATCTGACAAGCTGTCTTTTCAAAGTCCAAAAACGAAGTTTATGGGACAAGTAATTATTTGCTGCTATATTCCAGAGACTAAAATCAATACTTAGATGACAGCTTGTAATTTTATGACAGGGATTATATTAAAACTAAAACGGCCGCAGAAAGTTAGCTGACTGGAAATTGAAAAAAAAATTAAAAGCCAGTGTTGATACGAAGTCTGTAATTGACAGTTACGCGTATACCGGATTCCTATTATTATGGTTGCCATTTTCGAAAGAACTGTTTGGTTTGAATTTAATAATAATTTTTATCTATATAGTTTACGTTGTTTTTTAACGATCTTTTGCCTTCTGATGTTAGAAATGTTTCAAATATCGACTTTGTGTTTTGAATCAAAAAAAAGGGGGGCGGGGTGGCTCAGTCGGTAGCGTGCCAGACTCGTGATTTGTAGATCCCAGGTTAGAGTCCCACTTGGGTGACTGTTGAGATTTATCTCCGCAAAATTCCCCGCCCTGCCCACGGTCAGTAGGGGTCATCTATGGGCTTGGAAAGGCCGCCGTCCGTCGGATGGGACGTTAATCCATTGTGCCTCACATATGGGAGAGCTATACCCTGCGCACGTTAAAGAACACGCTTGATGGCCTTGATGGGAGGCTACCATCTGTCTCCCAACAGCTGTTCCAGTGGGTCCCCTCCCCCAAACTTCGGGGTCCATGTGACCTGGTCATTTAGCCCATGGTGTGGAAAAAAGTACCGCTCAGAGATAAAACAATTCAACGTTAAAGAACACGCTGGATGGCTTTGACGAGAGGCTATCATCTGTCTCCCAACAGCTATTCCAGTGGGTCCCCTCCCCGAATCTTCTCTGAGCCTTAGGGGTTCTTGTGGCCTGGCCATTTAGTGCCGTAAAACAACCCAACGTTAAAGAACACGCTGAATGGCCTTGACGGGAGGCTACCATCTGTCTCCCAACAGCTGTTCCAGTGGGTCCCCTCCCCGAACCTTCTCTGAGCCTTAGGGGTTCTTGTGGCCTGGCCATTTAGTGCCGTAAAACAACCCAACGTTAAAGAACACGCTGAATGGCCTTGACGGGAGGCTACCATCTGTCTCCCAACAGCTGTTCCAGTGGGTCCCCTCCCCGAACCTTCTCTGAGCCTTAGGGGTTCTTGTGGCCTGGCCATTTAGCCCATTGTGTGCAAAAAAGTGCCGCTCAGAGGTAAAACAACCCAACGTTAAAGAACACGCTGAATGGCATTGAATGGGAGGCTACCATCTGTCTCCCAACAGCTGTTCCAGTGGGTCCCCTCCCCGAACCTTCTCTTAGCCTTAGGGGTTCTTGTGGCCTGGCCATTTAGCCCATGGTGTGCAAAAAAGTGCCGCTCAGAGGTAAAACAACCCAACGTTAAAGAACACGCTGAATGGCCTTGACGGGAGGCTACCATCTGTCTCCCAACAGCTGTTCCAGTGAGTCCCCTCCCCGAACCTTCTCTGAGCCTTAGGGGTTCTTGTGGCCTGGCCATTTAGCCCATGGTGTGCAAAAAAGTGCCGCTCAGAGGTAAAACAACCCAACGTTAAAGAACACGCTGAATGGCCTTGACGGGAGGCTACCATCTGTCTCCCAACAGCTTTTCCAGTGAGTCCCCTCCCCGAACCTTCTCTGAGCCTTAGGGGTTCTTGTGGCATGGCCATTTAGCCCATGGTGTCCAAAAAAGTGCCGCTCAGAGGAAAAACAACCCAACCCAACTTTTGAACAAAAAAATTCAGTTTGCTTTAATTATGTAAATGCCGAAAGTGTGAAACAATATGAACGAAATATATTCATATTTTAGAATATTAGAAAAAGGACACTAAAATGGAACAATATACATTTATTGCATTAACAAAATAATTATAAAAAGAAAATTAATGGCGTTTTGGTTCGGTTTAGTTATTTTCCCAATTCGATTTTTTTTTACAACGATGAAAAAATATAATTCATGATCACCAAAAATATGATCATTTTTCCCAATGTAAAAGGGACGCTAACTTTGAAGTTAAATAATTTTTAAAATAAGCATTTTGTGGGCTAAAAATATCTACTTAAAGGACTGCATTATTTAGAATGTGAACATTAAATCACATTAGCAATTCATAATACCTCGCTAACATTACTAGAAATCTTTATGACTTCAACTAGCGCCACCATTTGGCAATAATATTTTATTAATTCTGCCAGTAATGGTCTAGTAGTAAGCTATATGATGATATATGAGCTATATGATGAAAAATAATAACATGGACTTCCACTTCAACAAATTAATAATAATAGTAATAATATTCTAAATTTTTGGAAGAAATTAATAATAATAATAACATTGAGAACTATCGGAAGAAATTGATAAAATTTATTTTAGTTTTAATTCAGTTGGTACGGCTACGAGACAGGTTTGGTAAGGAAATTATATCACCAGAATTAGAATATTTAGAAAAGTTTATACAAAACGGGAGGTTTGTTATCACCACTAGGGTAAATATTTTGTGTCTACTCCTGTAATAATATAATCGTGGAGTAAAAGAACACCGTGACACTTCCGCAAGAACATTTCTACCAAAGTACAAATTTGTACTTGATTACCAGGAAATATTTGACACTGTGTGTCTCGTTTTTTTTCTCTCTCTCACCCCAGTGACAAGGAAAAGCTTCAAATCTAGCGAACTACGAGACACGACAGCAGCCGTGTCACTTACCACTTCCTTGTGTAACTGTTTTGGGTCGTCATCTGCTGCCGATGTCACATTTGCCGCGAATTAATGGCAGGATTTTAATGGCTGTCCAGCTGGTATCGAAACGCGAGATTTTTCGCGGCTTCCACACAACAGGATGTTAGGTGGCTTTGTGCGGCGACATGCTAGACATGATTTATGTGGAATCCGAGGGAATACGGATGGTACGGCGTCGCTCTGGGGGGTCATACATTTCTCAGTAGAAGCACTTGGTAACGCCCCAGCCCAAAGCAGTCTTGATTGTCTACAGAGTATTGGAATTGAGCTCTCAAATAGGTTGATAAAGAGGCAACTTTAAAACTGGGCTTGTAAATCGCGTAGAGCTTTCAAGTTGATGGTAGTATTAAGTAGATACGTGAGTCGTGTAGATATGTGTACACTATATTATCAAACCTTAAAGTCACGAATAATTCTGTGCTATATCAAAATATATTTCAATTGGAGGAAATATTGCGGAGAATTGGAAATCTCACTCAAAACTCGCAAAATCTCGATTTTAAAAGGTGAATAAATAGCTCAACTTCACCGACGCTGTCAGGTTTTATTTTTAATCTGTATAATCTATGTTTTTACGGCACTAAATGTTAATTTTGCGAGTTCTGCTCCTCCTTTTACTTGTGACACTTTAGCACAGATTCAACACCAAGAATTACCCGGCGTTGCTAACGTCAGCGCACGTTCTCATAGCCCGTGACTTCGTTGCAAATTATCCAGATTCTTATTTCTTTATTTCGACAGTTGGGTTGGGTTGTTTTACCTCTGAGCGGCACTTTTTTGCACACCATGGGCTAAATGACCAGGTCACAAGGACCCCGAAGGCTCAGAGAAGGTTGGGGGAGGGGATCTACTGGAACAGCTGTTGGTAAACAGATGGTAGCCTCCCGTCAAGGCCATCCAGCGTGTTCTTTAACGTGCACAGGGTATGGCTCTCCCGCACACGGGGCCACGGCTTAACGTTCCATCCGACGGACGGCGGCCTTTCCAAGCCCATCGGTGTCCCCTACTAACCGTGGGCAGGGCGGGGAATTTTGCGGAGATAAATCTCAATGCTGATCCAGCTGGGACTCGAACCTGGGAACTACAGATTACGAGCCTGGCGCGCTACCGACTGAGCCACCCCCGCCCCTCTTTATTTCGACAGATTTTGATGCTTGTGTGATTCCCGATCTACCTGACAGAACGGTCCCAAATTTCATAAGAAGATTCCCCCTATGTGGCCTCGTGTTGGGCTAAAATATCACATCTCTAGCTGCAATAGGGCGCCAAAAAACAAAAAGTCTTTGGAAATGTGAGGAATCTGGCAACGAAAGCAGATTTAAAAGCTTTTCGTTCTTTACTTTCACAATTAGGAAGTAGTGAATGGCAACAATAAATTTTGCAGCCAGTAACGTTTTCCGTAGGAATAGCATGGTAAATATTTTTGCTTGGTTCCCTATCTCAAATATTTCAGATTCCATGACTATTTAAATACTTCAGGAATATTGTTGATATTTCCCTTTTGGAATTCCAACTTGAAATATGGTACTGCAATTTAGACCACAACTAGAAACACTGTGAAACTTGGAAGCGTCTACCACGATTTGCAAATGAGTTATGGCTGCCACAGGTATCTTTTATTATTATATAATTTAAAGAGATATGTTTTTGAATATAGTGAATGAAGTTGGAATATTTGACAACCAAACGCTTCTGTTTGCCCTCGTTTTAAAATTTTTAGTTATAACAAATCGCAAAAACTGAAAAAAATGTTTTCACTTTTGAGGTAAATTTTTGACTGTCAACGTTGCTATTAAATGCTTGATTTTCCATAATTCTTTAAACGTTGGGCGACTATTTTTGAAAATCGAGTTCTAAATAGATTTGATTGTGATCTTTAATTTATCTTCAGTCACATTTTACCGTCAAGTGCATATTTTAAAAGTTAGAGAGCTTCGAAGTTTGATCACTATTGACACAATAAGGAAAATAATTCATTTTTAAATCTACCAGATTCCATAGCTGCTTAAATACTGAAAGAATATTTATTGTTCAAACTCGAGATCTAAATAGATTTGATTGTGATCTTTAATTTATCTTCAGTCACATGTTCCCATTAAATGCATATTTTAGAAGTTATAGAGTTTCGTAGTATAATTACTATGGCATAACAGGAAGATAATTCATTCTTAAATGTACTAGATTACATAACTATTTTAATACCGAAAGAATATTTTTGAAAATCGAGATCTAAATAGATTTGATTGTGATCTTTAATTTATCTTCAGTCACATTTTCCCATTAAATGCATATTTTAAAAGTTCTGAGGTTTAGAAATTAGATTCCCATTGCCAACATCGAAATTTTCTCAAATTTGGCATTTTGGTAAGGCAGTAGTTCGCAAATGAACATTCAGAAACTTCCCATGATGATTCTGATTCTTCCTTGGGAAATATATGTACAATGCATTCAAGCCCTCAAGAAGGGGTTATAACCCTCTTAGTTATGCTATTATATCTATTATATGCTACAACTATTACAATTAGAAAATTAAATTTTCTAGCATAGGGTGTTGGGTTGTTTTACCTCTGAGCGGCACTTTTTTTGCACACCATGGGCTAAATGGCCAGGTCACAAGGACCCCGAGGCCTCAGAAAAGGATTGGGGAGGGCACGCACTGGAACAGCTGTTGGGAGACAGATGGTAGCCTCCTGTCAAGGCTATTCAGCGTGTTCTTTAATGTGAACAGGGTTTGGCTCTCCCGCACATTGGGGCCACGGCTTAACGTTCCATCCGACGGACGGCGGCCTTTCCAAGCCAATCAGTATCCCCTACTGACCGTGGGCAGGGCGGGGAGTTTTGCGCAGATATAATCTCAACGTTGACCCAACTAGAACTCGAACCTGAAAATTGAAGATTACGAGCCTGGCACGCTACCGACTGAGCCCCCCCCCCCCCCCCAAAAAAAAAGTGTCATATCCTGTGAACATTAAACAACGCACTGGATGGCCTTGATGGGAGGTTACCATATGTTTCCCAACTGCTGTTCCAGTGGGTGCCCTCCCCCAACCTTCACTGAGCTTTCGGAGTCCTTCTAACCTGGCCATTTAGCCCATTGTGTGGAAAAAATTCCTTAACCTTTGCACGTTAAAGAACACGCTGGATGGCCTTAACGCGAGGCTACCATCTGTCTCCCAACAGCTGTTCCAGTGGGTCCTCTCACCCAACCTTCTCTGAGCCTTCGGGGTCCTTGTGACCTGGCCATTTAGCCCATGTTGTGGAAAAAAAGTGCCGCTCAGAGGTAAAACAACCGAACGTTAAAGAACACGCTGGATGGCCTTGACGGGAGGCCACCATCTGTCTCACAACAGCTGTTCCAGTGGGTCCCCTCCCCCAACCTTAACTGAGCCTTCGGGGTCCTTGTGACCTGGCCATTTAGCCCATGGTTTGGAAAAAAAGTGCCGCTCAGAGGTAAAACAACCGAACGTTAAAGAACACGCTGGATAGCCTTGACGGGAGGCTACCATCTGTCTCCCTACATCTGTTCCAGTGGGTTCCCTCCCCCAACCTTCTCTGAGCCTTCGGGGTCCTTGTGACCTGACCATTAAGCCCATGGTGTGCAAAAAAGTGCCGCTCAGAGGTAAAACAACCCAACGTTAAAGAACACGCTGGATGGCCTTGACGGGAGGCTACCATCTGTCTCACAACAGCTGTTCCAGTGGGTCCCCTCCCCCAACCTTAACTGAGCCTACTGGGTCCTTGTGACCTGGCCATTTAGCCCATGGTGTGGAAAAAAAGTGCCGCTCAGAGGTAAAACAACCGAACGTTAAAGAACACGCTGGATGGCCTTGACGGGAGGCTACCATCTGTCTCCCTACATCAGTTCCAGTGGGTGCCCTCCCCCAACCTTCTCTGAGCCTTCGGGGTCCTTGTGACCTGACCATTAAGCCCATTGTGTGCAAAAAAGTGCCGCTCAGAGGTAAAACAACCCAACGTTAAAGAACACGCTGGATGGCCTTGACGGGAGGCCACCATCTGTCTCACAACAACTGTTCCAGTGGGTCCCCTCCTCCAACCTTCTCTGAGCCTTCGGGGTCCTTGTGACCTGGCCATTTAGCCCATGGTGTGCAAAAAAAGTGCCTCTCAGAGGTAAAACAACCGAACGTTAAAGAGCACGCTGGATGGCCTTGACGGGAGGCTACCATCTGTCTCCCAACAGCTGTTCCAGTGGGTCCCCTCCCCCAACCTTATCTGAGCCTTCGGGGTCCTTGTGACCTGGCCATTTAGCCCATGGTGTGCAAAAAAGTGCCACTCAGAGGTAAAACAATCCAACGTTAAAGAACACGCTGGATGGCCTTGACGGGAGGCTACCATCTGTCTCCCAACAGCTGTTCCAGTGGGTCCCCTCCCCCAACCTTATCTGAGCCTTCAGGGTCCTTGTGACCTGGCCATTTAGCCCATGGTGTGCAAAAAAGTGCCGCTCAGAGGTAAAACAACCCAACGTTAAAGAACACGCTGGATGGCTTGGACGGGAGGCTACCATCTGTCTCCCAACAGCTGTTCCAGTGGGTCCCCTCCCCCAATCTTATCTGAGCCTTCGGGGTCCTTGTGACCTGGCCATTTAGCCCATGGTGTGCAAAAAAAGTGCCGCTCAGAGGTAAAACAACCCAACGTTAAAGAACACGACCAGAGGTAAAACAACCCATAACCCAAAGCCATAGACAAGATCTGTGAGAAAAGCGAGACCTCAGCAATAAAGACAAACCCAAAAAACAAACAATCTTAGCTCATCCAGAATCACACCCATTATCCTTCTTGGATTAGAAAAAGTGCTAAATACGAATAATCTGATGAAATCTATCGTCTCCGTAAAAACTTTATATCCAAACGTTTTAAACATTCTCGCATTTGAAAAGCTTTTATGATTAAATTCTTCTCTCGTATATACTTCCTTTCAGTTGATGTTGTAATCCATAAATTTATGATTACGACCTGACCGGTTACTACAAATATAACTTGCCCAATAGCTTCATTGACGGTGTCTGCGAAACGGAATTTATGTCTCCCATTCATGTCTAACCTGAACCGCGATCACGGTTGATGACATCACTGGCTGCATTGCGTCATCATTGAGTTCAGGCACGGTCTAAGAGAGCGAGCTCCTCAGCTCACTCGAAGTTATCGTTACTAAGAAATTTTGTGGGATGTTAAAATAATTTATACCAACCGGGTTGGGTTGGTTTACCTCTGAGCGGCACTTTTTTTGCACACCATGGGCTAAATGGCCAGGTCACAAGGACCAGAAGGCTCAGAGAAGGTTGGAGGAGGGGACCCACTGGAAAAGCTGTTGGGAGACAGATGGTAGCCTCCAGTCAACGCCATCCAGCGGGTTATCTTGAATAGTATATAACACGTTTTGAACGCAATGGGCTAAATGGCCAGGTCACAAAGACCCCGAAGGCTCAGAGAAGGTTGGGGAAGGGGACCCATTGGAACAGCTACTGAGACAGATGGTAGCCTCCTGTCAAGGCCATCCAGCGTGTTGTTTATCTTGAACAGTATATAACACTTTTTGCACACAATGGGCTAAATGGCCAGGTCACAAAGACCACGAAGGCTCAGAGAAAGTTGGGAGAGGGGACCCACTGGAACAGCTGTTGGGAGACAGATGGTAGCCTTCCGTCAAGGCCATCCAGCGTGTTCTTTAACGTTGGGTTGATTTACCTCTGAGCGACACTTTTTTGCACACCATGGGCTAAATGGCCAGGTCACAAGGACCCCGAAGCTTCATAGAAGGTTGGGGGAGGAGACCCACTGGAAGAGCTGTTGGGAGACAGATCGTAGCCTCCCGTCAAGGCCATCCAGCGTGTTCTTTAATGTGCACAGGGTAGTGCTCTCCCGCACACGGGGCCACGGTTAACGTCCCATCCGACGGACGGCGGCCTTTCCAAGCCCATCGGTGTCCCCTACTAACCGTGGGCAGGGCGGGGAATTTTGCGGAGATAAATCTCAACGCTGATCCAGCTGAGACTCGAACCTGGGAACTACAGATTACGAGCATGGCGCGCTACCGACTGAGCCATCCCCGCCCCACTAAGAAAGAAGTGTGAGAGCAGTGCACGTGATAAAAATTGAATTGTGACAGTCCTGAAGTAGTGAAAAGCTTTGGCACGTGAAAAGCTTTGTGAAAAGCTTTTTTGCACACCATGGGATAAATGGCCAGGTCACGTGGACCCCGAAGGCTCAGAGAAGGTTGGGGGAGAGGACCCACTGGAACAGCTGTTGGGAGACAGATGGTAGCCTTCCGTCAAGGCCATCCAGCGTGTTCTTTAACGTGCACAGGGTATGGTTCTCCCGCACACAAGGCCACGGCTTAACGTCCCATCCGACGGACGGCGGCCTTTCCAAGCCCATCGGTGTCCCCTACTGACCGTGGGCAGGGCGGGGAATTTTGCGGAGATAAATCTCAACGGTGACCCAGCTGGGACTCGAACCTGGGAACTGCAGATTAGGAGCGTGGCAGGCTACCGACTGAGCCACCCCCGCCCCACACACGCACACACACGCTCTGGTAAGTAAATTACAGCGGGTAAATAACTGCAATCATTGCTGTAAGTAAATTGCAGCTCCATTAGCGACACACATTTGCACTGTTGTAGTTGCAGATGCTACACACGCGCCACTAAACCAATTGCAGTTCCTGGAAACTGCTGTGGAAAGTAAAATGCAGCTCTAATAAGTGACTGCAGCAATGACACACGCTCCATGAAATAAACTGCAGCTCCAATAAATCAGACCAACTACACACGCTCCAATCAACTGCAGTAATCGCTAATGATTCAGAAAGTACCTGCAGTTACTGCACACGCTCCAGTAAATAAATTGCAGCAAGTGCACATGATTCAATATATAAAGTGCAGCTAAAAAAGTAACTACAGCAATTCTGCGCAGTCCCAGTCGCTAGCGCGCTAGACTCGTAATCTGTAGTTCCCAGGTTCGAGTCCCAGCTGGGTGAGGATTGAGATTTATCTCCGCAAATTTCCCCACACTGCCCAACGGTCAGTAGGGGACACCGATGGGCTTGGAAAGGCCGCCGTCCGTCAGATGGGACATTAAGCCGTGGCCCCGTGTGTGGGAGAGCCATAGCCTGTGCCCGTTAAAGAACACGCTGGATGGCCTTGACGGGAGGCTACCATATGTATCCTAACTACTGTTCCAGTGGGTCCCCTCCCCCAACCTTCTCTGAGCCTTCGGGGTCCTTGTGACCTGGCCATTTAACCAATGGTGTGCAAAAAAGTGCCGCTCAGAGGTGAAACAACCCAGCGTTAAAGAACACGCTGGATGGCCTTGACGGGAGGCTACCATCTGTCTTCCAACAGATGTTCCAGTGGGTCCCCTCCCCCAATCTTCTCTGAGCCTTCGGTGTCATTGTGACCTGGCCATTTTACTCATGGTGTGCAAAATGTGCCGCTCACATGTGAAAAAACCCAACGTTAATGAACACGCTGGATGGTTTTGAAAGGAGGCTACCACCTGTCTCCCAACAGCTGATCCAGTTGGTCCCTCCCCCAACCTTCTCTGAGTCTTCGGGGTCCATGTGACCTGGCCATTTAACCTATGGTGTGCAAAAAAGTGCCGCTCAGTGGTCAAACAACCCAACGTTAAAGAACACGCTGGATGGCCTTGACGGGAGACTACCATCTGTCTCCCAACAGCTGTTCCAGTGGGTCCCCTTCCCCAACCTTCTCTGAGCCTTCGGTGTCCTTGTGGCCTGGCCATTTAACCTATGGTGTGCAAAAAAGTGCCGCTCAGAGGTAAAACAACCCAACCCAGTAAGAAACTTCAACAACTGCACACGCTGCAATTTGTTGTGAGGCCACTTTCAATGTTATCAATGCTATAAAGACGCCACAAAGTTCCGAAAAGTTCCTCCAGTTGAATAGTTGCAGCGTCTTCTCCCATGGCAGCAGCATCGCTTCCTCCGCTTCGAGTCGTACATGACCTCCGACGTGGTCGCTGTCCTCCCACACCTCGCAGTCACAACATGGAGTCCTCTATTACGACTTGTTCTTATCTATAGACGACATTCACTCTTTCGCCTCCCCCCACCTCGATCCCTCCTCCCACCTCGATCCCTCCTCCATGAACTTTCTATTTCTTTTAAATAACGAGCAAACGTCTTGGTTGCAGTCGAGGTAGGAGTACCTCGACTGCAACCAAGACGTTTGCTCGTTATTTAAAAGAAATAGAAAGTTCATTTTTTTTTCAGTTTCGATGATGTTGGCTTCAGTCAAATATTATTTCAGTGCCGAGAGGTTAGCGCTCTCGGATACTGATCTAAGGGACCTGGGTTCGAGTCCCGGGTAAGGCATGGATGTTTGTGTTGTTTTTCTGCTGAGATCCTGGCATCCTCACAGACTTTCTACTTTCGACTATAAACTGACAGACCTCTGTGGCAAGCAGCTGCTTGAAGGGGTATGTTTTTTAAAACTCACTGATTACCATTTTTTATCACTCCTTTCCATTATTACTATGACTAAATACCATAAACCAATACGAATTTAACAGAAGCTAACTAATAATGTAACTGATAACAGATGCTATGAAGGTGGGTTGTTTTACCTCTGAGTGGCACTTTTTTGCACACAATGGGCTAAATGGCCAGGTCACAAGGACCCCGAAGGCTCAGAGAAGGTTGGGGGAGGGGACCCACTGGAACAGCTATTGGGAGACAGATGGTAGCCTCCGTCAGGGGCATCCATCGTGTTCTTTAACGTTGGGTTGTTTTACCTCTGAGCTGCACTTTTTTGCACACCATGGGCTAAATGGCCAGGTCACAAGGATCCCGAAGGGTCAGAGAAATTTGGGAAGGCAACCTGGCCATTTAGCCCATGGTGTGCAAAAAAGTGCTGCTCAGAGGTAAAACAACCCAACGTTAAAAAACACGCTGGATGGCCTTGACGGGAGGCTACCATCTGTCTCCCAACAGCTGTTCCAGTGGGTCCCCTCCCCCAACCTTCTCTGGGCCTTCGTGGTCCATGTGACCTGGCCATTTAGCCCATGGTGTGCAAAAAAGTGCCGCTCAGAGGTAAAACAATCCAATGATAAAGAACACGCTGGATGACCTTGACGGGAGGCTACCATCTGTCTCCCAACAGCTGTTCCAGTGGGTCCCCTCCCCCAACCTTCTCTGAGCCTTCGGGGTCCATGTGACCTGGCCATTTATCCCATGGTGTGCAAAAGAGTGCCGCTCAGAGGTAAAACAACCCAACGTTAAAGAACACACTGGATGGCCTTGACGGGAGGCTACCATCTGTCTCCCAACAGCTGTTCCAGTGAGTCTCCTCCTCCAACCTTCTCTGAGCCTTCGGGGACCTTGTGACCTGGCCATTTATCCCATGGTGTGCAAAAAAGTGCCGCTCAGAGATAAAACAACCCAACGTTAATGAACACGCTGGATGGCCTTGACGGGAGGCTACCATCTGTCTCCCAACAGCTGTTTCAGTGGTTACAACCTTCCCTGAGCCTTCGGGGTACATGTGACCTGATCATTTACCCCATGGTGTGCAAAAGAGTGCCGCTCAGAGGTAAAATAACCCAACCCTGTGCACTTTAAGGAACACACTAGATGGCTTTAACGGGAGGCTACCATCTGTCCTCTAGCAGCTGTCCAGTGTGTTCCCTCCCCCAACCTTCTCTGAACCCTCGGGGTCCATGTGACCTGGCCACTTAGTGAAATGTTTCGAAAACGTTCCCATATTTCTTTCACTAAGCCTCCCAATACTTTTGTTTAAGTACTGTACATGCTCACCAAGATTCACACGAGGCCTTGTCATTTCCCCATTGCACAATATAAAGGTAATTTCTTCAACAATTTATCAAAGGATCTTAAAAGCAAAATAATCGTTTTAATTTATTCCAAAATATGTGTTTATATATTTCACTTATCTCACATTGTTTGGCCTTTCTTTAACTATATTAATTATTCATCTGAACGTGTTTATTCTCTTATAGATAGTTTTGATTCAAAATTTCTGTTCGCATTCAGTTGTTTAGCAAAAGTATCGAAACTAGCAATTTTCTAGGATTCGTTATATAGGAATTATCTGTACAAAAATTTGTTTTTCTAAAATAAGAAGAAATATTAATTTACCTGTTAATTTTTGTAACCACCTTTTTGATACGAATTTTGGTACTTCTTTTTTTAATAATCAAGTATTTTCATTTTATTTAAAACTCCAGTATGAGGCCCGTTATGGCTACCGGTTCGGAAATTAGTACGATAAATTAAAGTGTTATTTCTCTGCTTCAATGCCACGGCCTACGTATGAAAATCCAACAACTCACGGGACAGTTCCTTCTTTTGCGGGAATTGAAATTACACAAAATGGCCGAAATAAAAACAAAATTGCTGAAATATCAAAAAAAAATTCATGACACGTCACCCCTTGTGAATACGGGAGAGTTCGTTTTCAGAGAAAATGAAGTTTTTCGTTTTCCGAAATTTGCATCTTTTATAACAGTAGCAAATTGGTTACTAATGGATGATTGGAAAAACATCTATATCAGGCGTGGTCAACCTTTTGAATTTCCTGGGCCACAATGAGTGAAGATGAATTGTTTTGGGCCGCACATAAAATATATAGTATAGTTAATGTATATGAATAATAAAACTTCATTTATTTTCTTATATTTTCTATTATAAAATTAAAAAAACGGCAATATAAAATTAGTGGGTTATCAAAAACTCGCTGAAAATTACATAACCATGTTGAAAGCTTATGTCGTAAACTTTACGAGTTTGTGGGGGGCGTTACTAGCTGTCCAGGGCCGCGGTTTGGACACGCCTGATGTAGATGCTTGTGATTGACTGAAGATGATACCTCTAATTCTGACTAGGATGCAGAAATGATAGGGCTCTCAAAATTTGTCACTAAGGATTTTCCTAAGGACTGTCCTTTTTAATGAGTATTACATTTTGCAGAAGGAACATATTAATAGGATGTAACCTCCTCAAGCAGCAATACAAGTTTCTAATCTGTCCCTTTTAATGAGTATTACATTTTGCAGAAGGAACATTTTAAAAGGTGTTGATCCTCCTCAAGCAGCAATAGAAGTTTCTAATCTGTCCCTTTTAATGAGTATTACATTTTGCAGAAGGAACATATTAATAGGGTGTTGAACCTCCTCAAGCAGCAATACAAGTTTCTAATCTGTCCCTTTTAATGAGTATTACATTTTGCAGAAGGAACATTTTAATAGGGTGTTGAACCTCCTCAAGCAGCAATACAAGTTTCTAATCTGTCCCTTTTAATGAGTGTTACATTTTGCAGAAGGAACATTTTAATAGGGTGTTGAACCTCCTCAAGCAGCAATACAAGTTTCTAATCTATCCCTTTTAATGAGTATTACATTTTGCAGAAGGAACATTTTAATAGGATGTTGAACCTCCTCAAGCAGCAATACAAGTTTCTAATCTGTCCCTTTTAATGAGTATTACATTTTGCAGAAGGAACATTTTAATAGGGTGTTGAACCTCCTCAAGCAGCAATACAAGTTTCTAATCTGTCCCTTTTAATGAGTGTTACATTTTGCAGAAGGAACATTTTAATAGGGTGTTGAACCTCCTCAAGCAGCAATACAAGTTTCTAATCTGTCCCTTTTAATGAGTATTACATTTTGCAGAAGGAACATTTTAATAGGGTGTTGAACCTCCTCAAGCAGCAATACAAGTTTCTAATCTGTCCCTTTTAATGAGTGTTACATTTTGCAGAAGGAACATTTTAATAGGGTGTTGAACCTCCTCAAGCAGCAATACAAGTTTCTAATCTATCCCTTTTAATGAGTATTACATTTTGCAGAAGGAACATTTTAATAGGATGTTGAACCTCCTCAAGCAGCAATACAAGTTTCTAATCTGTCCCTTTTAATGAGTATTACATTTTGCAGAAGGAACATTTTAATAGGATGTTGATCCTCCTCAAGCAGCAATACAAGTTTCTAATCTGTCCCTTTTAATGAGTGTTACATTTTGCAGAAGGAACATTTTAATAGGGTGTTGAACCTCCTCAAGCAGCAATACAAGTTTCTAATCTATCCCTTTTAATGAGTATTACATTTTGCAGAAGGAACATTTTAATAGGATGTTGAACCTCCTCAAGCAGCAATACAAGTTTCTAATCTGTCCCTTTTAATGAGTATTACATTTTGCAGAAGGAACATTTTAATAGGGTGTTGAACCTCCTGAAGCAGCAATACAAGTTTCTAATCTATCCCTTTTAATGAGTATTACATTTTGCAGAAGGAACATTTTAATAGGGTGTTGAACCTCCTCAAGCAGCAATACAAGTTTCTAATCTGTCCCTTTTAATGAGTATTACATTTTGCAAGAAGGAACATTTAAATAGGGTGTTGAACCTCCTCAAGCAGCAATACAAGTTTCTAATCTGTCCCTTTTAATGAGTATTACATTTTGCAGAAGGAACATTTTAATAGGGTGTTGAACCTCCTCAAGCAGCAATACAAGTTTCTAATCTATCCCTTTTAATGAGTATTACATTTTGCAGAAGGAACATTTTAATAGGATGTTGAACCTCCTCAAGCAGCAATACAAGTTTCTAATCTGTCCCTTTTAATGAGTGTTACATTTTGCAGAAGGAACATTTTAATAGGGTGTTGAACCTCCTCAAGCAGCAATACAAGTTTCTAATCTATCCCTTTTAATGAGTATTACATTTTGCAGAAGGAACATTTTAATAGGATGTTGAACCTCCTCAAGCAGCAATACAAGTTTCTAATCTGTCCCTTTTAATGAGTATTACATTTTGCAGAAGGAACATTTTAATAGGATGTTGATCCTCCTCAAGCAGCAATACAAGTTTCTAATCTGTCCCTTTTAATGAGTGTTACATTTTGCAGAAGGAACATTTTAATAGGGTGTTGAACCTCCTCAAGCAGCAATACAAGTTTCTAATCTGTCCCTTTTAATGAGTATTACATTTTGCAGAAGGAACATTTTAATAGGGTGTTGAACCTCCTCAAGCAGCAATACAAGTTTCTAATCTGTCCCTTTTAATGAGTATTACATTTTGGAGAAGGAACATTTTAATAGGATGTTGATCCTCCTCAAGCAGCAATACAAGTTTCTAATCTGTCCCTTTTAATGAGTGTTACATTTTGCAGAAGGAACATTTTAATAGGGTGTTGAACCTCCTCAAGCAGCAATACAAGTTTCTAATCTGTCCCTTTTAATGAGTATTACATTTTGCAGAAGGAACATTTTAATAGGATGTTGAACCTCCTCAAGCAGCAATACAAGTTTCTAATCTATCCCTTTTAATGAGTATTACATTTTGCAGAAGGAACATTTTAATAGGATGTTGAACCTCCTCAAGCATCAATACAAGTTTCTAATCGGTCCCTTTTAATGAGTATTACATTTTGCAGAAGGAACATTTTAATAGGGTGTTGAACCTCCTCAAGCAGCAATACAAGTTTCTAATCTGTCCCTTTTAATGAGTATTACATTTTGCAGAAGGAACATTTTAATAGGGTGTTGAACCTCCTCAAGCAGCAATACAAGTTTCTAATCTGTCCCTTTTAATGAGTATTACATTTTGCAGAAGGAACATTTTAATAGGGTGTTGAACCTCCTCAAGCAGCAATAGAAGTTTCTAATCTGTCCCTTTTAATGAGTATTACATTTTGCAGAAGGAACATTTTAATAGGATGTTGAACCTCCTCAAGCAGCAATACAAGTTTCTAATCTGTCCCTTTTAATGAGTATTACATTTTGCAGAAGGAACATTTTAATAGGGTGTTGAACCTCCTCAAGCAGCAATACAAGTTTCTAATCTATCCCTTTTAATGAGTATTACATTTTGCAGAAGGAACATTTTAATAGGGTGTTGAACCTCCTCAAGCAGCAATAGAAGTTTCTAATCTGTCCCTTTTAATGAGTATTACATTTTGCAGAAGGAACATTTTAATAGGATGTTGAACCTCCTCAAGCAGCAATACAAGTTTCTAATCTATCCCTTTTAATGAGTATTACATTTTGCAGAAGGAACATTTTAATAGGATGTTGAACCTCCTCAAGCAGCAATACAAGTTTCTAATCGGTCCCTTTTAATGAGTATTACATTTTGCAGAAGGAACATTTTAATAGGGTGTTGAACCTCCTCAAGCAGCAATACAAGTTTCTAATCTGTCCCTTTTAATGAGTATTACATTTTGCAGAAGGAACATTTTAATAGGGTGTTGAACCTCCTCAAGCAGCAATACAAGTTTCTAATCTATCCCTTTTAATGAGTATTACATTTTGCAGAAGGAACATTTTAATAGGGTGTTGAACCTCCTCAAGCAGCAATAGAAGTTTCTAATCTGTCCCTTTTAATGAGTATTACATTTTGCAGAAGGAACATTTTAATAGGGTGTTGAACCTCCTCAAGCAGCAATACAAGTTTCTAATCTGTCCCTTTTAATGAGTATTACATTTTGCAGAAGGAACATTTTAATAGGGTGTTGAACCTCCTCAAGCAGCAATAGAAGTTTCTAATCTGTCCCTTTTAATGAGTATTACATTTTGCAGAAGGAACATTTTAATAGGATGTTGATCCTCCTCAAGCAGCAATACAAGTTTCTAATCTATCCCTTTTAATGAGTATTACATTTTGCAGAAGGAACATTTTAATAGGGTGTTGAACCTCCTCAAGCAGCAATAGAAGTTTCTAATCTGTCCCTTTTAATGAGTATTACATTTTGCAGAAGGAACATTTTAATAGGGTGTTGAACCTCCTCAAGCAGCAATAGAAGTTTCTAATCTGTCCCTTTTAATGAGTATTACATTTTGCAGAAGGAACATTTTAATAGGGTGTTGAACCTCCTCAAGCAGCAATACAAGTTTCTAATCTGTCCCTTTTAATGAGTATTACATTTTGCAGAAGGAACATTTTAATAGGGTGTTGAACCTCCTCAAGCAGCAATAGAAGTTTCTAATCTGTCCCTTTTAATGAGTATTACATTTTGCAGAAGGAACATTTTAATAGGGTGTTGAACCTCCTCAAGCAGCAATACAAGTTTCTAATCTGTCCCTTTTAATGAGTATTACATTTTGCAGAAGGAACATTTTAATAGGGTGTTGAACCTCCTCAAGCAGCAATACAAGTTTCTAATCTGTCCCTTTTAATGAGTATTACATTTTGCAGAAGGAACATTTTAATAGGGTGTTGAACCTCCTCAAGCAGCAATAGAAGTTTCTAATCTATCCCTTTTAATGAGTATTACATTTTGCAGAAGGAACATTTTAATAGGATGTTGAACCTCCTCAAGCAGCAATACAAGTTTCTAATCGGTCCCTTTTAATGAGTATTACATTTTGCAGAAGGAACATTTTAATAGGGTGTTGAACCTCCTCAAGCAGCAATACAAGTTTCTAATCTGTCCCTTTTAATGAGTATTACATTTTGCAGAAGGAACATTTTAATAGGGTGTTGAACCTCCTCAAGCAGCAATACAAGTTTCTAATCTATCCCTTTTAATGAGTATTACATTTTGCAGAAGGAACATTTTAATAGGGTGTTGAACCTCCTCAAGCAGCAATAGAAGTTTCTAATCTGTCCCTTTTAATGAGTATTACATTTTGCAGAAGGAACATTTTAATAGGGTGTTGAACCTCCTCAAGCAGCAATAGAAGTTTCTAATCTGTCCCTTTTAATGAGTATTACATTTTGCAGAAGGAACATTTTAATAGGGTGTTGAACCTCCTCAAGCAGCAATACAAGTTTCTAATCTGTCCCTTTTAATGAGTATTACATTTTGCAGAAGGAACATTTTAATAGGGTGTTGAACCTCCTCAAGCAGCAATACAAGTTTCTAATCTGTCCCTTTTAATGAGTATTACATTTTGCAGAAGGAACATTTTAATAGGGTGTTGAACCTCCTCAAGCAGCAATACAAGTTTCTAATCTATCCCTTTTAATGAGTATTACATTTTGCAGAAGGAACATTTTAATAGGATGTTGAACCTCCTCAAGCAGCAATACAAGTTTCTAATCTATCCCTTTTAATGAGTATTACATTTTGCAGAAGGAACATTTTAATAGGATGTTGAACCTCCTCAAGCAGCAATACAAGTTTCTAATCTATCCCTTTTAATGAGTATTACATTTTGCAGAAGGAACATTTTAATAGGGTGTTGAACCTCCTCAAGCAGCAATACAAGTTTCTAATCTGTCCCTTTTAATGAGTATTACATTTTGCAGAAGGAACATTTTAATAGGGTGTTGAACCTCCTCAAGCAGCAATACAAGTTTCTAATCTATCCCTTTTAATGAGTATTACATTTTGCAGAAGGAACATTTTAATAGGGTGTTGAACCTCCTCAAGCAGCAATACAAGTTTCTAATCTATCCCTTTTAATGAGTATTACATTTTGCAGAAGGAACATTTTAATAGGATGTTGAACCTCCTCAAGCAGCAATAGAAGTTTCTAATCTGTCCCTTTTAATGAGTATTACATTTTGCAGAAGGAACATTTTAATAGGGTGTTGAACCTCCTCAAGCAGCAATACAAGTTTCTAATCTGTCCCTTTTAATGAGTATTACATTTTGCAGAAGGAACATTTTAATAGGGTGTTGAACCTCCTCAAGCAGCAATACAAGTTTCTAATCTGTCCCTTTTAATGAGTATTACATTTTGCAGAAGGAACATTTTAATAGGGTGTTGAACCTCCTCAAGCAGCAATACAAGTTTCTAATCTATCCCTTTTAATGAGTATTACATTTTGCAGAAGGAACATTTTAATAGGGTGTTGAACCTCCTCAAGCAGCAATACAAGTTTCTAATCTGTCCCTTTTAATGAGTATTACATTTTGCAGAAGGAACATTTTAATAGGGTGTTGAACCTCCTCAAGCAGCAATACAAGTTTCTAATCTGTCCCTTTTAATGAGTATTACATTTTGCAGAAGGAACATTTTAATAGGGTGTTGAACCTCCTCAAGCAGCAATACAAGTTTCTAATCTGTCCCTTTTAATGAGTATTACATTTTGCAGAAGGAACATTTTAATAGGGTGTTGAACCTCCTCAAGCAGCAATACAAGTTTCTAATCTGTCCCTTTTAATGAGTATTACATTTTGCAGAAGGAACATTTTAATAGGGTGTTGAACCTCCTCAAGCAGCAATACAAGTTTCTAATCTGTCCCTTTTAATGAGTATTACATTTTGCAGAAGGAACATTTTAATAGGGTGTTGAACCTCCTCAAGCAGCAATACAAGTTTCTAATCTGTCCCTTTTAATGAGTATTACATTTTGCAGAAGGAACATTTTAATAGGGTGTTGAACCTCCTCAAGCAGCAATACAAGTTTCTAATCTGTCCCTTTTAATGAGTATTACATTTTGCAGAAGGAACATTTTAATAGGGTGTTGAACCTCCTCAAGCAGCAATACAAGTTTCTAATCTATCCCTTTTAATGAGTATTACATTTTGCAGAAGGAACATTTTAATAGGGTGTTGAACCTCCTCAAGCAGCAATACAAGTTTCTAATCTATCCCTTTTAATGAGTATTACATTTTGCAGAAGGAACATTTTAATAGGGTGTTGAACCTCCTCAAGCAGCAATAGAAGTTTCTAATCTGTCCCTTTTAATGAGTATTACATTTTGCAGAAGGAACATTTTAATAGGGTGTTGAACCTCCTCAAGCAGCAATACAAGTTTCTAATCTGTCCCTTTTAATGAGTATTACATTTTGCAGAAGGAACATTTTAATAGGGTGTTGAACCTCCTCAAGCAGCAATACAAGTTTCTAATCTGTCCCTTTTAATGAGTATTACATTTTGCAGAAGGAACATTTTAATAGGGTGTTGAACCTCCTCAAGCAGCAATACAAGTTTCTAATCTATCCCTTTTAATGAGTATTACATTTTGCAGAAGGAACATTTTAATAGGGTGTTGAACCTCCTCAAGCAGCAATACAAGTTTCTAATCTATCCCTTTTAATGAGTATTACATTTTGCAGAAGGAACATTTTAATAGGATGTTGAACCTCCTCAAGCAGCAATACAAGTTTCTAATCTATCCCTTTTAATGAGTATTACATTTTGCAGAAGGAACATTTTAATAGGATGTTGAACCTCCTCAAGCAGCAATACAAGTTTCTAATCTATCCCTTTTAATGAGTATTACATTTTGCAGAAGGAACATTTTAATAGGGTGTTGAACCTCCTCAAGCAGCAATACAAGTTTCTAATCTGTCCCTTTTAATGAGTATTACATTTTGCAGAAGGAACATTTTAATAGGGTGTTGAACCTCCTCAAGCAGCAATACAAGTTTCTAATCTATCCCTTTTAATGAGTATTACATTTTGCAGAAGGAACATTTTAATAGGGTGTTGAACCTCCTCAAGCAGCAATACAAGTTTCTAATCTATCCCTTTTAATGAGTATTACATTTTGCAGAAGGAACATTTTAATAGGGTGTTGAACCTCCTCAAGCAGCAATACAAGTTTCTAATCTATCCCTTTTAATGAGTATTACATTTTGCAGAAGGAACATTTTAATAGGGTGTTGAACCTCCTCAAGCAGCAATAGAAGTTTCTAATCTGTCCCTTTTAATGAGTATTACATTTTGCAGAAGGAACATATTAATAGGGTGTTGAACCTCCTCAAGCAGCAATACAAGTTTCTAATCTGTCCCTTTTAATGAGTATTACATTTTGCAGAAGGAACATTTTAATAGGGTGTTGAACCTCCTCAAGCAGCAATACAAGTTTCTAATCTGTCCCTTTTAATGAGTATTACATTTTGCAGAAGGAACATTTTAATAGGGTGTTGAACCTCCTCAAGCAGCAATACAAGTTTCTAATCTGTCCCTTTTAATGAGTGTTACATTTTGCAGAAGGAACATTTTAATAGGATGTTGATCCTCCTCAAGCAGCAATAGAAGTTTCTAATCGGTCCCTTTTAATGAGTATAACATTTTGCAGAAGGAACATTTTAATAGGGTGTTGAACCTCCTGAAGCAGCAATACAAGTTTCTAATCTGTCCCTTTTAATGAGTATTACATTTTGCAGAAGGAACATTTTAATAGGGTGTTGAACCTCCTCAAGCAGCAATACAAGTTTCTAATCTGTCCCTTTTAATGAGTATTACATTTTGCAGAAGGAACATTTTAATAGGATGTTGATCCTCCTCAAGCAGCAATACAAGTTTCTAATCTATCCCTTTTAATGAGTATTACATTTTGCAGAAGGAACATTTTAATAGGATGTTGAACCTCCTCAAGCAGCAATACAAGTTTCTAATCTGTCCCTTTTAATGAGTATTACATTTTGCAGAAGGAACATTTTAATAGGGTGTTGAACCTCCTCAAGCAGCAATACAAGTTTCTAATCTGTCCCTTTTAATGAGTATTACATTTTGCAGAAGGAACATTTTAATAGGGTGTTGATCCTCCTCAAGCAGCAATACAAGTTTCTAATCTGTCCCTTTTAATGAGTATTACATTTTGGAGAAGGAACATTTTAATAGGATGTTGATCCTCCTCAAGCAGCAATACAAGTTTCTAATCTGTCCCTTTTAATGAGTATTACATTTTGCAGAAGGAACATTTTAATAGGATGTTGAACCTCCTCAAGCAGCAATACAAGTTTCTAATCGGTCCCTTTTAATGAGTATTACATTTTGCAGAAGGAACATTTTAATAGGGTGTTGATCCTCCTCAAGCAGCAATACAAGTTTCTAATCTGTCCCTTTTAATGAGTATTACATTTTGCAGAAGGAACATTTTAATAGGATGTTGAACCTCCTCAAGCAGCAATACAAGTTTCTAATCTATCCCTTTTAATGAGTATTACATTTTGCAGAAGGAACATTTTAATAGGGTGTTGATCCTCCTCAAGCAGCAATACAAGTTTCTAATCTGTCCCTTTTAATGAGTATTACATTTTGCAGAAGGAACATTTTAATAGGGTGTTGAACCTCCTCAAGCAGCAATACAAGTTTCTAATCTGTCCCTTTTAATGAGTATTACATTTTGCAGAAGGAACATTTTAATAGGGTGTTGATCCTCCTCAAGCAGCAATAGAAGTTTCTAATCTGTCCCTTTTAATGAGTATTAAATTTTGCAGAAGGAACATTTTAATAGGATGTTGAACCTCCTCAAGCAGCAATACAAGTTTCTAATCTGTCCCTTTTAATGAGTATTACATTTTGCAGAAGGAACATTTTAATAGGGTGTTGATCCTCCTCAAGCAGCAATAGAAGTTTCTAATCTGTCCCTTTTAATGAGTATTAAATTTTGCAGAAGGAACATTTTAATAGGATGTTGAACCTCCTCAAGCAGCAATACAAGTTTCTAATCTGTCCCTTTTAATGAGTATTACATTTTGCAGAAGGAACATTTTAATAGGGTGTTGATCCTCCTCAAGCAGCAATAGAAGTTTCTAATCTGTCCCTTTTAATGAGTATTAAATTTTGCAGAAGGAACATTTTAATAGGATGTTGAACCTCCTCAAGCAGCAATAGAAGTTTCTAATCTGTCCCTTTTAATGAGTATTAAATTTTGCAGAAGGAACATTTTAATAGGATGTTGAACCTCCTCAAGCAGCAATACAAGTTTCTAATCTGTCCCTTTTAATGAGTATTACATTTTGCAGAAGGAACATTTTAATAGGGTGTTGATCCTCCTCAAGCAGCAATACAAGTTTCTAATCTGTCCCTTTTAATGAGTATTACATTTTGCAGAAGGAACATTTTAATAGGGTGTTGATCCTCCTCAAGCAGCAATAGAAGTTTCTAATCTGTCCCTTTTAATGAGTATTACATTTTGCAGAAGGAACATTTTAATAGGGTGTTGAACCTCCTCAAGCAGCAATACAAGTTTCTAATCTGTCCCTTTTAATGAGTATTACATTTTGCAGAAGGAACATTTTAATAGGATGTTGAACCTCCTCAAGCAGCAATACAAGTTTCTAATCTGTCCCTTTTAATGAGTATTACATTTTGCAGAAGGAACATTTTAATAGGATGTTGAACCTCCTCAAGCAGCAATACAAGTTTCTAATCTGTCCCTTTTAATGAGTATTACATTTTGCAGAAGGAACATTTTAATAGGGTGTTGAACCTCCTCAAGCAGCAATACAAGTTTCTAATCTGTCCCTTTTAATGAGTATTACATTTTGCAGAAGGAACATTTTAATAGGGTGTTGAACCTCCTCAAGCAGCAATAGAAGTTTCTAATCTGTCCCTTTTAATGAGTATTACATTTTGCAGAAGGAACATTTTAATAGGATGTTGAACCTCCTCAAGCAGCAATACAAGTTTCTAATCTGTCCCTTTTAATGAGTATTACATTTTGCAGAAGGAACATTTTAATAGGGTGTTGAACCTCCTCAAGCAGCAATACAAGTTTCTAATCTGTCCCTTTTAATGAGTATTACATTTTGCAGAAGGAACATTTTAATAGGGTGTTGAACCTCCTCAAGCAGCAATACAAGTTTCTAATCTGTCGTTTCCATCGATCGTACAAATGCTGGATATCACGCTGGAGGATACCATTCCATGCGATTTCAACTTTGACGCCTAATTCAGCGATGGTGGAAATAGGGTTCAGTGACGTCATCCGATGTTCCACTGCACACGAGAGTGAAAATGGAAGGCACCACGTGGCACTCTCGTCTGATGATCGATGCTAAAGGAGAACCGACATTAAAGCCGATCGAAAAGATCTGCATTACACAATAATTGTCTAATTCCGTCTGTGCATTGGGGTGGGGGGCGCCTCGCTGGTATTCTGTAGTTCCCAGGTTCCAGTCTCAGCTGGGTCAGCGTTGAAATATATCTCCGCAAAACTACCTGCTCTGCCCATGGTCAGTAGGGGACACCGATGGGCTTGGAAAGGACACCGTCCGTCGGATGGGACGTTCAGCCATGACTACGTGTGGGGGAGAGCCTTATCCTATGCACGTTAAAGAACACGCTGGATGGCCTTGACAGGAGGCTACCATTTGTCTCCCAACAGCTGTTCCAGTGGGTCCCCTCCCCCAACCTTCTCTGAGCCTTCGGGGTCCATGTGACCTGGCCATTTAGCCCATGGTGTGCAAAAAAGTGCCGCTCAGAGATAAAACAACCCAACGTTAAAGAACACGCTGGATGGCCTTGACGGGAGGCTACCATCTGTCTCCCAACAGCTGTTTCAGTGGGTCCCCTACCCCAAACTTCTCTGAGACTTCGGGGTCCTTGTGACCTGGCCATTTAGCCCATGGTGTGCAAAAAAGTGCCTCTCACAGATAAAACAACTCAACAATAAACAACACGCTGGATGGCCTTGAAGAAAGGCTACCATCTGTCTCCCAAAAGCTGATTCAGTGCGTCCCTCCCCCAACATTCCTTGAGCATTCGGGGTCCTTGTGACCTGGCTATTTAGCCCATGGTGGGGAAAAAACAGTGCTGCTCAAAGGTAAAACAATCCAACAATAAAGAACACGCTGGATGGCCTTGACGGGACGCTACCATCTGTCTCCCAACAGCTCTTCCAGTGGGTCCTTTCCCCCAACCTTTTCCGAGCTTTCAGGGTCCTTGTAACCTGGCCATTTAGCCCATACTGTGAAAAAAATGTGCCACTCAGAGGTGAAGCAACCCAACGTTAAAGAACACGCTGGAATCCCTTGACAAGAGGCTACCATCTGTCTCCCAACAGCTGTTCCAGTGGGTCCCATCCCCCAACCATCTGAGTCTTCGGGGTGCATGCGACCTGGCCATTTAGCCCATTGTGTATAAAAAAAGTGCCACTCAGAGGTAAAACAATCCAACAATAAAGAACACGCTGGATGGCCTTGACGGGAGGCTACCATCTGTCTCTCAACAGCTGTTCCAGTGGGTCCCATCCCCCAACCATCTGAGTCTTCGGGGTGCATGCGCCCTGGCCATTTAGCCCATTGTGTATAAAAAAAGTGCCACTCAGAGTTAAAACAACCCAATGTTAAAGAACACGCTGGATGGCCTTGATGTGTCTCCCAACAGCTGTTTCAGTGGTTACAACCTTCCCTGAGCTTTCGGGGTACATGTGACCTGATCATTTACCCCATGGTGTGCAAAAGAGTGCCGCTCAGAGGTAAATCAACCCAACTCTGTAGCTTTGTTAACATAAAAGTCGGGAGCAATATCTACATTTGATATAAAGACATTGATAAATGTTAACGATTACTATTTTTAAAAAGTCTCATGAAAGTAGACGGTGGTTTTCCTTCTATTGACATTTTACCGTCAACGTTTTTTATTGCATTGATCATCAGTATTATAGATATTGATAAAAAAAACTACTAAAATAATTGTAATAAAAAAGATACTCTGAAATATTATTAATTTTTATTGTTAACTTTTCGAAAGTTTAGACGGGACCCAATATAACTTATTAAAACATTTAATGGCGTTACCAATCCGAAAATGCACAAAAAATCCAAAACCACACAAATATATATTTCTCAATTTGAATGGAATTGCGCCATTCAACAGCGCATGATAGAAATCCTAAAAGAAAGCCTAATTATCGTAAAATTAGGGAATCGGCCTCCCACATGATGACCTCACCCTAACCCTAATCTGAATATATATATATGACCCTATGGATATGGATAGGTATCTTAGCAGCAAGAAATCACCTACACTATACGTAGATTGTTGTAAAAAAAAATCTCATTTGGAATTGGAAGGGGTCATTAAAAAAGACGAAATTAAAGCAGGAGAATTCAGGCATAATTATAACCTCATCCCACTTCTCTCTTTCCAATCTCTTCAACTTCCAAATCCAGCTCTTTCTATTAAGACGAGTTCTGCCGAGGAGCTGTAACGATCAAAATCCTCCTTTTTTTTTCCCCGATGTACCACATTGATAGATTCAACCAGCGAGCATTAAGCTCTGGATTGAAAATGTGGACATTCTTAGGATCGGTCCTCAAAGTTTAGAGTCCAAATCCTTTCTCTTTTCTAAGAAGTGGTCTATTGCCTCCGTCACATGCAAGGTTGTCTCAATGATGAATCCCAAACCACACATTCGGACACATAGTTAAACAAGGGGAAGATTTAATGTAAAAAAATGGAGATTAATTTCTATAATAATATTTTCAAATGATTTTAGCGATGAGTTTCCACATGGGGATATTTCTAATGATCAGCAAATAAGGATCATGACTCACTTGACTGAATCGAGTTTAACATTTGGGAATAGATTTGGAAAGGGCATAATAAGTCACGAGAGTCTATTGGAGAAATAATGTACATAACCAATGAAACGAAGACTGAATTTGCGCCTACTTCTAACTCCTTATATAATGGATATACAAAACTTAATATATATAATGAACATCCTTCAAGTTTTCTTCTGATAAAAAACTTATATCTCAAAGATGTGCTGAAGAATTTCCGTCAATGATCCGGGTCCTATGCATAGTACGGGAGCACTAGACTCTTTGAAGAGGTATAAGTATCCTGAATTCCAGCTCTAAATGGGGATCAAAATTATAATTGTTGCAAAACTTATAAAAGTTATTAATTTCGACTCGAATTTTGTGTAACCGAAAAAGTATTCTTATTTCAAATGAAAGATTAAACCAAAAGTTTGAAAAAAATGAAATCCCTCGTGCCTTTTCCGAAACCATACTAAGATGTTCCCTCTGAAGTTGGGGAAATCTATCTGTGGTCTTGTTCCTTGTAAACCTTATTTATACTTCATCCTGAGACTTAAATAACAATGATGCAAATACGCAACACAGAATCTTACGTATTTGAATCAATGTTTCTGTTACGTGTGTATTGTATTGTTGCATGAATAACTCATAAAAAAGCATAAAATTAAAAAAAAACGGAGAAAATGACAACTTTTTTTTGGCAGTATGTCTGTTGATATAATCGCTTTCGAAAACTTTGTACTTCTGTAATTCGAGTGATTCATACTAATGTTTGCTTCAAATAGAAAAATAGAAAATCGGGACCACGTGTCTTTGACCTCGTGGCAAAAAATGTTGCATTTGGAATGTTTTGTGCAAACCTCCATATTCGCCTGACATTTTCCTCTGGGATTACCATTTATTCCGTTCGCTTCAAAACTGTTCGAACGGTAAAGAGTTCCAACCTTTGGAGGCCAACAAAAAACAGCTTGGTCAAAAAACCAACCAAATTATACACAATGGAACAATGAAGCTGCCTGATAGATGGCTTACGAATAATCGAACAAAATGGTGGATATTTCCCACACAACCACAATATCCACTCAATATCCATAAGATATCTAAGATGGCCAGTAGATATCCATGGGTTATGATAGACATCTTATGGATATATCCTGGAGACTGGTTGTGAGGGTTACTATTCAATAATTTCTGTTCGAATTATTGCCCAAAATCCAAACGGAATTTTAATTTAAACTGACAACGTTCGGCACCAGGGGACCCCAGTGGTCTTTAACTACTTAAAGCTACCTCCACTGACGCCGAACGCAATAATAACAGGATTTCATTTCCATTCCAAAAGACGAAATATTTAATAGTGAGCTTAATAAAAATGGAAGAATTATTATTTATTATTTATAACTTGGCAACTGCAGGGCAGTTGGCAAAATCTGATGCTACCTGGCAAAATATAGGTAAGTCGAATAACTAGGAATGGTTGTTGTTGTTGTTGTTTTACCTCTGAGTGGCACTTTTTTTCACACCATGGGCTAAATGGCCAGGTCACATGGACACCGAAGGCTCAGAGAAGGTTGGAGGAGGGGACCCACTGGAACAGTTGTTACGAGACAGATGGCAACCTCCCGTCAAGGCCATCCAGTGTGTTCTTTCACGTGCACAGGGTATGGGTCCCCCGCACACATGGCCACAGCTTAACGTCCCATCGGACAGACGGCAGCCTTTCCTAGCCCATCGGTTTTCCCTACTGACCATGGACAGGGCGGGGAATTTTGTGCAGATAAATCTCAATGCTAACCTGGGAACTACAGATTACGAGCCTGGCACGCTACCGACTAGCTACCCCCACCCCTGGGACCGGTTCCTGTGAAATTAATGATAGTTGGCAAAATCGGAACAACTGGGAAAAGTTGGCAAAATTTTCGTTGTCTATCCAAAAACAGTCTTTCGCTACTTGCTTGCTTTGAGGTGCGTCGACTTTTTGTCTAAGAGTGTATCGTCGATTAATGGAATCATTTCCAGTATTAAATATTCACAGTGAATAAATAAGTAAATAAAAATTACCCGCAAACAACTGCTTCCCACAGAAGTCTGATATGAGCTTGTCAGTTTAATATATCATAGATACGATCTGTGAGGAAGCGAGGGATCTCAGCAGGAAGAAAACAGAAAACCTACCAGAATATCAGAACCGACTTCCCTTTGATCATGAAGTAGTAGTAGTCAATAATGAAGAGGGATAACCACTAGGCCACCGGGACGGATTCATTTACAGTTGCACTGTGAATAATATTGAACTCGAGAACTCTGTGGAAAATATTGAACTTTTAAAGTTCGCCACCAGGACGGAGTTAACGGAATCTAGATAACCACTAGGTCACACCGTGAATAATATTGGACATTATGCGCAGTCTTTTGGAACTCGCGAGGGATCTCAACGATCAGAATAGTACGCCATTGTTTTGTTTGATTTTGTGTATGAAATGATTTCTGTGATTAATATTGTCTTTCATGAGATTATTGGCAATATGTTCAGCCATCTTTGAATTGGAGCAATGTGACAAGTCGTTCAAACAGCATCATACAGCTCTACAACCCAACTGGTTCAAATGAATCCAGCTGCTGCTGTATTTGTAACACACATCTTGGCATTTCTGTCAATATTCCTTCTTAACATGATGCAAACAAATACATTTCTTTAACCATTTATACTTAGTCTCACAGTGTCCATCCTGTGATCTACTTGCAGATGATACATGACCGAAACAATCACAAAATGTTATATTGCAGAGAATAATCAAAACAAATCATCGTCCACTTTTTACTACATATAGTATACATTTGCGTGTTGGGTTGTTTTACCTCTGAGCGGCACTTTTTTGCACACAGTGGTCTAAATGGCCAGGTCACAAAGGGTGGGCGTGTCTCAGTCAGCATGCCAGGCTCGTAATCTGCAAATCCCAGATTCGAGTCCCAGCTGGGTCAGCGTTGAGATTGATCTGAGTAAAATTCCCCACCCTGCCCACGGTCACTAGGGGACACCGATGGGCTTGTAAAGGTCGCTGTCCGTCGAATGGGACGTTAAGCCGTGGCCCAGTGTTCAAGAGAGCCATACCCTGTGCATATTAAAGAACACCAGCTGGATGGCCTTGATGGGAGGCTACCATCTGTCTCCCAACAGCTGTTTCAGTGGTTCCAAACTTCTCTGAGCCTTCAGGGTCCTTATGACCTGATCATTTACCCCATGGTGTGCAAAACAGTGCCGCTCAGAGGTAAATCAACCCAATTCTGTAGCTTTGTTAACATAAAAGTCAGGAGCAATATCTACATTTGACATAAAGACATTGTTAAATGTTAACGATTACTATTTTTAAAAAGTCCCATGAAAGTAGACGGTGGTTTTCCTTCTTATTGGCATTTTACCGTCAACGTTTTTTATTGCATTGATCATCAGTATTATAGATATTGATAAAAAAACTACTAAAATAATTGTAATAAAAAATATACTCTGAAATATCATTTATTTTATTGTCAACTTTTCGAAAGTTTAGACGGGACCCGATATAACCTATTAAAACATTTAATGGCGTTACCAATCCGAAAATGCACAAAAAATCCAAAACTACACAAATATATATTTCTCAATTTGAATGGAATTGCCATTCAACAGCGCATGAGAGAAAGCCTAAAAGAAAGCCTAATTACCGTAAAATTAGGAAATCGACCTCCCACATGATGACCTTACCCTAACCCTAATCTGAATATATATATATGTCCCTATGGATAGGTATCTTAGCAGCAAGCAATCACCTACTCTAGACGTAGATTGTTGTAAAAAAAATCTCATTTGGAATTGGAAGGGGTCATTAAAAAAGACGAATTTAAAACATGAGAATTCAGACATAATTATAACCTCATCCCACTTCTCTTTTTCAAACGAATTAAACTTACACATCCAGCTCTATCTATTAAGACGAGTTCTGCCGAGCAGCCATGCGTTCCAAAATAATGCTACTTCACAAGTGAACAGTCACCGCTAAAAATGTTCTTTTTCCCCGATGCGCACATTGATAGATTCAACCATTGAGCATAAAGCTCTGGATTGAAAATCAGGGCATTCTTGGGATCGGTCCTCAAAGTTCAAGGTCCAAATCCATCCTGGTTACTAAGAAGTGGTCTATTGCCTCCGTCACATGCAAGGTTATCTCATTGATGAAACCCAAACCATAGATTCGGACACATAGTTAAACAAGGGGAAGATTTAATGTAAAAAAATGGAGATTAATTTCTATAATAATATTTTGAAATGATTTTAGCGATGAGTTTCCACATGGGGATATTTCTAATGATCAGCAAATAAGGATAATGACTCACTTAGCTGAATCGAGTTTAACATTTGGGAATAGATTTGGAAAGGGCATAATAAGTCACGAGAGTCTATTGGAGAAATAATATACATAACCAATGAAACGAAGACTGAATTTGCGCCTACTTCTAACTCCTTATATAATGGATATATATAACTTAATATATATAATGAACATCCTTCAAGTTTTCTTCTCATAAAAAACTTATATCTCAAAGATGTGCTGAAGAATTTCCGTCAATGATCCGGGTCCTATGCACATAGTACGGGAGCACTAGACTCTTTGAAGAGGTATAAGTATCCTGAATTCCAGCTCTAAATGGGGATCAAAATTATAAATCTTGTTAGTCTATTTCATACTGAAATTGACCGTATGTTGCAAAACCTATAAAAGCCATTTATGCGACCATTTATATAAACCATTTATGCGACCATTTATATAAACCATTTATTCGACCCATTACAATTAATAAAAGGTATTATTAATTTCGACTCGAATTTTGTGTAACTAAAAAAGTATTCTTGTTTCAGATGAAAGATTAAACCAAAAGTTTGAAAAAAATGAAATCCCTCCTTTTCGAAACCATACTAAGATGTTCCCTCTGAAGTTCGAGAAATCTATCTGTGGTCTTGTTCCATGTAAACCTTATTTATACTTTATCCTGAGACTTAAATAACAATGATACAACTACGTAACACAGATTTTTTTACGTATTTGAATCAATATTTTTGTTACGTGTGTATTGTATTGTTGCATGAATAACTCATAAAAAAGCATTAAATTAAAAAACGGAGAAAATGATAAAGAACTTTTTTTTGGCAGTATGTCTGTTGATATAATCGCTTTCGAAAACTTTGTACTTCTGTAATTCGAGTGATTCATACTAATGTTTGCTTCAAATAGAAAAATAGAAAATCGGGACCACGTGTCTTTGACCTCGTGGCAAAAAATGTTGCATTTGGAATGTTTTGTGCAAACCTCCATATTCGCCTGACATTTTCCTCTGGGATTACCATTTATTCCGTTCGCTTCAAAACTGTTCGAACGGTAAAGAGTTCCAACCTTTGGAGGCCAACAAAAAACAGCTTGATCAAAAAACCAACCAAATTATACACCAATGGAATAATGAAGCTGCCTGATAGATGGCTTACGAATAATCGAACAAAATGATGGATATTTCCCACACAACCACAATATCCACTCAATATCCATAAGATATCTAAGATGGCCAGTAGATATCCATGGGTTATGATAGACATCTTATGGATATATCCTGGAGACTGGTTGTGAAGGTTACTATTCAATAATTTCTGTTCGAATTATTGCCTAAAATCCAAACGGAATTTTAATTTAAACCGACAACGTTCGGCACCAGGGGACCCCAGTGGTCTTTAACTACTTAAAGCTACCTCCACTGACGCCGAACGCAATAATAACAGGATTTCATTTCCATTCCAAAAATTATTAATTAAATTAATATAATAATTAATAATATAATTATTAAATTAAGACAGTGTCTCGCAAACTTTTTTACTCTGCGGCACACTGAATCTAATTTTTTTCCCGCGGCACACTGAATCTAATTTTTTTCCCGCGGCACACTGAATCTAATTTTTTCCCGCGGCACACCGAATCTAATTTTTTTTTCCCGCGGCACACTGAATCTAATTTTTTTCCCGCGGCACACTGAATCTAATTTTTTTCCCGCGGCACACTGAATCTAATTTTTTCCCGCGGCACACCGAATCTAATGTTCTTTTTCCGCGGCACACTGAATCTAATTTTTTTCCCGCGGCACACTGAATCTATTTTTTTTCCCGCGGCACACTGAATCTAATTTTTTTCCCGCGGCACACTGAATCTAATTTTTTCCCGCGGCACACCGAATCTAATTTTTTTTCCCCGCGGCACACTGAATCTAATTTTTTTCCCGCGGCACACTGAATCTAATTTTTTTCCCGCGGCACACTGAATCTAATTTTTTTCCCGCGGCACACTGAATCTAATTTTTTCCCGCGGCACACCGAATCTAATGTTCTTTTTCCGCGGCACACTGAATCTAATTTTTTTCCCGCGGCACACTGAATCTAATTTTTTTCCCGCGGCACACCTAAAAAAGAATAAAAGCAAACTCTCTATAATCATCATTATATTTGCGCTTTGTTGAAGTCATCAGCCTGGTTTTACTTGAAGATTTGCTCTCGTTCTTTAATTCATAACTCGGTGTTTGTTTTAAATATCTATGGCTTGAAATATCCAAAAATTAATACCAAAATTTGGAAAAAGCTTGATAAATACTTACAAGATCCCAGTTGATAAAATCTGAAAGATTTTTATTAAAGCACGTCGATAACACAAGTCAAGTCAAAATGAAATCTTTGGAATATCTAGTGTCAATTTGAAAATCTCTCGCGGCACACAGTTTGCGAGACACTGGCTTAAGATAATCGAACAAAATGGTGGATATTTCCCACACAACCACAATATGCATAAGATATCTAATATGGCCAGTAGATATCCATGGGTTATGATAGACATCTTATGGATATATTCTGGAAATTTTGGTGTTGTGGGTTACTATTAAATAATTTCAGTTCGAATTTTTGCCTAAAATCCAAACGGACTTTTAGTTCAACCGAGAATTTTTCGCACCTGGGGGCGCCAGTGGTCTTTAACTACTAACAGTTGGGTTGTTTTACCTCTGAGCGGCACTTTTTTGCACACCATGGGCTAAATGGCCAGGTCACATGGACCCCGAAGGCTCAGAGAAGGTTGGGGGAGGGGACCCACTGGAACAGCTGTTGGGAGACATATGGTAGCCTCCCGTCAAGGCCATCCAGCGTGTTCTTTAACGTGCACAGGGTATGGCACTCCCGCACACGGGGCCACGGCTTAAAGTCCCATCAGACGGACGATGGCCTTTCCAAGCCCATCGGTGTCCCCTACTGACCGTGGGCAGGGCGGGGAATTTTGCGGAGATAAATCTCAACGCTGACCCAGCTGGGACTCAAACCTGGGAACTACAGATTACGAGCCTGGCGCACTACCGACTGAGCCACCCCCGCTCCTACTACTAACAGTCCTATATAGGGAGAGGTTGGGAAACGGCGTTCATGGGCGCCATGTCTGTGCTCTGCGAGTGCGTCAGCTGACTGATTATCTAGTTTCGTCAACACACACATGAGGACGGAGCAAATATGGAATAAGATTATGTTACTTAAAAATCATGAAAATGCTTCCTATTCTCAGTATTTTATTCTAATATATATGTTACCGGCAATGTATGGAAAGCCGGCATTCTATAGAATACCCGGCGTTTTTAGGCAATGTATGAAATATGAGAATTATTACATACTTTCCCTAGGCATTGTATAGAATATCTAGGCATTATATAGAATGACAAATACTATTTCGGCAAAGTATGAAAATGGCTTTTATTGAAAAGATGCATGTGAAAATGTAAGAAGTACAAAATATAAGATACGGGATTTTTCTACAAAAAGAGAAAAATACCATTGCTGAACTACCGCCAGAAATATTAACATCATAACCTGTAATGAATCTGTCGTCTGCATTATAAAAAACGCCCCAAATGAGGTAAAGCCAAGTGAGAACGAATCAGTAAAGTGTTGAATATTCGAAGTTTGCAATTCGAGTTAGGATACTCGTATTTCACTTTACTACTTGTCAAATCTATTTCAGTGGAGTTCCGAGATGCTTGTGATATGTCGTTTTTTGATGACTTTTTTTAATCTGTTTTTTTACCTTAACTCTCTTTCTATGGAAGCTAGGGTTCTCAAACTTTGGGATCCCTATTGAGGCAACCCTCTTTTACACTCTTACAACGCTAGGGGGCGCTTTTCCGAATGGAAGGGTGTCTTTTTAGTGTTTAAAGTGACCAACTACGGCGCTCTTTTTTACCGAAACTAGGGACTGGCGGATCTGGCAATCAGGGTGAGCCTATAGGGGACCAAGGGGAACATTTACTGGTCAATTCGAATTGAACTGAGTGCTCTGGCTCTCTGTTTGAGGCGAGCCCCCCCCCCCCCCATAGGGGACCACCTTGTCGTGGTGGTGGTGGTGGTGGTGGGGGGGGGGGGCTAGGGCCCAGCAACCCGGCTGAGGCTTTGCCGGTCGGGATGATCCCCAGCTGGAGCATGCCGAAGGCTTTGCCGGCTGTAGTGGGCACCAGCTGGAGCATTGCCAAGGTTTTGCCGGTTGGGGTGGTCCCCGGCTAGAGCATTGCTGAAGCCAACCGAGGTTGAAGATGCTGCTGGCCGGCTTGATTGCCGGTCGGATGGTGACGGCGTCGGAGACCTCACCTATCAGGAGCTCAGTGGAGCTGTTCGAGGGCTCGGCAGAACGGATTGATTCCTAGTAAGCTAGAGCCCTCACAAAAGTCTGGGTCTTACTAAGAATCTCCACCCCGGGTGCCGATCGATCTTGTATCTATATATCCATGCACATTTGCAAACCGGGGAATAGATTAATGTAAGGTTTCTTCCTGTGGTCAGCTTTCCTTCTATAGGACTGCTGCCATGTGAGGCTGGGGTTGAGGTGCGCCTATAGGGCGTATTCCTTGCCCCCGGCTCTAGATGGTCACGGCTTTTCATAACCAGGTAGTGCTGTACAAGCGGAACCGGGAATTGCCGTGGTTGCATAAGATCGCAACAAAAGAGATTCATTGTTTGAGGCGAGCGTCGAGAGTCACGTGACTCGCATTGCGACATTAAACATCACTGCCGGGAGTATTTTATACTTTGCCGATTTGCCTTTTGGCATTCTATAGAATGCCTAGGAAATGTGTGAAATATGAATCGTTTCATACATTGCCGGCTAGTTTTAAGCATTAAATACAATGCCTAGGCATTCTATAGAATGCCGGATTTCAAACTTTGCCGGTGACATATATATTGATCGTTTAGTTATAACAAGTTATAAATTTCTGCACTAGCCTTCACCAAATAGTTTTCTTTATAGCTTCTCAGTTCATTTAGTGAAGCATTCTCAGTAGTCAAGATCGTTTGACTTTGCAATGGATTACAACATTCAGAAGAAATTTCTCATTTGAAAGAATTTTTTTACTATTTAGCCCATTTTCTGCAAAAAAAGTGCCACTCAGAGGTAAGACAACCCAACGTTAAAGAACACGCTGGATGGCCTTGACGGGAGGCTACCATCTGTCTCCCAACAGCTGTTCCAGTGGGTCCCCTCCCCCAACCTTCTCTGACCCTTGGGGCGGGGGTGGCTCAGTCGGTAGCGCGCCAGGCTCGTAATCTGTAATTCCAAGGTTCGAGTCCCAGCTGGGTCAGCGTTGAGATTTATTTCCGCAAAATTCCCCGCCCTTCCCACGGTCAGTAGGGGACACCGATGGGTTTGGAAAGGCCGCCGTCCGTCGGATGGGACGTTAAGCCGTGGCCCCGTGTGCGGGAGAGCCATACTCTGTGCACGTTAAAGAACACGCTGGATGGCCTTGACGGGAGGCTACCATCTGTCTCCCAACAGCTGTTCCAGTGGGTCCCCTCCCGCAACCTTCTCTGAGCCTTCGGGGTCCTTGTGACCTGGCCATTTAGCCCATGGTGTGCAAAAAAGTGCCGCTCAGAGGTAAAACAACTCTACATTAAAGAATACACTGGATGGCCTTGACGGGAGGCTACCATCTATCTCCCAACAGCTGTTCCAGTGGGTCCCCTCCCCCAACCTTCTCTGAGCCTTCGGGGTCCTTGTGACCTGGCCATTTAGCCCATGGTGTGCAAAAAAGGGCCGCTCACAGGTAAAACAATCCAACCCAACTCTCTGACCCTTCGGGATCCTTGTGACCTGGCCATTTAGCCCATGGTGTGCAAAAAAGTGCGGCTCAGATATAAGACAACTCAACGTTAAAGAACACGTTGGATGGCCTTGACGGGAGGCTACCATCTGTATCCTAACAGCTGTTCCAGTGGGTTCCCTCCCCCAACCTTCCCTGAGCCTTCGGGGTCCTTGTGACCTGGCCATTTAACACATGGTGTGCAAAAAAGTGCCGCACTGAGGTAAAACAACTCAACGTTAAAGAACACGCTGGATGGCCTTGACGGGAGGCTACCATCTGTCTCCCAATAGCTGTTCCAGTGTGACCCCTCCCCCAATCTTCTCTGAGCCTTCGGGGTCCTTGTGACCTGGCCATTTAGTCCATGGTATGCAAAAAAGTGCCGCTGAGAGGTAAAACAACCGAACCTTACGTATTAAATGAGAGAAAAAACTGTTAACGTATGTAACGATTGCTTTCCATGATAATGATCTTGAATGGGACTTGTTTAAAATGCGTTTAAAGATTTAAATTTTGATGAATGATCGTAGGGTACTGGAGAGTGTCAATACATTGATATGGCCAATATGTTATCACCAGGTTTTTTTTTTCATGATTGATTATGATCGATGGGGTCCATTATGACCTTTGAGAACAACGACCACTTCAGGAAGTGGAGGTTTGGAGAAGATGAGAAGTAGCCTTTTGATCAAAGAGAGCAGAAATGTTGGTTGCAAGAGAGTGAAATTGTTGGTTGAAAGAGAGTGAAATTGTTGATTTGAAAAGAGTAAAATTGTTGGATTAAAGAAAGTAAAATTGTTGGGTTAAAGAGGGTAAAATGGTGATTTAAAGAGAGTGATAAACCGTCCCGTGGCCTAGTGGTTAGCGCGCTTGGCTGCAAATCTAAGGGATCTGGGTTCGAGCCCCGGGTAAGGCATGGATGTATGTGTCGTTTTTCTGCTGAGGTCCTGCCATCCTCTCAGACCTTCTACTTTGGCATATAAACTGACAGGCTACTGTCAGACCTCTGTGGCAAGCAGCTGCTTGAGGGGGTATTTATTTTTTTTATTAATATTTGTGATTTAAAGAGAGTAAAATTGTTGGATTAAAGAGAGTAAAATGGTGATTTAAACAGGGGAAAATTGTTTGGTTAAAGACAGTAAAATTATTGGTTTAAAGAGAGTGAAATTGTTTGTTTAAAGAGAGTAAAACTGTTGGTATCAATAGAGTAAAATTGTTATTCAAAGAGAGAAAAATTGTTTTGTTAAAGAGAATAAAATTGTTGGGTTAAAGAGAGTGAAATTGTTGATTTAAAGAGAGTAAAATTGCTGGTATAAAGAGAGTAAAATTGTTATTTGAAGAGAGTAAAATTGTTGGTATAAAGAGAGTAAAATTGTTTGTGAAAAGAAAGTAAAATTGTTGGATTGAAGAGTAAAATTGTTGGGTTAAAGAGAGTAAAATTGTTGGGTTAAAGAGAGTGAAATTGTTGGTATAAAGAGAGTAAAATTGTTGATTTAAAGAGTAAAATTGTTGGTATAAGGAAAGTAAAATTATTGGTTTAAAGAGAGTGAAATTGTTTTTTTAAAGAGAGTAAAATTGTTGATTTAAAGAGAGTATAATTGTTGGGTAAAGAGAGTAAAATTGTTGGGTAAAGAGAGTAAAATGGTGATTTAAAGAGAGTAAAATTGTTGGTATAAAGAGAGTAAAATTGTTGATTTAAAGAGAGTAAAATTGTTGGTGTAAAGAAAGTAAAATTGTTCGAATAAAGAGAGTAAAATTGTTGGGTTTAAGACAGTAAAATTATTGGTTTAAAGAGAGTGAAATTGTTGGAATAAAGAGAGTAAAATTGTTGATTTAAAGAGAGTAAAATTGCTGGTATAAAGAGAGTAAAATTGTTGGGTTAAAGAGAGTAAAATGGTGATTTAAAGAGAGTAATATTGGTGACTTAAAGAGAGTAAAATTGTTGGTGTAAAGAGAGTAAAATTGTTGATTTAAAGAGAGTAAAATTGCTGGTATACAGAGAATAAAATTGTTGATTTAAAGAGAGTAAAATTGCTGGTATACAGAGAGTAAAATTGTTGATTTAAAGAGAGTAAAATTGCTGGTATACAGAGAGTAAAATGGTTGGGTTAAAGAGAGTAAAATAGTGATTTAAAGAGAGTAATATTGGTGATTTAAAGAGAGTAAAATTGTTGATTTAAAGAGTAAAATTGTTGGTGTAATTAAAGAGAGTAAAATTGTTGGTATAAAGAGAGTAAAATTGTTGATTTAAAGAGAGTAAAATTGTTGATTTAAAGACAGTAAAATTGTTGGGTTAAAGACAGTAAAATTATTGCTTTGAAGAGAGTGAAATTGTTGATTTAAAGAGAGTAAAATTGCTGGTATAAAGAGAGTGAAATTGTTGGATTAAAGAGAGTGAAATTGTTGATTGAAAAATAGTAAAATTGTTGGATTAAAGAGAGTGAAATAGTTGATTTAAAAAGAGTAAAATTGTTGATTTAAAGAGAGTAAAATTGTTGGGTTAAAGAATATAAAATTGTTGGGTTAAAGACAGTAAAATTATTGGTTTAAAGAGAGTGAAATTGTTGGTATAAAGAGAGTAAAATTGTTATTCAAAGAGAGTAAAATTGTTGGTATAAAGAGAGTAACACGAAGGTTGCCATATCACTAATTTCTAAAAAAAAATCTTTGCCAGATATTTTTTCTGAATTCTGTAATTAACCATAGTGTTCGGATATTTATCTGAGCGACTGTACACGAAGGTTGCCAGATCATTAATTTGTAAAAAAATCGTTCCCAGATATTTTTTCTGAATTCTGTAAACAACCATACCGTTCGGATACGTTTTTGAGCGACTGTACAAACTTTTGAAATAACTCTGCATAATTATTCACAAAAGCTCCGAAAGGGTTAAATAAATTTTGGATTTCTGATTTTTCTATTCAGATAACACGGAACTATTTTAATTTTTTTGTCCACTAAGTGTACGTTTTACCTCTGCTAATTTTTAGATCGTAAATCTAAATCAACGCTCCAACGACCACTAGGCCATTTGGAAAAAAAAAAAGCAAAAAATAAACTTATAAAAAAAGTGACTTATCAATTCGTCTCGCACGATTATTTAAACTCTAAGATTACGATAATGATTAGAGCGATTAATTTGCGGAAGCACTTTAGCGGCAGAAGGTCAAAAGATTTTCTCAAAATGTTTTCCTTTTTTGAAGGTGGCAACGGTGCATGGGGAAGAACATGAGCTCGGCCTGTAATTATTTGCCCGTTCGTTGCCAAGGTCACAGAATTACTGGAACCACAGAAACGCCATCTCCCATCTGGCAAGCAGGGTGATGTTATTTTCTAGAATTTAGGAATATTCCTGGCGGTCGAAATATTTCCATATTTTTTCAAATATCACCAGAAGGTCAAGTACATAAAAAAAAGCTTTTTTTTTTGTTTCCCACAATTTTTTTTTAGATATTTTGAACACGTTACCAAGTTTGAAAATGGCGAAGAAATATGATTTTTGAATTTTTAGAAATAACTGTGTAAAAATATTTAGAAGAAAACGCATACACTATAAAGCTTCAAATATTTAGAAGACAACACATTCTATAAAGGTTCTATTAGAAACTGGGCTAAAGTCTAATATTCATTTTCCATGAAACCATCCAAACACGTAATTTATATAAGTTTTCAAACTCATATATATTTATGAGTTTGAAAATATATAGCTTGATATTGAAAACTTATATATTTTGAGTTTGAAAACTTAAATATAAATGAGTTTAAAATATATAGCTTGATATTGAAAATTTAATATTAAGTTTTCAAACTTAAAATATATTTATTTTCAAACTCATAAATATATATGTTTCCACTCCAATTATATACAAGTTTTCAAACTCAGAGTATATAAGTTTTTAATATCAAAATATATATTTTCAATAATACTAGTATATGTCACTTTAATTGCTGATCAAACATATATGATAGTCCCTTTGTTTGGTTAACTATAACGGTCGATTGGTTAGCACGCTTGGCTACTGATCGAAGGGACTCTGGGTTCGAGCCCCGGGTAAGGCATGGATCTGTGTATTGTTTTTCTGCTGAGGTCCTGTCATCCACACGGACGTTCTACTATGGTATATAAACTGACAGGCTTCTGTCAGATCTCTCTGGCAAGCAGCTGCTTGAAGGGGTATTTATTTTTATTTATAATTGTATCATTTATCGATGTTACACCATATCTTGTAGAATAGTGAACTCTATGGAATATAATAAGAAGGCTAAACCACTTTTCAGAGGTAAATACTTACTAAGTTTTGTACACTAATCATGAAGATGTAAAAATGTGCTTATAGAATTAAGAATCTTTTTGACAGTCAATTGCGTGATGAGCAATGTGAATTCAGAAGTGGTAGGGGATGTGTGGATCAGATATTTTCACTTAGGCAGATTCTTGAGAAATGTTTAGAGTTTCAGAAACCTTTGGTTGCTAGCTTTGTTGATTTCAAAAAGGCTTTCGACTCTGTTGATCGTCATAATTTGTGGTTGATTGTGAGATCATATGGTATACCAGACAAGTTAGTTAACATAATGAAAGCTCTCTATAATAACACTGAGTCGTGTGTGAGAGTTGGTAAGGCTTGTAGCAATTGGTTTAGCATTACTTCTGGTGTTCGACAAGGGTGCATTTTGTCTCCTTTTCTCTTTAGTTTGGTTATTGATTATGTTATGCGAAATTCACTTCAAGGGAAAGATTTTGGCCTTAAATGGGCTGGAGATACGAAAATTTCTGATTTAGATTATGCTGATGATTTAGCGCTTTTGGCAAATGATGTTGATGACATGAACTCTTTCATTCGAGCTGTTGATGAGACTGGTAGTAGAGTAGGTTTGGTTATAAACAGAGAGAAAACTAAAGTGATGAAAATTGGTCAGGCAGGCTGTGATTGAGTTAATCTGAATGGTTGCAGTCTTGAGCAGGTGTCACAGTTTAATTATCTTGGAAGCTATGTAACAGATAATGGTGATGTGCGGCATGAGATTAATAGACGAATAGGGATTGCTGCCGGGACTTTTAAGAATCTATGGAGAGTGTGGAGAAATAGGCGTATACACCTAAAGGCTAAAATTAGAATGTATAATAGTTTGGTTCTTTCTAGGGTTAGTTATGGTAGTGAAACTTGGACACTTTGTAAACAAAATAACAGGAAACTAGATGCTTTTGATTCCAGATGCTTACGCAGTATCTTGGGCATTAGGTGCTTCAACTTTGTAACTAATGATGAGGTTAGGCAAAGGAGTCGGCAACCTCTTTTAAGCAGCATATTGTGCAGAGAGAGACTCCGTTGCTTTGGCCATGTTGCCCGTATGAATAATTATAGATTGGCGAATAGGGTTATGAACAGTGTGCCAAGGCCTCAGAAAGAAGGGGAGACCTAGGATGCGGTGGGCAGACAATATCAAACAGGACCTTGTTAGAATTGGTGGTGCAGTGGCCAGATGCAGTAGATGTAGCTCAGGATAGACTTGCTTGGAGAACTAAATTGCACGGTCTGGTTGGACCTCCGTAGCCCATGGCTGCTTGAGGATGATGATGATGATTTAACATAATATATAAACGAAGTGATCGAATTCGTCCTAACTACTAGGACTTTAAAAAAGATCCAACTATATCTCTCACAAATAAATTAAGAAATCTTCGCAGCAAAAAAGATCTTCCTGAGTATACCCAAAAGGCTTGTACTCCACCTAAATATTACAGTGCACCCAAACAATTCTTCGAAGTCAAGCTGCAGAAAAAAGATCATCCTGCTAACCAATGTTTTCTAAAAGACAATCTCAGAGGTAAAACAACATAACATTAAAGAACACGGTGGATGCCAAAAAAGGTTGTTTTACCTCTTAGCGACACTTTTTTGAACACCATGGGCTAAATGACCAGGTCACAAGGACCCTGAAGGCTCAGAGAAATTTGGGTGAGGGGACCCACTGGGACAGCTGTTGGGAGACAAATGGTAGCCTCCCGTCAAGGCCATCCAGCGTGTTCTTTAACGTTGGGTTGTTTTACCTCTGAGCGGCACGTTTTTGCACACTATGGGCTAAATGGCCAAGTCACAAGGACCCTGAAGGCTCAGAGAAGGTTGGGTGAGGGGACCCACTGGGACAGCTGTTGGGAGACAGATGGTAGCCTCCCGTCAAGGCCATCCAGCGTGTTCTTTAACGTGCACAGGGATGGCTGTCCTATACACGGAGCCACGGCTTAACGTCTTATTGGACGGAGAGCGTCCTTTCCAAGCCCATCGGTGTCCCCTACTGACCGTGGGCAGGGCGGCGAATATTCCGGAGAAAAATTTCAGCTGGGACTCGAACCTGGGAGCTGCAGATTACGAGCCTGGCGCGCTATGGACTGAGCCACCCCTGCCCCAAATTAAACGAAGAATTTTCACGGAGATAAATATAGCGATTTAAAGGGAGGTGGGCGTTGCCTATAAACACTTCATCAACACCACACATCGAACCCGGCCTCGCCGTCATGCAGTCTGGCGTCCCCATCTTCCCAACCGTGTTTGTCGGCAGATCCCACTTGTTTTCATTACTGCATATATTTCTGCAGACAAGCTCTACCAGTCTGTCCACATTGTCATATGGTCACACTCTGATGACATGACCCTGTATTCTGCACCACGGTGTTGAGGGGCTTCGGAACCTGCCGCTTTCCTTCCCACCGCCTCCGCCGCTTGATGCCCGCGCGGAAACACGTTCCGTAATCATCAAGGAATCTCGACTTGCAGAGGTGGGAGCAGAAACTGTTGGCGTAGACCCCACAAAGATTCTGTTTCTTATTTATTTCCGTTACTGCTGATGCTATGCTGAATATTAATATTTGAAGATATAAAGGATTTCAGTTTCTTTTTCTGAAACCGAGATTTTACGATAGAAAGGGTTGGGTTGTTTTACCTCTGAGCGGCACTTTTTTGCACACAATGGGCTAAATGGCCAGGTCACAAGGACCACGAAGGCTCAGAGAAGGTTGGGGAAGGGGACCCACTGGATCAGCTGTTGGGAGACAGATGGTAGCCTCCCGTCAAGGCCATCCAGCGTACTCTTTATAGTTGGGTTGTTTTACCTCTGAGAGGCACTTCTTTGCACACCATGGGCTAAATGGCCAGATCACAAGGACCCCGAAGGCTCAGAGAAGGTTGGGGAAGGGGACCCACTGGATCAGCTGTTGGGAGACAGATGGTAGCCTCCCGTCAAGGCCATCCAGCGTGTTCTTTAACGTTGGGTTGTTTTACCTCTGAGCGACACTTCTTTGCACACCATGGGCTAAATGGCCAGGTCACAAGGACACCGAAGGCTCAGAGAAGGTTGGGGGAGGGGACCCACTGGAACAGCTGTTGGGAGACAGATGGTAGCCTCCCTTCAAGGCCATCCAGCGTGTTCTTTAACGTGCACAGGGTATGGCTCTCCTGCACACGGGGCCACGACTTAACGTCCCATCCGACGGACGGTGGCCTTTCCAAGCCCATCGGTGTCCCCTACTGACTGTGGGCAGGGCGGGGAATTTTGCGGAGATAAATCTCAACGCTGACCCAGCTGGGACTCGACCTGGGAACTACAGATTACGAGCCTGGCGCGCTACCGACTGAGCCACCCCCGCCCCCGTATTTTTAAGAGATAAGAATATATTACTATTTGCATTTCCAAATCATCGGTGAGGGTTTGAGGAAAAAGCTCAGTTATTAGCGTGCCTAGTTCGTAATCTGCAATTCCGAAATTCGAGTCCTACTTGGGCAAGAGCTGAGATTTATCTCCGAAAAACTCCATTCCCCGACCACGGTCAGTAGGGTCACCGATAGGCTTCGAAAGGCCACTGCCCGTCGTATGGGACGTTAAGCCGAGGCCTCGTGTATGGGAGAGCCATACCCTGTGCACGTTAAAGAACACGCTGGATGGCCTTGATTGGAGGTTACCATCTGCCTCCCAACAACTATTCCAGTGGGTCCCCTGACCCAACCTTCTCTGAGCCTCTGGGGTCTATGTGACCTGGCCATTTAGCCCATTGTGTGCAAAAAAGTGTCGCTCAGAGGTAAAACAACTCAACGTTAAAGAAAACGTTGGATGGTCTTGACGGGAGGCTACCATCTGTCTCCCAACTGTTGTTCCAGTGGGTCCCCTCCCCCAACCTTCTCTGTGCCTTCGGGGTCCTTATGACCTGGCCATTTAGCCCATGGTGTGCAAAAAAGTGCCGCTCAGAGGTAAAACAACCCAACGTTAAAGAACACGCTGGATTGCCTTGACCGGAGGCTACCGTCTGTCTCCCAACAGCTGTTCGAGTGGGTCCCCTCCCCCCAACCTCTTCTGAGCTTTCGAGGTCCTTTTGACCTGGCCATTTAGGTCAAAAAAGTGCCACTTGGTGTTAACCATCAGCCACCGTCCCGTAAAAGCTTTTTGAATATGCTACTTTCAAAGTGATAAACAACAAGCTAATATTTAAAGAAAAACATGTGTTAAAAAAGCCTATTCTTGCACGATTTAGCCGCGGAAAATATTTTATAGATCAGGAAACTTGATATTTGTTTCACAGCGCCAAAAATACAGAAAAATGATGTTTATTCAGAAGAGAACTCTTTGAAAGATAACAAGAAAAGGATTTCCATAAATGATGTTTGAAGTGACATATTTACAACTCTCCGTCTTTGCTAAATGTTGTCACGTCTCTTCATAATGACTTGCTTTCCGGTAGATCCACGGTTACGGATGCCGACCAAGTCTGGGCGATCCGTCCGTCAGTTGGGCTAAATGATTATTGTCATATTTGGCTTGAGAGGTGAGGAGATATAAACTGCTGTCTTGCCTGCATCCCAGGACTGCCGAAAACTGCGCAATCTGTGTCAGCGAATCCCACACAGGTATTCCGCTAAACCAGAAAGTACGTAGGTGTGAATTTGGGAAATTAACCTTGAGTTGGAAGAGAATTGTGCCGTTTGTTATTTCGTATAAGGTCTCTTTCGAATTTATGGGTACCTCCCCTGCAGGACATGTTCTGGAAGACACTTTGCGTATAGCACACGTCACCCTGGGGTCACCTTCATCTGTGGGGATTCTATCAACTGATGGGTTATCTTCATTAACGAAAATTTCGTCTCCGAGAAGGTGGGCTCGAGGAATAGTTTGTTGGTTGAGGAATAGAGATTTTGTAGTGGGAGGAATGATATTGTTGCGTAAGGAAGCGGTTTTTTTTGGGGGGGGCAGGAGAGGGGTAAGGAAGAGAAAGTGCTGGGTGAGGAAGAGAATGTGTTAGGTGAGGAATAGATATTGCTGAGTGATGAAGAGCTTTTTTGTTTGGGATCAGGAAGAGAATGTGTTAGGAGAGGAAGAGGTTTTGTTGGGTACGGAATAGATTTTGTTGGGTGATGAAGAGGTATTTTGTTTGGGGTCAGGAAGAGAATGTTTTGGGTGAGGAAGATTTTTCTTCTTCTTTGTGGTCAGGAAGAGAATGTGTTGGGTGAGGAAGAGGTTTTTTTTGGTTTGGGGTCAGGAAGAGAATGTTTTGGGTGAAGAAGAGGTTTTTTTGTTTGATGTCAGGAAGTGAATGTGTTGGGTGAGAAAGAGATTTTTTGGATGAGGAAGAGAATGTTTTGGGTGAAGAAGGTTTTTTTGTTTGGGGTCAGGAAGAGAATGTGTTGGGTGAGGAAGAGAATGTTTTGGGTGATGAAGAGGTTTTTTGAGTGTGGAAGAGAATGTTTTGGGTGAGGAAGAGGTTTTTTGTTTGGGGTCAAGAAGATAATGTGTTAGGTGAGGAAGAGTTTTTTTTTTGTTTGAGGTCAGGAAGAGAATGTGTTTGGTGAGGAAGTTTTTTTTTTTTGGGGGGGGGGGGGAGGAAGAAATTTTTGGGTGAAGAAGAGGTTTTTTCGTTTGGGGTCAGGAAGAGAATGTGTTAGGTGAGGAGGCGGTTTTGTTGGGTACGGAATAGATTTTGTTGACTGAGCCCCCCCCCCCCCCGCCCCTATATTTTCAAGACTAATGATCAGTCCTTATTCGGGTGGGTCCAGGAAGAGCCTCTTCTATCATATGAGGAACTGATAATGTAGTAACAGAAGAATTAATTTAGAAATATATGTATAGCTTGTAATAATTATAATTTAATCTGATAAAAATTAAACTCTTAACTATTTACTTTATACAAATATATATAAATTTATTCCCTATTAAATTAATTCCCTATATAAATTTATCCCGCATTTTATTTAACGACTGTTCGAGTCCGGTCTAACAAGGTGGCCCTGGTTCACGGTTACCGTAGTAACGAAGGCCTGATAGCTACTTTGATGACGTCACGTTTGGTGTGAAATATCTGAATAAGTTTAGTGTCATATTAAATTAATTTAAGCTAAACATAACAAATTAATAAAATAATAACCAATAATAATACTGAACAATAATTAAATATATAATTCGACTAAAAGGTTTACTATTTTTTTTATCTTGCACTTTTCCTGGGAAAGTAATATATTTAATATTATATTCATTTAAAAGTGATATCTTAAAATCACCTTCAATAATATTAGTAAAATTTATAAATTTCCCTCCTCTCATGACGTCATTAAAGTTGCTGTCACGTGGGGTGGGGGCTCAGTTGGTAGCGCGCCAGGCCAGAATTGAGATTTATCTGTGCAAAACTCCCCGCCCTGCCCACGGTCAGTAGGGGGCACCGATAGGCTTGGAAATGCCGCCGTCTGTCGTATGGGACATTACGCCATGACCCCGTGTGCGGGAGAGTCATACTCTGTACACGTTAAAGAACACGCTTGATGGCCTCTCAAGGGTTAAAAAAAAGTTTTAAAACATCTAAGACGAAGCAGAAAATGTTTTGCTGCAAATGAAAATCTAGTCTCTTGATTGGGCATGGCTGTCCAGAGTGCAGTCTTTCAAGGTAGCTTTGGTTGGACTAAGCGAAGCTGGCTCGATAACAATTTCACAATTAAACTGTTTCAACTGTGAACGTCACTTTTTATTACTCTGCACAAGAAAATGAGGTATAATGAAAGAAAGAACGGCAAAAATTGCTGAAGTGTTTAAAAAAAAAATTCAGTATAATCATAGAAAAAACGGCAAAAACTGCGGTAAATTAAAGAGGAAAAAAAGGCAAAAGCAGTGGTAAATTAGGGGGGGAAGCGAAAACTGCGGTAAATTGAAGGGGGGAAAGCGAAAACTGCGGTAAATTGAAGGGGGAAGACAAAAACTGCGGTAAATTGAAGGGGGGAAGGCGAAAACTGCGGTAAATTGAAGGGGGAAGACAAAAACAGCGGTAAATTGAAGGGGGAAGACAAAAACTGCAATAAATTGAAGGGAGAAAAAGACAAAAACAGCCGTAAATTGAAGGGGAAAGGCGAAAACTGCGGTAAATTGAAGGAGGGAAGGCGAAAACTGCGGTAAATTGAAGGGGGAAGACAAAAACTGCGATAAATTGAAGAAGGAAGACAAAAACTGCGGTAAATTGAAGGAGAAAGACAAAAACTGCGGTAAATTGAAGGAGGGAAGGCGAAAACTGCGGTAAATTGAAGTAGGGAAGGCGAAAACTGCGGTAAATTGAAGGAGGAAGACAAAAATTGCGGTAAATTGAAGAAATGGAAGACAAAAACTGGTAAATTGAAGGGGAAAGGCGAAAACTACGGTAAATTGAAGGAGGGAAGGCGAAAACTGAGGTAAATTGAAGGAGGAAGACAAAAACTGCGGTAAATTGAAGGAGGGAAGGCGAAAACTGCGGTAAATTGAAGGGGGAAGACAAAAACTGCGGTAAATTGAAGAGGAAGAAGACAAAAACTGTTAAATTGAAGGGGAAAGGCGAAAACTGCGATAAATTGAAGGACGAAAACAAAAACTGTGGTAAATTGAAGGAGGGAAGGCGAAAACTGCGGTAAATTGAAGGAGGACGACAAAAACTGCGGTAAATTGAAGAAGGGAAGGCGAAAACTCCGGTAAATTGAACGAGGAAGACAAAAACTGCGGTAAATTGAAGGAGGGAAGGCGAAAACTGCGGTAAATTGAAGGAGGACGACAAAAACTGCGGTAAATTGAAGAAGGGAAGGCGAAAACTCCGGTAAATTGAACGAGGAAGACAAAAACTGCGGTAAATTGAAGGGGGAAGACAAAAACTGCGGTAAATTGAAGGGGGGAAGGCGAAAACTGCGGTAAATTGAAGGGGGAAGACAAAAACAGCGGTAAATTGAAGGGGGAAGACAAAAACTGCGGTAAATTGAAGGGAGAAAAAGAAAAAAACAGCCGTAAATTGAAGGGGAAAGGCGAAAACTGCGGTAAATTGAAGGAGGGAAGGCGAAAACTGCGGTAAATTGAAGGGGGAAGACAAAAACTGCGATAAATTGAAGGAGGAAGACAAAAACTGCGGTAAATTGAAGGAGAAAGACAAAAACTGCGGTAAATTGAAGGAGGGAAGGCGAAAACTGCGGTAAATTGAAGTAGGGAAGGCGAAAACTGCGGTAAATTGAAGGAGGAAGACAAAAATTGCGGTAAATTGAAGAAATGGAAGACAAAAACTGGTAAATTGAAGGGGAAAGGCGAAAACTACGGTAAATTGAAGGAGGGAAGGCGAAAACTGAGGTAAATTGAAGGAGGAAGACAAAAACTGCGGTAAATTGAAGGAGGGAAGGCGAAAACTGCGGTAAATTGAAGGGGGAAGACAAAAACTGCGGTAAATTGAAGAGGAAGAAGACAAAAACTGTTAAATTGAAGGGGAAAGGCGAAAACTGTGATAAATTGAAGGACGAAGACAAAAACTGTTAAATTGAAGGGGAAAGGCGAAAACTGCGATAAATTGAAGGACGAAGACAAAAACTGTGGTAAATTGAAGGAGGGAAGGCGAAAACTGCGGTAAATTGAAGGAGGACGACAAAAACTGCGGTAAATTGAAGAAGGGAAGGCGAAAACTCCGGTAAATTGAACGAGGAAGACAAAAACTGCGGTAAATTGAAGGAGGGAAGGCGAAAACTGCGGTAAATTGAAGGAGGAAGACAAAAATTGCGGTAAATTGAAGAAAAAGAACACAAAAACTGGTAAATTGAAAGGGAAAGGCGAAAACTACGGTGAATTGAAGGAGGGAAGGCGAAAACTGCGGTAAATTGAAGGAGGAAGACAAAAACTGCGGTAAATTGAAGGAGGGAAGGCGAAAACTGCGGTAAATTGAAGGAGGAAGACAAAAACTGCGGTAAATTGAAGGGGAAAGGCGAAAATTGCGGTAAATTGAAGGGGAACGACAAAAACTGAGTAAATTGAAGGAGGAGGACAAAAACTGCGGTAAATTGAAGGAGGGAAGGCGAAAACTGCGGTAAATTGAAGGAGGAAAACAAAAATTACGGTAAATTGAAGGAGGGAAGGCGAAAACTGCAATAAATTGAAGGAGGAAGACAAAAACTGCGGTAAATTGAAGGAGGGAAGGCGAAAACTGCGGTAAATTGAAGGGGGAATACAAAAACTGCGGTAAATTGAAGGAGGGAAGGCGAAAACTGCGGTAAATTGAAGGGGGTAGATAAAAACTGCGGTAAATTGAAGGGGGAAGACAAAAACTGCGGTAAATTGAAGGAGGGAAGGCGAGAACTGCGGTAAATTGAAGGAGGAAGACAAAAACTGCGGTAAATTGAAGGAGGGATGGCGAAAACTGCGGTAAATTGAAGGAAGAAGACAAAAACTGCGGTAAATTGAAGAAATGGAAGACAAAAACTGGTAAATTGAAGGGGAAAGGCGAAAAGTGCGGTAAATTGAAGGGGTAGATAAAAACTGCGGTAAATTGAAGGGGGAAGACAAAAACTGCGGTAAATTGAAGGAGGGAAGGCGAGAACTGCGGTAAATTGAAGGAGGAAGACAAAAACTGGTAAATTTAAGGGGGGGAAGGCGAAAAATGCAGTAAATTGAATGGTAAAAAAGTAAAAACTGCGATAAAAATAAGGTGGGGGGAAAGGCAAAAACTTCAGTAAATTGAATTGGGGAGGAAGACAAAAACTGCGATAAATTGAAGGGGGAAGGAGAAAACTGTGGTAAATTGAAGGGGGGAAAGCGAAAAAAACTCCAACCTTCTCTGAGCCTTCGGGGTCCATGTGACCTTGCCATTTATCCCATGATGTGCAAAAAAGTGCCGCTCAGAGGTAAAACAACCCAACGTTAAAGAACATGCTGGATGGCCTTGATGGGAGGCTACCATCTGTCTCCCAACAGCTGTCCCAGTGGGTCCTTTCCCCCAACCTTATCTGAGCCTTCGCGGTCCATGTGATCTGGCCATTTAGCCCATGGTGGGCAAAAAAGTGCCGCTCAGAGGTAAAACAAAACAACGTTAAAGAACACGCTGGATGGCCTTGATGGGAGGCTACCATCTGTCTCCCAACAGCTGTCCCAGTGGGTCCTTTCCCCCAACCTTATCTGAGCCTTCGGGGTCCATGTGATCTGGCCATTTAGGCCATGGTGGGCAAAAAAGTGCAGCTCAGAGGTAAAACAACCCAACGTTAAAGAACACGCTGGATGGCCTTGATGGGAGGCTACCATCTGTCTCCCAACAGCTGTCCCAGTGGGTCCTTTCCCCCAACCTTATCTGAGCATTCGGGGTCCATGTGATCTGGCCATTTAGCCCATGGTGGGCAAAAAAGTGCAGCTCAGAGGTAAAACAACCCAACGTTAAAGAACACGCTGGATGGCCTTGATGGGAGGCTACCATCTGTCTCCCAACAGCTGTTCCAGTGGGTCCCCTCCCCCAACCTTCTCTGAGCCTTCGGGGTCTGTGTGACTTGGCCATTTAGCCCATGGTGTGCAAAAAAGTGCCGCTCAGAGGTAAAACAACCCAACGTTAAAGAACACGCTGGATGGCCTTGACAGTTGGCTACCATCTGTCTCCCAACAGCTGTCCCAGTGGGTCCCCTCCCCCAACCTTCTCTGAGCCTTCGGGGTCCTTCTAACCTGGTCATTTAGCCCATTGTGTGCAAAAAAGTGCCGCTCAGAGGTAAAACAACCCAATCAGCAGAGCGAACGAGGTCATTTCAAGTCTCTATTATTCTGTGTGTCGATACACAATTCATGAATAACAATCTAAAGAATGTAAATGAGAAATACAAAACGAAAAAAAACAAGGAAAAAACGCATCTCTCGTGCAAGAGGAGGTTCAAACTGTGACATCTCTCTCCCGACGCTGGATCACCATCAGCTTGCAACTGGCGTCTCGACCGGAAAGGTCACGTGGTACGCCGGAAGTGATACTGCCCACGTAGTTTGACACCTGTTCGCTACTAGCATGGACTGCAGTCACTTGAAGACGTCTTCTGCAGCCGCGGAATGGGAATGGCAAGTAATGCATTCGTGGACGATGACGTCATAGAGGGGCACGGTCACGTGGAACGCGGTTTAAACCCTTTGCATTCTTTCAACTCTTGTATCTGGGTAATGAACTTAAGGACGTGTTTTTGTTCGATCGAGTACTTCGTGAGTCAGAATACCAAAATCTGTCGAAATAAAAATATCGATAGTTTGCGACGAAGTCACGGGTTTAGGAGACCGAGGACTCGCGTCAGAAACTATTCCAGGAACGACTCACAATTATTAGTGTTGAATCTGTATCGGAGGATGGGCAGAAGTCAAAAACATTAAACTTTATTGCAGGAAAATATAAAATATTCATATTAAAACTGGGTTGATAGTCAGATAGTTTCCAAGTTAGTTTGCTGTTGACATAAAATGAGGTTGTAATTTAACTCTTTGACCACCATTGTATATTTTGTATCATATTTTGTTTTTTGCCTCGTAGGTGTTTACTTCAGTTTACCACTGGTTTTAAAGACACTAAATAAAAAAAATACCCCTCAAGCAGCTGCTTGCCACAGAGGTCTGACAGGAGCCTGCCAGTTTATATGCCAGAGTAGAAGGTCTGAGAGGATGGCAGGATCTCAGCAGGAAAACAACACACACATTCATGCCTTAACCGGGGCTCGAACCCAGGCCCCTTAATCAACCACACTATTTTAAAGAAATAATAATAGATTCCAATTCCAATTACAGGTCACAAGGACCCCGAAGGCTCAGAGAAGGTTGGGAGAGGGGACCCACTGGAACAGCTGTTGGGAGATAGATGGTAGCCTCCCGTCAAGGCCATCCAGCGTGTTCTTTAACGTTCGGTTGTTTTACCTCTGAGCGGCACTTTTTTGCACACCATGGGTTAAATTGCCAGGACACAAGGACCCCGAAGGCTCAGAGAAGGTTGGGGGAGGGGACCCACTGGAACAGCTGTTGGGAGACAGATGGTAGCCTCCCGTCAAGGCCATCCAGCGTGTTCTTTAACGTTGGGTTGTTTTACCTCTGAGCGGCACTTTTTTGCACACAGTGGGTTAAACGGCCAGGTCACAAGGACTCCGAAGGCTCAGAGAAGGTTGGGGGAGGATACCCACTGGAACAGTTGTTGAGAGACAGATGGTAGCCTCCAGTCAAGGCAATCCAGCGTGTTCTCTAACGTGCACAGGATATTGCTGTCTGGTATAACTAATTTCTGAAAAAATCGTTGTCACATATTTTTTCTGAATTCAGTTATATTACACAAAGGTTGCCAGATCACTAATTTCTAAAAAAAATTGTTGCCTGATATTTTTTCTGAATTCTGTAATCAACCATAAAATAAAAAAAAATAAATAAATACCCCCTCAAGCAGCTGCTTGCCACAGAGGTCTGACAGGAGCCTGTCAGTTTATTTGCCATAGTAGAAGGTCTGAGAGGATGGCAGGACCTCAGCAGAAAAACAACACACACATCCATGCCTTACCCAGGGCTCGAACCCAGGTCCCTTAAAGACACTAGTAGTATCATCACACCCGGGGAATCCCCCTTTGCACAGTGCTTTCCCCCCTATGTCGCAATCGTCCACGTTGCCTTCTTGCCTTGGACCCCCTATGTCGCAATCGACCGGAAATTGACCTGTGCTGGGCCACGCTGCCTTCTGAACTTTGACCCCTATGTCGCAATCGACCGGAAATTGACCCCTATGTTACAACCCCCCCCCCCCCCCCCCCCGGAAATTGACTCGTAATTTTCCAAGTACCTTGTAAACCCCCCCAAGGTCACGGTTCTGGCTGTATATAACCGCTGAAAAAGGTTTGACATTTATTCTGAGCCACACGTTATGGACGACGACGACAACTTGGATTTTGGTCATAATTGGACGAGTGATGTAGACTCCGGCTACGAGAGCGATCCACAACACTTTCGAACGCGTATTCGTCGATTGCTACGTCGACCTGTGATTGTGCCACCTCCTCCACCGCCACCCCCACCTCCAGCCGTCACTATTAAGATGTTGCCGCGACCTGGGATTGGTGGTCCGATGCTACGGGCTGTTGTCGTGGAGGACACTACCCCACCACCACCTACAAGACTACGTGGACCGCTGGTGATGAAGCCGCCCGAAACCTGGCCCCCGGGATTACCGCAGAACATCGTTCAGGCTCTGAGACGTAAACGACAGAGACGTCTGTAGCCTGTGTGAAGACGTCAAGTGTTTTTGTCTCCAGATACTCGAACTAGTGCAACCATGCAAAACATCTGTATGGTTCTAGATCTCGACGGTTTCCATGTAAATGGTCGTTTCTTAGTGCGCGAACTTGGATATGCAACTCTGAATGGGAAATGTGGTGTCTACCGTTTCAATCTTCGGCAACACCAACCTTTGTCAGTAAAAGACAGAAGGACAGTCAGCTACGTATCTAAATATGTGATAGGTCTACCCTTTCGTCCTCTGCTTCGTGAAAAGGTGTGGTCATTACATCACGTTCCTAACATCGTGAAATATGCTTACAAACTTGCACGTACTGAAGAAGCTACTGTGGTGGGTTACAAAGGAGGTACTGTGGAAAGAAATCTCTTGGAACAATTAAATCTGCCCAGTGTTAATCTCGAACTTTACGGCTGCCCCAAATATTGTGATCTCCCAAAAGTTTCCGAGTTCGAGTGCGGATATCACACCGGAGAGGACGTCCACTGCTCTTTAGCCGAAACAGCTGCTTTCTTCGGATGGATCGATCGTCGTCGAGAACATGTCCCAACAAACACTTGCTTATCAGATCGTTCCTGATTGGTCGTCCCAGGTGGTGCGGCTCTCTAGTTAAATAGGGAGCGAGTGCTGTGTGCGTCATTGTTCACGATGCAGCCTAGCAATCCAGATGCGTGGTGTCTCGGTGAAGATGTTTACGTTGTACCTACACTGTTCAAAAATAAGTTTTCTGTGCACGTACGCCGCTACAAGAAATATGAAAATTGTGAACTCATCTACCCTACACTTGCAGGGGTTAGCCTCTCCATACCTGAATGGGAGGCTTTGTGTGCCACGGTCCCCCACATAGAGGATCAAGTGAAAATTGGCCCCGATCAACAGACATGGTACGTGACGCATGGTTTACGTGTCTACATGTATCGAACTGTGGATGGTGAACGTTGTGTCGAATTCATCAAAGAATCAACAGACCAAAGAACTCTACAGTTCCGTGTTGTGAGACGTTGTATAACACTGAATGCTTCGCAGTGGTTCACACTGGCTATTCACTTAGACGAAGTGATGCGCATTGTGCATGGCGTGTGCGGGACCCCCAAAGATCACCAACTCCGTACGGCTATTATGGAACATTCAGAATCCATTCGACCTTTCCTACTGGGTCCTGTTTTCGACGATCCCGATTGTGTTTACCCGCTGCTGGTGAATATTTTTCAGCAAGAGCTTATGCGTGTGATACCGTTAGATGGACTGCAACCCGAAGAAAAAATACCAACTATCGTAGGGTGGTCTGGTGACTTGGACATTAATGCCTTAGCAGAGGTATTTGTGGATACTGCCTGGAAACGAGGTCTGTTGAATTTTGTAGATTCTGGTTTTGTTTGCAATCTAAAATATAACGCTATTGTCGACGAGGCAAAAAATGAAATGTATAAATTAAATAAATAATTGTATCCTTATATAATGTGTCTGTCTTTTCATTCAATGTCATTTTAGTCTTGGTATGGATAGGAGAAAGAAGGTGTTAGCTAGTGTGGGTAGTGTAATCGTGACAGTGTTAACGATAGCAGTGCTTGTATTAGAAATTGTAGCTCCTAGTAAAAATATTCAGTGTGGAGAGTCAAAAGCCTTAGACGACGAATACAAAATTCGTGTGTGTAACTTAACAGTTGACATCAGACAGTTTATAGGTGACGTTCCTACAGTGACAGGTGTTACACTTTCGCTACATCAATGGCAAAACCTGGTGGGGTACGACGTCTGGGTGCAGCAGAAAACAAAACTTTGGAGTCCCATTATTTCGACCCCGAAAGAGGATTCGGTAGTGTAAAAAAGTTGGCACAGAATACGGGACTGCCACTCAAACTCGTCCGTGAATGGTTAGAAAAGCAACCTGCCTACACGCTACATAAACCTGTTCGCAGAAAGTTCCCCCGTAACAAAGTTTACGTCACAGGGTTAGACGAACAATGGCAAGCCGATCTCATGGTGGTGAAAAATCTAACTCGCTTCAATGACGGGTATCGCTACATATTAACAGTCATCGATGTGTTCTCGAGGTACGGGTGGGCGGTTGCCATGAAGGCTAAAACAGGGAAAGAAATGGTATTGGCTTTCAAAAAAATCCTTTCCAAGGGTCGGTCTCCAATGAATTTAAATACGGATCAGGGTACGGAATTTACCAACAGAGTGTTCCAGAAATTCCTGAAAAAGAAAGGTATTCGGTTCTTTGCCACCTACTCTGACAAAAAAGCAGCTTTGGTGGAGAGATGGAATCGTACCCTACGCGAGAGACTGGGGAGATATTATACACGCAATAACACCTACCACTACCTGGATGTGCTACCGCGCGTTGTACGGGGATACAATGCCACCGTTCACAGTGCACACGATATGGCTCCCAAGGACGTGACCTTACGCAATGAAGACGTTGTGTGGGTTCGACTCTATCGCAATCCGACCGTAGTAAAAGAAAAACCAGCATTTAAAGTGGGGGACACGGTTCGACTAGCCAGTGTAAAAGTACCCTTCAAGAAGGCAGGAACGCATTTGTGGACCGAAGAAATATTTATAGTCGACAAGGTGTTACAGCGACAACCCCCTGTGTATGTCATACGGGATTCCGAGGGAGAAGTGTTGAAAGGTACATTCTATAAATCGGAACTTCAAAAAGTGACAGAACCCGAACTTTACACGGTCGAGAAAATAATCGAGCGTAAAGGTCACAAGGCACTGGTCAAATTTCGTGGTTATCCCAAACCTTCCTGGATCCCTAAAAAATGGATAGTTTCTACCTGACTCTTCCCTCCACGGCTAGTCAGAATATTTACCCAAACAATTCGCAGACTGATTTCACGGTTCGTCTAGCACAACCCCTAAGACTGAGAGGAAAATGGAAAGTGGGACTAGCAGAAGTTCACTTACCGGTGAGCTGGTACAATGTGGATGGTTCTAACGACACATATGAATATTACGCTCCCACCGAAGAATACAGGAAAATCAAACTTAAACCGGGTAAAATAACTCGAATGGAGCTGTTGTCTCTCCTCACCACACAGCTCCCCAAAGAAATAATAGTTTCCTATAACGGTGGTTACTGGGTATTCAAACCGAGTGAGGGGTACGGACTGATGTTTCCTAAAACGAATTTCGGTAAACTTCTGTGTATCGGCGAGGGAGAAGTTGACAAACCCTTCCACCAACGATTTGCCAGCAAACTTTGCAATACACCAACTTTCGACATAGATGACGAGTGTTATTTCTACGTGATCCCACCAGGTAGTTTCCAAGAACGAAAGGTACCCCACGGACGATACGAAACTGTCGAATCGTTATTCGATGCAATGAACCAGATGTTACCCTACAGGCTGAGAAAAGCTTACCGTTTCAAGCAGCAGGCAGATCACACCGTGTTGATAGATACAGACAAGTCGCATTACATTAAATTTCCTCGATCGAACCCCGGATTAGGTGACATGCTAGGAATTGCTAAATTAGATATACCACTGAATAAAGTTCAGGGTGACTATCCCATCGATATGAACAGAGGAATGTATGGTATTTATTTGTATTCAGACCTGATTGCGCCTCAGTTGTTAGGTGATACTCACGGCGAACTGTTGCGTGTCGTGAACCCCGCCGTCAGAACCAGTAATAACGAAGCCATTGTTGCTGTATATCAACAGCCTGATTACTACCCCCTTGCAAGGAACAGTTTCGAGAGTGTGAGAATCTTCCTTCGTACCGACACCGGAGAACCTCTGCATTTTAAATTCGGTAAAGTTTTAGTCAAGTTACATTTCCGCCATGAGGGTTAAATTCGTTCCCCCTTCTGCAGATGCCTACGTGAGCTACTACAAGAGCCAAACGGGGAAGGGTGTGTTCCGTGGTCCTCGTTATCAGAGAGGCGATGGGCTAGGAAGCATCTTTGCCACTATTGGACGTTTCATCAGCCCTCTCGTACGACCTGCACTGTCCACCCTACGTAAGGGTGGGCTACGGTTCGTTTCAGAGATGTCCCAGGGGCAAAATTTCAAATCTGCAGCCAAAGCGGGACTCCGTGAAGCGGGCGCCGACCTATTACAACGTGCCAGTTCAAAGCTGCAGGGAGGGAAAGGAATAAAACGTCGCCGTCAGCATCCCAAGGTTCATAAAGTGAAGAGACACTGTACTGTGCAGGACGTGTTTTCATCATGAGCATTCAGAAAATTCACGCTGATTCTGGCGACTGTGCCAATTCAGAACTGGACCTGTTTCTGATCCCTCCCACAGTCTCACAATTAGAAAGAGGTTGCTATGTCAATTATTTACCTGTGGCTTCCTTGGAAGGTAATGCTCCACTTGAATTCATCGTGAAAGGAACGGACGATTACATTGATCTATCCCGATGTCACCTACGTCTCGTCTTGAAAATTGTAAAATCCGATGGTACAGCACCGTCGGAAGTGATTGCCCCCTGCAATCATTTCTTCCATGCCCTCTTCAGCCAGGTTGACGTCTTCCTCAATGATCACCTAGTGAGTGCTTCTCACACCCTGTACCCCTACAGGGCGTACCTGGAGACTCTATTGAATTACGGTACCGATGCCACACGAAGCCAGCTCGGCACCTCGCTCTGGTACCTCGACACCCCCGGTAAAATGGAACTGACGAGTCGGGAGAACGAAGGATGGCATCAGCGCAAGGGCTACGTCAAACCAACAGGTATCGAACTCATCTCGTGGATCCACGCCGACCTGTTTAATCAAGATCGTTACCTGCTCAATCAAGTCGACCTGAGACTGCATTTATTGAGATCCAAACCCGAATTCTGTCTCGTGACAGGTGAAGCAGACCCCTCTTACAAAGTACAGATACACGAAGCTGAATTTTTCGTGCGTAAAGTCAAACCCACTTCGAGTGTCATCCTCGCACACGCTCGCCTGCTGAGTTCAGAGAGTGCCAAGTACCCTCTGCGAAGAACGGATTTACGTATGTTTTCCATCGCTTCGGGACTGACGAGTGTGAACCGTGACAATTTATTTCTAGGACAGCTCCCCGTACGTCTGGTACTGGGTATGGTGGAAAGTACCAGCCTGAATGGATCGTACGAAAAAAATCCCTTCAACTTCCAACATTTCGACTTAAACTACATCAGTCTTCACATTGACAGCGATCACCAGTCCTACACACCCGACTTTGCGAATGGGCGCTATCTCCGCTGTTACCAAGGATTATTGGAAGCTGTGGATGCCTGGAAATCCGATAGTGGTATTAACTTATCACGAAAAGCCTATGGAGAAGGTTTTACATTGTTTGGATTCCAATTGACCCCCGAGCAACGTGAATGCAATCAAGTGTTTTCTTTAATAAAGAGTGGGAGTGTGAGAGTCGAATTAAAGTTTGCCAAGCCGCTACTCGCATCGGTCACTGTGATCCTGTATGCCGAATATCAGAATTTGCTGGAAATCCCATTGGATCGTAAAGTCCTGTTTGACTACAGCTCATGAATACCTATCAACTAGAATCCATCCTTTCGATGTTACCCACAAGTCTCGGAGTGTTCCCCCGTGACAGACTACCTAGCAGAATCAATCAGCCAGAAGCCTTGTTTATCTACAATACCGATCCGTCCTCCATGGCTGGATCACACTGGATAGCAGTTTACAAGAAAGGAATGCACGTGGATCACTTTGACCCCCTAGGTACGAGTCCCGATGTCTCAATGCAAGAATACTACAGTCGACTAGGCATACGTCACGTCTTACATCCTTCGATACCTCTGCAGGACCCCCTGGGAGACACTTGCGGTGCTCACTGTCTGTATTTCCTGTTTAAAAGAGCGTGTGGTTCGACTCTTCCCACAGTACTGCATCGTGATTACACGTGTCGAGTAGACTTTAACGACTGCATGGTGTTGCGATGGCTCTCCGAACTCCTTCAAATATTATAATTGCTGCTCCTTCACAGTGTGGAAAGACGACTTTCACTCTGAAACTCATCAAAGAAGCAGCTCAAGTATTCGAACCCCCACCCCAACGTGTCGTTTACTGCTACGGTGAGTGGCAGCCTGCCTTTGAACCCTTCAAGAAAACGGTGGAATTTTATGAAGGACTACCTACGGATCTGGAATTTGATCCCCTCAGACCTACACTTCTGGTACTGGATGACTTGATGGAACAGTCTGTAGCCAGCGAACGCATATCACAATTGTTTATTCGTGGTGGTCATCATAAAAATATCACGATTGTCCTGATATTACAAAATCTGTTTTTAAAGGGAAGACATTCGAGGACTATATCGCTCAATGCTCACTACATGTTTTTATTTCGCAACTGTCGGGATGCTTCACAAATAACTCACCTGGCGAGACAAGTATACCCCCATCAATCTAAACTCCTGACGGATGCTTATAGGTTAGCTACACAAGCAACCTGTGGCTATTTGTGTGTTGACCTTCATCCCAGAACGTTAGATACTGAAAGGCTCCGTGCAAAGATTCTTCCATCAGAAGAACCCGAAATACTTTACGTTCCAAATGAAATTTAAATCTCAAGGCCCGTTCCTTCAGTGCTTGCCAAAGCTAGGGGGAAAGCAGCGTGCAGCTCTGATGAAGCACATCTCCGACCCCCAGATGTATGCTCTATGTGAAGTGTGTTCCAATTTCTTAAAAGGCAATATACCTGTCTCCCATCGAGTATTAAAGAATTTACGCCAGCACAAGACGGTCATAAGGAGTCTAGCATCCAAACGTGCATCTTTACGCCACAAGAAGCATCTCCTGCAGCGTGGTTCAGGGTTCATTATACCACTATTGACTGCTGCCCTCCCCCTGCTGGTATCGTTATTTAGAAAAAAATGATTTCGGTGAAAGCAGTGCAGAGGAGAAACATAAGAAAAAAAGTGTGTGATTTAGACTCAGAGATGAAGAAAATATTAGAGTCTGGTGATGCTGACGATAAGTCTGAAAAATATCTGACTGCTTTGAAAAATTATTTGTTATTCTCAAAACAGCTTGACACTCCACAGGAAGTAAAAGTCAACATTCCCAGAAATCATATAGCTGAAGAGCGCCCCCCAAAAGACATTGCTGTTCCCATCCGACGTAAGAAAAGAAAATTATCCGAGTGGACGGCGTATTGAAAATATCTGTAAAAAACTTTCCAAGACTTGTGTGCTTGAAGACTTGTGTTAAAAAACCATGTATTAAAAATCTGTATCCAATAAAAGAGAAAATATCTGTAAAAAAAAAAAAAAAAAACTTTCCAAGACTTGTGTTCTTGAAGACTTGTGTTAAAAAACCATGTATTAAAAATCTGTATCCAATAAAAGAGAAAATATCTGTAAAAAAAAAAAAAAAAACTTTCCAAGACTTGTGTTCTTGAAGACTTGTGTTAAAAAACCATGTATTAAAAATCTGTATCCAATAAAAGAAAGTAAAACTGATAATTTGCCTTTTGCCATTTTTATGTCTCTTCCCATTCAATGTTTTCACACTGATAGTTCATTTTGACATCCGGAAGTGATCTGCATGACTGGGCGCGGTTGTACGAGTGGTGCTACACTCGGGAGTACAGCAGAGGGCGTTAGTGTCGATGGGCGGGGAAATGAGAATGCTGCTGCAGCAGCGAGACTTGGAGGGGAGCAGCGCATTGTGCAGATCACTGATAAGACTTACGGAGCACCTGAAAAACAAAGTTACCTCGTGCTTTCTCCCACCATAGTGTCTTCCAGTTCTGAGAAATAAAGAGACGGATTTTTTGAAACCTTTTTTATTAAAAAATTTACATGACAGATCCACTGTTGCTTTCACATGACATAACCACTGTTGGTTTCACATATCCAATGCTGGACAGTAACATATTGTAGGTTTCAAAAATACAAGCTTCAAAAACTGCTGACGACGCCGAGTGCAAGGTCATTACGCGTGATAAATTAAGATCCATTAAGGATATTGAAATAAAAGGCGTACAGTGAAATAATAAATAAAGGTGTAATAAATAAAGATGTAATAAATAAGTTGAAAACTGTACAATGTAATAAAGGTGTAATATGAAATAAATAAGTTGAAAACTGTACAATGAAATAAATAAAGGTGTAATATAAAATAAATAAAGGTGTAATATGAAATAAGTTGAAAACTGTACAATGAAATAAATAAAGGTGTAATATGAAATAAATAAGTTGAAAACTGTACAATGAAATAAATAAAGGTGTAATATGAAATAAATAAGTTGAAAACTGTACATTTACTCATCCATGAGTTGGATAAGGGTATCCAGGCCCAGGTCATTGTAACCATAAGGTACAGTGAGAGTTGAACCCGAGCTGAGATACCGCTTATCTAGGTTAGCCTTAAACCTTTTCACCATGGGCTTATTCGTAAGTGACCCATCCACTTTATTACGAATTACATTGAAAGGGACTTCGAAGGTCTCACTGGTTGGGGAGTTCCCTAGCACCATGGATTTCAGTAGTTCAAAATTGTATGTGCACCGGTTTTTCTTCGTGAGTGATATGCCCTTGGCGCGAAGAATTTCATCCCCGTTGCTCAGCCGAAGGGCATAACTTTTGGCTCCGGCGCTGACATAGTCAGTGATGTGTACACCGGAGCCGTACTTTGAAGAAATTTCATCTACGAGACCTCCGAGAAAGGGATGTTGTGGTGGTGTGTAGGTGTCGCGAGGAGACGTTGTATAAATTACTGAATCCGTGTCCGAGTACATTGCACGACTATCTAATTTTGATAGAAGCTCGTACAGCTTTAGTCGGGCATGACTCGTCACCATTGCGGCGAGAATCAGGCTTCCACGGGTGTTCGCTGGAGTGGCAGACTCCGCCGGCTTGTGCGTGACAAGCACGGCCTGATCACTGATAACAGCGACGTCAGTGATGACTAGCGATGCGTCCGTCAAGAGTTCCATGTACTTGACAGGACAACTCACAATGGTCGTCTGGGTTCGACTCATGTTCTGCGCATGCTTCCCCCATGACGAATTAAGCGAGACCTTGGAAAGTGTACGCTTAAGGTTGTTTTTTTCAACTTCCGAGGGGAGGATCCGAACCCCCTCCGCCTGGAAGAAGGCCTCACAGAAGGCTTCCTTTTGCTCCTCGGTCTGCACGTCAGGGGGAAACCCGGAGTAGCGCTGCTTCAGCCCCAGAAAAGTATCTATGTACCCAGCATAGACACCTCCCTTTTTTGTTGCGGGATCATATTGCAGGATGGTGTTAAAATGCCACACGTCGTGGAATTGAAGAAGTTTGTATCCAGCACGCATCGCAGCGTAAATTTCGAACGTTGGCCAAGATCCTGTCAATGCGCGCTGGTTCACGGTGTGCTGACAAGGGGGTGCCAGCTGACCATCTGCACAGCTCCTGCAAAGGGGGAAAAGCAGCTTCCCATTACACCTGTAGGGCAGTACAGGGATGAACAAATCGTCGGGGGCTAACAGTGTGGCGTGTGCAATGCCAAAATAGTGGTCGAGGTCCGTGGCGAAATCAGAGGTGATCCGAACCGGGTGACCTTTACCGAATGGAGCCTTCTTGCAAACATAAGGGTACAGGCTGTTGTAATCAACGTAGTTAAGGCTACATCCTAGGCCCGCCGATGCAAAGATGGAAAACACCTCCACGCGCCCTCCATAGAGGTAGTCACGGGCCCCTATACGCCTGATAGGCTCGACGGATTTATAAATTAATGCGACGGGTGAGTTGTTGCGCATTAACTCGTCGAATTCATGCTCCCACATAATTTTGCATGTGTACCCGTTCATCAGCACTTTCAAGGTCTCAAGACGATCCATGGTCCGGGTGTTTAGCAGATCAAATGGCTTTCTCGTGCGCTGATCTATTTTTTCAGGTTTGAAACATTTCAAACAGTGATGATAGTAACAACCTAAAAACTCGTAATAACAACGGGTACTATGGCACACGCCGTCTAATTTGTACTGCCCTATCTTATACTCACCTCTGGGTGATCGCGCAGTTTGAATTACGATATTGTCCTTGGAAGCCTCATACTCTAACCATGCGAGAGCTTTCAAGGACTGCCGGTCGTTACTCGCCGAATACCCTTGGGCGGGACACACACCGAGGGTATTCTTTTGCAGAAACTTCCCACGGAAAATTCGAAGACAAGCACCGGCAATAGTCAGGTCACGTGCAAATGGGTCTACGCCTGTGAGATTTAAAAATTCCTCACGGAAAGCTTGGGCGCCTCGCCGCAACAACTCTGTATCTGCCTTGCAGTAATACAGAAGCTGCTGTTGAAAATCCCAGGGTTCAAGGCTTGCTGCGGCATACCACTCGTTGAATGCTGACAGAGTTTCAGGCTCCATGTCTTCCGGCTGGAAAAAAAGCCGATCAGGGATGGGTCCTGCATACTGTAGATTTTCCTCCTTCACGAATTTAAAGGGGAAAAAGCCTTTCACCGTCTCCAAGTTGAAGGTCTTCGTGAATGATCGAAGAGGAGCCTGAATAAAGGACAACGTGTCAATGAACCTTATTTTAAGGCCAGGTAAAAAGATACCTAAAATCTTGGATCCATCGAACACGAGATCCGGTTTTAAAAATTTTCTGTACAGGTAACTAATGATGAACATGCCGTCAAAGCCTTTCAGATTATGTGCGAGGACTGTGGCGTCCTTGAATCTTTGAACTCCGGGACGTTCTTCGGCGAGAATCCAATCCATAAAGGCGTCCGTTTCCGGGAATGAAGCATAGACCCACTCGTCGTCCACTTGGTATGTGACCACACATAGTATCGGTTTTAGCAACCCGTCGGCACACTGCACAGTCTCTACGTCAAAGTAGAGGTAAGTCTGACCGACAGGGTCAATTTTGCAGGGCTCGACGAATTTTAAGGTGTCAACCTTGCAAACGTGCTTTTTCAGGGGATTGTACATGTTGATGCACTTAACACAGCGATGTTGCGTCTGACATGCCTTCAGCAGGTGCGCCTGAAAGCATTCAGCCCCACGCAAATACACGCAACACACTGTGCAAAGCAACAACTCCCCTGCGTGAACCACATCGGTTGACAGGCACCTGTTACAGGTCCCTCTGCAAACGTGCCCGTTGTTAGACCCCTTTAAACAAATGTGACAGAACTCCTTAACCCCGAAAAACCCTGATGGTTTAGTAATCACGTCGTAATGCCCTGCACTAAACAACAAATAAAGGTTGTCCCCACCTTCGGGACCAATGAAGATGGGAAGGAAGGCGTCGTCAGCAGAATACACAACAATCCTGAACTGTGTCAGGTGAGCTTGGAAGAGACGTATTTCCGGGAGTCCACATGGACCCTCGGGAATACCAGCATCCAGGTGAAGTTGACGAGCTTCTTGGCGTTGTAAAGGGTAGCGGTAGTTGCTGATCTGGACGTACGTGTTCGGCAAGCCTTTATTTTTTAAGCAAAGCTCTCGTGCGACGACGAGAGCTCTTGCTAGACAGATGTTGTCGCGATTAATGATGCTTCGGATGCTACCCTTCCTGCGGGCGAAAGACTGGACATCCACGAGGCTGCGTTTTTCGGGTCCTGCACGTCTGCCAATACCTCCACCGCTGCCGACCCTATCCAGGTCAGCACAGACAAAGTCAAACTCCAGCTCGCTCCCGGGACCGAGAGACTCATTTGACTGCACTACTTTGTCGAGTGCAGCCATGAATCTCTCCCCCGTCAGGGCATTACGCCGAATAAGAGCCAAGTTGACGGGGTTTTTCAAATCCCGGGAGCGTAAACACAGCCGAACATGGCTATACTCCCCTGTGGGGACGACTTCAGCCAGCATTTTCTCGTGCAGGTCGTGTAGGACTGGAAGGAAATTATAAGGTTCCACATTCTCCATACCTCCAAGTCGCACACTCGTGGAGATGAATTCTGTCTTGAATTTTTTCGAGTTGTACCGCCGAGTGTGCGACACTGTGAAGTGGGGAGACTCTGTAGAGCTGACAGGAACGTTGGAGAATCCACTGACAGGAACGTTGGAGAATCCACTGACAGGAACGTTGGAGAATGCGGACCTAGAAAGATAATTTGTTTTTCAGAATATGTAGTACTTTACAAGTTTTTATCTTAGAACAGAAAATGAAAAACCAATATGCTTCAGTTTGCTAACTTGATCAAAAAATCTAACTAAAGTTTGAAAATTATCATTTAGAATAAAAATGACAGGGTAGAAACAAATACATTGAACTGAACAGTGTAATAAAAGCACACTTGACTAGCTTGATCAAAAAATCTAACTAAAGTTTGAAAATTATCATTTAAATAAAATGACAGGGTAGAAACAAATATAAAACTCTATATTGAACAGTTGTAATAAAAACACGCTTGACTAGCTTGATCAAAAAATCTAATATTTAACTAAAGTTTGAAAATTATCGTTTAGAATAAAAAAAAAAAGTAAATTGACTTTACATGGTAGAGAAATCTATATTGAACTGAACAGTTGTAATAAAAGCACACTTTGCTAGCTTGATCAAAAAAAAAAAAAAAATCTAACTAAAGTTTGAAAATTATCATTTAGAATGACTTTACTAGTTAGAAACAAATCTATATTGAACAGTTGTAGTAAAAGCACACTTGACTAGCTTGATCAAAAAATCTAACTAAAGTTTGAAAATTATCGTTTAGAATAAAATGACAGGGTAGAAACAAATAAAAAAAAAAAAAAAATCTATATTGAACAGTTGTAGTAAAAGCACACTTGACTAGCTTGATCAAAAAATCTAACTAAAGTTTGAAAATTATCGTTTAGAATAAAAAAAAAGTAAAATGACAGGGTCGAAACAAATAAAAAAATCTATATTGAACTGAACAGTTGTAAAAAAAAAAAAAAAAAAAAAAGCACACTTGACTAGCTTGATCAAAAAATCTAATATTTAACTAAAGTTTGAAAATTATCGTTTAGAATAAAAAAAGTAAAATGACTTTACATGGTAGAGAAATTTATATTGAACTGAACAGTTGTAATAAAAGCACACTTTGCTAGCTTGATCAAAAAAAAAAAAATCTAACTAAAGTTTGAAAATTATCATTTAGAATGACTTTACTAGTTAGAAACAAATATAAAAATCTATATTGAACTGAACAGTTGTAAAAAAGCACACTTGACTAGCTTGATCAAAAAAAAAATCTAACTAAAGTTTGAAAATTATCGTTTAGAATAAAATGACAGGGTAGAAACAAAAAAAAAAAATCTATATTGAACTGAACAGTTGTAAAAAAGCACACTTGACTAGCTTGATCAAAAAAAAAAAATCTAACTAAAGTTTGAAAATTATCATTTAGAATAAAATGACTTAACTAGTTAGTAAAACAGATACAAATATAAAACTCTATATTGAACGTTAGTATGTGGTACAGTTGAGCGCCTTAAGGGCAACATTAAATAAAATTACATTTACCTGGTAGCGGTGGAGGTACCAGCGGCGATAGTGAATGGTGTCCTTATGTCGGGAACACGAACGCTCGAGGGTCCGGCACCAGCGGCGATAGTGAATGGTGTCCTTATGTCGGAGGAGACGGGAACACGAATGCTGGAGGGTCCGGTACCAGCGGCGATAGTGAATGGTGTCCTTATGCCGGTGGAGACGGGAACACGAACGCTGGAGGGTCCGGTACCAGCGGCGATAGTGAATGGTGTCCTTATGTTGGAGGAGACGGGAACACGAACGCTGGAGGTTCCGGCACCAGTGGAAGGGATAGACCTGGATAGATAATTTAGTCTCAGAATATGCAGTACTTTACACGTTTTTATCTTAGAACAGAAAATGAAAAACCAATATGCTTCAGTTTGCTAACTTGATCAAAAACTAAGTAACTAAAGTTTGAAAATTATCATTTAGACTAAAATGATTTTACTAGTTAGAAAAATCTATATTGAACCGAACAGTTGTAATAAAACCACACTTGACTAGCATGAGCAGAAAACTAACTAAAGTTTGAAAATTATCATTTAGAATAAAAAAAAAAAAGTAAAATGGTTTTACAAGGGTAGAAAACAAATACATTGAACAGTTGTAATAAAAGCATAGTTTACTAGCTTGAGCAAAAAATCTAACTAAAGTTTGAAAATTATCATTTAGAATAAAAAAAAAAAGTAAAAATGAACAGTTATGTAATAAAAGCACACTTTACTAGCTTGCGCAAAAATCTAAGTAAATATTTAACTAAAGTTTGAAAATTATCGTTTAGAATAAAACGACTTTACTAGTTAGAAAAACAGAAACAAATATAAAACTCTGCATTGTACGTTAGTATGTGATACAATAGAGCACCTTAAGGACAATATTAAATAAAATTATACATTTACTTCACACTTTGCTAGCTTGATCAAAAAAATCTAACTAAAGTTTGAAAATTATCGTTTAGAATAAAATGACAGGGTAAAAACAAATATAAAACTCTATATTGTACGTTAGTAAGTGATTCAATTGAGCGCCTAAGCGCCTTATATTAAATTAAATTTCATTTACCTAGTTGCATTTGAAGGTACGACGGGGACGTAGGGATTTCCCATACCCGCTGTGACAGTGGACTGACGACGCTTCTTGAGGGAAAGTTTCGATGTCCTTTGCCTTAATTCCCTGCCTCCCTGCTGGAGTATGCAGATACGTTTCGATGATGTAGAAAGCTCCGGTGTAGGAGGTCTTTTGGCTGTCGCCTCTAGAGTGCGCACTGCCGTGAGTAGCTCTTCGAAGCAGTCGGCATCAGTGGAAGGACCAGCATCAGACCTGGATAGATAATTTAGTCTCAGAATATGCAGTACTATACATGTTTTTTTTTTTTTTTTATCTTAGAACAGTTATGTTGTAATAAAAGCACACTTTACTAGCTTGATCAAAAAATCTAATATTTAACTAAAGTTTGAAAAATTATCGTTTTAGAATAAAATGACATGGTAGAAACAAATAAAAAAATCTATATTGAACAGTTGTAATAAAAACACGCTTGACTAGCTTGATCAAAAAAAAAAAACTAACTAAAGTTTGAAAATTATCGTTTAGAATAAAAAAAGTAAAATGACTTTACATGGTAGAGAAATCTATATTGAACTGAACAGTTGTAATAAAAGCACACTTTGCTAGCTTGATCAAAAAAAAAAATCTAACTAAAGTTTGAAAATTATCATTTAGAATGACTTTACTAGTTAGAAACAAATATAAAAATCTATATTGTACGTTAGTAGGTGATTCAGTTGAGCAACTTAAGGACAATATTAAATAAAATTTCATTTACCTGGTATCAGTTGAGGATCCAGCACAGGAAAATTCTCGCATAGTGGACATCTCCGGTAGAGAAGAGGATCGACGAACTAGCAGGTAGAGAAGGAGAGCGAGCAGGGTTGACAGGTCGCAAACTGACAGATGAACACAGTGACAGTCGCTGAGAAGTCGGTGTTTATATACACCCTCCCCCACTGGACTTTGACCGTTGTGCAATGTGGATTCTAGGAATCATCTATTTTTAAACCTTATCTGTGTCAAATGCAGACACAGTGAAGCGCTGGACATTTGACCTTTTGACCCTCCAGCTGATAAAGAATTGCACCATATCGTGTGATGTGGCGAAAGTGCTGTTGCTACTCTCCTAATAAGCGATCTGAAGGATGCTACAGGAAACGTACGATTTCCGATACACTGATAACGGACTTGGAAAACTTTTAGCCTGTTGAACGTCTATTGCAAGCTAGATCTTATATACAAGTCCTACGAACAATTTAAACCAAATTTTATTAATTTTTCTGTGAAACAGTTACTGTGTCATTCTTCTAGTAAAATACGTGAACCTTGGATCCGATGAGGCTTTTTCCCGAAATTAACGTGGAGGTACGCTAGCGACGGAATGATTTTTTTTTTTTTTCCCCGATTAAACAGATTTATTACGAGCGCTGGATGATTTTAATAAAGGTAAGTGAGAGTTTTTATTTACTAGGGGATCGATTAACGGGTTGGAAAAAATAAATACCAGAGTTTTAATAAAAGGGAATCGTTTAGCAGTCCTGGCAAAATGAACACCAAAAGATTTTTAATAGAAGTAACTTTTAATAGAAAGGGTTTTAATTAATAAGAATACAACTTTGAGAGTTGATTTTTACAATTGAGACTTGTGTCATCTTTTTCTGCGGAATTATTCTGAGACTTGTAATCCGAGGGAAGGAGGGGCCTTAAAATATAGGTCAATCAGGGGGGTCTTTTTGGAGGTGTTTTTACAATTGAGACTTGTATCATCCTTTTTTTGTGCAATTATTCTGAGGCTTGCATCAGCCGTTCCGAGGGAAGGAGGGGGGTTTAAAATATAGGCAGGGTTTAAAATATAGGTCGACCAGGGGGTTTGCAAAATGGAGGTTTTAAAATAAAAGGTTAGTCTGAAATAAAGAAAAATCGAGACTATTCGAGAAGGAGGACTTAAAATATAGCTCAACCAGGGGGTTTGCAAAATCGAGGTTTTAAAATAAAAGGTGAGTCTGAAATAACGAAAAATCGAGACTATTCGAGAAGGAGGACTTAAAATTAGAGTTAAAAACTAGATAGCACAAGGGTTTAAAAGGGGGGAGGAATTTTTAATTATGAATTATTAATTATGAATTATTAATTATTAATACCACGACAGTTGCTACGCCAGGGTCAATTTCCGGTCGATTGCGACATAGGGGACAAAGTTCAGAAGGCAATGTGGCCCAGCACAGGTCAATTTCCGGTCGATTGCGACATAGGGGGTCCAAGGCAAGAAGGCAACGTGGACGATTGCGACATAGGGGGAAAGCACTGTGCAAAGGGGGATTCCCCGGGTGTGATGATACTACTGACACTATTTCAACTTAATCAACCACACTATTTTAAAGAAATAATAATACATTCCAACTCAAAAAAATAAAAGACAAATATTGCATGAATCTAATTGAGAGGTTTCGATCCTTTGAATTCAAATTTTTTTAAAACATTGCTTCTCAACATTTATTTTTTGCTCGTAGCACCCTTTTGACCTTCATTCGCCACTGTGGCCTTCCCCATAGCTGCTTTTAGTTTGAAAAAAAAGTGTGGTCGAGTGGTTAGCGCGCTTGGCTACTGATCTAAGGGACCTAGGTTCGAGCCCCGGGTAAGGCATGGATGTATGTGTCGTTTTTCTGCTGAGGTCCTGCCATCCTCTCAGAATTTCTACTATAGCATATAAACTGACAGGCTCCTGTCAGACCTCTGTGGCAAGCAGCTGCTTGAGGGGGTATTTATTTTTTTATTTTATATAAACTGACAGGCTCCTGTCAGACCTCTGTGGCAAGCAGCTGCTTGAGGGGGTATTTATTTTTTTATTTTATATAAACTGACAGGCTCCTGTCAGACCTCTGTGGCAAGCAGCTGCTTGAGGGGGTATTTATTTTTTCTTTACTGTCTGCATTGTTTTATTTATAATATAAATTTTATATCATATGCATTCTAATAAACGGTACTTTATTTCTAAGTGGCAAAGACAATTTTAAAAATTTTAAATATGTATAGCGCTTAGTTTCTGATCTACGGGACCTGGGTTCGAGCCCCGGGTAAGGCATGGATGTTCGTGTTGTTTCTCTGCTGAGGTCCTGCCATCCTCTCAGATCTTCTACTTTGGCATATAAACTGACAGACTCCTGTCAGACCTCTGTGGCAAGCAGCTGCTTGAGGAGGTATTTATTATTTATTTATTTTATAGTAGAAGCATAAGACCTACTAGCGAAAAAAATTTAGATAATTGACACTTTATTCAGAATGTCCCTTGTGGCGATGCCAACTTGCAAGTTTTTTTATTATTCATTCTTAAGTGTACTAAGAAATGAAAAAAATTAACGCCGTGTTCTAGGGAGCCTTCTTAAAAGTTATGTAATAAGTTTGTCGTGAAAAAAATAGAATTTTTATATCACATTTGCAATATTTTATTCTGGCAGTTAAATTTGGGTGGCCCTTTCAGAAACTTACTGTGGCCCCCTTCTAATGTTCCATTTTTCCATGTGGTCCCCTCAGTAGAAGGCTGGGGTGGCTCAGTCGGTAGCGCGCCAGGCTCGTAATCTGTAGTTCCCTGGTTCGAGTCCCAGCTGGGTCAGAGTTGAGATTTATCTTCGGAAAATTCCCCACCCTGCCCCACGGTCAGTAGGGGACACCGATGGGCTTGGAAAGGCCGCCGTCCGTCGGATGGGACGTTAAGCCGTGGCTCCGTGTGCGGGAGAGCCATATCCTGTGCACGTTAAAGAACACGCTGGATGGCCTTGACGGGAGGCTACTATCTATCTCCCAAAAGCTGATCCAGTGGGTCCCCTCCCCCAACCTTCTCTGAGCCTTCGGGGTCCTTGTGACCTGGCCATTTAACAGCTGTTGGGAGCCAGATGGTAGCCTCCCGTCAAGGCCATCCAGCGTATTCTTTAACGGACACAGGGTATGGCACTTTTTCGCACACCATGGGTTAAACGGCCAGGTCACATGGACTCCGAAGGCTCAGAGAAGGTTCGGGGAGGGTACCCACTGGAATAGCTGTTGAGAGACAGATGGTAGCCTCCCGTCAAGGGAATCCAGCGCGTTCTTTAACGTGCACAGGATATTGCTGTCTGGTATAACTAATATCTGAAAAAATCGTTGCCACATATTTTTTCTGAATTCTGTTTTATTACACAAAGGTTGCCAGATCACTAATTTCTAAAAAAAATCTTGCCAGATATTTTTTCTCAATTTTGTAATCAACCATAAAATAAAAATAAATAAATACCTCCCTCAAGCAGCTGCTTGCCACAGAGGTCTGACAGGAGCCTGTCAGTTTATACGCCAAAATAGATCTGAGAGGATGGCAGGACCTCAACAGATAAAACGACACCTACATCCATGCCTTACCCGGGACTCGAACCCAGGTCTCTTAGATCAGCAGCCAAGCGCGCTAACCACTCGACCATAGTGTCCGATTATTTTTTGAGCGACTGTACAATATCAACAAAATCTTCTTTTACCCCATCAACAACATCTAGAAGCTCTTCTTAATTTTTCATTTATCACCCCCCCCAAACAAAAACAATTTTTGCGTAATAATTGCTATCTTTGGACGCAGTTAACAACATTCCTCTCCTGATATTCTTCCGAAAACGCCCCCAGTAATATGCGCCCCCCAGCGCTGTGTAATATATCCGTACTCTAAACAAAAATAGCACACACCGAATGTCAGCTTTCAGCCAGGGTCTATTAGGGGCCATTTACAAGGTCCCCGATCACCCGTCGAGTCACGTGATACGCGGCCAGCCTTGTAATCAGACTGACAGGCGAGACAATTTCTGCAGCAATTAGCAAGCCGGCTTCCCCTATTGCTGTCACCTCGCCTAATTCGGCGGGACGTGCCGCGCCACCTGGGACTCGCGGAGTGGAAACGCACAAATTAGGGACAGCCATCTTGTTTTTTCTTTCCCGTACTTACTGTCAGCCACCCTGCTGTTCGTATGATTGGCATGGAGGTCGCTAGGCAACGGCTTCTCCGTTCCGGTTGCAATCAGATAACAGGAGTCCGCGTGAGGAAGAACAAATTGTCTGATTGATGATATTTCCTCTCTGCTGACTGTTTCATTCAATTTGAATAACTAAGATGAGAATGGCATCACTTACTTGCCTTGTTAATTTCATTGTTGTGGAGCATTCACAAAATGATCGCTTGGCTTTCCTCCTATTCCGATTCTTTGGCTTTCATCCTATTCCGATTCTCTAGCTTTCCTCCTATTCCGATTCTTTAGCTTTCCTCCTATTTCGATTCTTTAGATTTCATCCTATTCCGATTCTCTGGCTTTCATCCTATTCAGATTCTTTAACTTTCCTCCTAATCCGATTCTTTGGCTTTCATCCTATTCCGATTCTCTGGCTTTCCTCCTATTCCGATTCTTTGGCTTTCCTCCTATTCCGATTCTCTGGCTTTCGTCCTATTCCGATTCTTTGGCTTTCATCCTATTCCGATTCTCTGGCTTTCATCCTATTCCGATTCTCTGGCTTTCCTCCTATTCCGATTCTTTGGCTTTCATCCTATTCCGATTCTCTGGCTTTCATCCTATTCCGATTCTCTGGCTTTCCTCCTATTCCGATTCTTTGGCTTTCATCCTATTCCGATTCTCTGGCTTTCCTCCCATTCCGATTCTTTAGCTTTCCTCCTATTTCGATAATTTACCTTTCATCCTATTCCGATTCTTTAGCTTTCATCCTATTCCGATTCTCTGGCTTTCATCCTATTCCGATTCTTTGGCTTTCATCTTATTCCGATTCTCTGGCTTTCCTCCTATTCCGATTCTTTAGCTTTCCTCCTATTCCGATTCTCTGGCTTTCCTCCTATTCCGATTCTTTAGCTTTCATCCTATTCCGATTCTTTAACTTTCCTCCTATTCCGATTCTCTGGCTTTCCTCCTATTCCGATTCTTTAACTTTCCTCCTATTCCGATTCTCTAGCTTTCCTCCTATTCCGATTCTTTAGCTTTCCTCCTATTCCGATTCTTTAGCTTTCCTCCTATTCAGATTCTCTGGCTTGAAAGTAGTTTATTACCAACCTGGCGTATCCCCTTTGCACAGTGCTTTCCCCCCCTATGACGTCACCGACCGGAAATTGGCCCGTGTTGGTCCATGTTGCCTTCTGGCCCCTATGTCGCAACCGACCGGAAATTGCCCCCAGTGTCGCAACTGTCATGGTATTAATAATTCATAATTAATAATTCATAATTAAAAATTCCTCCCCCTTTTAACCCCTGGCGCCATCTAGTGCCTATGAGGAACACTATTTTCCCAAAAAAAATCCTTATTTTAACTCTAATTATAGGCCCTCCTTCGCGATTTTTCTTTATTTCAGACCCCCCAATGGTTGGCTTATATTTTAAACCCTCCACTTGCAGACCCCCTGGTTGACCTATATTTTAAGCCCTACCTATATTTTAAGCCCCCTCCTTCACTCGGACCGGCTGATGCAGGCCTCAGAATAATTGCACAGAAAAGGATGATACAAATCTCAATTGTAAAAACACCTCCAAAAAGACCCACCATGGTTGACCTATATTTTAAGCCCTACCTATATTTTAAGCTCCCCTTCTCGAATAGTCTCGATTTTTCTTTATTTCAGACTTACCTTTTATTTTAAAACCTCGATTTTGCAAACCCCCATGGTTGAGCTATATTTTAAGTCCTCCTTCTCGAATAGTCTCGATTTTTCTTTATTTCAGACTCACCTTTTATTTTAAAACCTCGATTTTGCAAACCCCCCTGGTTGACACACCTATATTTTAAGCTCCCCTTCTCGAATAGTGTCGATTTTTCTTTATTTCAGACTAACCTTTTATTTTAAAACCACGATTTTGCAAACCCCCTGGTTGAGCTATATTTTAAACTCCCCTTCTCGAATAGTCTCGATTTTTCTTTATTTCAGACTCACCTTTTATTTTAAGCCCTCTTCATAGACCCCACCCCCCTGGTTGACCTATATTTTAAGCTCCCCTTCTCGAATAGTCTCGATTTTTCTTTATTTCAGACCCCCCAATGGTTGACTTATATTTTAAACCCTCGACTTGCAAACCCCCTGGTTGACCTATATTTTAAGCCCTACCTATATTTTAAGCTCCCCTTCTCGAATAGTGTCGATTTTTCTTTATTTCAGACTCGCCTTTTATTTTAAAACCTCGATTTTGCAAACCCCCTGGTTGAGCTATATTTTAAGCTCCTCTTCTCGAATAGTCTCGATTTTGCTTTATTTCAGTCTCACCTTTCATTTTAAGCCCTCTTCATAGACCCCACCCCCCTGGTTGACCTATATTTTAAGTCCTACCTATATTTTAACTCCCCCCTTCTCGAATAGTCTCGATTTTTCTTTATTTCAGATTACCTTTTATTTTAAAACATCGATTTTGCAAACCCCCTCGTCGACCTATATTTTAAACCCTACCTATATTTTAAACCCCTCTCCTTCCCTCGGAACGGCTGATGCAAGCCTCAGAATAATTGCATAAAAAAGGATGATACAAGTCTCGATTGTAAAAACACCTCCAAAAAGACCCAACATGGTTGACCTATATTTTAAACCCTACCTATATTTTAAGCCCTGGATTTTGCATACCTCCTGGTTGACATATATTTTAAACCCTGGATTTTGCAGACCCTCCTGGTTGACCTATATTTTAAGCCCTACCTATATTTTAAGCCCCCTCCTTCCCTCGGATTACAAGTCTCAGAATAATTCCGCAGTAAAGGATGACACAAGTCTCAATTGTGAAAATCAACTCTCAAAGTTGTATTCTTATTAATTAAAACCCTTTCTATTAAAAGTTACCTCTATTAAAAATCTTTCGGTGTTCATTTTACCAGGACTGCTAAACGATTCCCTTTTATTAAAACTACTTCGGTATTTATTTTTTCCAACCCCGTTAATCGATCCCCTAGTAAATAAAAACCCTCACTCACCTTTATTAAAATCATCCAGCGCTCGTAATAAATCAGTTTAATCGGGGAAAAAAAAAAATCATTCCATCGCTAGCGTACCTCCACGTTAATTTCGGGAAAAAGCCTCATCGGATCCAAGGTCCACGTATTTTACTAGAAGAATGACACAGTAACTGTTTCACAGAAAAATTAATAAAATTTGGTTTAAATTATTCGTAGGACTTGTATATAAGATCTACCTTACAATAGACGTTCAACAGGCTAAAAGTTTTCCAAGTCCGTTATCGGTGTATCGGAAATCGTACGTTTCCTGTAGACATCCTTCAGATCGTTTATTAGGGGGTAGCAACAGCACTTTCGCCACATCACACGATATGGTGCAATCCTTTATCAGCTGGAAGATCAAAAGGTCAAATGTCCAGCGCTTCACTGTGTCTGCATTTGACACTGATAAGGTTTAAAAATAGATGTTTCCTAGAATCCACATTGCCTTCTCAGATTGGACTTTGACCCCTATGTCGCAACCGACCATATTTTAAGTCCTCTTCATAGAACCCCTGGTTGACTTATATTTTAAGTCCCCTTCTCGAATTTTCTTGTTTTTCCCCTGTTTAACCCATATTTTAAGCCCTCCCCTCTTCATAGATCCACCTATATTTTAAGCCCTCCCCTCTTTAAACCAAATCAGTTTTTGCGCATTTAATCGGTGTCATCCAACGTCCATACTATTTTTAGTACGTCTCCTGTATTTAAAAAAAAAAATATTGGCTTTCGTCGCCGTATTTGAACGCGCTACCTCAGTGCCGATAGCTGAAGCGTCATCGCCAGGGCGCGGAATTTTGCGGAGATAAATCTCAACTCTGGCCCTGCTATCCGCTCGACAATATTTGCTACTGGTAAAACGATTTCCTTCATTAAAAATAAAAACTAATTAAATAATGGGGTATCACTGGGAAAATACTGGGAAGAACCCAAACTGATTTCGTGCTAAAACATCTCCAGATTTCAGCTTACTTGAAAAACTATTGTTAGAAATGAGCCAGTGACTTGAATCACTCAACTTTCATAAGAATACACAATTATGGTACAGTGTCGGGAAGAAATATGTTTCAACGAAATTCAATTGCATGTATTACGATCAGAAAAATAATTTAGTGGACAAAGTTTAAAATAGTTATTAAATGGTACCTTACAGTGCAAGTGCGCTTCAGGCGAAAAGCCTCCCCTTCGAACACTGCACCCCGTTTTTCCGAAGTAACTGTGTCACAAGTCTTCCTACATCATCCCTAAACAGAGAATCGGATTCAATGTGCAAGAAGATCAAGACCTCATTTGAAGGAGCACATAGTGGATACTGTACTCCATAGTGAAATGAACATTAGCCTCTTGCGGGGCCTAGTTATATCCCTACTCCAAGAGAATTACTAATGAAAACGTGCTATTGTTAATGTATGTAATTCCGACAAAAAATGTTTTAGCCACTTTGTATCCTGCAATAGGAAACACTGAACACCTTAACAACTATATACAATTAGAAGAAAACACATCAGGTCTAATTTTCCCTTTAACAATCTGGATACGAGAAAGAGATGTTCCCACTCTACATCACACCATTCAGATTTAAAGCGCACGCAAATCTCCTACTGTTGTCAGACGATGAAAAGCAGCATTATTGTTCCATTAAGAATTTGTTTCTATGAAATTCAAAGGGAGAATGCTGTTTTCCATATTATAGAGAATGCAATTAATACATTCCTTGCAGATGGATGTCCTTTAGGTTATGAAGTAATCTTATTAGAACGCTTAAAATTGAGATGACACACATTAGCTCCTCCGAGAAGCGCTAGGAGGTAGAAGAATATACCCGTGTAATGAAAATATTCATTCGACATAAAAAAAAAACAAACCTACGCCAATATCGCGTACACTGACGTGCTCCTCTTAGCTGATGTGTTTGGTGGCAGATACTGACCCCTGCTATGTTTACGCAGCTCCTGCCTTCATACCTGAAGATGACAAATACTAGAGTTGATAACCTACAATGTACCTTTATGGAAGGCATACGAGGAGGAATTTCGGTGATATGCAGACAACGAGCATTTAGAATGAAAAACTGATTGCAAGTTTGCTTTACTGTCATACAAACCTGAAAAGAGATGAAATGGGTAGTACTTTACCCATGATACACCCTGTGACTAGGTCGTTAAATCAAATTACATGCATAAACGAAAATTAGAAAAACAACGAAATGGTTGGTAAATTCAATGAGAATCACTAAAATGTAAAGAGTGTTGGAATATCTGTAAATGCACACACATTTCAGTGGATAGGTGAATATTTTCACAATTCTTTGGAAGTGGAAGACACAATAACTGTAAAACATACTGTGACGAGAGAGAAAGTATAAAAATGTAGTGGGATGGTTGTAAAAAATCGCTTCAAAACAGAAAATTACAACGCAAATACTGTAAGATAGAAAAAAACGACTATTCGACGGTTATTCCAAGCTGCTATCTCACGCTCTTTTCAGATTTCCTGGTTCTGTAGTTCCCTGGTACGTAGCACATAAGTGTGGGTGTAGTTGGCTATTTTTCGTTGCGAACGCAAGTTGTTTTCACTATTAGTTATTTTTCCTGCATGAGAATACACATTTCTATACTACATTGCGCACACACGGATGGACGAATATCACAAAATACTTTGCATATAGAAAACATCAGCAAAGAACCACAGAAGTTTGGAAATTTAAAATCTGAAAACTCAGTGTTTATAAGAAAACAACAATATTTTCAGTATTTCCATGAAAAGTTGAGTCCCAGAATCGATCCGCTAGACCTGACTTTGCATTCTCTGACTTCAACCACCAATAAAACGTAATGTAAGCTCTCTCGTCGGTTATCCCAAGCCGCTATCTCTTTTCAGAGTTTCTGGTCCCCTCGCTACGTTTGAATAAGCGCATAAGTGTGGGTGAAGATGGCTATTTTTCGCTGCAAACACAAGTTTTTCGACAAAGATAGGCTGTTTCACTACAATCTAACACGGGGTTTCATGTGTGTTTAGTCATTTTTCCTGCAAGAGAATATTTCTAATCTATCTCATAGACAGCAGGTTAGTTACTTCTGATCTAACAAAGCCAAGGTCTGAGATCCATAGTAAGACATGAACGTTTGTGTTGTTTTCCTACCAAGGTCCCGACATCCTCTCACATGAAATATTACTGTACTAGGAGATTTCATACAAAGAGATACGCCCTCTATGCTTCACATTTAAATCTATAGAGATAACGATCACTACCCATGGAACACATCTGTGAAAAAACACGCTATGATAGGGTTTGAGAAAGATTTTTAGCCCATGGGGGTGCTGCACTGCAGGAAAGCACATTATCTTTGATATCAGAACCCATATGAAAGTTATACTGTTTCGGTTTGAGAAAGATTCTTTAGTTCACAGGGCACCGCATGAATAAGCGCATAAGTGTGGGTGAAGATGACTATTTTTCGCTGCAAACACAAGTTTTTCGACAAAGATAGGGTGTTTCACTGCAATCTAACACGGGATTTCATGTTTGTTTAGTTATTTTTCCTGCATGAGAATATTTCTAATCTATCTCATAGACAGCAGGTTAGTTACTTCTGATCTAACAAAGCCAAGGTCTGAGATCCATAGTAAGACATGAACGTTTGTGTTGTTTTCTTACCAAGGTCCCGACATCCTCTCACATGAAATATTACTGTACTAGGATCTAGAAAAATCACTATCCATTACATTAATTTTTTATTACATTCATGTATTTCACCCCATTTTCTTGTCAAGAGCTAAAATTATTTGATGAATGAACGACAAAATATCTTCAAATGCAGTGGACGCATGACAGAATAACTTCAAAATAAGTTCCAATAGCTGAAAAAACAACTGTAAAAAATTAGATAAATACACACCGGGAAAGACAGAATTGCTTTCAAAACATTAAAATACCCTAAATGTGTGGCTGAATCACCTCCAAATATCTCCAGCACACTTTTAAAGGAAATATTGTCTCATTATAAGCGATTTCATACAAAGAGATAGGCACTCTATGCTTCACATTTAAATCTATAGAGATAACGATCACTGCCCATGGAACACATCTGTGAAAAAACACGCTACGATTGGGTTTGAGAAAGATTTTTAGCCCATCGGGGTGCTGCACTGCAAGAAGGCACATTATCTTTGATATCAGAACGTACGTGAAAGTTATACTGTTTGGGTTTGAGAAAGATTCTTTAGTTCACAGGGCACCGCATTACACTAAACCACACTGTCTTGTACGTATGTCTGTCTGTACGTTTGTTTCTCTCTCTCTGTGTGTGTGTGTGTGTGTGTTTGTGTCTATGTGTAAATATGTATGTTACTACGAAATGTGTGTACGTGTAGATGTGTGCATATATGTCAAGATGTAACTGTGTCTGCATGTTTGTTTCTCTCTAGGTGTGTGTGTTTCAGTGAATCGTGTATGTGTGCGTATGTGAGTGTGTGTATGTTCATGTATGTTAATATGTTTCTTTATATGTATGTTTTCGTGCGTATGTGTTAAGATGTCTGTGTGCACATAGTCGTTTCTCTGTATGTGTATACGTCTTCATGTTTGTTTCTCTCTGTGTGTGTGTTAAAGTGTCTGTATGTGTTTCCTCTTTATGTGTATATGTTATCGTATGTGTGTGTGTGTTTGTTCACATGCAAGAATAAGCATATTGTCTTACGCACACTTGCTTGCTACAGAAGAAGCTAACAATTTAAAACGAGACTAGTGATTATGCAAAATATTTCATGTGTGCGTATGTGAGTGTGTGTATGTTGATGCATGTTAATATGTTTCTTTATATGTATATGTTTTCGTGCGTATGTGTTAAGATGTCTGTGTGCACATAGTCGTTTCTCTGTATGTGAATACGTCTTCATGTTTGTTTCTCTCTCTGTGCGTGTGTGTGTGTTGAAGTGTCTGTATGTGTTTCATCTTTATGTGCATATGTTATCGTGTGTGTGTGTGTGTGTTCACATGCAAGAATAAACATATTGTCTTACGGACACTTGCTTGCTACAGAACAAGCTAACAATTTAAAACGAGACTTGTGGTTATGCAAAATATTTCATGTGTGCGTATGTGAGTGTGTGTATGTTGATGCATGTTAATATGTTTCTTTATATGTTTTCGTGCGTATGTGTTAAGATGTCTGTGTGCACATAGTCGTTTCTCTGTATGTCTATACGTCTTCATGTTTGTTTCTCTCTCTGTGCGTGTGTGTGTGTGTATGTGTTTCATCTTTATGTGCATATGTTATCGTATGTGTGTGTGTGTGTTCACATGCAAGAATAAACATATTGTCTTACGGACACTTGCTTGCTACAGAAGAAGCTAACAATTTAAAACGAGCCTTGTGGCTATGCAAAATATTTCATCACAGATCTTAACTTGAATACTCATATTTCAGGAGATGTAAGGATTTTTCTTCAGCACGTTCGAATATTTTTTTAACACGACTGTCTTACGTTGCGTCTTACGTTACGTTTCCTGTCAGATGTCTCGTAACGAACAAAGCGTGTGTGTGTGTGTGTTCTGCTAATACAGAAGAGGACATTCAACCGAGAATATTTCAAACTTAGAATAATACGACATCCTGATGCGTTAAGAACGAAGTGGAGGGATACTAACAGCTGAAACACGACCTGAAGCGATCGAAATCCTGTTGTTTCGCGCAAGGGGACGAAGGGTGATAAAACGTAATACTACTGAAAAAATCCAGTTGTTTCAAAAAAGAGGCTTGTTTTTTGAAAATCCAGTTGTTTCAAAAAAGAGGCTCTTTTTTGAAACAACTGGTTTTTCAAAAAACAAGCCTCTTTTTTGAAACAACTGGATTTTTTCAGTAGTATTACGTTTTATCACCCTTCGTCCCCTTGCGCGAAACAACAGGATTTCGATCGCTTCAGGTCGTGTTTCAGCTGTTAGTATCCCTCCACTTCGTTCTTAACGCATCAGGATGTCGTATTATTCTAAGTTTGAAATATTCTCGGTTGAATGTCCTCTTCTGTATTAGCAGAACACACACACACACACGCTTTGTTCGTTACGAGACATCTGACAGGAAACGTAACGTAAGACGCAACGTAAGACAGTCGTGTTAAAAAAATATTCGAACGTGCTGAAGAAAAATCCTTACATCTCCTGAAATATGAGTATTCAAGTTAAGATCTGTGATGAAATATTTTGCATAGCCACAAGGCTCGTTTTAAATTGTTAGCTTCTTCTGTAGCAAGCAAGTGTCCGTAAGACAATATGTTTATTCTTGCATGTGAACACACACACACACATACGATAACATATGCACATAAAGATGAAACACATACACACACACACACGCACAGAGAGAGAAACAAACATGAAGACGTATAGACATACAGAGAAACGACTATGTGCACACAGACATCTTAACACATACGCACGAAAACATATAAAGAAACATATTAACATGCATCAACATACACACACTCACATACGCACACATGAAATATTTTGCATAACCACAAGTCTCGTTTTAAATTGTTAGCTTGTTCTGTAGCAAGCAAGTGTCCGTAAGACAATATGTTTATTCTTGCATGTGAACACACACACACACACACGATAACATATGCACATAAAGATGAAACACATACAGACACTTCAACACACACACACGCACAGAGAGAGAAACAAACATGAAGACGTATTCACATACAGAGAAACGACTATGTGCACACAGACATCTTAACACATACGCACGAAAACATATACATATAAAGAAACATATTAACATGCATCAACATACACACACTCACATACGCACACATGAAATATTTTGCATAATCACTAGTCTCGTTTTAAATTGTTAGCTTCTTCTGTAGCAAGCAAGTGTGCGTAAGACAATATGCTTATTCTTGCATGTGAACAAACACACACACACACATACGATAACATATACACATAAAGAGGAAACACATACAGACACTTTAACACACACACAGAGAGAAACAAACATGAAGACGTATACACATACAGAGAAACGACTATGTGCACACAGACATCTTAACACATACGCACGAAAACATACATATAAAGAAACATATTAACATACATGAACATACACACACTCACATACGCACACATACACGATAAACACACACACCTAGAGAGAAACAAACATGCAGACACAGTTACATCTTGACATATATGCACACATCTACACGTACACACATTTCGTAGTAACATACATATTTACACATAGACACAAACACACACACACACAGAGAGAGAGAGAAACAAACGTACAGACAGACATACGTACAAGACAGTGTGGTTTAGTGTAATGCGGTGCCCTGTGAACTAAAGAATCTTTCTCAAACCCAAACAGTATAACTTTCACGTACGTTCTGATATCAAAGATAATGTGCCTTCTTGCAGTGCAGCACCCCGATGGGCTAAAAATCTTTCTCAAACCCAATCGTAGCGTGTTTTTTCACAGATGTGTTCCATGGGCAGTGATCGTTATCTCTATAGATTTAAATGTGAAGCATAGAGTGCGTATCTCTTTGTATGAAATCGCTTATAATGAGACAATATTTCCTTTAAAAGTGTGCTGGAGATATTTGGAGGTGATTCAGCCACACATTTAGGGTATTTTAATGTTTTGAAAGCAATTCTGTCTTTCCCGGTGTGTATTTATCTAATTTTTTACAGTTGTTTTTTCAGCTATTGGAACTTATTTTGAAGTTATTCTGTCATGCGTCCACTGCATTTGAAGATATTTTGTCGTTCATTCATCAAATAATTTTAGCTCTTGACAAGAAAATGGGGTGAAATACATGAATGTAATAAAAAATTAATGTAATGGATAGTGATTTTTCTAGATCCTAGTACAGTAATATTTCATGTGAGAGGATGTCGGGACCTTGGTAAGAAAACAACACAAACGTTCATGTCTTACTATGGATCTCAGACCTTGGCTTTGTTAGATCAGAAGTAACTAACCTGCTGTCTATGAGATAGATTAGAAATATTCTCATGCAGGAAAATAACTAAACAAACATGAAATCCCGTGTTAGATTGCAGTGAAACACCCTATCTTTGTCGAAAAACTTGTGTTTGCAGCGAAAAATAGTCATCTTCACCCACACTTATGCGCTTATTCATGCGGTGCCCTGTGAACTAAAGAATCTTTCTCAAACCGAAACAGTATAACTTTCATATGGGTTCTGATATCAAAGATAATGTGCTTTCCTGCAGTGCAGCACCCCCATGGGCTAAAAATCTTTCTCAAACCCTATCATAGCGTGTTTTTTCACAGATGTGTTCCATGGGTAGTGATCGTTATCTCTATAGATTTAAATGTGAAGCATAGAGGGCGTATCTCTTTGTATGAAATCTCCTAGTACAGTAATATTTCATGTGAGAGGATGTCGGGACCTTGGTAGGAAAACAACACAAACGTTCATGTCTTACTATGGATCTCAGACCTTGGCTTTGTTAGATCAGAAGTAACTAACCTGCTGTCTATGAGATAGATTAGAAATATTCTCTTGCAGGAAAAATGACTAAACACACATGAAACCCCGTGTTAGATTGTAGTGAAACAGCCTATCTTTGTCGAAAAACTTGTGTTTGCAGCGAAAAATAGCCATCTTCACCCACACTTATGCGCTTATTCAAACGTAGCGAGGGGACCAGAAACTCTGAAAAGAGATAGCGGCTTGGGATAACCGACGAGAGAGCTTACATTACGTTTTATTGGTGGTTGAAGTCAGAGAATGCAAAGTCAGGTCTAGCGGATCGATTCTGGGACTCAACTTTTCATGGAAATACTGAAAATATTGTTGTTTTCTTATAAACACTGAGTTTTCAGATTTTAAATTTCCAAACTTCTGTGGTTCTTTGCTGATGTTTTCTATATGCAAAGTATTTTGTGATATTCGTCCATCCGTGTGTGCGCAATGTAGTATAGAAATGTGTATTCTCATGCAGGAAAAATAACTAATAGTGAAAACAACTTGCGTTCGCAACGAAAAATAGCCAACTACACCCACACTTATGTGCTACGTACCAGGGAACTACAGAACCAGGAAATCTGAAAAGAGCGTGAGATAGCAGCTTGGAATAACCGTCGAATAGTCGTTTTTTTCTATCTTACAGTATTTGCGTTGTAATTTTCTGTTTTGAAGCGATTTTTTACAACCATCCCACTACATTTTTATACTTTCTCTCTCGTCACAGTATGTTTTACAGTTATTGTGTCTTCCACTTCCAAAGAATTGTGAAAATATTCACCTATCCACTGAAATGTGTGTGCATTTACAGATATTCCAACACTCTTTACATTTTAGTGATTCTCATTGAATTTACCAACCATTTCGTTGTTTTTTCTAATTTTCGTTTATGCATGTAATTTGATTTAACGACCTAGTCACAGGGTGTATCATGGGTAAAGTACTACCCATTTCATCTCTTTTCAGGTTTGTATGACAGTAAAGCAAACTTGCAATCAGTTTTTCATTCTAAATGCTCGTTGTCTGCATATCACCGAAATTCCTCCTCGTATGCCTTCCATAAAGGTACATTGTAGGTTATCAACTCTATTTGTCATCTTCAGGTATGAAGGCAGGAGCTGCGTAAACATAGCAGGGGTCAGTATCTGCCACCAAACACATCAGCTAAGAGGAGCACGTCAGTGTACGCGATATTGGCGTAGGTTTGTTTTTTTTTTATGTCGAATGAATATTTTCATTACACGGGTATATTCTTCTACCTCCTAGCGCTTCTCGGAGGAGCTAATGTGTGTCATCTCAATTTTAAGCGTTCTAATAAGATTACTTCATAACCTAAAGGACATCCATCTGCAAGGAATGTATTAATTGCATTCTCTATAATATGGAAAACAGCATTCTCCCTTTGAATTTCATAGAAACAAATTCTTAATGGAACAATAATGCTGCTTTTCATCGTCTGACAACAGTAGGAGATTTGCGTGCGCTTTAAATCTGAATGGTGTGATGTAGAGTGGGAACATCTCTTTCTCGTATCCAGATTGTTAAAGGGAAAATTAGACCTGATGTGTTTTCTTCTAATTGTATATAGTTGTTAAGGTGTTCAGTGTTTCCTATTGCAGGATACAAAGTGGCTAAAACATTTTTTGTCGGAATTACATACATTAACAATAGCACGTTTTCATTAGTAATTCTCTTGGAGTAGGGATATAACTAGGCCCCGCAAGAGGCTAATGTTCATTTCACTATGGAGTACAGTATCCACTATGTGCTCCTTCAAATGAGGTCTTGATCTTCTTGCACATTGAATCCGATTCTCTGTTTAGGGATGATGTAGGAAGACTTGTGACACAGTTACTTCGGAAAAACGGGGTGCAGTGTTCGAAGGGGAGGCTTTTCGCCTGAAGCGCACTTGCACTGTAAGGTACCATTTAATAACTATTTTAAACTTTGTCCACTAAATTATTTTTCTGATCGTAATACATGCAATTGAATTTCGTTGAAACATATTTCTTCCCGACACTGTACCATAATTGTGTATTCTTATGAAAGTTGAGTGATTCAAGTCACTGGCTCATTTCTAACAATAGTTTTTCAAGTAAGCTGAAATCTGGAGATGTTTTAGCACGAAATCAGTTTGGGTTCTTCCCAGTATTTTCCCAGTGATACCCCATTATTTAATTAGTTTTTATTTTTAATGAAGGAAATCGTTTTACCAGTAGCAAATATTGTCGAGCGGATAGCAGGGCCAGAGTTGAGATTTATCTCCGCAAAATTCCGCGCCCTGGCGATGACGCTTCAGCTATCGGCACTGAGGTAGCGCGTTCAAATACGGCGACGAAAGCCAATATTTTTTTTTTTAAATACAGGAGACGTACTAAAAATAGTATGGACGTTGGATGACACCGATTAAATGCGCAAAAACTGATTTGGTTTAAAGAGGGGAGGGCTTAAAATATAGGTGGATCTATGAAGAGGGGAGGGCTTAAAATATGGGTTAAACAGGGGAAAAACAAGAAAATTCGAGAAGGGGACTTAAAATATAAGTCAACCAGGGGTTCTATGAAGAGGACTTAAAATATGGTCGGTTGCGACATAGGGGTCAAAGTCCAATCTGAGAAGGCAATGTGGATTCTAGGAAACATCTATTTTTAAACCTTATCAGTGTCAAATGCAGACACAGTGAAGCGCTGGACATTTGACCTTTTGATCTTCCAGCTGATAAAGGATTGCACCATATCGTGTGATGTGGCGAAAGTGCTGTTGCTACCCCCTAATAAACGATCTGAAGGATGTCTACAGGAAACGTACGATTTCCGATACACCGATAACGGACTTGGAAAACTTTTAGCCTGTTGAACGTCTATTGTAAGGTAGATCTTATATACAAGTCCTACGAATAATTTAAACCAAATTTTATTAATTTTTCTGTGAAACAGTTACTGTGTCATTCTTCTAGTAAAATACGTGGACCTTGGATCCGATGAGGCTTTTTCCCGAAATTAACGTGGAGGTACGCTAGCGATGGAATGATTTTTTTTTTTCCCCGATTAAACTGATTTATTACGAGCGCTGGATGATTTTAATAAAGGTGAGTGAGGGTTTTTATTTACTAGGGGATCGATTAACGGGGTTGGAAAAAATAAATACCGAAGTAGTTTTAATAAAAGGGAATCGTTTAGCAGTCCTGGTAAAATGAACACCGAAAGATTTTTAATAGAGGTAACTTTTAATAGAAAGGGTTTTAATTAATAAGAATACAACTTTGAGAGTTGATTTTCACAATTGAGACTTGTGTCATCCTTTACTGCGGAATTATTCTGAGACTTGTAATCCGAGGGAAGGAGGGGGCTTAAAATATAGGTAGGGCTTAAAATATAGGTCAACCAGGAGGGTCTGCAAAATCCAGGGTTTAAAATATATGTCAACCAGGAGGTATGCAAAATCCAGGGCTTAAAATATAGGTAGGGTTTAAAATATAGGTCAACCATGTTGGGTCTTTTTGGAGGTGTTTTTACAATCGAGACTTGTATCATCCTTTTTTATGCAATTATTCTGAGGCTTGCATCAGCCGTTCCGAGGGAAGGAGAGGGGTTTAAAATATAGGTAGGGTTTAAAATATAGGTCGACGAGGGGGTTTGCAAAATCGATGTTTTAAAATAAAAGGTAATCTGAAATAAAGAAAAATCGAGACTATTCGAGAAGGGGGGAGTTAAAATATAGGTAGGACTTAAAATATAGGTCAACCAGGGGGGTGGGGTCTATGAAGAGGGCTTAAAATGAAAGGTGAGACTGAAATAAAGCAAAATCGAGACTATTCGAGAAGAGGAGCTTAAAATATAGCTCAACCAGGGGGTTTGCAAAATCGAGGTTTTAAAATAAAAGGCGAGTCTGAAATAAAGAAAAATCGACACTATTCGAGAAGGGGAGCTTAAAATATAGGTAGGGCTTAAAATATAGGTCAACCAGGGGGTTTGCAAGTCGAGGGTTTAAAATATAAGTCAACCATTGGGGGGTCTGAAATAAAGAAAAATCGAGACTATTCGAGAAGGGGAGCTTAAAATATAGGTCAACCAGGGGGGTGGGGTCTATGAAGAGGGCTTAAAATAAAAGGTGAGTCTGAAATAAAGAAAAATCGAGACTATTCGAGAAGGGGAGTTTAAAATATAGCTCAACCAGGGGGTTTGCAAAATCGTGGTTTTAAAATAAAAGGTTAGTCTGAAATAAAGAAAAATCGACACTATTCGAGAAGGGGAGCTTAAAATATAGGTGTGTCAACCAGGGGGGTTTGCAAAATCGAGGTTTTAAAATAAAAGGTGAGTCTGAAATAAAGAAAAATCGAGACTATTCGAGAAGGAGGACTTAAAATATAGCTCAACCATGGGGGTTTGCAAAATCGAGGTTTTAAAATAAAAGGTAAGTCTGAAATAAAGAAAAATCGAGACTATTCGAGAAGGGGAGCTTAAAATATAGGTAGGGCTTAAAATATAGGTCAACCATGGTGGGTCTTTTTGGAGGTGTTTTTACAATTGAGATTTGTATCATCCTTTTCTGTGCAATTATTCTGAGGCCTGCATCAGCCGGTCCGAGTGAAGGAGGGGGCTTAAAATATAGGTAGGGCTTAAAATATAGGTCAACCAGGGGGTCTGCAAGTGGAGGGTTTAAAATATAAGCCAACCATTGGGGGGTCTGAAATAAAGAAAAATCGCGAAGGAGGGCCTAAAATTAGAGTTAAAATAAGGATTTTTTTTGGGAAAATAGTGTTCCTCATAGGCACTAGATGGCGCCAGGGGTTAAAAGGGGGAGGAATTTTTAATTATGAATTATTAATTATGAATTATTAATACCATGACAGTTGCGACACTGGGGGCAATTTCCGGTCGGTTGCGACATAGGGGCCAGAAGGCAACATGGACCAACACGGGCCAATTTCCGGTCGGTGACGTCATAGGGGGGAAAGCACTGTGCAAAGGGGATACGCCAGGTTGGTAATAAACTACTCTTGAATCCTATTCCGATTCTTTAACTTTCCTCCTATTCCGATTCTCTGGCTTTCCTCCTAATCCGATTCTCTGGCTTTCCTCCTATTCCGATTCTTTAGCTTTCCTCCTATTCCTATTCTTTAGCTTTCCTCCGATCCTTTGGCTTTCTTCCTATTCCGGTTCTTTGGCTTTCCACCTATTCCGATTCTTTAGCTTTCCTCCTATTCCGATTCTTTGGCTTTCCTCCTATTCCGAATATAATTTTATTTAATAATAATATTTCCTTCTATACCTCGTGAAGCGAACAAGCGTGTACTAACGTCGCAACACGAATTTCGTCAGTGTGGTGAGTGATACGTTCGGTGCAAGAGACGATTTTTAAAACTGTGAGAGCGTTTAGAACTGTAGATATTTAAACACTGTTTTAGCTGATTTTTCTTCGGAGGAACAAATTGTTATCGAACATTACTTCCTAGGAAAGAGTTTGCATCATGTACTCAGGATACAAAATCAATAATTTATTAGGAATAAAATGTTTTAATCCATATCGCGTAACGGATATACTTTACCGAGAGTAATGAATTGAGACATGGCAGAGATAACAATTTAAACCTTTCCAAAACAAGTCCGGATGCGAAAAGTGCAGATATATGATGGCATCAACCTGATGGAGACTAATTTTAATAAGCTCAGCACTTGGAGGTTTAGGGAGTCAGAGATTGGGTTGTTTTACCTCTGAGCGGCACTTTTTTTGGACACAATGGGCTAAATGGCCAAGTCACATGGACCCCGAAAGCTCAGAGAAGGTTGGGGGAGGGGACCCACTGGAACAGCTGTTGGGAGACAGATGGTGGCCTCCCGTCAAGGACATCCAGCGTGTTCTTTAACGTTGGGTTGTTTTACCTCTGAGCGGCACTTTTTTGGACACAATGGGCTAAATGGCCAAGTCACAAGGACCCCGAAGGCTCAGAGAAGGTTGGGAGAGGGGACCCACTGGAACAGCTGTTGGGAGTCAGATGGTAGCCTCCCGTCAAGGCCATTAAGAGTGTTCTTTAATGTTGGGTTGTTTTACCTCTGAGCGGCACTTTTTTGCACACCATGGACTAAATGGCCAGGTCACAAAAACACCGAAGGCTCAGAGAAGGTTGGGGGAGGGGACCCACTGGAACAGCTGTTGGGAGACAGATGGTAGCCTCCCGTCAAGCCCATCCAAAGTAACGTTTGGGTTGTTTTACCTCTGAGCGACACTTTTTTGCACACCATAGGCTAAATGGCCAGATCATAAAGACCCCGAAGGCTCAGAGAAAGTTGGGGAAGGGGACCCACTGGAACAGCTGTTGGGAGACAGATGGTAGCCTCCCGTCAAAGCCATCCAGCGTGTTCTTTAACGTTGGGTTGCTTTACCTCTGGAAGGAAATTTTTAGCACACAATGGGCTAAATTTCCAGGTCACAAGGACCCCGAAGACTCAGAGAAAGTTGAGGCAGGGACCCACTGGACAAGTGTTAGGAGACAGATGGTAGTCTCTCGTGAAAACCATCCAGCGTGTTCTCTAACGTTGGACTCTTTACCTCTGAGCAGCACTTTTTTGCACACAATGAGCTAAATGGCCAGGTCACATGGACCCCGAAGACTCAGAGAAGGTTGGAGAGGGGACCCATTGGAACAGCTGTTGAGAGACAGATGGTAGCCTCCCGTCAAGGCCATCCAACGTGTTCTTTAACGTTGGGTTGTTTTACCTCTGAGCAGCACTTTTTTTGCACACCATGGGCTAAATTGCCAGGTCACAAAGACCCCGAAAACTCAGAGAAGGTTGGAGAGGGGACCCATTGGAACAGCTGTTGAGAGACAGATGGTAGCCTCCCGTCAAGACCATCCAACGTGTTCTTTAACGTTGGGTTGTTTTACCTCTGAGCAGCACTTTTTTTGCACACCATGGGCTAAATTGCCAGGTCACAAGGACCCCGAAGGCTCAGAGAAGGTTGGGGACAGCTGTTGGGAGACAGATGATAGCCTCCCGTCAAGGCCATCCAGCGTGTTCTTTAACGTTGGGTTGTTTTACCTCTGAGCGGCACTTTTTGCACACCATGGGCTAAATGGTCAGGTCACATGGACCCCGAAGGCTCAGAGAAGGTTGGGGGAGGGGACCCACTGGAACAGCGGTTGGGAGACAGATGGTAGCCTCCCGTCAAGGCCATCCAGCGTGTTCTTTAACGTGCACAGGGTATGACTCTCCCACACATGGGCACGGCTTAACGTCCCATCCGACGGACGGCGGCCTTTCCAAGCCCATCGGTGTTTCCTACTGACCGTGGGCAGGGCGATGAATTTTGAGGAGATAAATCTCAACTGGACTCGAACCTGGGACTCGAACCTGGGAACTACAGATTACGAGCCTGGCGCGCTACCGACTGAGCCACCCCCTCCCTTAGACATCAGAACACCTTCCTCTGAACCTTCTGTCAGCACTCTGTTCGTCTCAAAAACAAATCGTATTAAACAAAAGAAAAAAAGGCCGTCTTATAGGAATAATGACCTCGTCCTGAACAGCCAGAATAATCTAAATTATGAAGACGTGGCAACGGTAAACTGCACCATCAGTAGCGACACCAAGCGGCTGCTGGAAGAAAACAATAAGCCTATATTTATTTTCGGTTACCCGGATTTACAGGTGGATAAATTTATGGTCATCAGCCTCGTGGATTATGTGATTCGTCTGCAGAGACGGACATCATCCGCCCTCAGCATCCACCCACTAATCATTACGATGATGAAGAGACGATGGGATGATTGCTGAGGTTGCTGGGCGGGGGGTGGGGGGAAGTGAAGGCGGGGGGGGGGAAATAATGGCAGACTATTGACCTTTATTGTAATTCCCGTTTGGTCAGATCTTTGGAAAAGGGGTGCGAAAAAAAAGAGAGAAATTGGAAGAGGTGAGGCGAAGAATCATTTCCAGACAAGGGCCGTGTCATCTTCATCATAAAGAGATGAAATTTTCCCGTTATTTTTTTTATTAGTGTGTAGTTTTTTTTTATTTATTATAGTTTTTTTTTTCCTTTGAAATCTCGCTGTGGAGTATATCAGGTTCCAATTTGGCGATTTTGACGAATTTATTTCGACACATCCTATAATGGAAGGCCTGTACAACGAAGCTGTGACGTCAGCATACGTAAAAACTCCAAAATTGTAGAGTCCTAAAGTCTGAACATATCTATCAGGCCTCTACGACCAGTTATTTGTTTTTATTAGTGTGTAGGTTTTTTTTATAATAGTTTTTTTTTTCCTTTGAAATCTGGCTGAGGAGTATATGAGGTTCAAATTTGGCGATTTTAACGAATTTATTCAATATACCCTATAATGGGAGACCTGTACAGTCGCTCAAAAAAGTATCCGAACACTATGGTGGATTACAGAATTCAGAAAAAACATCTGGCAACGATTTTTTTTTAGAAATTAGTGATCTGGCAACCTTTGTGTCACGTGACATGAAGGTTGCCAGTTCACTAACTTCTAAAAAAATCGTTGCCAGATATTTTTTCTGAATTCTGTAATCCACCATAGTATTCGGATACGTTTTTGAACGACTGTAGGTGGTCATATTATTTTGATACTAGATCGTGTGGGCTCACTCACGGAAATATTGAGCGTGTGCAGTTGCTGTACACGCTCCAGATACTTTTCCTGAATTCTATAATCACGTGACACGAAGATTGCCACATCACTAATCTCTAAAAAAAATCGTTGCCAAATATTTTTTTCTGAATTCTGTAATCAACCATAGTGTTCGGATAATTTTTAAGCGACTGTACCGAAGTCACCTACTGATATTTACTATGTCATGTACAATACTTAAAAAATAATGTTTCATTTTTTATTGCTACTTGCCCGGGCAGTAGCATTCCTGGATCTATGTAATGGTGTTTTTGACTGGGCATTTTTAAAATCAGATGAAAATAAATATGAAAATTTGAAATCTAATTTTCTGGCGGTAGTAAAGTAAAAATAAAAATTCGAAGCATATGTTATAATAAATGAAAACGAAATGAAATGAAAATTTCTTATTCGTTAATTTAAATAAATATATCACAAATCAATGTTATGAAAAAAATAATTGTATTTATTTTAAACTCGAAACATTACACTGATAAAAATACGTTGACCTCTGAGCGGGTCGGACTAAGACGAAAATTAAATAGGGTGGGTGTTGGGTTGGTTGTTTTACCTCTGAGCGGCACTTTTTTGCACACGATGGATTAAATGGCCAGGTCACCTGGACCCCGAAGGCTCAGAGAAGGTTGGGGGAGGGGACCCACTGGAACAGCTGTTGGGAGACAGATGGTAACCTCCCGTCAAGGCCATCCAGCGTGTTCTTTAACGTGCACAGGGTATGGCTCTCCCGCACACGGGGCCACGGCTTAACGTCCCATCCGACGGACGGCGACCTTTCCAAGCCCATCGGTGTCCCCTACTGACCGTGGGCAGGGCGGGGAATTTTGCGGAGATAAATCTCAACGCTGACCCAGCTGGGACTCGAACCTGGGAACTACAGTTTACGAGCCTGGCGCGCTACCGACTGAGCCACCCCCGCACCACCTTTTTTGCACACTATGGGCTAAATGGCCAGGTCACAAGGGCCCCGAAGGCTAAGAGAAGGTTGGGGGAGGGGACCCACTGGAATAGCTGTTGGGAGATAGATGGTAGCCTCCCGTCAAGGCCATCCAGCGTGTTCTTTAACGTTGGTTGTTTTACCTCTGAGCGGCACTTTTTTGCACACCATGGACTAAATGGCCAAGTCACAAGAACCCCGAATGCTCAGAGAAGGTTGGGAGAGGGGACCCACTGGAATAGCTGTTGGGAGACAGATGGTAGCCTCCCGTGAAAGCCATCCAGCGTGTTCTTTAACGTTGGGTTGTTTTACCTCTGAGAGGCACGTTTTTGCGCACAATGGGCTAAATGACCAGGTCACAAGGACCCCGAAGGCTCAGAGAAGGTTGGGGGAGGGGACCCATTAGAACAGCTGTTGGGAGACAGATGGTAGCCTCTCGTCAAAGCCATGCAGCGTGTTCTTTAACGTTGGGTTGCTTTACCTCTGAGAGGCACGTTTTTGCACACAATGGGCTAAATGACCAGGTCACAAGGACCCCGAAGGCTCAGAGAATGTTGGGGGAGGGGACCCACTGGAACAGCTGTTGGGAGACAGATGGTAGCCTCCCGTCAAGGCCATCCAGCGTGTTCTTTAACGTTGGATTGTTTTACCTCTGAGAGGCACGTTTTTGCAAACCATGGGCTAAATGGCCAGGTCACATGGACCCCGAAGGCTCAGAGAATGTTGGGGGAGAGGACCCACTGGAACAGCTGTTGGGAGACAGATGGTAGCCTCCCGTCAAGGCCATCCAGCGTGTTCTTTAACGTGCACAGAGTAGGGCTCTCCCGCACATCCGGCGACGGCTTTAACGTCCCGTCCGGCGGAAGGCGGCCTTCCATAACGGCACTGAGAGAATCACAATGTTTATGACCTGTCGTTCACATCATACTCAGAGACTGACATACAGACAGAGAAGAAAAAGTCAGACATGCAGAGATCATTTCTCATGAAACAAATTCGTTTCAGATACTTATTATAAGTTAGTGAGACAGTCTGCTATAAATTCCCAGACACATAAGGCCGTGTGATGGCTTCTAAATCCGGCATTACACTGCATCAGCAACTGAGCGAACAAAACCAAATCCCTCAACCATTTCCAAGGTTAACCCTAACACTGCAGAGCACTCACCTCACGTGAAGAGCAGAGCAAAGCTATCATACCTGCACGTCTTTCAGTTCTTCTGCCGCTGTCGAACCCCCCAAATTACGGGGGTCAGGTTCCGTTTCTGTCAGAGAGAGCGGGTGTGCAAACGAACCCCGGGGCAACTCGGCACGATACGAGAGAGTTGGAGAGCGAGCACGAGGGAACGAGACGGTGTTTGGTTTTGACTCTGAAATATCGCCTGCTAAATTGGCCCGATGGGGTGGAATCAAAGTACAGTCGCTCAAAAAAGTATCCGAACGCGACGGTTGATTGCAGAATTCAGAAAAAATATATGATAAGGAATTTTTTAGAAATTAGTCATCTGGCAACCTTCGTGTCACGTGATTACAGAACTCAGGAAAAATATCTGGAGCGTGTACAGCAACTGTACACGCTCCAGTTACCGTTCACAGCAAACTGGAGCGTGTGCAGTTACTGCACACGCTCCAGTTTGCTGTGAACGGTAACTGCACACGATCAATATTTCCCTGAGTGAGCCCACACGATCTAGGTCTTTGTGAGCTCGTGATCTGGCAACCTTCGTGTCACGTGATTACAGAATTCAGGAAAAAATATCTGGCAACGATTTTTTTAGAAATTAGTGACCTGGCAACCTTCGTGTCACGTGATTACAGAATTCAGGAAAAATATCTCACACAGCAAACTTGCCGTCCGCAGCAAACTGGATATGATATCTTTCAGGAAAAATATCATATCCAGTTTGCTGTGGACGGTAACTGGAGCGTGTACAGTTGCTGTACACGCTCCAGATATTTTTTTAATATAATAATTAATTTAATTTAATATAATAATATTTTTCGGATATTTTTTTGAGCTACTGCACTAGAACTAATCTATGTTCTATAGGAACTGACCTATTGACCTATAGGGACTAAACTATGACCTATAGTACCTATGGAAGGTCAATTTTGTAACAGCGCAATAGCCCTATTTCCCACTCACGCGCAAGAAAACTCTAAAAAGTGATCTAAAATGTCTGTTTCTCTGTGTGATCCGCAATTGACAGAAATCTTTGTTTCATTTCTCAGAGCGATGTCGTCTGTGATTGCTGTACGTGCGGCAGACATCTGTAACAAGATCCCAGGCCTCACTACAACCCAAAGGACACTCTGCCAGTCTCGACCCGATGTCTTAGTGGCAGTGGGGGAAGGGGCTCGTCTAGGGGTCAACGAATGTCAACGCCAGTTTCGGCACCAGAGGTGGAACTGCACGGCCATTGGCAGCAACTCAGTCTTCGGACATGTCGTTGTAGTCGGTGAGCATTTTCGATTAGGATTGTTAAATAAATAACGTTATTTGAAGAGTGATTTATGTATAGGGTGTTTCCAAATGTTTTACTCAAATTTTGAATTCGGTTGATTTACCTCTGAGCGGCACTTTTTTTTACACACCATGAGATAAATGGACGGGTCATATGGACCCCGAAGGCTCAGAGAAGGTTGGGGGAGGGGACCCACTGGAACAGCTGTTAGGAGACAGATGGTAGCCTCCCATCAAGGCCATCCAGCGTGTTCTTTACAGTTGGGTTGTTTTACCTCTGAGCGGCACTTTTTTTTACACACCATGAGATAAATGGACGGGTCATATGGACCCCGAAGGCTCAGAGAAGGTTGGGGGAGGGGACCCACTTTAACAGCTGTTGGGAGACAGATGGTAGCCTCCCGTCAAGGCCATCCAGCGTGTTCTTTATAGTTGGGTTGTTTTACCTCTGAGCGGCACTTTTTTTTACACACCATGAGATAAATGGCCAGGTCATATGGACCCCGAAGGCTCAGAGAAGGTTGGGGGAGGGGACCCACTGAAACAGCTGTTGGGAGACAGATGGTAGCCTCCCGTCAAGGCCATCCAGTGTGTTCTTTAACGTTGGGTTGTTTTACCTCTGAGTGACACTTTTTTGCACACCATGGGCTAAATGGCCAGGTCACATGGACCCCGAAGGCTCAGAGAAGGTTGGGGGAGGGGACTCACTGGAACAGCTGTTGGTAGACAGATGGTAGCCTCCCGTCAAGGCCATCCAGCATGTTCTTTAACGTGCACAGGGTATGGCTCTCCCGCACACGGGGCCACGGCTTAACGTCCCATCCGATGGACGGCGGCCTTTCCAAGCCCATCGGTGTTCCCTACTGACCGTGGGTAGGACGGAATTTTGCGGAGATAAATTCCACGCTTACCCAGCTGGGACTCTAACCTGGGAACTACAGATTACGAGCCTGGCGCGCTACCGACTGAGTCACCCCTGTCTCTTTTAAACAATGTACTTTAAGGAACTCCCATAACAAATGTTCCACAATTTTTTTTTTCAGAACGACACTAAATATTTTCGAAATTGCAGCCTTCTATAAACCGAACAAGAACTGGAATAATTCATACTTCGAATTATCTATAATCAGTCATATTTTTTTTTTAAACTTCAGGAAGCAAAATTTCGTAATTGCGTTCTGGGAATAAAAAAGAATTGCTCGTGAACCAAAATCACATATCTGCCTGAAGTCAAATAAGCCGCGAGGAAAAAAAACAGTCCAAAAACACTATTCTAATACGGCTTGTATTTTTTAAAATGAATAGACAGCTAGCAGACCAAGATTTATGAGTTTCTACTGATACCCGAAGGCCTTCGTACCTCATATACGAGTATAGCCACACTGAATGAAGCTTCCTAGCGTCATAAACTTTACAAACGTTCCACACTCTTTAAAACAAAATCTGTTTACAACAAACAAACCTCGACGACAAAGTAGAATGTAACAATTCATTGATGCGCCATCCCCATTCTTGATAACAATTTCTGTGTGATGACGTCACAACACTGCGAAACGTTCATGACGCTATTACCGGTGTCTGTGAGGACGGGAACCTAATGGTCCGGCTCAGTGGCTCTCTCTCTCTGCAAAGGGGCCCGAAACCGGGGGCCCCCTTTTCTCGTGTGCTAGAGATGACGATGTTGGAATTTATGGTGGAGGGGGAGGGATTGGGAGACAGGGGGGCGGAAGCATCAGGAAATTATGGAAGCATCTTTGTATCGTAAAGGAGGAATTTAGTTGGTGGGACTGCTTGGGAATGACGTGTGTGTGTGTGTGGGGGGGGGATGATAGCAGTTTGACCCCCCCCCCCTCTGGGGTAATTTTTTTTTCTATCACGCATTGGGTTCACCGAGAATTATTTGCCAGACAAGATTAAGTCAGCTACGGATGGTGGATTTTGTTTTGCTACGGAGAGTGGATTTTATTTTCATACGGATGGTGGATTTTAGATGGCCATTTAGCCCATGGTATGTAAAACTAGTTCCGCTCAGAGATAAAACAACCCAACGTTAAAGAACACGCTGGATAGCCTTGACGGGAGGCTACCATCTGTCTCCCAACAGCTGTTCCAGTGGGTCTCCTCCCCCAACCTTCTCTGAGCCTTCGGGGATCCTTGTGACCTGGCTATTTAGCCCATGGTGTGCAAAGAAGGCCGCTCAGAAGAAAAAAACCCAACGTTAAAGAACACGCTGGATGGCCTTGACGGGAGGCTACCATCTGTCTCCCAACAGTTGTTCCAGTGGGTCCCCTCCCCCAACCTACTCGGAGTCTTCGGGGTCCTTGTGACCTGGCCATTTAGCCCATGGTGTGCAAAAAAGTGCCGCTCAGAGGTAAAACAACCCAACGTTGGGGCGGGGGTGCTCAGTCGGTAGCGCGTCAGGCTCGTAATCTGTAGTTCCCAGGTTCGAGTCCTAGCTTGGTCAGCATTGAGATTTATCTCCGCAAAATTCCCCGCCCTGCCCACGGTCAGTAGCGGACACCGATGGGCTTGGAAAGGCCGCCGTCCGTCGGATGGGACGTTAAGCCGTGGCCCCGTGTGCGGGAGAGCCATTCCCTGTGCACGTTAAAGAACATGCTGGATGGCCTTGACGGGAAGCTACCATCTGTCTCCCAACAGCTGTTCCAGTGGGTCCCCTCTCCCAACCTTCTCTGAGCCTTCGGGGTCCATGTGACCTGTCCATTTAGCCCATGGTGTGCAAAAAAGTGTCGCCCAGAGGTAAAACAACAACCCAACCCAACGTTAAAGAACACGCTGGATGGCCTTGACGGGAGGCTACCATCTGTCTCCCAACAGCCGTTCCTGTGGGTCCCGTCCTCCCAACCTTCTTTGACCCTTAAGGGTCCTTCGGACCTGACCATTTATTCCATTGTATGCAAAATAATTGCCGCTCAGAGGTAAAACAACCCAACTCTCCCGTAGACTGGGGTATTTAGAGGAGCCTCCCCCCTCCTAAACAAAGATGCTTACGTTTTCAAATTTTCTAAATGTCGAAAAAATTGATAACCAGTAAGCATTGATGCAAAATATAATATAGATATATAATAAATAACAAAAAATATATGTAAAAATATAAACAATATATAAATATATATTTACGGCAACCTTTTTATATATTTTGTTACTGATTTCTTATTTTTTATCCTTTCGCAAAATGTTTTCCTGCTTCCCAACTTCAAAGACATTCCCAAAATACAGTCGCTCAAAAAAGTATCCCAACGCAGTGGTTGATTACAGAATTCAGAAAAAAATATCTGGAGCGTGTACACCAACTGGAGCGTGTGCAGTTACTGCACACGCTCCAGTTTGCTGTGAACGGTAACTGCACACGCTCAATATTTCCGTGAGTCCACACGATCTAGTATCAAAATAATATGACCACCTACAGTCGCTCAAAAAAATATCCGAACACTACGGTGGATTACAGAATTCTGAAAAAATATCTGGTAACGATTTTTATTAGAAATTAGTGATCTGGCAACCTTCGCTTTAAGTGACACGAAGGCTGCCAAATCACTAATTTCTAAAAATATGTGGCAACGATAATTTTCTAAAAAATATCGTTGCCAGATATTGTTTTTGAATTCTGTGTACACGAAGGTTGCCAGATCACTAATATTTTAAAAAAAAATCGTTGCTAGATATTTTTCCGAATTCTATGTAGACGGTTGCCAGATAAATTACTAAAGATATCTGGCAACGATAATTTCTAAGAAAACGTTGCCAGATATTTTCTCCGAATTCTGTGTATACAAAAGTTACCAGATCACTAATTTCTAAAAAAAAAATGATAATTCCTAAAAAAAACGTTGCCAGATATTTTTTCCGAATTCTGTAATCACGTGACACGAAGGTTGGGAGATCACGAGCTCACACAGACCTAGATCGTGTGGGCTTACTCACAGAAATATTGAGCGTGTGCAGTAACTGCACACGCCACTGTGTGAACTGCTGTGAACGGTAACTGGAGCGTGTACAGTTGCTGTACACGCTCCAGATATTTTTCCTGAATTCTGCAATCACGTGACACGAAGGTTGCCAGATCACTAATTTCAAAAAAAAAAAAATCGTTGCCAGATATTTTTTCTTAATTCTATGTAGACGGTTGCCAGATCACTAATCACTAAAGATATCTGGGAACGATAATTTCTAAGAAAACGTTGCCAGATATTTTTTCCGAATTCTGTAATCAACCATAGTGTTCGGAATTTTTCTTTCGAGCGACTGTACGTCACTGTTCAAGATATAAGGGAAATCAAACTGAAAAGCTTTTTTAATCTTCAAGAAATAATGGCGACACTATATTTTTCAAAATCAAACGAACTCTATCTTTGCCTGGGGCGGGGGTGGCTCCGTCGGTAGCGCGCCAGGCTCGTAATCTGTAGTTCCCAGGTTCGAGTCCCAGCTGGGTCAGCGTTGAGATTTATCTCCGCAAAAATTCCCCGCTCTGCCCACGGTCAGTAGGGGACACCGATGGGCTTGAAAAGGCAGCCGTCCGTCGGATGGGACGTTAAGCCGTGGCCCCGTGTGCGGGAGAACCATACCCTGTGCACGTTAAAGAACACGCTGGATGGCCTTGACGGGAGGCTACCATCTGTCTTCCAACAGCTGTTCCAGTGGGTCCCCTTCCCCAACCTTCTCTGAGCCTTCGGGGTCCATGTGACCTGGCCATTTAGCCCATGGTGTGCAAAAAAGTGCCGCTCAGAGGTAAAACAACCCAACCCAACCTATCTTTGCCGCCAACTCTGTACCGCAGACGACAGTTGCGGCGCGCACGAGCTGCTGTCGGCTGACCCAACATTTCCCGCCTCATCATCCTTCACGCGCAAACATGCATCTGTTGGCGCCTTTTCTCCGCTGACTGCGACGCGATTGGTCGACGGCGCGATGGATAATTAGAGGATAACTTCCACAAGATGGCGATACTATCGTCGCCTGTAACTCTCGCGGAGATAGTGATTTAATTACCACCTGCACGAGATGGGAATCCGATATTACCACTCTGCTCTCCTCATGTATGCTAATATTGTAATTCAGTCAGACTTGCCCCCCCCCCCCCACTAAAGCAGGCTGGTATCTACAGATGCGTATCATACCCATTACAAGTCTGTAAATAAAAGAAAGAAGAGGTATTTAAAGAAGAGGTATTTAGTCTTTTTTATTCACTGTCGGAAAGGGTCTTTAGGTTTTCGTTTCGGCCGAAATAATTTATTAAGTGTCTAAAGAGACTAGACGATTTTTCGTCGTTTTCGATGTTAGTGTTTATCTTGTGCCTGACCCTTCGGGGTAAGGTGGAGTACGTTTAAACATTCCTCCCATATTCCATCGCCCCTCCCCCTTCTTCCATCCCCCACCTTTAAAACCTGCTGTAAAACACACAGGATAATGAAGAAGGAAATAGGATAAAAAAAAATCCGAACAGAAAAGAAACAATTGTGGAACTTAATCAACTTTTAAAAAACATATGGAACTAAACTGAAAGAAGAAATTGGGTCAATCGCACGACCTATTTGGTGCATTTACTTTTAAATCTATTTTTTGGTTCAGGAGTCATCAACCAACAACTCTTAGAAGGCCGTACAACTAGGTTATGACGTCAGCATATGTAGATTTAAAAAAAAACATATAGAAATTTCTTATATATTTACCTCTGTTATTATTACTGGTACCTAAATTGAAAGAAGTAATCGAGGTCAGTAACATGACCTTGGTTGGGAACATGTCTCAGTTCAAGGGGTTTCCCAGTCCTTAGTTAGGACGATGTCTCAGTTCAAGGGGTTTCCCAGTCCTTGGTTGGGACAATGTCTCAGTTCAAGGGGTTCCCAGTCCTTGGTTGGGATCAAGTCTCAGTTCAAGGGATTTCCCAGTCGTTGGTTGGGACTATGTCTCAGTTCAATGGGTTTCCCAGTCCTTGGTTGGGACCATATCTCATTTCAAGGAGTTTCCCAGTCCTTGGTTGGGACCATATCTCACTTCAAGGGGTTTCCCAGTCCTTGGTTGGGACCATGTCTCAGTTCAAGGGGTTTCGCAGTCCTTGGTTAAGACCATGTCTCAGTTCAAGGGGTTTTGCAGTCCTTGGTTGGGACCATGTCTCAGTTCAAGGGGTTTCCCAGTCCTTGGTTGGGACCATATCTCACTTCAAGGGGTTTCCCAGTCCTTGGTTGGGATCATGACTCAGTTCAAGAGGTTTCACAGTCCTTGGTTGGGACCATGACTCAGTTCAAGGGATTTCACAGCCCTTGGTTGGGACCATGTCTCAGTTCAAGGGGTTTCCTAGTCCTTGGTTGGGACCATATCTCACTTCAAGGGGTTTCACAGTCCTTGGTTGGGACCATGACTCAGTTCAAGGGGTTTCACAGTCCTTGGTTGGGACCATGACTCAGTTCAAGGGGTTTCCCAGTCCTTGTTTGGGACCATATCTCACTTCAAAGGGTTTCCCAGTCCTTGTTTGGGACCATGACTGAGTTCAAGGGGTTTCATAGTCCTTGGTTGGGACCATGACTCAGTTCAAGGGGTTTCCTAGCCATTGGTTGGGACCATATCTCACTTCAATGGGTTTCGGAGTCCTTGGTTGGGACCATGACTCAGTTCAATGGGTTTCTCAGTCCTTGGTTGGGACCAAGTCTCAGTTCAAGGAGTTTCGCAGTCCTTGGTTGGGACCATGTCTCAGTTCAAGGGGTTTCCCAGTCCTTGGTTGGGACCATATCTCACTTCAAATGGTTTCCCAGTCCTTGGATGGGACCATGACTCAGTTCAAGTGGTTTCACAGCCGTTGGTTGGGACCATGACTCAGTTCATGGGGTTTCCCAGTCCTTGGTTGGGACCATATCTCACTTCAAGGGGTTTCCCAGTCCTTGGTTGGGACCATGATTCAGTTCAAGGGGTTTCCCAGTCCTTGGTTGGGACCACGTCCAAGTTCAAGAGATTCCCAGTCCTTGGTTGGGACCAAGTCTCAGTTGAAGAGGTTCCCAGTCCTTGGTTGGAACCAAGTCTCAGTTCAAGGGGTTTCCCAGTCCTTGGTTGGGACCATATCTCACTTCAAGGTGTTTCCCAGACCTTAGTTGGGACCATGACACAGTTCAAGAGGTTTCACAGCTCTTTGTTGGGACCATGTCTTTGTTCAAGGGGTTTCCAAGTCCTTGGGTGGTGGGGGGGGGGGGGGACCACACCTCACTTCTAGAGGGCTCCCATTCATTGGGGGTGGGAACTATGCCCAGCGTCGAAAACCAAAGGTTCAGAATATGAAACAATTGACTAAAATGATTTTAATTACCTAAGTTACTAGAATTTATCCCAGCACTCTTCTAAAACATCCTTTTCTCTTTACAGGAAGCAAGGAGGCAGCGTACATCTACGCCATCAGTTCAGCGGGGGTCACTTACGCCATCACACAATCTTGTAGCAGAGGGAACGTTAGTCAATGTGGTTGCGATCGGAGCCAGGGAGGAACCCAAGCACCCGCTGGTTGGAAGTGGGGCGGCTGTAGTGTGGACGTCCACTATGGCATCAAGCTAGCCCGGAAGTTTCTGGACGCCAGGGAACTGGAAAAGGACGGCAGATCCCTCATGAACCTGCACAACAACCAGGCCGGTAGGAAGGTGCGCTTTCTATCCTTTCGTAAGCATTAATATGTTAGGTGACAAATCCTTTTCTTCACTAGGTTCCTGTCTTTAGTTTTTGTTTCAATACTTTAGCTGCACTCAACAGGATTCGAGCCATAAAGGGTTAATCACTTTTTCTCAGCAATTCTTTGCCTCAAGTGAATAGGAGAAGATAGTTTAATGACTTGCTCTATGTGATTGAAATTCGTGAAAGGTTTTCAATCTGGGTTGGAGACTTTCTGTCCTTTTACTTCCAATTCCTTAGGAACTTTAAATGCGAGTAGCAGGATTGGTGGCTACGCTATTTAAGATTCGTTGGGAATCGCTTAGCTGCACTGAACAGAATTAGTGTTAATGGTGGCTTTCAATCATTTTGTCAATCGGGGTAGATTTTACAGTGGCTTTCTTTTTTTTCTAACATTGAAAATCCTTAACCTCGTTCAGTCTACAATGGAATGTATGGTGGCTATCTGTCTTTTTGTAATTAGAGTATATGGTGGCTCTCAATCCTTTCTTCAATCGCGGTAGATGTTACAGTGGCTTTCTTTTTTTTCTAACATTGAAAATCCTTAACCTCGTTCAGTCTACAATGGAATGTATGGTGGCTATCTGTCTTTTTGTAATTAGAGTATATGGTGGCTTTCAATCCTTTCTTTAATCGCGGTAGATGTTACAGTGGCTTTCTCTATTTTTCTAACATTGAAAATCCTTAACCTCTTTCAGTCTACAATGGAATGTATGGTGGCTATCTGTCTTTTTGTAATTAGAGTATATGGTGGCTCTCAATCCTTTCTTCAATCGCGGTAGATGTTACAGTGGCTTTCTCTTTTTTTCTAACACTGAAAATCCTTAACCTCTTTCAGTCTACAATGGAATGTATGGTGGCTATCTGTCTTTTTGTAATTAGAGTATATGGTGGTTTTCAATCCTTTCTTTAATCACGGTAGATGTTAGAGTGGCTTTCTCTTTTTTTCTAACATTGAAAATCCTTAACCTCTTTCAGTCTACAATGGAATGTATGGTGGCTATCTGTCTTTTTGTAATTAGAGTACATGGTGGCTTTCAATCATTTCTTCAATCGCGGTAGATGTTACAGTGGCTTTCTCTTTTTTTCTAACACTGAAAATCCTTAACCTCTTTCTACAATGGAAAGTATGGTGGCTTTCAATCCTTTCTTTAATCGCGGTAGATGTTACAGTGGCTTTCTCTTTTTTTCTAACACTGAAAATCCTTAACCTCTTTCAGTCTACAATGGAATGTATGGTGGCTATCTGTCGTTTTGTAATTAGAGTATATGGTGGCTTTCAATCCTTTCTTTAATCGCGGTAGATGTTAGAGTGGCTTTCTCTTTTTTTCTAACACTGAAAATCCTTAACCTCTTTCAGTCTACAATGGAATGTATGGTAGCTATCTGTCTTTTTGTAATTAGAGTATATGGTGGCTTTCAATCCTTTCTTTAATCGCGGTAGATGTTACAGTGGCTTTCTCTTTTTTCTAACATTGAAAATCCTTAACCTCTTTCAGTCTACAATGGAATGTATGGTGGCTATCTGTCTTTTTGTAATTAGAGTATATGGTGGCTTTCAAACCTTTCTTTAATCGCAGTAGATGTTACAGTAGCTTTCTCTTTTATTCTATCACTGAAAATCCTTAACCTCTTTCAGTCTACAATGGAATGTATGGTGGCTATTTGTCTTTTTGTAATTAGAGTATATGGTGGCTTTCAATCCTTTCTTTAATCGCGGTAGATGTTACAGTGGCTTTCTCTTTTTTTCTAACACTGAAAATCCTTAACCTCTTTCAGTCTACAATGGAATGTATGGTGGCTATCTGTCTTTTTGTAATTAGAGTATATGGTGGCTTTCAATCCCTTCTGGGGCGGGGGTGGATCAGTCGGTAGCGCGCCAGGCTCGTAATCTGTAGTTCCCAGGTTCGAGTCCCAGCTGCGTCAGCGTTGAGATTTATCTCCGCAAAAATTCCTCGCCCTGCCCACGGTCAGTAGGGGACACCGATGGGCTTGGAAAGGCCGCCGTCCGTCGGATGGGACGTTAAGCCGTGGCCCCGTGTGCGGGAGAGACATACCCTGCGCACGTTAAAGAACACGCTGGATGGCCTTGACGGGAGGCTACCATCTGTCTCCCAACAGCTGTTCCAGTGGGTCCCCTCCCCCAACCTTCTCTGAGCCTTCGGGGTCCATGTGACCTGGCCATTTAGCCCATGGTGTGCAAAAAAGTGCCGCTCAGAGGTAAAACAACCCAACCCAAATCAATCCTTTCTTCAATCGCGGTAGATGTTACAGTGGCTTTCTCTTTTTTTCTAACATTGAAAATCCTTAACCTCTTTCAGTCTACAATGGAATGTATGGTGGCTATCTGTCTTTTTGTTGGGAAACCCTTAGCTGCACTGAACAGAATTAGAGAGTATGGTAACTTTCTCTACATTTTAATATTATAATTCATTGCCGAGAGTATTAATTTTCAGTGATCTATGTCAGTGATCTATTCACTCATTTAGTCCATGGTGTGCAAAAATTGCTGCTCAGATGTGAAACAATCTACCTGCGATTAGATTATCATATTTTTTATCTCTAAAATAATACCAAGGAAGGAGTTTTAATCCGACCAAAAAACGAAATACATTGTCAAATGTCTTGTTCAAGACATTCAGTCTTCAATCCGAAATGTCTCTAAAAAAGAATCTAGCATGTCAAGGCTGTTGGGAGACAGATGGTAGCCTCCCGTCAAGGTCATCCATCGTGTTCTTTAAAGTTGGGTTGTTTTACCTTTGAGAGGCACTTTTTTGCACATCATGGGCTAAATGGCCAGGTCACATGAACCCCGAAGGCTCAGAGAATGATGGGGGAGGGGACCCACTGGAACAGCTGTTGGGAGACAGATGGTAGCCTACCGTCAAGGCCATCCAGCACGTTCTTTAACGTTGGGTTGTTTTACCTCTGAGCGGCACTTTTTTGCACACCATGGGCTAAATGGCCAGGTCGCATGTACCCCGAAGGCTCAGAGAAGGATGGGGTAGGGGACCCACTGGAACAGCTGTTGGGAGACAGATGGTAGCCTACCGTCAAGGCCATCCAGCACGTTCTTTAACGTTGGGTTGTTTTACCTCTGAGCGGCACTTTTTTGCACACCATGGGCTAAATAGCCAGGTCACATGTACCCCGAAGGCTCAGAGAAGTTTGGGGTAGGGGACCCACTGGAACAGCTGTTGGGAGATAGATGGTAGCCTCCTGTCAAGGTCATCCATCGTGTTCTTTAAAGTTGGGTTGTTTTACATCTGAGAGGCACTTTTTTGCACATCATGAGCTAAATGGCCAGGTCACATGTACCCCGAAGGCTCAGAGAAGAATGGGGGAGGGGACCCACTGGAACAGCTGTTGGGAGACAGATGGTAGCCTACCGTAAAGGCCATCCAGCATGTTCTTTAACATTGGGTTGTTTTACCTCTGAGCGGCACTTTTTGCACACCATGGGCTAAATGGCCAGGTCACATGGACCCCGAAAGCTCAGAGGGGGTTGGGGGAGGGGACCCACTGGAACAGCTGTGTGGATACAGATGGTAGCCTCCCGTCAAGGCCATTCGGCGTGTTCTTTAACGTGCACAGGGCATGGCTCTCCCGCACACGGGCCACGGCTTAACGTCCCATTTGGCGGACGGCGGCCTTTCTCATGCCCATCGGTGTCCCCTACTGACCGTGGGCAGGGCGAGAAATTTTGCGGAGATAAACCTCAACGCTGACCCAGTCGGGACTCGAACCTGGTAGCTACAGATTACGATCCTGGCACCCTACCGACTGAGACACCACCGTCCTTACTTGACTGGAAACGGAAGACATAAGTAGTTCAAGATAGATTGTAACCTTGTCGTATTGACCTTTTAACCCTACGTAATATATAAATATAAATTCCCCCTCAAGCAGCTGCTTGCCACAGAGGTCTGACAGGAGCCTGTCGGTTTATATGCCACAGTAGAAGATCTGAGAGGATGGCAGGATCTCAGCAGAAAACAACACGAACATCCATGCCTTACCCGGGGCTCGAACCCAGGTGTAGACACTTTAAAAGCTTACTTTGCCAGCTAGTACAATTATACAACCAGTTAGGATTATATCTATGGGGAGATTTGAGTGTGAAATCTCAAGTTTGAGATTCGTTTTAACCCTATACCTTATTAGCCTTTTACCATAGGCATATATTTAGGTACTTGAAAGGGGCGGGGTTGGCTCAGACGGTAGCGCGCCAGGCTCGTAATCTGTAGTTCCTAGGTTCGAGCCCAGCTGGGTCAGCGTTGAGATTTATCTCCGCAAAATTTCCCTGCCCTGCTCACGGTCAGTAGGGGACACCGATGGGCTTGGAAAGACCGCCGTCCGTCGGATGGGACGTTACGCCGTGGCCCCGTGTGCGGGAGAGCCATACCCTGTGCACGTTAAAGAACAAGCTGGATGGCCTTGAAGGGAGGCTACCATCTGTCTCCCAACAGCTGTTCCCGTGGGTCCCCTCCCCCAACCTTCTCTGAGCCTTCGGGGTCCTTGTGACCTGGCCATTAGCCCATGGTGTGCAAAAAAGTGCCGCTCAGAGGTAAAACAACCCAATGTTAAAGAAAACGCTAATATGGTCTTAACGGGAGGCTACCATCTGTCTCCCAACAGCTGTTCCAGTGAGTCCCCTCCCCCAACCTTCTCTGAGCCTTCGGGGTCCTTGAGACCTGGCCATTTAGCCCATGGTGTGCAAAAAAGTGCCGCTCAGAGGTAAAACAATCCAACCTACGTACTTGGAAAACATTTCTTTCGAATATAGCGAAATTAGAAATCAAAATACTTCCCTTATCTATGAGAAGAGCAAAGTCTTGGGAAATTTTAACATTTCCCAATTCGCAAGGAATCTTGGCCTCTGTAATTGCATTCAGGGATGCTGAGTTAACATCGTTAAGGATTCGTTATCTTCTCATTTCTAGAGATTAATCGTGTTTTATTGGTCCACCTTGAACTGGAGGGTTAGATACAGACTTCGCCGAAGTGTCACCTGATAAAGGAACCAATGGTCTATAAAGTGGAGTTCGGTGTTGGTTTTATCATTAATAGATCTTTTAGTTACCGATGAAGTTAAAGATCTCCGTGAAATTCCGCAGCTAATAGCAGAAGAAAAGATTTTTTTATCTTCAGAACTAAGTGAATCTTGCGTCATTTTCGTTAAATGGGAAGAGAGGTGATTGTTGAGCAATGAGAGTTTGGGAGCTGAGAGGAATTGTTCTGTTGAGAGAAGAAAAGATGGGTGATGACATTTGTGGCGAAATTTCAATTTGAACTGGAGGGATTCTCAGTTGGGTTGGGATGCTTTCTCAAAGACATTGATTTGCACACGATTCGTTAAATGATCAGGTCACAAGGACCCTGAGGGATCAGAGAAGGGTGGTGAAGAGGACTCACTAGAAGAGATGTTAGGACGCAGATGATAATCTCCTGTCAAGGTCATCCATTGTGTTCTGTTGGGTTGGGTTGTTTTACCTCTGAGCGGCACTTTTTTGCACACCATGGGCTAAATGGTCAGGTCACATGGACCCCGAAGGCTCAGAGAAGGTTGGGGGAGGGGACCCACTGGAACAGTTGTTGGGAGACAGATGGTAGCCTCCCGTCAAGGCCATCCAGCGTGTTCTTTAGCGTGCACAGGATATGGCTCTCCCGCACACGGGGCCACGGCTTAACGTCCCATCCGACGGACGGCGGCCTTTCCAAGACCATCGGTGTCCCCTACTGACCGTGGGCAGGGCGGGGAATTTTGCGGAGATAAATCTCAACGCTGACCCAGCTGGGACTCGAACCTGGGAACTACAGATTACGAACCTGGAGCGCTACCGACTGAGTAACCCCTCCCCAGTGTGTTCTGTAACGTGCACATGGGTCAATAGGTAAATGTGTCTCTAGTATTTGTAACTGTTATTATATCCTTAGGGAGGATTGAAGGATATATATATTGTTAGGGAGGATTAAGAAAAAAGTTGTGTGTGTTATAATTGCATGTGGAAATGAGAATCGAAAGGTTACAAGGTCATTTGGGGAGGACAGAAGGGGGGGGGGGAGAAGGAGCCAATGGAAGAGTTGTTAGAACGCAGACGATAGTCTCCCATCAAGGCCATCCAGCGTGCTATTCACGGTACAGTCGCTCAAAAAAGTATCCGAACACCATGATTGATTACAGAATTCAGAAAAAATATCTGGCAGCGATTTTTTTTAATATTAGTGATCTGGCAACCTTCGTGTCACGTGATTACAGAATTCAGGAAAAATATCTGGAGCGTGTACAGCAACTGTACACGCTCCAGTTACCGTTCACAGCAAACTGGAGCGTGTGCAGTTACTGCACACGATCCAGTTTGCTGTGAACGATAACTGCACACGCTCAATATTTCTGTGAGTGAACCCACACGATCTAGGTCTTTGTGAGCTCACACGATCCAATGTGATGTGAACATTAACCGCAACCGCACCAGTTTGCTGTGAACGGTAACTGCACACGCTCAATATTTCCGTGAGTGAGCCCACACGATCTAGTATCAAAATAATATGACCACCTACAGTCTCTCAAAAAAGTATCCGAACACTATGGTGGATTACAGAATTCAGAAAAAATATCTGGCAACGATTTTTTTCGAAGTTAGTGATCTTGGCTACCTTCGTGTCACGTGACACGAAGTTGCCAGATCACTAATTTCTAAAAAAAAATCGTTTCCAGATATTTTTTCTGAATTCTGTAATTCACCATAGTGTTCGGATATTTTTTTGAGCGACTGTACACTAGCTGTGAATCTGACACACGTCGACGGCTCCAAACTGACTGATGTTCGCTCTTTAACGGAGGGTTTAACATTGGGGTTTCAACGAATTGGGGATTGGATGATATGATATATTCGGAAAATAAGATTTAAATTCCCGAAGTTCTGCAAAATACCTAAAACAAGAAACACAAACATCACATAGTGTACGAAATATTTAAAACAACATATACAAATTTCTGATATGGCGTTAAATATTGGAATACAGAAACTCAAATTTCTGATATTGTTCAGTACCTCAAAAAAAAAATATCCGAACACTATGGTCGATTACAGAATTCAGAAAAAATATCTGGCAATGATATTTTTTTAAATTAGTGATCGGACAACCTTCGTGTCACGTGACACGAAGGTCAATAATTTCATGTCAGGAAGGTTGCCAGATCACTGATTTAAAAAAAAAAATCGTTTTCAGATATTTTTTCTCAATTCTGTGATCAACTGGAGTGTTCGGATATTTTTTTGAGTGACTGTACAAAGTATTTAAAATGGCGAATAGAAAAAGAACGTGTTGCCGTAAGAAATATTATAAAAAGATACACAAATATCCGATATCTTATGAAATATATTAACAAATAAATTCAAATTTCTGATATTCTACAAAATATTTAAGACAAAAAAACTGAAAGAAAAATCAATTACCTACGAAATATTAAAACAAAAAGATATTTCCGATATTTTAAGATATATTAAAATCAACAAATACAAATTTCTGATATTTTAATAAATTTTAGAATCAACAGATACTATTTTCTAACAGCCCAATAAATATTAAAATCATGGGATAAAAATTTCTGATAACCATTGAAATATTAAAATCAACGGGGCGGGGGTGGCTCAGTCGGTAGCGCGACAGGCTCGTAATCTATAGTCCCCAGGTTCGAGTCCCAGCTGGGTCAGCGTTGAGATTTATCTCCGTACAATTTCCCCGCCCTGCCCACGGTCAGTAGGGTACATCGGTGGGCTTGGAAAGGCCGCCGTCCGTCGGATGGGACGTTAAGCCGTGGCCCCGTGTGTGGGAGAGTCATACCCTGTGCACGTTAAAAAACACGCTTAATGGCCTTGACGGGAGGCTACCATCTATCTCCCAACAGCTGTTCCAGTGGGTCCCCTCCCCCAACCTTCTCTGAGCCTTCGGGGTCCATGTGACCTGGCCATTTAGCCCATGGTGTGCAAAAAAGTGCCGCTCAGAGGTAAAACAACCCAAAGTTAAAGAACACGCTGGATGGCCTTGACGGGAGGCTACCATCGGTCTCCCAACAGCTGTTCCAGTGGGTCTCCTCCCCCAACCTTCTCTGAGCCTTCGGGGTCCATGTGACCTGGCCATTTAGCCCATGGTGTGCAAAAAGTGCCGCTCAGAGGTAAAACAACCCAACGTTGAAGAACACGCTGGATGGCCTTGACGGGAGGCTACCATCTGTCTCCCAACAGCTGTTCCAGTGGGTCCCCACCCCTAACCTTCTCTGAGCCTTCGGGGTCCATTGACCTGGCCATTTAGCCCATGGTGTGCAAAAAAGTGCCACTCAGAGGTAAAACAACCCAACGTTAAAGAACACGCTGGATGGCCTTGACGGGAGGCTACCATCTGTCTCCCAACAGCTGTTCCAGTGGGTCTGCTCTCCCAACATTCTCTGAGGCTTCGGAGTCCTTGTGACCTGGCCATTTAGCCCATGGTGTGCAAAAAAGTGCCGCTCAGAAGTAAAACAACCCAACGTTAAAGAACACACTGGATGGCCTTGACGGGAGGCTACCATCTGTCTCCCAACAGCTGTTCTAGTGGGTCCCCTCCCCCAACCTTCTCTGAGCTTTCGGGGTCCATGTGACCTGGCCATTTAGTCCATGGTGTGCAAAAAATGTGCCGCTCAGAGGTAAAACAACCCAACGTTAAAGAACACGCTGGATGGCCTTGACGGGAGGCTACCATCTGTCTCCCAACAGCTGTTCCAGTGGGTCCCCTCCCCCATTCTTCTCTGAGCCTTCGGGGTTCTTGTGACCTGGCCATTTAGCCCATGGTGTGCAAAAAGTGCTGCTCAGAGGTAAAACAACCCAACGTTGAAGAACACGCTGGATGGCCTTGACGGGAGGCTACCATCTGTCTCCCAACAGCTGTTCCAGTGGGTCCCCACCCCTAACCTTCTCTGAGCCTTCGGGGTCCATGTGACCTGGCCATTTAGCCCATGGTGTGCAAAAAAGTGCCACTCAGAGGTAAAACAACCCAACGTTAAAGAACACGCTGGATGGCCTTGACGGGAGGCTACCATCTGTCTCCCAACAGCTGTTCCAGTGGGTCTGCTCTCCCAACATTCTCTGAGGCTTCGGAGTCCTTGTGACCTGGCCATTTAGCCCATGGTGTGCAAAAAAGTGCCGCTCAGAAGTAAAACAACCCAACGTTAAAGAACACACTGGATGGCCTTGACGGGAGGCTACCATCTGTCTCCCAACAGCTGTTCTAGTGGGTCCCCTCCCCCAACCTTCTCTGAGCTTTCGGGGTCCATGTGACCTGGCCATTTAGTCCATGGTGTGCAAAAAATGTGCCGCTCAGAGGTAAAACAACCCAACGTTAAAGAACACACTGGATGGCCTTGATGGGAGGCTACCATCTGTCTCCCAACAGCTGTTCCAGTGGGTCCCCTCCCCCATCCTTCTCTGAGCCTTCGGGGTTCTTGTGACCTGGCTATTTAGCCCACGGTGTGCAAAAAAGTGCCGCTCAGAGGTAAAACAATCCAAAGAAACAATTAAAATCAACAGATAATGCTTCTTAGCCTTTCAGAATCCTGCAAAATCAAAAGATAAAAATTTCTGATTGCTCATTAAACATTAAAATCAACAGACACAAATTTATGATTATCTACAAAAGATTTAAATAAAGAAATACAAGATCAACCATCCTACAAAATATTCAAAACAAGAAATACCAATTCGTGATATTCCACGACTTGTTAAAAAACAAAAAAATACAATTTCCTGACATCCTACCCGACTCTCCGCAAAATTTCCCGCCCTGCCCACGGTCAGTAGGAACACCGATGGGCTCGGAAAGGCCGCCGTCCGTCGGATGGTAGGTTAAGCCGTGGCCCCGTGAGTGGGAGAGCCATACCCTGTGCACGTTAAAGAACACGCTGGATGGCCTTGACGGGAGGCTACCATCTGTCTCCCAACAGTTTTTCCAGTGGGTCCCCTCCCCCAACCTTCTCTGAGCCTTCGGGGTCCATGTGACCTGGCCATTTAGCCCATGGTGTGCAAAAAAGTGCCGCTCAGAGGTAAAACAACCCAACGTTAAAGAACACACTGGATGGCCTTGACGGGAGGCTACCATCTGTCTCCCAACAGCTGTTCCAGTGGGTCCCCTCCCCCATCCTTCTCTGAGCCTTCGGGGTTCTTGTGACCTGGCTATTTAGCCCACGGTGTGCAAAAAAGTGCCGCTCAGAGGTAAAACAATCCAAAGAAACAATTAAAATCAACAGATAATGCTTCTTAGCCTTTCAGAATCCTGCAAAATCAAAAGATAAAAATTTCTGATTGCTCATTAAACATTAAAATCAACAGACACAAATTTATGATTATCTACAAAAGATTTAAATAAAGAAATACAAGATCAACCATCCTACAAAATATTCAAAACAAGAAATACCAATTCGTGATATTCCACGACTTGTTAAAAAACAAAAAAATACAATTTCCTGACATCCTACCCGACTCTCCGCAAAATTTCCCGCCCTGCCCACGGTCAGTAGGAACACCGATGGGCTTGGAAAGGCCGCCGTCCGTCGGATGGTAGGTTAAGCCGTGGCCCCGTGAGTGGGAGAGCCATACCCTGTGCACGTTAAAGAACACGCTGGATGGCCTTGACGGGAGGCTACCATCTGTCTCCCAACAGTTTTTCCAGTGGGTCCCCTCCCCCAACCTTCTCTGAGCCTTCGGGGTCCATGTGACCTGGCCATTTAGCCCATGGTGTGCAAAAAAGTGCAGCTCAGAGGTAAAACAACCCAACCCTACCAGACACAAAAACTCTCAATTTTCGATTTGCTATTACAGTTTCAGACAGCTCTAGATGAATCATAAACACATAAAACCACACCTAACTCTAAAAATTAAAACAACGACCTTTCTAACGACCTCATTGTCTGTCTGTCAAATCCTACAAAGTCCCCAAAAGTATTCTTTCAACACTTATACCCAGATATACATCTAGAAAAATCTTTCACCTACTCTATAAATGATAAAAAATACCCCTTCAAGCAGCTGCTTGCCACAGAGATCTGACAGGAGGTTGTTTTACCTCTGAGCGGCACTTTTTTGCACACCATGGGCTAAATGGCCAGGTCACATGGACCCCGAAGGCTCAGAGAAGGTTGGGGGAGGGGACCCACTGGAACAGCTGTTGGGAGACAGATGGTAGCCTCCCGTCAAGGCCATCCAGCGTGTTCTTTAACGTTGGGTTGTTTTACCTCTGAGCGGCACTTTTTTGCACACCATGGGTTAATGGCCAGGTCACATGGACCCCGAAGGCTCAGAGAAGGTTGGGGGAGGGAACGCACTGGAACAGCTGTTGGGAGACAGATGGTAGCCTCCCGTCAAGGCCATCCAGCGTGTTCTTTAACGTTGGGTTGTTTTACCTCTGAGCAGCACTTTTTGCACACCATGGGCTAAATGGCCAGGTCACATGGACCCCGAAGGCTCAGAGAAGTTTGGGGGAGGGGACCCACTGGAAAAACTGTTGGGAGACAGATGGTAGCCTCCTGTCAAGGCCATCCAGCGAGTTCTTTAACGTGCACAGGGTATGGTTCTCCATACACAGGTATGGCTCTCCCATACACGGGGCCACGGCTTAACGTCCCATCCGACGGACGACGGCCTTTCCAAACCCATCGGTGTCCCCTACTGACCGTGGGCAGGGCGGGGAATTTTGCGGAGATAAATCTCAACGCTGACCCAGCTGGGACTCGAACCTGGGAACTACAGATTACGAGCCTGGCGCGCTACCGACTGAGCCACCCCCGCCCCTTATATGCCACAGTAGAAGGTCTGTGAGGATGGCAGGACATCGGCAGAAAAACGACACAAACAGCCATGCCTTACCGGGGGCTCGAACCCAGGTCCCTTAGTTCAGTAGCCAAGCGCGTTAGCCTCTTTAAAAAGCCCGAGCCAGTGTAATGACTGCATGATCCACCCAAGCAGTACGAGCAAATTACAATAATCTTTGCCACAAATCACCCAGCAGACCTCATTACAAGCTCTAATGTGAGATAAGACGAGCTCGGCGACTACTATTACCCGTAATTACACGAACTGTTGTGTCGTTGGCCAACCACCCTTATAGCAGTGAGGCGAAATTGCTTTCATAGGAGTCTGTATTAGTTACGAAGAATGTTTCTAAAGTAGGGAATATATGGTTGCCTGATTTATATTTTGAGAAAGCAGGTATTAAGGAGTGTTAAAAATGCATCTAAATCAAAGGTCCGATTCGCAATTTCACAGTTGATGTGACAATAACAGCTACATAATTCAATTTCACACAGGGTCATTCGATTTCTTAATTGCAACCTAGATTGTTGATCAAATTTTTGGCTAAGAAATGATAGCTGAGTCTCAGTTGTTGTTGAAAGTAACGAATGGTTGGGTTGTTTTACCTCTGAGCGGCACTTTTTTACACACCATGGGCTAAATGGCCAGGTCACAAGGACCCTGAAGTCTCAGAGAAGGTTAGGGGAGGGGACCCACTGGAACAGCTGTTGGGAGACAGATGGAGCCCGCCGTCAAAGCCATCCAGCGTGTTCTTTATCGTTGGTTTTTTTTTTAACTCTGAGCGGCACTTTTTTGCACACCATGGGCTAAATGGCCAGATCACAACGACACCAAAGGCTCAGAGAAGGTTGGGGGAGGGGACCCACTGGAACAGCTGTTAGGAGACAGATGATAGCCTCCTATGAAGGCCATCCAGTGTGTTCTTTAACGTTGGGTTGTTTTACCTCTGAGCGGCACTTTTTTGCACACCATGGGCTAAATGGCCAGGTCACAAGGATCCTGAAGGCTCAGAGAAGGTTGGGGGAGGAGACCCACTGGAAGAGATGTTGGGAGACAGATGGTAGCCTCCCGTCAAGGCCATCCAGCGTGTTCTTTAACCCTGGATATTTAGTTCATTGTGTGCAAAAAAGTGCCGTTCAGAGGTAAAACAACCCAACGTTAAAGAACACGCTGGATGGCCTTGATGGGAGGCTACCATTTGTCTCCCAACAGCTGTTCCAGTGGGTCCCCTCCACCAACCTTCTCTGAGCTTTTGGGATCCTTGTGACCTGGCCATTTAGTCCATTGCGTAAAAAAACTGCCTCAGAAGTAAAACAACCCAATCCTCCTCTGAACCCTTGAAGTCCTTCAGACGTGGTCATTTAGCCCCTTAATTATTATTAATCTAATTAACCTAACCAGTTGTGGATCCTGCGTAGCCTATGGCTGCACGAGGATTTTGTATGTATCTATATGATCCTTTACAGTCAAAACAAAAATTCAATCATTAACATATTTCTCTTTGATTTTTATTAACAGGCCGTCAAACAGAATCTGAAGACGGAATGCAAGTGCCACGGAGTCTCTGGCTCGTGCACCATGAAGACCTGTTGGAAGACCCTCCCGCCCTTTTCGCAGATAGGAGATTCGCTGATGACAGTTTACTACAAGTCGAAACGCGTCCAACCCTTTTGGGGCAAGAGACCACGAAGCTCTCGCCCCCTGTACTTACGTCTGAAGAAATCGAAAAGACCTCACAGGAAACCTCGGCCAAGGGATCTAGTGTACCTGGAGAATTCCCCCAATTACTGCGAAGAAGACTTACAGAGGGGTTCTCTGGGGACTGTCGGTCGTCGCTGCAATCGGACGTCGCAGGATGTCGATGGATGTGACCTGATGTGTTGTGGTAGGGGTTATAATACTCACCAATACACGAGGACGTGGCAGTGCGAATGCAAGTTTCATTGGTGTTGCTACGTCAATTGCGAAATGTGCAGCGAGAAGACTGAGGAATATGCGTGCAAGTGAAGGATGGATTTCTGTGGGAGTGGGGGAAAAAATGTCCCGCAAGTGAAGGATTTCTATGGTAGGAAAAAAAAAAAAGTCCCGCAAGTGAAGGTTTTCTGCGGAGGAAAAAAATGTCCCGCAGGTGAAGGATTTCTTTGTGAGGGAAAAAAATGTTTCGCAAGTGAAGGATTTCTGTGGGAGGGGAAAATGTCCCGCAAGTGAAGGATTTCTGTGGGAGGGAAAAATGTCCCGCAAGTGAAGGATTTCTTTGGGAGGAGGAAAACATGTTTCGAAAGTGAAGGATTTCTGTGGGAGGGGAAAAATGTCCCGCAAGTGAAGGATTTCTTTGGGAGGAGGAAAACATGTTTCGAAAGTGAAGGATTTCTGTGGGAGGGGAAAAATGTCCCGCAAGTGAAGGATTTCTTTGGGAGGAGGAAAACATGTTTCGAAAGTGAAGGATTTCTGTGGGAGGGGAAAAATGTCCCGCAAGACGAAGGATTTCTGTGGGGAGGGGGGGGGGGGAATGTCCCGCAAGTGAAGGATTTCTGTGAGAGGAAATAAAATGTCCCGCAAGTGAAGAATTTCTTTGGGAGGGAAAAAATGTTTCGCAAGTGAAGGATTTCTGTGGGAAGGAATAAAATGTTCCGCAAGTGAAGGATTTCTTTGTGAGGGAAAAAAATGTTTCGCAAGTGAAGGATTTCTGTGGGATGGAAAAAATGTCCCGCAAGTGAAGGATTTCTGTGGGAGGGGGGGGGGAAATGTCCCGCAAGTGAAGGATTTCTGTAAGAGAGAATAAAATGTCCCGCAAGTGAAGTATTTCTTTGTGAGGGAAAAAAATTGTTTCGCAAGTGAAGGATTTCTGTGGGAGGGAAAAAAAGTCCCGCAAGTGAAGGATTTCTGTGGGAGGGAAAAAATGTCCCGCAAGTGAAGGATTTCTGTGTGGAGGGAAAAATGCCCCGCAAGTGAAGGATTTCTTTGGAAGGGGGAATGTCTCGCAAGTGAAGGATTTCTGTGGAAGCGGAAAAAATGTCCCGCAAGTGAAGGAATTCTTTGGGAGGAGGAAAAATATTTCGCAAGTGAAGGAATTCTGTGGGAGGGAAAAAATATTTCGTAAGTGAAGGATTTCTGTGGAAGGGGGGGAGGAATATCCCACAAGTGAAGGATTTCCGTGGGTGGAAATAAAATGTCCCGTAAGTGGAGGATTTCTGCGTGAGTGGAAAAAAAGTTTCGCAAGTGAAGGATTTCGGTGTGGAGGGAAAATGTCCCGCAAATGAAGGATTTCTCTGCGAGGGAAAAATATATCCCATAAGTGAAGGATTTTTGTGAGGCGGGGGGGATGTCCCGTAAGTGAAGGATTTTTGTGGGAGGGAAAAATATCCCGCAAGTGAAGATTTTTGTGGGAGGGAAAAAATATCCCGCAAGTGAAAGATTTCTATGGGAGCAAAAAAAGTCCCGCAAGTGAAGGATTTCTGTGGGAGGAAATAAAATGTCCCGTAAATGAAGGATTTCTGCGTGAGTGGAAAAAAATGTTTCGCAAGTGAAGGATTTCTGTGTGGAGGGAAAAATGCCCCGCAAGTGAAGGATTTCTCTGGGAGGGGGAATGTCTCGCAAGTGAAGGATTTCTGTGGGAGGAAAAAAATATCCCGCAAGTGAAGGATTTCTGTGGGAGGGAAAAATGTCCCGTAAGTGAAGGATTTCTTTGGGAGGTCAAAAATGTCTCGCAAGTGAAGGATTTCTGTGAGACGGGGGAAAATGTCCTGCAAGTGAAGGATTTATGTGGGAGAGGGAAAATGTCCCGTAAGTGAAGGATTTCTCTGGGTGAGGGAAAATGTTTCGCAAGTGAAAGATTTCTGTGGGAGAGGGAAAATATTTCGGAAGTGAAGGATTTCTGTGGGAGGAGGAAAAATGTCCCGCAAGTGACGGATTTCTTTGGGAGGAGGAAAAATATCCTGCAAGTGAAGGATTCTGTGGGAGGATTAAAAAAGAGCCACAAGTGAAAAATTTCTGTGAGAGGGGGGGGGGATGTCCGGTAAGTGAAGGATTTCTGGGTGAGTGGAAAGAAAATGTTCAGCAAAAAAGGCCCTGCAAGAGAAGGATTTCTGTGGGAGGTTAAAAAAGGTCCACAAGTGAAGGCTTTCTGTGAGGGGGGAGGAATATCCCGCAAGTGAAGGATTTCTGCGTGAATGGGAAAAATGTTCCGCAAAGGCCCCGCAGGAGAAGGATTTCTGTGGGAGGGTTAAAAAAAAAGACCCACAAGTGAAGGATTTCTGTGAGGGGGGAGGGTGTCCCGCAAGTGAAGGATTTCTGCGTGAATGGAAAGAAAATGTTCCGCAAAGAAGGCCCTACAAAGAGAAGGATTTCTGTGGGAGGTTAAAAAAGGCCCACAAGTGAAGGATTTCTGCATGAATGGGAAAAATGTTCCGCAAAGGCCCCGCAGGAGAAGGATTTCTGTGGGAGAGGGGGGGGGGGGGTAAAAAGGCCCGCAAGTGAAGGATTTCTGCGTGAGTGGAAAGAAAATGTTCCGCAAGAGAAGGATTTCTGTGAAGGGGGGGGGGGCGCAAGTGAAGGATTTTATGAGAGGAAAAAAAACCCTTCTCCCATAGGAGGATTTCTGCGGGAGTAAAATTTGCGTCCGCAAGTGGGGGGAAAGGATTTCTGCGGGATTAAAAAAAAGAAAAAAGTGGGTGGGCGTGTTCTTTAACGTGCATAAGGTATGGCTCTCCCGCACACGGGAACACGGCTCTACGCCCCATCCGACGGACAGCGGCCTTTTGAATCCTATTGGTGTCACCTGCTGACCGTGGGCAGGGAGTTTTGTCGGAGATAAATCTCAATGCTGGCCCACCTTGGACTGGAACCTGGAACTGCGAATTACGAACTTGGTGCGCTACCGACTGAGCCACCCTCCGGTCTAAAATTACCATCGAACATGTCTTATCATCCACATCGAATCTCGATGTTTGGAAATTATCTGCACGTGAGAATTCACTAGAAATATAATACGCATTGAAAAAAAAAAAATCCTTTTGGGAGGAATTTTTCTTTCGAAGTCACAATGTTGTGAATAACACGGAATCTATATTGTACAGATTTTGAGCTGTTACTCAATAATGTAAAATCGGTTAAAAATAAAGAACAGTGAAATTCACAAATATTATTAGCGGTGAGTTTGTTTTTTTGCGAAAACATTTCAATATACACTGGTTTCCATAAATGAAGGAAAAATCCTATGTTAAGTCAATGTGAAGCTAACTTCAAAAATAAGTTTTTTTGTTTTGGGTTGGGTTGTTTTACCTCTGAGCGGCACTTTTTTGCACACCATGGGATAAATGGCCAGGTCACGTGGACCCCGAAGGCTCAGAGAAGTTTGGGGAAGGGGACCCACTGGAACAGCTTTTGGGAGACAGATGGTAGCCTCCCGTCAAGGCCATCCAGCTTGTTCTTTAACGTGCACAGGGTATGGCTCTCCCGCACACGGGGCCACGGCTTAACGTCCCATCCGACGGATGACGGCGTTTCCAAGCCCATCGGTGTCCCCTACTGGCCGTGGGCAGGGCGTGGAATATTTGTGGAGATAAATCTCAACGCTGATCCAGCTGGGACTCGAACCTGGGAACTACAGATTACGAGCCTGGCACGCTACGGACTGAGCGACCCCCGACCCCTAGAGGGTGTAATTGTAGCTTTAGAGAGATATGGGAAGTGCATATCGTAATATTTCATCAATACCTATCCAACACAAAAATAATTTTTAATTTATCTCTGTAAACAAAAAAGTTTGATGTACAAAAATCAAAACACAGCCGCTCAAAATAATATCCAAACAGTATGGTCCAAATTCAAATTTATTTTCAATAAGTATTATCTATAATTATATTACATAAAAAATCCCACTAAGCCGAAGCTTATCAGCGGGAATGTACATATATGTTTTGACAGATATGATCTAGATTGCCTCAGTAGTACAAAAAATGAAGGAGAGAAAAAAAAAGGAATAAATGAGAAAGAATTCAGAAAAAATATCTGGCAACGATTTTTTTTGTAAATTTGTGATCTGGCAATTTTCGTTGTAATATAACAGAATTCGGAAAAAATATTTCGCAACAATTTTTTTTTTAGAAATTAATGATCTGGCAACCTTTGTATGATATAACAGAATTCGGAAAAAACATCTGGCAACGATTTTTTTTAGAAATTAGTGATCTGGCAATCTTCGTGACACGAAGGTTGCCAGATCACTAATTTCTAAAAAACAATCGTTGCCAGATACTTTTTCTCAATTCTGTAATCAACCATAGTGTTCGGATACTTTTTTGAGCGACTGTACATGCGGTTTTCAAAGACCACCCACTAAATAAACACACACACACACAAATAAAAGCACTAAATGCCAAAAAATCAATTAGAAACCTCAATTCCATCTGCAAAAAATTGAAGTTTCTTTTGCCCGTGTCCATAGCAACGGATTTGTGATCTGCGCAGCGAAATCTGTTTCCCATGCGAGCACCTGAACCTCCAGGTCCAAAGCGACTGTTGGCAGGGCGTCATCACCAACAGCAGAGTGTTTTCCCATAGTCAAACAATGCTTCGAGATATCCGTGGCAGAGCGCGTTGCTGGAATCCAGAGTGTAGGATCCACGCGCCATTATCCCACGCGGTGGGGAAACCCCATCCTGCAATTCAGGAACTGGAACAGATGCGTTCTTGCATGGCTCCTACACGTGCAAAAGAAGATTTTGGAGCGATTTGGCGTCAGAAACGTTTCAGTAATTTGTGGCGTTTTGAAACCAAATAATAATCGATAATAGAGAGAGTTCGGTTGTTTTACCTCTGAACGGCACTTTTTTGCACACCATGGGATAAAAGGCCAGGTCACAAGAACACCAGAAGGCTCAGAGAAGGTTGTGGGAGGGGACCCACTGGAATAGCTGTTGGGAGACAGATGGTAGCCTCTCATGAAGGCCATCCAGCGTGTTCTTTAACGTTGGGTTGTTTTACCTCTGAGCAGCACTTTTTTTGCACACCATGGGCTAAATGGCCAGGTCACATGGACCCCGAAGGCTCAGAGAAGGTTGGGGGAGGGGACCCACTGGAACAGCTGTTGGGAGACAGATGGTAGCCTCCCGTCAAGGCCATCCGGCGTGTTTTTTAACGTTGGGTTGTTTTACCTCTGAGCGACACTTTTTTGCACACCATGGGCTAAACGCCAGGTCACGAGGACCCCGAAGGCTCAGAGAAGGTTGGGGGAGGGGACCCACTGGAACAGCTGTTGGGAGACAGATGGTAGCCTCCCGTCAAGGCCATCCAGCGTGTTCTTTAACATTATGATATTTTGCGTATGAGCGGCACTTTTTTGCACACCATGGGATAAATGACCAGATCAAAACGACCCCGAAGGCTCAGAGAATGTTTTGGGGACGGGACCCACTGGAACAGCTGTTGGGAGACAGATGGTAGCCTATCATGAAGGCCATCCAGCGTGTTCTTTAACGTTGGGTTGTTTTACCTCTGAGCAGCACTTTTTTTGCACACCATGGGCTAAATGGCCAGGTCACATGGACCCCGAAGGCTCAGAGAAGGTTGGGGGAGGGGACCCACTGGAACAGCTGTTGGGAGACAGATGGTAGCCTCCCGTCAAGGCCATCCGGCGTGTTTTTTAACGTTGGGTTGTTTTACCTCTGAGCGACACTTTTTTGCACACCATGGGCTAAACGCCAGGTCACGAGGACCCCGAAGGCTCAGAGAAGGTTGGGGGAGGGGACCCACTGGAACAGCTGTTGGGAGACAGATGGTAGCCTCCCGTCAAGGCCATCCAGCGTGTTCTTTAACATTATGATATTTTGCGTATGAGCGGCACTTTTTTGCACACCATGGGATAAATGACCAGATCAAAACGACCCCGAAGGCTCAGAGAATGTTTTGGGGACGGGACCCACTGGAACAGCTGTTGGGAGACAGATGGTAGCCTATCATGAAGGCCATCCAGCGTGTTCTTTAACGTTGGGTTGTTTTACCTCTGAGAGGCACTTTTTTGCACACCATGGACTAAATGGCTAGGTCACATGGACCCCGAAGGCTCAGAGAAGTTGGGGGGAGGGGACCCACTGAAACAGCTGTTGGGAGAGAGATGGTAGCCTCCCGTCAAGGCCATCCAGCGTGTTCTTTAACGTGCACAGGGTACTGCTCTCCCGCACACAGCGTTACGGCTTAACGTCCCATCCGACGGACGGCGGCCTTTTCAAGCCCATCGGTGTCCCCTACTGACCGTGGAGAGGGCGGGAGTTTTTCGGAGATAAATCTCAACGCTGACCCAGCTGGGACTGGAACCTGGGAACTACAGATTAGGAGCGTGTGCAATAAGAGACAACCTTTAACCACCAACGATGTCCTCAGAGAAAACTGGAGCATTTACAATAACAGTTTTTTACCCGAAGACGCCGAACATTCCAAAAACGCTAAGAACGCCAAAAGGCTGAGACAGTTTCTTGTGCGTCCGTACTCGTTAGAAGGTGCAGTGCTGTTTACCTCCAGTGATGCAGTAGGTGGTAAGTGGGGGCGTTGCAGTCAACTAGAGCTAGCAGAACGATGCACGTGACCTCCTCCTCTTCCCTCGACGGAAGAGGATCAGATGTCATCTCATTATCCCATTCATTCAATCCAGGACAGACTTCCATTCCAGTGGAAAATCGAAAACTAAAGCTCGCACGAGACATTTCGACAATTATTTTGTACGAGGTTAACTATTGTTTGCAATTATTGAGCCCGAGATCCATTTCGGCAGTTATTGAACCCGACCTCGAACGGTTTTTGGCAATTCTTGAACAAGGCTACAACGCCTGCGCTCGACTCGATTTTGGTAATTATTTAGCTCCAGTTGGAACCACTTTGGCAAAAATTGAGCACAAGCTGCAATCACTTTGGCAATTATTGAATTCCAGTTGGAACCACTTTGACAATTATTGAGCCCAAGTTAGAACCACTTTGGCAGTTTCTGAGCCCAAGTTAGAACCACTTTGGCAGTTATTGAGCCCAAGTTAGAACCACTTTGGCAGTTATTGAGCCCAAGTTAGAACCACTTTGGCAGTTATTGAGCCCAAGTTAGAACCACTTTGGCAGTTATTGAGCCCAAGTTAGAACCACTTTGGCAGTTATTGAGCCCAAGTTAGAACCACTTTGGCAGTTATTGAGCCCAAGTTAGAACCACTTTGGCAGTTATTGAGCCCAAGTTAGAACCACTTTGGCAGTTATTGAGCCCAAGTTAGAACCACTTTGGCAGTTATTGAGCCCAAGTTAGAACCACTTTGGCAGTTACTGAGCCCAAGTTAGAACCACTTTGGCAGTTATTGAGCCCAAGTTAGAACCACTTTGGCAGTTATTGAGCCCAAGTTAGAACCACTTTGGCAGTTTCTGAGCCCAAGTTAGAACCACTTTGGCAGTTATTGAGCCCAAGTTAGAACCACTTTGGCAGTTATTGAGCCCAAGTTAGAACCACTTTGGTAGTTACTGAGCCCAAGTTAGAACCACTTTGGCAGTTATTGAGCCCAAGTTAGAACCACTTTGGCAGTTTCTGAGCCCAAGTTAGAACCACTTTGGCAGTTTCTGAGCCCAAGTTAGAACCACTTTGGCAGTTATTGAGCCCAAGTTAGAACCACTTTGGCAGTTATTGAGCCCAAGTTAGAACCACTTTGGCAGTTATTGAGCCCAAGTTAGAACCACTTTGGCAGTTATTGAGCCCAAGTTAGAACCACTTTGGCAGTTATTGAGCCCAAGTTAGAAGCACTTTGGCAGTTATTGAGCCCAAGTTAGAACCACTTTGGCAGTTTCTGAGCCCAAGTTAGAACCACTTTGGCAGTTTCTGAGCCCAAGTTAGAACCACTTTGGCAGTTTCTGAGCCCAAGTTAGAACCACTTTGGCAGTTATTGAGCCCAAGTTAGAACCACTTTGGCAGTTATTGAGCCCAAGTTAGAACCACTTTGGCAGTTACTGAGCCCAAGTTAGAACCACTTTGGCAGTTTCTGAGTCCAAGTTAGAACCACTTTGGCAGTTTCTGAGCCCAAGTTAGAACCACTTTGGCAGTTATTGAGCCCAAGTTAGAACCACTTTGGCAGTTTCTGAGCCCAAGTTAGAACCACTTTGGCAGTTATTGAGCCCAAGTTAGAACCACTTTGGCAGTTATTGAGCCCAAGTTAGAACCACTTTGGCAGTTATTGAGCCCAAGTTAGAACCACTTTGGCAGTTATTGAGCCCAAGTTAGAACCACTTTGGCAGTTATTGAGCCCAAGTTAGAACCACTTTGGCAGTTATTGAGCCCAAGTTAGAACCACTTTGGCAGTTATTGAGCTCAAGTTAGAACCACTTTGGCAGTTATTGAGCCCAAGTTAGAACCACTTTGGCAGTTATTGAGCCCAAGTTAGAACCACTTTGGCAGTTATTGAGCCCAAGTTAGAACCACTTTGGCAGTTTCTGAGCCCAAGTTAGAACCACTTTGGCAGTTTCTGAGCCCAAGTTAGAACCACTTTGGCAGTTTCTGAGCCCAAGTTAGAACCACTTTGGCAGTTATTGAGCCCAAGTTAGAACCACTTTGGCAGTTATTGAGCCCAAGTTAGAACCACTTTGGCAGTTACTGAGCCCAAGTTAGAACCACTTTGGCAGTTTCTGAGCCCAAGTTAGAACCACTTTGGCAGTTATTGAGCCCAAGTTAGAACCACTTTGGCAGTTATTGAGCCCAAGTTAGAACCACTTTGGCAGTTATTGAGCCCAAGTTAGAACCACTTTGGCAGTTATTGAGCCCAAGTTAGAACCACTTTGGCAGTTATTGAGCCCAAGTTAGAACCACTTTGGCAGTTATTGAGCCCAAGTTAGAACCACTTTGGCAGTTTCTGAGCCCAAGTTAGAACCACTTTGGCAGTTTCTGAGCCCAAGTTAGAACCACTTTGGCAGTTTCTGAGCCCAAGTTAGAACCACTTTGGCAGTTATTGAGCCCAAGTTAGAACCACTTTGGCAGTTATTGAGCCCAAGTTAGAACCACTTTGGCAGTTATTGAGCCCAAGTTAGAACCACTTTGGCAGTTATTGAGCCCAAGTTAGAACCACTTTGGCAGTTATTGAGCTCAAGTTAGAACCACTTTGGCAGTTATTGAGCCCAAGTTAGAACCACTTTGGCAGTTATTGAGCCCAAGTTAGAACCACTTTGGCAGTTATTGAGCCCAAGTTAGAACCACTTTGGCAGTTTCTGAGCCCAAGTTAGAACCACTTTGGCAGTTTCTGAGCCCAAGTTAGAACCACTTTGGCAGTTTCTGAGCCCAAGTTAGAACCACTTTGGCAGTTATTGAGCCCAAGTTAGAACCACTTTGGCAGTTATTGAGCCCAAGTTAGAACCACTTTGGCAGTTACTGAGCCCAAGTTAGAACCACTTTGGCAGTTTCTGAGCCCAAGTTAGAACCACTTTGGCAGTTATTGAGCCCAAGTTAGAACCACTTTGGCAGTTATTGAGCCCAAGTTAGAACCACTTTGGCAGTTATTGAGCCCAAGTTAGAACCACTTTGGCAGTTATTGAGCCCAAGTTAGAACCACTTTGGCAGTTATTGAGCCCAAGTTAGAACCACTTTGGCAGTTATTGAGCCCAAGTTAGAACCACTTTGGCAGTTTCTGAGCCCAAGTTAGAACCACTTTGGCAATTTCTGAGCCCAAGTTAGAACCACTTTGGCAGTTTCTGAGCCCAAGTTAGAACCACTTTGGCAGTTATTGAGCCCAAGTTAGAACCACTTTGGCAGTTATTGAGCCCAAGTTAGAACCACTTTGGCAGTTACTGAGCCCAAGTTAGAACCACTTTGGCAGTTTCTGAGCCCAAGTTAGAACCACTTTGGCAGTTATTGAGCCCAAGTTAGAACCACTTTGGCAGTTATTGAGCCCAAGTTAGAACCACTTTGGCAGTTATTGAGCCCAAGTTAGAACCACTTTGGCAGTTATTGAGCCCAAGTTAGAACCACTTTGGCAGTTATTGAGCCCAAGTTAGAACCATTTTGGCAGTTATTGAGCCCAAGTTGGTACCACTTTGGCAAAAATTGAGCAAATGCTGGAACCACTTTGCATTTATTGAGCTTGAGCTGGAACCATTTTGTCAAAAAATTGAGCTCAATTCGGAACCATTTTGCCAAATATTGATCTCCAGCTGAAACCAAAACGGTCAATAATTGCGAATATGGCAATTATTGAGCTTGAACTGAAACCATTTCTGCAGTTATTGAGTTCGAGCCATTTCGAAAACGAGCCCGAATCACTTCGACAATTATTTTGCCTGAGCTCGAGAGTGTTCGATAATTGTTGAGCCTGATAGCGGTTCGAATAGTTTTCTTCAAGCATTGAAGATGTATACAGGGGGTTTGAAAATTCCCTGTATACATCTTCAAAAAATCCATTTTCCGTTACCACATAGACCCTTTAGCCTAGAAGTTCTCAACGTGAGGTACAGTCGCTCAAAAAAGTATCTGAACACTATGGTTGATTACAGAATTAAAAAAAATATTTGGCAACGATTTTTTTTAGAAATTAGTGATCTGGCAACCTTCATATCACGTGATTACAGAATTCAGGAAAAATATCTCGAGCGTGTACAGCACCTGTACACGCTCCAGTTACCTTTCACAGCAAACTGGAGCGTGTGCAGTTACTGCACACGCTCCAGTTTGCTGTGAACGGTAACTGCACACGCTCAATATTTCTGTGAGTGAGCCCACACGATCCAGGTCTTTGTGAGCTCACACGATCCAATGTGCTGTGAACATTAACCGTAACCGCTCCAGTTTGCTGTGAACGGTAACTGCACACGCTCAATATTTCCGTGAGTGAGCCCACACGATCTAGTATCAAAATAATATGACCACCTACAGTCGCTGAAATAAATATCCGAACACTATGGTTGATTACAGAATTCAGAAAAAATATCTGAAAACGATATTTTTTAGAAATCAGTGATCTGGTGACCTTCGTGTCACGTGACACGAAGGTTGCCATATTTGAAGGTCGCGAAGATTCCATTGAGAGCAACGAATTGACCCAGGGTGAGTGGGAAACAACTATTTGATTTGAAGAGATAATTGGAAATTTCTCAGTAATTAAACACTGTGTTTCTCACACCCCTATGAGAAAAAGGGAAAATTATAAAGGAAAATATTTAAAAGGTTATGGAAGCTATAATATTTAACAACAGATGTTATCACACACTTGCAAAAATTTTTCCCCCAAATTGAAGAAAACTTCAAAAATCCTTACCCAAAATTCAACTATCGCAATTATATATTGCGAAGAACTTGTTATAACAGTTGGGATTTAACTTTTTGAAGTAAATTTTCAAAACTAGGAAAAGTTTCAATTAAATGTTTCAGCTTCCATAACTCTTTAAATATTAAATTAATATTATAGAAAATAGAGATTTAGAGATCTTCAATTTAGGTCTAGTGACTTTTTTCCGTAAAAAGCTTATTTTCAAAGTTAGGTAGATTTGAATGTGGCTATTCGTTCACTTAACAAGTAAGTGTCCGGACACTTTTTTTTTTTTTTTTTTTTTTTGGGGGGGGGGGGGGGGGGGGCTCAGTTTGTAGCGCGCCAGACTCGTAATCTGTACTTCCCAGGTTCAAGTCCTAACTGGGTCAGCGTTGAGATTTATCTCCGCAAAATTCCCCGCCCCAAACGTTATCTGAGCCTTCGGGGTTCTTGTGACCTGGCCATTTAGCCCATGGTGTGCAAAAAAGTGCCGCTCAGAGGTAAAACAACCCAACGTTAAAGAACACGGTGGATGGCTTTGACGGGGAGGCTACCATCTGCCTAACAACAGCTGTTCCAGTGGGTCCCCTCCCCCAACACTTCTCTGAACATTCGGGGTCCTTGTGACCTGGCCATTTAGCCCATGGTGTGCAAAAAAAGTGCCGCTCATTGGTAAAACAATCCAACGTTAAAGAACACGCTGGATGGCCTGGACAAGAGGCTACCATCTGTCTCCCAACAGCTGTTCCATTGGGTCCCCTCCCCCAACCTTCTCTGAGCCTTCAGGGTCCTTGTGACCTAGCCATTTAGCCCATGGTGTGCAAAAAAGTGCCGCTCAGAGGCGAAACAAACCCAACGTTAAAGAACACACTGGATTGTTTTGACGGGAGGATACCATCTCTCCCAACGGCTGTTCCGGTGTGTCCCCTCCCCCAACCTTCTCTGAGCCTTCGGGGTCCATGTGACCTGGCCATTTAGCCCACGGTGTGCAAAAAAGTGCCGCTCAGAGGTAAAACAATCCAACGTTAAAGAACACGCTGGATGGCCTTGACGGGAGGCTACCATCTGTCTCCCAACAGCTGTTCCAGTGGGTCCCCTCCCCCAACGTTCTCTGAGCCTTCAGGGTCCTTGTGACCTGGCCATTTAGCCCATATTGTTCAAAAAAGTGCCGCTCAGATGTAAAAAAAAAACCAAACATTTTTTACAATATAGTGTACTCTCTTCTAGTTGTAATTTCTATTATTTCCCTTTACCCAAAACAATTATTCGACTTCAGACTTAGTTTCGTATTCGACAAATCAAAAAGATTTTTTTTTTTATCAACAAGAAATTACCGTTCCCTTGTAGACAAACAGTTTCCAATAACCTCGTTCCCAGAATATTTAACCTCGTTTTTCATTAACATCCAACTAAACGTAATTTTTAATTTTCTCTTCGATAAAAAAAGAACAGGTCGTTGCCACAGCCAAACAAGGAATCATATCTATCATGTAGAACCTATTATTAAGTTGTGTCACACTACAACTCGAAAACAACTGGTCGTTTCTTTGAAAGGTTCTTTTTTTCTGTTGTTATTGTGTTTTAATTCGTCTTATCATTGCGAACGTTGTATCCTTAGATGTATTGTGTTTCAGAACGACTAACGTGGACTCCATTTAAAAGGAACATTAATTTATGTCTTGAACCTCACAACGCACATTTTGTACCACAATTAACTTGGAAAAAGAAACTATATTTTACGTAATGAAGTAGAACAAGACAGCTTTGAAAGCGGGATCTTAAACGTGGCAGAAGATCAATTGTAAAGGTAACAACTTGTCAAACGAAAATCAGTGTTCTAAAGAGGCAACAGGTGTTAAAAAATATTTTTTTTTTACATTAGAAAAATGTCTTAAGTATAAAAATAAAATATTGAGTCACGTAGTCATGTAATGTAGCCGTCCTATGGCCGAGTGGTTAGCGCGCTTCGCTACTGATCTAAGGGACCTGGGGGTTCGAGTCCCGGGTAAGGCATGGCTATTTGTGTTGTTTTCTGCTGAGATCCTGCCATTCTCACAGACCTACTATGGCATATAAACTGACAGGCTCTTATCAGACCTCTGTGGCAAGCAGCTGCTTGAGGGGGTATTTGTTTTCAAGTGTGGTTAAATATATATATAAAGGTACTGGGTTGGGTTGTTTTATCTCTGGGCGGCACTTTTTTTGCACACCATGGGCTAAATGACCAGGTCACATGGATCCCGAAGGCTCAGAGAAGGTTGGGGGAGGAGACCCACTGGAACAGCTGTTGTGAGACAGATGGTAGTTTCCCGTCAAGGCCATCCAGCGTATTCTTTAACGTTGGGTTGTTTTACCTCTGAGCGGTACTTTTTTGCACACCATGGGCTAAATGGCCAGGCCACAAGGACCCCGAAGGCTCAGAGAAGGTTTGGGGAGGGGACCCACTGGAACAGCTATTGGGAGACAGATGGTAGCCTCCCGTCAAGGCCATCCAGGGTGTTTTTTAACGTGCACAGGGTATGGCTCTCCCCCACACGGGGCCACGGCTTAACGTCCCATCCGACGGACGGTGGCCTTTCCAAGCCCATCGGTGTCCCCTACTGACCGTGGGCAGGGCGGGGATATTTTGCGGAGATAAATCTCAACGCTGACCCAGCTGGGACTCGAACCTGGGAACTACAGATTACGAGCCTGGCGCGCTACCGACTGAGCCACCGCCGCCGGCATATAGGTACTTTCTTTGAAATATGTTTATATAAAATTAACGTATTTCTTTTCTTAATGTAAATATTATTTATTTACAATTGCCTTATGAATTTACAATTAAGTTTAGAAATTTTTATTTATAAATTGTCTGACGCATCGCCTATATATACAGGGTGTTTCAAAACTCTGTAGAAATTTCAATGGGAGATAGCGAACACCAATACACAATTTTTTTGTCTTTGAATGTACACTGTATTGCAAAAAGTGTTCGGACACTTTCATGTTAAAGTGAACGAATAGCCATATTCAAATCTACCTATCTTTAAAAATAAGGTTTTTACGGAAAAAAGTCACTAGACCTAAATTGAAGATCTCGGTCAAAGCTCTCTAAATCTCTATTTTCTATAATATTAATAATATTTAACAACGGATGTTATCACACACTTGCAAAAATATTTCCCCCAAATTGAAGAAAACTTCAAAAATCCTTACACAAAATTCAACTATCGCAATTATATATTGCGAACAACCTGTTATAACAGTTGTGATTTAACTTTTTGAAGTAAATTTTCAAAACTAGCAAAAGTTTCACTTAAATGTTTCAGCTTCCATAACTCTTTAAATATTAAATTAATATTATAGAAAATAGAGATTTAGAGATCTTCAATTTAGGTCTAGTGACTTTTTTCCGTAAAAAGCTTATTTTCAAAGTGAGGTATATATATATTTGCAATATAGTGTATGTCCACTGCCATAACCTTCGATGTTAGAGGGCGCTGACAGAAATATCTGTGGAGCTGGTACATAAACGAATGGAAACAAATGTTTTCATTTAAATAAGGTTTACTTTACGAATGTTGAACGACAACGTTTATTTTACGAATGCCAACGGCAAACACAAGTTCGTTCCCACATCTCCTCTCTACCCAATTGCAACGCCGCCAAAAAAGCGCCCTCTAGCGCCGAAGGGTTACATCAGCGGACATATATTCATAGACGAAAGATGTTTGTCTTCGTGTCCCCAATCTTCCATTGAAATTTGTACAGAGAGTTTTGAAACACCCTGTATATACACAGTGTATCAGAATAATATGACCACCAACCATATATATACTATGGTAGGTGGTCATATTATTCTGATACGACCGTGTATAGACGATTATGATTGATTTACTGACTGACAGTGAATGACGCTGATTCTAACTTTGAAGCAGAAATGGAAACTGATCCTTGCGCAAAAAAAAGTGCCGTTCAGAGGTAAAACAACCCAACCTTAAAGAACACGCTGGATGGCCTTGACGGGAGGCAACCATCTGTCTCCCAACAGCTGTTCCAGTGGGTACCCTCCCCAAAACTTCTCTGAGCCATTGGGGTCCTTGTAACCTGACCATTTAGCCCATTTTTCGCAAAAAAGTGCTATATCCTGAGCACGTTAAAGAACACGCCGGATGGCCTTGACGGGAGACTACAGATTCACGGCGGCCTTTTCAAGCCCATCGGTGTCCCCTACTCAGATAAATCTCAACGCTAGCCCAGGGGCGGGGGTGGCTCAGTCGGTAGCGCGCCAGGTTCGTAATCTGTAGTTCCTAGGTTCGAGCTGCCTCAGAGTTGAGATTTATGTCCGCAAAATTCCCCGCCCTGCCCACGGTCAGTAGGGGACACCGATGGGCTTGGAAAGGCCGCCGTCCATCGGATGGGACTTTAAGCCGTGGCCCCGTGTGCGGGAGAGTCATACCCTGTGCACGTTAAAGAACACGCTGGATGGCCTTGACGGGAGGCTACCATCTGTCTCCCAACAGCTATTCCAGTGGGTCCCCTCCCCCCAACCTTCTCTGAGCCGTCGGGGTCCTTGTGACCTGGCCATTTAGCCCATGGTGTGCAAAAAAGTGCCGCTCAGAGGTAAAACAACCCAACGTTAAAGAACACGCTGGATGGCCTTGACGGGAGGCTACCATTTGTCTCCCAACAGCTATTCCAGTGGGTCCCCTCCCCCAACCTTCTCCGAGCCGTCGGGGTCCTTGTGACCTGGCCATTTAGCCCATGGTGTGCAAAAAAGTGCCGCTCAGAGGTAAAACAACCCTACGCTAGCCCGGTTGGCACTCGTACCTGTGAACTGCAGATTACGGGTCCGACCAAAATCTCTTATATCAGAAGGCAATACAACTCAATTATGACGTCAGCACAAAGTCGTAAAATCTAGACATTTCTTACATATTTAATATCAATCATCAATGTGTTTTAATACTAATCTTCATATTAATGATCATTCATAAATATACCTCAGGTTATTTTCATTCAGAAATAGAGGCAAGAGGTCCTTAGTTGAACAAGGAGGTGGTCTTGAGTGACGTCACTTCCGCCTCCCCCTAAGGGTCTGCGATTGTTACTCATATTTCTTTCCACTGCTGCCCTTGGATTGCAAATATCACTGAGTCATCTTCGACTTTACCTTGAGCGTGCACCTGCAAACCCCACCAATCACCACTTCCCATTCAAAACACGTCACCGTCCGTCCTGCGATTGAATACCAACTGTGACTGCCCGGACGAAAGTGGCGCGTTCGCTAGGACACGTGCAACAGGTCACGTGTTTCTCGACTAGCCGAGGGAGGTCTCGGCCTATTGACTGGTCAGAAGATTTTTCTTGTCTCCGTAGCGAGGACTTTGAGACCTCGTGGTTCTTGGCTACGAGGTTAAAGAAAAGGCAGTGGTGTGATTCGTTTGAGGTGGAGATTATCTTATGGTCATTTTAAAAAATTTCTTTAAAATTTTGGTGGTATGAAACACATCCTTAGATTAAACACCGTTCAATGGGTTGTTTTACTTATGAGCGGCACTTTTCTGCACACCATGGGCTAAATGGTCAGGTCACATGGACCACGAAGGCTCAGAGAAGGTTGGGGGAGGGGACCCACTGGAACAGCTGTTGGGAGACAGATGGTAGCCTTCCGTCAAGGCCATCCACCGTGTTCTTTAACGTTGGGTTGTTTTACCTCTGAGCGGCACTTTTTTTGCACACCATGGGTTAAATGGCCAGGTCACAAGGACCCTGATGGCTCAGAGAAGGTTGGGGGAGGGGACCCATTGGAACAGCTGTTGGGAGACAGATGGTAGCCTCCCGTCAAGGCCATCCAGCCTGTTCTTTAACGTTGAGTTGTTTTACTTCTGAGCGACACTTTTTTGCACATCATGGGCTAAATGGCCAGGTCACATAGACCCCAAAGGCTCAGAGAAGTTTGGGGGAGGGGACTCACTGGAACAGCTGTTGGGAGACAGATGGTAGCCTCCCGTCAAGGCCATCAGCGTGTTCTTTAACGTTGGGTTGTTTTACCTCTGAGCAGCTCTTTTTTGAACACCATGGGCTAAAGGGCCAGGTCACAAGAACCCCGAAGGCTCAGAGAAGGTTGGGGGACAGATGGCAGCCTCTCGTCAAAGTCATCCAGCATGTTCTTTAACGTTGGATTGTTTTACCTCTGAGCGGGACTTTTCTGCACACCATGGGCTAAATGACCAGGGCACAAGGACCCCAAAGGCTCAGAGAGATTTGGGGGAGGGGACCCACTGGAACAGATGTTGGGATAAGAGGGTAGTCTCCCGTCAATGCCATCTAGCGTGTTCTTTAACGTGCACAGGGTATGGAACATTTTTGCGAATGGGCTGGTTGCAAGTACCCCGAATGCTCAGAGAAGGTTGGGGGAGGGGACTCACAGGACAGATGGTAGTCTCCCATCAGGCCAACCAGTTTTTTAACGTGTACAGGATACGGCTCTCCCGCACACGGGGCCACTGCTTAACGTCCCGTCCGACGGACGGCGGCCTTTCCAAGCCCATCGGTGTCCCCTACAGATCGTGGGAAGGGCGGAGAGTTTTGCAGAGATAAATCTCTACGCTGACCAAGATAGGACTCGAACCTGGGAACTATAGATTACGAGCCAGGCGCACTACCGACTGAGCCACCCCCGCTCCGTTCAGAGAAGGTTTTGGGGAGGGAACCCACTGGAACAGCCGTTGAGAGAGAGATGGTAGCCTCCCGTTAAGCTCATCCAGCGGATTATTCAACGTGCACAGGGTATGACTCTCCCATACATTGGACCACGGCTTAACGTCCCATTCGACGGACGGTTGCCTTTCCAAGCCCATCGGTGTCCCCTACTGATCGTGGGCAGGGCGGGGAATTTTGGATAGATAAATCTAAACGCTGATGCAGCTGGGACTCGAACCTGGGAACTGCAGATTACGAGCCTGGCGCGATACCGACTGAGCTCCCCTCGAAATTTTACAAAAAAACATCCAAAAAATGAAAATAGAAACGCTAATTTGCTTCCTGTAAGCTCCAGTCTTGGAAAGGAGCCACACGCCATAAACTCCACGACACAGCCTGATTCCGAGTCTAATTAATTTGCACGGCGTGCTCAGAAGCAACGCCCTCGTGATTAAAGCAGGCGGAGGTTGCCGCTAATGAATTCCAAGTAGGAAGATCAGTAGAGGCCAGGTGCAGCAACGAAAAGCGACTGAGTGGAGTTCAGAAACTCTAAAAGGCCTAACGATCCGGCGGAGAACAGGGACATCCCCCAGGAAGCTCGTGCAGGTGTACTACTCCCATGACTATACCACTCCTTGAGAAAGACTTGGAAAAAGGGTTGGACTAAGTGCACTTGTTTGTCGCTTTGGGACATGCACCTGAAGAAAAGGGAAGTGATGACGTCAGCGATAGCCTCGACGAAATGTCATTAAGAACACGTGGTGTTCGGCTGATGTTTATATTTTGGCTTTGTAGATTAAATTCAGTTAGAATTCCTGAGATTTCTCGAAAACCAAATGGAATTAATTGGATTAGAGCATAAATCGGCAACGTTTCGTTTAATGCTGGAAGGAAAAAAAAAGGAGATTATTGATGACGTCACCGATAGCCTCGGCGAAATGGCATGGCTGACATTTATATTTTGGTTTCGTAGATTAAATTCAGTGTGAATTCCTGAAGATTTCTTGAATATAAAACCAAATGAAATTAATTGATTAGATCAGGAGTCGGCAACACTTCGTACAATGCTGAAAAGGAAATTATTGACGTCACGATAACCTCGACGAAATGCCATTAAGATTCCGCGGTGTTCGACTGATTTATATTTTGGTTTCATAGATTAAATTCAATTTGAATTCATGAAGATTTCTTGAATATAAAACCAGACTGGATTGGATTGTTTTACCTCTGAGCGGCACTTTTTTGCACACAATGGGCTAAATGGCCAGGTCACAAGGACCCTGAAGACTCAGAGAAGGTTGGGGGAGGGGACCCACTGAAACAGCTGTTAGGAGACAGATGGTAGCCTCCCGTCAAGGCCATCCAGCGTGTTCTTTAACGTTAGGTTGATTTACCTCTGAGTGGCACTTTTTTGCACACCATGGGCTAAATGGCCAGGTCACAAGGACCCCGAAGGCTCAGAGAAGGTTGGGGGAGGGGACCAAATGGAACAGCTGTTGGGAGACAGATGGTAGCCTCCCGTCAAGGCCATACAGCGTGTTCTTTAACGTTGGGTTGTTTTACCTCTGAGCGGCACTTTTTTGCACACCATGGGCTAAATGGCCAGGTCACAAGGACCCCGAAGGCTCAGAGAAGGTTGGGGGAGGGGACCAAATGGAACAGCTGTTGGGAGACAGATGGTAGCCTCCCGTCAAGGCCATCCAGCGTGTTCTTTAACGTGCACAGGGTATGTCTCTCCCACACACGGGGCCACTGCTTAACGTCCCATCCGACGGACGGCGGCCTTTCCAAGCCCATCGGTGTCCCCTACTGACCGAGGGCAGGGCGGGGAATTTTGCGGAGATAAATCTCAACGCTGACCCAGCTGTGACTCGAACCTGGGAACTACAGATTACGAGCCTGGCGCGCTACCGACTGAGCCACCACCGCCCCTATGAACACGGGTGTTTGGATTAAGTTTATATTTTGGTTTTGTAGGTTAATTTGAATTCGTCAAGATTTCAAGAATATAAAACCAAATAGTTATTTTGCATTAGATCAGGAATAGGCAATGTTTCGTTTAATGCTGGAAGTGATGACGTCAACGACAGCCTCGGCGAAATGTCATTAAGAACACGTGATGTTTGGCGAAATTCCACTGTAACGAAATCGTGGGGGTGACCAAAATGTATTCATTATATTAAAAAGTAATACAAAAAGGTGCTTTGATAGTTACATATTACAAAATAATGATAAGTAAGGAGTACCTTTCGATGTCCTTACGAAATGGTGAAGACTTCACCCCATTTTGGCTGCTAATAACGAAACTAAACTTACACATCCTCAAGCAGCCATGGGTTACGGATGTCCAACCAGACTAAGAAATTTAGTTCTCCAAGGATATGCTGTCCTAAGCTACATCTGCTGCATTCGGCCACTGCACACCAATTCTAACAAGGTCCTGTTTGACATTGTCTGCCCACCGCATCCTAGGTCTCCCCTTCTTTCTGAGGCCTTTAGGTACACTGTTCATAACCCTATTTCATCATCATCATCCTCAAGCAGCCATGGGCTACGGAGGTCCAACAAGACCGTGCAATTTAGTTCTCCAAGCAAGTCTGCCCTGAGCTACATCTACTGCATCTGGCCACTGCACACCAATTCTAACAAGGTCCTGTTTGACATTATCTGCCCACCGCATCCTAGGTCTCCCCTTCTTTCTGAGGTCTTTAGGCACACTGTTCATAACCCTATTCGCCAATCTATAATTATTCATACGGGCAACATGGCCAAACCAACGGAGTCTCTCTCTGTACAATATGCTGCTTAAAGGAGGTTGCAGACTCCTTTGCCTAACCTCATCATTAGTTACAAAGTTAAACCACCTAATGCCCAAGATACTGCGTAAGCATCTGGAATCAAAAGCATCTAGTTTCCTGTTATCTTGTTTACAAATTGTCCAAGTTTCACTGCCATAACTGGGGCGAGGGTGGCTCAGTCGGTAGCGCGCCAGGCTCGTAATCTGTAGTTCCCAGGTTCGAGTCCCAGCTGGGTCAGCGTTGAGATTTATCTCCGCAAAATTCCCCGCCCTGCCCACGGTCAGTAGGGGACACCGATGGGCTTGGAAAGGCCGCCGTCCGTCGGATGGGACGTTAGGCCGTGGCCCCGTGTGCGGGAGAGCCATACCCTTTGCACATTAAAGAACACTCTGGATGGCCTTGACGGGAGGCTAACCATCTGTCTCCCAACAGCTGTTCCAGTGGGTCCCCTCCCCCAACTTTCTCTGAGCCTTCGGGGTCCATGTGACCTGGCCATTTAGCCCATGGCGTGCAAAAAAGTGCCGCTCAGAGGTAAAACAACCCAACTTCTACTTTTCTTTGAACAAAGTGGCAGAGCAAACGTCCATAATTCGCAGACCTAGGCATATAAACTTCTAGTTTTATAGCACAAAATAGCAGAACCAATGTTTTTAATCTTAACAAAATGCTTACACGATTTATTAGCGTTGTCATCAAACCAACGATATCAGCAATTAATTCCTACATTTTTTTTTTAATTCTAAATGAGAGCTTCACTCAAATTATAAAAGAAAGACATGTCAATACTAGTCATGATATCCTCCACAAACACTTGAAAGCTCCTTTAATTACACTTCTCCGAGGCTATGGATGACGTCACTACCACGAAATCGCTCATTGCATTGTATTTTCTTTAATTACACTTCTCCGAGGCTATGGGTGACGTCACTACCACGAAATTGCTCATTACATTGTAAGAATGCCTTCGGCTACCGTCCCGATCAATAATAACTCTACTCTGGCGAACACCTGGATAAGTCATAAAACGACATTTCAGTTTTAAATCCTAAAAATTTCCTCCAGTATTCGGGATGTTTAATGGTTGTAATTTAGTAATTAGGCTCAATAGAAACCTACACAGTGTCAGAATATTAAAGTGATGATATAATATAAATCTTAACGATTAGTCGTTAACCGTTAGTGGTATATTATCGACCCACTTCCCAGTTTTCCATTACATGTTGATAGCGGCATACTTTCAGCTGGTTCAGTCATTAAGTGGTTAATGTCCACTTCCTTACCAAGAGTCGAATTTGGGTATTCAGAAAGAACGAATGGCTCAATGAAATGACTTTCAGGAACAACAGAATAAGTGCTTATTTGGAAACGTAGGTCTAGTTGGAACATGGAACACTTCACCTGTTGTTGCTGCGTCGATTTATATTTGGACGGCATTTTTTTTTTGCCACACGGTGGGCTAAATGACAGGTCACAAGGACCCCGAGGGCTTAGAGAAGATACACACTGGACAGCTGTTAGGAGACAGACGGTAGCCTCCTGACAAGCCCATCCAGGGTTTTCTTTAAGTACGTTGCGTTACCTATGGGTGACACTTTGTCGCACACAATGGGCTAAATGACCAGGTCACAAGGACCCCGAGGACTCAGAGAAGATAGACACATTGAACAGCTGTTAGGAGACAGACGGCAGCCTCCCGTTAAAGCCATCCAGCGTGTTCTTTATCTACATTGGGTTCCCTATGGGTGACACTTTGTCGCACACAATGGGCTAAATGACCAGGTCACAAAGACACCAAGGGCTTACAGAAGGTTGGGGGAGGGGACCCACTGGAATAGTTGTTGGGAGACAGATGGTAGCCTCCCGTCAAGGCCATCCAGCGTGTTCTTTAACGTTGGGTTGTTTTACATCTGAGCGGCACTTTTTTGCACACCATGGGCTAAATGGCCAGGTCACATAGACCCCTAAGGCTCAGAGAATGTTGGGAGAGGGGACCCACTGGAACAGCTGTTGGGAGACAGATGGTAGCCTCCCGTCAAGGCCATCCAGCGTGTTCTTTACGTTGGGTTGTTTTACCTCTGAGTGGCACTTTTTTGCACACTGGGCTAAATGGTCAGGTCACATGGACCCCAAAGGCTAAGAGAAGGTTGGGGGACGGGACCCACTGGAACAGCTGTTGTGATACAGATGGTAGCGTCCCGTCAAGGCCATCCAGCGTGTTCTTTAACGTTGGGTTGTTTTACATCTGAGCGGCACTTTTTTGCACACCATGGGCTAAATGGCCAGGTCACATAGACCCCGAAGGCTCAGAGAAGGTTGGGGGAGGGGACCCACTGGAACAGCTGTTGGGAGACAGATAGTAGCCTCCCGTCAAAGCCATCCAGCTCACTAGGTGTGGCTCTTGATATTAAATCAAACACAATGCGATTTTGATATTTAGTGAAATAATATGAATGGCTCTTCATATTAAATCAGACACAATCAGGCGCGTAGCTATGGGGGGGAAGGGGGAGGCTCCACCAAAGTAACTCGGAGTGGGCAAAATTCGAAGCGACTTCGCAAAGTCTAGGTGAGTTGTGAAAATTTGTAATCTTTTTTTTGGTAAAATTAAAGGGAGTTGTCAAAATTGAGACAATTTCGCAAATCTCGGGTAGTTTTGAAAATGGAGAGATTGAAAAATCTAGAGCAGTTGGCAAAATTCGAAGCCACTTAATAAAATGTGCCGTCCCATGGTCGAGTGGTTAGCGCGCTTGGCTACTGATCTAAGGGACCTGGGTTCGAGCCCCAGGTAAGGCATGGATGTATATGTCGTTTTTCTGCTGAGGGCCTGCCATCCTCTCAGACCTTCTACTGTGGCATATAAACTGACAGGCTCCTGTCAGACCTCTGTGGCAAGCAGCTACTTGAGGGGGTATTTATTTATTTATTTTAATAAAATGCAGGTGAGTTGGCAAAGTTCGGAGTTACTTGACAAATTCTTGGGGAGATTAAAAAATTCGGAGTGAATTGGTAAAATCGTGAGTTGTAAAAATTGGAATTGTTTTCTGTAAAATTATGGCGAGTTGGCAAAATCTAGGGGCAGTTGGCAAAATTCGGAGTGACTTGGAGAAATTGTGGTGAGTTGGCAAAATTCCGGTGAGATATAAAAATGCAATTTTTTTTCTGTAAAATTATGGCGTGTTGGCGAAATCGAGGCTGGGTTGTTTTACCTCTGAGCGGCACTTTTTTGCACAACATTGGCTAAATGGCCAGGTCACAAGGACCCCGAAGGCTCAGAGAGATTTTTCTGGAGGGGACCCACTGGAACAGCTGATGGGAGACAGATGGTAGCCTCCCGTCAAGGCCATCCAGGGTGTTCTTTAATGTGCACAGGGTATGGCTCTCCCGCACACGTGGCCACGGCTTAACGTTCCATCCGACGGACGGCGGCCTTTCCAAGCCCATCGGTGTCCCCTACTGACCGTGGGCAGGCAGGGAATTTTGCAAAGATAAATCTCAACGCTGATCCAGCTGGGACTCGAACCTGGGAACTACAGATTACGAGCCTGGCGCGCTACCGACTGAGCCACCCCCGCCCCCGAAATCGAGGCAACTTCGCAATATCTAGGAGAGTTGGCAAAATTCAGAGCGACTTTGCAAAAATCAGATGTGATGTAAAAATTGGAATTTTTTTTCTGCAAAATTGTGGCAGGTTGGCAAAATGGAGGACATTTGGCAAAATTCGAATCCACTTGGTAAAATATGGGCGATTTGTGAAAATTGGGATTGATTTTTGCGAAAATTAAGGAGAGGTGGTAAAATCGAGGCAACTTGGCAAAATCTAGGGGAGTTGGCAAAACTGAAAACCACTTGGTAAAGTACAGGCGAGTTGTAAAAATTCGGATTGGTTTTGTGAAATTAAGGAGAGTTGGAAAAATCGAGAACTCTTCGCAAAATTGGAAGCCACTTGGTAAAATACAGGGCAGTTCTGAAAATTGCACCTCTCTTGTGCAATTAAGGAGAGTTGATAAAATTCGAAGTGGGTTGGGTTGTTTTACCTCTGAGCAGCACTTTTTTGCACACCATGGGCTAAATGGCCAGGTCACAAGGACCCCGAAGGCTCAGAGAAGGTTGGGGGAGGGGACCCACTGGGACAGCAGTTGGGAGACAGATGGTAGCCTCCCGTCAAGGCCATCCAGCGTGTTCTTTAACGTTGGGTTGTTTTACCTCTGAGTGGCACTTTTTGCACACCATGGGCTAAATGGCCAGGTCACATGGACCCCGAAGGCTCAGAGAAGGTTGGGGGAGGGGACCCACTGGAACAGCTGTTGGGAGACAGATGGTAGCCTCCCGTCAAGGCCATCCAGCGTGTTCTTTAACGTTGGGTTGTTTTACCTCTGAGCAGCACTTTTTTGCACACCATGGGCTAAATGGCCAGGTCACAAGAACCCCGAAGGCTCAGAGAAGGTTGGGGGAGGGGACCCACTGGAACAGCTGTTGGGAGACAGATGGTAGCCTCCCGTCAAGGCCATCCAGCGTGTTCTTTAACGTTGGGTTGTTTTACCTCTGAGCAGCACTTTTTTGCACACCATGGGCTAAATGGCCAGGTCACATGGACCCCGAAGGCTCAGAGAAGGTTCGGGGAGGGGACCCACTGGGACAGCAGTTGGGAGACAGATGGTAGCCTCCCGTCAAGGCCACCCAGCGTGTTCTTTAACGTTGGATTGTTTTACATCAGAGTAGCACTTTTTTGCACACCATGGGCTAAATGGCCAGGTCACGTGGACCCCGAAGGCTCAGAGAAGGTTGGGGAGGGGACCCATTGGAACAGCTGTTGGGAGACAGATGGTAGCCTCCCGTCAAGGCCATCCAGCGTGTTCTTTAACGTTGGGTTGTTTTACCTCTGAGTGGCACTTTTTTGCACACCATGGGCTAAATGCCCAGGTCACAAGGACCTCGAAGGCTCAGAGAAGGTTGGGGGAGGGGACCCACTGGAACAGCTCTTAGGAGACAGATGGTAGCCTCCCGTCAAGGCCATCCAGCGTGTTCTTGAACGTTGGGTTGTTTTACCTCTGAGCGGCACTTTTTTGCACACCATGGGCTAAATGGCCAGGTCACATGGACCCCGAAGGCTCAGAGAAGGTTGGGGGAGGGGACCCACTGGAACAGCTGTTGGGAGACAGATGGTTGGGTTGGGTTGTTTTACTTCTGAGCGGCACTTTTTTGCACACAATGGGCTAAATGGCCAGGTCACATGGACCCCGAAGGTACACAGAAGGTTGGGGGAGGGGACGCACTGGAACAGCTGTTAGGAGACAGATGGTAACCTCCCGTCAAGGCCATCCAGCGTGTTCTTTAACGTGCACAGGGTATGGCTCTCCCACACACGGAGCCACGGCTTAACGTCCCATCCGACGGACGTCGGCCTTTCCAAGCCCATCGGTGTCCCCTCCTGACCGTGGGCAGGGCGGGGAATTTTGCGGAGATAAATCTCAACGCTAACCCAGCTGGCACTCGAACCTGGGAACTACAGATTACGAGCCTGGCGCGCTACCGACTGAGCCACCCCCGCCGCAGGAGACAGATGGTAGCCTCCCGTCAAGGCCATCCAGCGTGTTATTTAACGTTGGGTTTTTTTTCATCTGAGCGGCACTTTTTTGCATACCATGGGCTAAATGGCCAGGTCACATGGACCCCGAAGACTCAGAGAAGGTTGGGGGAGGGGACCCACTGGAACAGCTGTTGGGAGACAGATGGTAACCTCCCGTCAAGGCCATCCAGGGTGTTCTTTAACGTAGGGTTGTTTTACCTCTGAGCGGCACTTTTTTGCACACTGGGCTAAATGGTCAGGTCACATAGACCCCAAAGGCTAAGAGAAGGTTGGGGGAGGGGACCCACTGGAACAGCTGTTGGGAGACAGATGGTAGCCTCCCGTCAATGCCATCCAGCGTGTTATTTAACGTTGGGTTTTTTTTCATCTGAGCGGCACTTTTTTGCACACCATGGGCTGAATGGCCAGGTCACATGGACCCCGAAGACTCAGAGAAGGTTGGGGGAGGGGACCCACTGGAACAGCTGTTGGGAGACAGATGGTAACCTCCCGTCAAGGCCATCCAGGGTGTTATTTAACGTTGGGTTTTTTTTCATCTGAGTGGCACTTTTTTGCACACCATGGGCTGAATGGCCAGGTCACATGGACCCCGAAGACTCAGAGAAGGTTGGGGGAGGGGACCCACTGGAACAGCTGTTGGGAGACAGATGGTAGCCTCCCGTCAAAGCCATCCAGCGTGTTATTTAACGTTGGGTTGTTCTACCTCTGAGTAACACTTTTTGCACACAATGGGCTAAATGACCAGGTCACAAGAACCCCAAATGCTCAGAGAAGGTTGGGGGAGGGGACCCACTGGAACAGCTGTTGGGAGACAGATGGTAGCCTCCCGTCAAGGCCATCCAGCGTGTTCTCTAACGTTGGGTTGTTTTACCTGTGAGCGGCACTTTTTTGCACACTGGGCTAAATGGTCAGATCACATGGACCCCAAAAGCTAAGAGAAGGTTGGGGGAGGGGACCCACTGGAACAGCTGTTGGGAGACAGATGGTAGCCTCCCGTCAAGGCCATCCAGCGTGTTATTTAACGTTGGGTTGTTTTACCTCTGAGTGACACTTTTTTGCACACAATGGGCTAAATGAGCAGGTCACAAGAACCCCGAAAGCTCGGAGAAGGTTGGGGGAGGGGACCCACTGGAACAGCTGTTGGGAGACAGATGGTAGCCTCCCGTCAAGGCCATCCAGCGTGTTCTTTAACGTTGGGTTGTTTTACCTCTGAGTGGCACTTTTTTGCAGACTGGGCTAAATGGTCAGGTCACATGGACCCCAAAGGCTAAGAGAAGGTTGGGGGAGGGGACCCACTGGAACAGCTATTGGGAGACAGATGGTAGCCTCCCGTCAAGGCCATCCAGCGTGTTCGTTAACGTGCACAGCGAATGGCTCTCCCGCACACGGGGCCACGGCTTAACGTCCCATCTGACGGACGGCGGCCTTTCCAAGCCCATCGGTGTCCCCTACTGACCGTGGGCAGGTGGGGGGGGGGGAATTTTGCCGAGATAAATCTCAACGCTGACCCAGCTGGGACTCGAACCTGGGAACTACAGATTACGAGCCAGGCGCGCTACCGACTGAGCCACCCCCGCCCCGTGCAATTAAGTAGAGTTGATAAAATTCGAAGTGACTTGACAAAGTCAAAGATGTAAAAATTGCGTTTTTTTCTGTAAAATTACGGCGAATTGGCAAAATTCGAATCCACTTGGTAAAATGTAGGCGAGTTGTGAAAACTGAGATTTGTTTTGTGAAATTAAGGAGAGTTGGACAAATTATTGAGGAAACTTAACAAAATCTACGGCAGTTGACAAAATTCGAATACACTTGGAAAATACGGGCCAGTAGTGATATTGGGATTAGATTTGTGAAATTAAGGAGAGTTGACAAAATCGAAAAAAACTTGGCAAAATCTTGGAGAGTTTGAAAAATTTCAAGTGGCTTGGCAAATTTAGGAGAGATGTAAAGATTGGGATTGGTTTTGTGAAATTAAGGAGAGTTGACCAAATCAAGGAAAAATTCACACTGACTTGCTACAATTTAGACGAGATGTAAATATTGGGATTATTTCTGTGAAATTATGGCTGGTTGGCAAAATTAGAACCCCCCAAGGACTGAAAATCCAGGTACGAACCTGACATACATTTTCTCAGTGGGCAAAATTTTATTTTCGAGTTGGAAAATTTTCGATTTCTCCTCTCCCCCAAACATAGTCCTTCGCTACTCCCCTGGACACGTGCGACTCTTGATATTAAGTGGAACAGTACGTGTGACAATTGATATTAAATGAAACAGTATGTGTGCTCCTGATATTAAGTCAAACACAATGTGTGACTTTTGATATTAAGTATTAAGTGAAATACTAGGTGTGGCCCTTGATATTAATCAGACAAAATGTGTGACTCTTGATATTAAGTGAAACACTAGGTGTGGCTCTTGATATTAAATCAGACACAATGTGTTACTCTTGATATTAAATCAGACACAATGTGTTACTCTTGATATTAAATCAGACACAATGTGTTACTCTTGATATTAAATCAGACACAATGTGTTACTCTTGATATTAAATCAGACACAATGTGTTACTCTTGATATTAAATCAGACACAATGTGTTACTCTTGATATTAAATCAGACAATGTGTTACTCTTGATATTAAATCAGACACAATGTGTTACTCTTGATATTAAATCAGACACAATGTGTTACTCTTGATATTAAATCAGACACAATGTGTTACTCTTGATTTTAAATCAGACACAATGTGTTACTCTTGATATTAAATCAGACACAATGTGTTACTCTTGATATTAAATCAGACACAATGTGTTACTCTTGATATTAAATCAGACAATGTGTTACTCTTGATATTAAATCAGACACAATGTGTTACTCTTGATATTAAATCAGACACAATGTGTTACTCTTGATATTAAATCAGACACAATGTGTTACTCTTGATATTAAATCAGACAATGTGTTACTCTTGATATTAAATCAGACACAATGTGTTACTCTTGATATTAAATCAGACACAATGTGTTACTCTTGATTTTAAATCAGACACAATGTGTTACTCTTGATTTTAAATCAGACACAATGTGTTACTCTTGATTTTAATCAGACACAATGTGTTACTATTGATATTAAATCAGGCACAATGTGTTACTCTTGATATTAAATCAGACACAATGTGTTACTCTTGATATTAAGTTAAACACTAGGTGTGGCTCTTCATATTAAATTGGACACAATGTGTTACTCTTGATATTAAATGAAACGCTGTGTCTCTTGATATTAAATGAAACGCTGTGTCTCTTGATATTAAATCAGACACGTGTTACTCATGATATTAAGTTAAACACTAGGTGTGGCTCTTTATATTAAATCAGACACTATGTGCAACTCTTCATATTAAGTGAAACACTAGGTGTGGCTCTTGATATTAAATCAGACACAATGTGAAGCCAGACACTATATGTGGCTCTTGATATTAAATTAGAACATTGTGTGACACTTGATATTAAGTGAAACATTATGTATGGCTCTTCACATTAAATCAGATACTATGTGTGACTCTTGATATTTAGTAAAACATATGTGCGACTCTTAATATTAAATGAAACAGTATAGGTGTCTTTTGATATTAAATGAAACATTAGGTATGGCTCTTGATATTAAATCAGACACAATGTATAACTCTTGATATTTAGCAAAAGAGTGTGAGACTCTTGATATTAAACGAAACAGTATGGGTGAATTTTGATATTAAGTGAAATACTAGGTGTAGCTCTTGGTATTAATCAGACACAATGTGTGATTCTTGATATTAAGTTAAACACTAGGTATGGCTCTTGATATTAAGTTAAACACTAGGTATGGCTCTTGATATTAAGTGAAACTTGCGGTATGGCTCTTGATATTAAATCAGACACAATGTGTGACTCTTGATATTATGTCAGACACTATGTATGGCTCTTAATATATTAAGTGAAACACAATATTATGCTATGAGCATCTGATAAAACAATGTACTTTCAGTATTGATATGTTTTCTTTGGCATTATCTTAAAAAGTTTGTAGTACTCAACTTTTGGGTGAAACAAAACATGGTGGGCCAACTTTTGGGTGAAACAAAACATAATATCAAGAATCACATATTGTGTCTGATTTAACATCAAGAGCCATACCGCAAGTTTCACTTAATATCAAGAGCCATACCGCAAGTTTCACTTAATATCAAGAGCCACACCTAGTGTTTCACTTAATATCAAGAATCACACATTGTGTCTGATTAATACCAAGAGCTACACCTAGTATTTCACTTAATATTAAAATTCACCCATACTATTTCGTTTAATATCAAGGTTGGGTTGGGTTGTTTTACCTCTGAGCGGCACTTTTTTGCACAAAATGGGCTAAATGGCCAGGTCACAAGGACCCCGAAGGCTCAGAGAAGGTTGGGGGAGGGGACCCACTGGAACAGCTGTTGGGAGACAGATGGTAGCCTCCCGTCAAGCCATCCAGCGTGTTCTTTAACGTTGGGTTGTTTTACCTATGAGCGGCACTTTTTTGCACACCATGGGCTAAATGGCCAGGTCACAAGGACCCCGAAGGCTCAGAGCAGGTTGGGGGAGGGGACCCACTGGAACAGCTGTTGGGAGACAGATGGTAGCCTCCCGTCAAGGCCATCCAGCGTGTTCTTTAACGTGCACAGGGTATGTCTCTCCCGCACACGGAGCCACGGCTTAACGTCCCATCCGACGGACGGCGGCCTTTCCAAGCCCATCGGTGTCCCCTACTGACCGTGGGCAGGGTGAGGAATTTTGCGGAGATAAATCTCAAAGCTGACCCAGCTGGGACTCGAACCTGGGAACTACAGATTACGAGCCTGGCGCGCTACCGACTGAGCCACCCCCGCCCCCATTTAATATCAAGAGTCTCAGAAATACACTTTTGCTAAATATCAAGAGTCGCACATTGCGTCTGATTTAATATCAAGAGCCATACCGCAAGTTTCACTTAATATCAAGAGCCATACGTAGTGTTTCACTTAATATCAAGAATCACACATTGTGTCTGATTAATATCAAGAGTCTCACAAATACTCTTTTGCTAAATATCAAGAGTTACACATTGTGTCTGATTTAATATCAAGAGCCATACCTAATGTTTCATTTAATATCAAAAGACACCTACACTACACTAACTAAAACAATGTTTGAAAGAAAGCTCACCTGAAATGAAACAGAATGTGTGGTCTACCTCGGCACTTATTCAAACGTTTAATCTGGCATAATGACAAAAGAACATTTCTTATTCAAATCATCTGCTAAAAAAAAGGGAAGGCGAATATGAATTTTTCCCCCTGACATTACGACTAGGTAATTATTTTTCCATGCATAAATTACGGCAGAAAGTTATTTAATTAACGAATCAACCCAAAGCAATTATGTTCTTAATGACGGCAAATTATCGATTCTGTTTTGAAACGACTTTTAATAAAACTCCAACTGCAATCACGCCCTTACGAAAAAAAACACAACCAGTTCATCAGTCAACGAAATACAATGAATACATAAAACGCTCAAGATGAAGGCTTTGTGGGGGGGGGACAGGAAAACATTAGCTCCCCCCCACATCCCTACCTGGGTATACGTGTCTGGAAATTAGTAACCTTCAGACCAACGGAGGCTGGTTGGTATCCATCACGCGACTGAAAAGAACTGAATGAAATATTCAACTCAAACCACAAGATGGAGCAAAAAAAGATCAGTAGCTCGTGCAGAAGAACTCCCACGCTGTGACTTCATGAATGAGTTTGTTGATTGACATGGCAATCATGCCCAGCGTGATCCCTTCAACTGTCAGCGCAGCGGGGGGTCAGATAGAAGGTGAGCCCCGCTTTCCTCCCAGCTGCTCACGTTGACAGTTCTCCCACCAGCTCGCTTTCACTGGTCGTTGCGGGTGCGCACTTGGCAGCTCAGCGCTTGATGCTGATCTCGCGCCCGCCGCCATCACGAGGAAGTGGTCAACCGCAGGAGGAAGGGCGACACGTGGGGTGGTTGCGATCGTTATTCGATCTGGACAGGAGGATGGCTAAAAATCTTTATTTTTTGATTGTTTTTTCAAAAAAAAAGACTAAAATTTTAAATTTTTTAAAAAATGGAATTTTTTTAGGAAAGTTTGAAATGTGCAGCTGTTTTGATCGTCAATTGATTTTGGAAAAGAGATGTCTCCAGATCTTTATGGCTCTTTAAAAAAAGCTAAATTTTTTAAATTTTTTAAAAAATAGAAACAGAATTTATTAGGGAAGTTTCAAACGTGCCGCTGTTGATCGTTAATTGATTTTGGAAGACATACTCCAAATTTTTGGCTCTTTTAAAAAAAAAAGGGCAAAATTTTTTAATTTTTTATATAAAAAGATTTTTTAGGGAAGTTTTACACGTTCCGCTATTGATCGTCAATTGATTTTGGAAAAAGAGATGTTTCGAAATCTTTTTGGCTCTTTAAGAAGTGCTAAAGTTTTAATATTTAAAATAATAGAAACAAAATTTCTTTAGGAAAGTTTGACACATGCAGCTGCTGATCGTCAATTGATTTTGGAAAAGAGACATCTCCAAAATTTTCGGCTCGTTTAAAAAAAAAACGAGCTAAAATTTCAATGTTTTAAAAATAGAAACATAATTTTTATTAGAGAAGTTTGAAACGTCCCACTGTTGATTGTCAATTGATTTTGGAAAAAGAAATGTCTCCAAATTTTTTGGCCCGTTTTAAAAAAACGAGCTAAAATTTTAAAAAATTTTACGGAAGTTTGACACTTGCCACTGTTGATTGTCAATTAATTTTGGAAAAGAGACATTTCTCCAAATGTTGTGGCCCGTTTTAAGAAAATCGAACTAAAATTTTAATTTTCTTTTTAATAGAAGCAAATTTTTTTAGGGAAGTTTGACATATACCGCGGCTAATTGTTATTTCAATTTGAAAATGAGATGTCTCCAAATGTTTTTTGCTCATTTCAAAAAAAATTTTTTCTTTTAAGTACAGAAAAAAAAGTTTTTAGGAAAGTTTGACATGTGCTGTTTTTGATCACCATTTAATTAAACCAAGAGACTGTCCCCAAATCGGGGCGGGGGTGGCTTAGTCGGTAGCGCTCCAGGCTCGTAATCTGCAGTTCCCAGGTTCGAGTCCCAGCTGGGTCAGCGTTGAGATTTATCTCCGCAAAATTCCCCGCCCTGCCCACGGTCAGTAGGGGACACCGATGGGCTTGGAAAGGCCGCCGTCCGTCGGATGGGACGTTAAGCCGTGGCCACGTGTGCGAGAGAGCATACCCTGTGCACGTTAAAGAACACGCTGGATGGCCTTGACAGAGAGACTGCCATCTGCCTCCCAACAGCTATTCCAGTGGGTCTCCTCCCCCAACCTTCTCTGAGCCTTCGGGGTCCATGTGACCTGGCCATTTAGCCCATGGTGTGCAAAAAAGTGCCGCTCAGAAGTAAAACAACCCAACGTTAAAGAACACACTGGATGGCCTTGACGGGAGGTTACCATCTGTCTCCCAACAGCTGATCCAGTGGGTCCCCTACCCCACCTTCTCTGAGCCATCGGGGTCCTTGTGACCTGGCCATTTAGCCCATGGTATGCAAAAAAGTGCCGCTCAGAGGTAAAACAACCCAACGTTAAAGAACACGCTGGATGGCCTTGACGGGAGGCTACCATCTGTCTCCCAACAGCTGTTCCAGTGGGTCCCCTCCCCCAACTTTCTCTGAGCCTTCGGGGTCCATGTGACGTGGCCATTTAGCCCATGGTGTGCAAAAAAGTGCCGCTCAGAGGTAAAACAACCCAACGTTAAACAACACGCTGGATGGCCTTGACGGGAGGCTACCATCTGTCTCCCAACAGCTGATCCAGTGGGTCCCCTCCCCCAACCTTCTCTGAGCTTTCGGGGTCCTTGTGACGTGGCCATTTAGCTCATGGTGTGCAAAAAAGTGCCGCTCAGAGGTAAAACAACCCAACGTTAAAGAACACGCTGGATGGCCTTGACGGGAGGCTACCATCTGTCTCCCAACAGCTGTTCCAGTGGGTCCCCTCCCCGAACCTTCTCCGAGCCTTCGGGGTCCATGTGACCTGGCCATTTAGCCCATGGTGTGCAAAAAAGTGCAGCTCAGAGGTAAAACAACCCAACGTTAAAGAACACGCTGAATGGCCTTGACGGGAGACTACCATTTGTCTCCCAACAGCTGTTCCAATGGGTCCCCTCCCTCAAACTTCTCTGAGCCTTTGGTATCCTTGTGACCTGGCTATTTAGTCCATGGTGTGCAAAAAAGTGCCGCTCAGAAGTAAAACAACCCAACCCCTGTCAGTAATTACCCTTAATCGCTTACCTTAAGTGATCCTCAAAATATTTTTGCCCACGGCACCCCCTTTTTTCGCCGTAAATACTCGCGACACACTAAAATTTTACGTTGGCAACACCATGGCGACTGGCGCATGCGCAGTTTGCCATCAATAATAGCCATTTCTACGAAATCGTTTGCAAATGCTCAGCTATTCCTTTCAAGTTCTGACCTGTATTGAGGTAAGTGCATAGGTCGCACGCAGGCATATTTCGGGTTAATATTTTTTTTTGAACGTTAAGATTTTAATAATATGAATAAGTTTTCGATTAAACGGAAAAAATTAAATGAAGATTCAGTGTCAGATAACGGCAACAAAGTGCGTAATAAATTTATTTTTATTTCTCGAAATCTGGCAGCACACCTGGTGAATCTTGAGGCATCCTATGAGAACCACTGGCCCATGGGCGTCAGCAGATGGGGGCAAACGGGGCACTCCTCCCCCCCTGAAATCGAGTAAAAAATTCCACAAATTATAATCGTAAAAATTTAAACGAAATTTATATACATTATGTATGTGTTGTTGTTATTGATGCAAAACTGTATTCTATAATCTACTTGTGAAGAAAACCCCTAAAAGATTTAAATAAAAATTTATTGATGTAATTGTTTGTCTCCAAGCTTTGCCACCCCCTCCGCCTTGAAAATTTTCTGCGGACGCCTATGCACTGCCCTATAAACAGGGTGTCTCAAAAATAGAGGTACAAACTTTTAGGGGAGGTAGATAACATCTAAAGGAATGATAATTGCATAGGAACCCATAACCGGAAACGTCATGGGATTGTTTGGATTGTTTTACGTCTGAGCGGCACTTTTTTGCACATCATGGGCTAAATGGCCAGGTCACAAGGACCCCTAAGGCTCAGAGAAGGTTGGGGGAGGGGACCCACTGGAACAACTGTTGGGAGACAGATGGTAGCCACCCGTCAAGGCCATCCAGCGTGTTCTTTAACGTGCACAGGGTATGGCTCTCCCGCACACGGGTCCACGGCTCATAATCTGTAGTTCCCAGGTTCGAGTCCCAGCTGGGTCAGCGTTGAGATTTATCTCCACAAAATTACACGCCCTGCCCATGGTCAGTAGGGGACACCGATGGGCTTGGAAAGGCCGCCGTCCGTCAGATGGGACGTTAAGCCGTGGCCCCGTGTGCGGGAGAGCCAAACCCTGTGCACGTTAAAGAACACGCTGGATGGCTCCCAACAGCTGTTCCAGTGGGTCCCCTCCTCTCCCAACCTTCTCTGAGCCTTCGGGGTCCATGTGACCTGGCCATTTAGCCCATGGTGTGCAAAAAAGTGCCGCTCAGAGGTAAAACAACCCAACCCGGTTATGGGTTCCTATGCAATTCTCATTCCTTTAGATGTTATCTACCTCGCCTAAAAGTTTGCACCTATATTTTTGACACCCTGTATATATATATTGGATGATTTCTAATATTTTTTCATTTGCATTCCAGTTGCTATCATTCCGAGGGGGGGGGGATCTAGTGGACTCTCATCCCCTTAAATTCTCTGAGCCTCGGGGTCCTTGTGACCTGGCCATTTATCCGATTGGGTGCAAAAAAAATTTCACTCAGGATTCACCCAATCCAACCTCGTCATTTAAGCCATTGTGTGGAAAAAGCTGGTGGTTTGGCGATTGGATACGGATCAAACGGACCTATGTTCTATCCCCGGATATGGCATTGGATAGAACATAGGTCCGTTTGATCAGTATCCAATCGCACATCCTCACAGCTTTTTCACCCTGGTTAAACTGACGCAGGCTCGGACTTGGCGCTGAATCCTGCCGTGAAATTTTCTTTTGCACCCGAGACCTCATTAGAGCAGAATTTAAAAATAATAATATTTATTTTATACAAATTCCACAGAGGTCTGACAGGGGCCGTTCCTACTGACAGGCTCCTGTCAGACCTCTGTGGCTAGCAGCTGCTTGTGGGGATATTTATATCTATTTCATCATCAGCCTCAAGCAGCCATGGGCTACGGAGGTCCAACCAGACCACGCAATTTAGTTCTCCAAGCATATCTGTCCTGAGCTACATCTACTGCATCTGGCCACTGCACACCAATTCTAACAAGGTCCTGTTTGACATTTTCTGCCCACCGCATCCTAGGTCTCCCCGTCTTTCTGAGGCCTTTAGGCACACTGATCATAACTCTATTTCATCATCATCATCCTCAAGCAGCCATAGGCTACGGTGGTCCAACCAGACCACGCAATTTAGTTCTCCAAGCATATCTGTCCTGAGCTACATCTACTGCATCTGGCCATTGCTCACCAATTCTAACAAGGTCCTGTTTGACACTGTCTGTCCACCGCATCCTAGGTCTCCCTCTCTTTCTGAGGCCTTTAGGCACACTGTTCATAACCCTATTTCATCATCATCATCCTAAAGCAGCCATGGGCTACGGTGGTCCAACCAGACCATGCAATTTAGTTCTACAAGCAAGTCTGTCCAGAGCTACATCTGCTGCATCTGGCCACTGCACACCAATTCTAACAAGGTCCTGTTTGACATTGTCTGCCCACCGCATCCTAGGTCTCCCCCTCTTTCTGAGGCCTTTAGGCACGCTGTTCATAACCCTATTCGCCAATCTATAATTATCCATACAGGCAACATGGCCAAACCAACGGAATCTCTCTCTGCACAATATGCTGCTTAAAGGAGGTTGGAAGACTCCTTTGCCTAACCTCATCATTAGTTACAAAGTTGAACCACCTAATGCCCAAGATTCTGCGTAAGTATCTGGAATCAAAAGTATCTAGTTTCCTGTTATCTTGTTTACAAAGCATCCAAGTTTCACTACCCTAACTAACCCTAAAAAGAACCAAACTATTATACAGTCTAATTTTAGTCTTTAGGTGTATACGCCTATTTCTCCACACTCTCCATAACTTCCTAAAAGTCCCGGTGTTTATGTTAAGAAAATGTAAAAAATTTAATATAATTTCAAATCTTTAATGTCTTTAGTAATTAAAAATCAGCAGCATGCAGCTTTTAATTTTTTTTTTACATATTCTCGATTTTTAATAAATGAATTACTCGTTTATAAAGATGCTACCGTCGCTCAAAAAAATATCCGAACATTATGGTTGATTACAGAATTAAAAAAAATATCTGGCAACTTTTTAGAAATTAGTGATCTGGCAACCTTCGTGAGACGGTTGCGAAATCACTAATTTCTAAAAAAAAAAAACGTTGCCAGATATTTTTTGAATTCTGTAATCAACCATATTGTTCGGATATTTTTTTGAGCGACTGTATATGCGAAAATCGTCCATTTTTTTAAAAGTTCTTCACAAGCTTTTATTCTTTTCGCTTCAAAATTTTGATTTTACAACAAATTTTCATTTTGTAACAAAACTGAAATGCCACAACGCCAACCAAACTACAGAAATCACCACCCCACACTCAAAATCCCCCTTGAAGAGCCTCGTTCGATTCGAACCCAAATGTTCCCTCACATCAACTAACCTCATTAATTCCTTTAACAGAAATAAATCATCTTCCAATAAAGACTGCGATCAGACATGTACTTGCCAGTAATATTAGACATTAAAAACATTACATTATACTTCCAATTTTTTTTCTATCATGTAATTAATTAGTTTCATTTCTATCAGAAAATTAGAAAAAAATATTTTATCGACATTAACCCGAAATAACTTCCGTTATCTATTTTTCAGAGTAAAAAGCTTCTTATCAAATAATAATCTAAATTTTTTTCATGACAATCCTTTATCGTATCCTCAAACACAATTTTTTTTTTACATCAACCAAATACCTCCTGCCAATTTCGTTACTTACACCGACAACAGATGGCGCGGCATCGTAACTCCTATCATGCTACTCTAAAACTACTTTGATGGCAAGTCGCGATTTCTCTGTGGGAGGGTTTTGACGCCAGCCACTAAATCAGATCTGAAATCTAAGAATAAAGTAGGAGTATTTGGGTTTTTGAGTGAACCTGTCAACATCGTTTAAGTTAATTAAGTTGTCCCCTTTAATTGGGCGATCGTGATTGTGGTAGCTATGGTGTACTCACCTTATGACTCACCTCCAGTCACGTAGTAGCTGCTCCGATGTTCGTATATCAGGTTACTGATCGGGACACTTCAGGAACCCATTTCCCAGGAGGAAGTTTATCTCCAAGGAAATCTTTCAATATGTCTTCCCATCTGTAATGCTTGTTTCTTGTCCTCTAGGTAGAAAGAAGTTTGGCGTTAATGAAGCAAAAACAAGAAGAAATTTCAGTGACTTACTTTAAAGCTATTCGTTTAACGATTCTCCAAGATCGGCATGAAATCTTGTTCTGTGCTATAAAACGTTAAATAGATAATTACCAAAATAAACTACAAACTAATGCATCTCTTCGTTTTGTTTCATTCAACTTTAGGAATCTTATTGCTAACTCGTGCTGCCAGGTTTTGATTCTTAAAAAGAATTCGACATTAACTTTTGCAATTGATATGAAGTTGTTTGTCTTATTTATTCTTAAACTTTTGTTATAGTTTTTATTAAAGTAATTTTTTTTAAAACTATACTGAAGATGGTAAAAAAAGGCTTGTGTTTAGTTCAATTTTTTGGGTTAATTTTAATTTTTTATTGTTTCTTAGCCACAATTTTTAGCCGTGCAATTCTGTTTAGCAAGACTAGCAATAAAATGAATCATTAAAATTCGTCGTAGAAAAGTTCCATGTTAGTCGAACGACAAAAAAGAACTTATAGTTAAAAGAAGTCTAAGATTTAATTTAAAAGTTTTGTTGGGTTGGGTTGTTTTACCTCTGAGCAGCACTTTTTTGCACACCATGGGCTAAATGGCCAGGTCACATAGACACCGAAGACTCAGAGAATGTTGGGGGAGGGGACCCACTGGAACAGCTGTTGGGAGACAATGGTAGCCTCCCGTCAAGGCCATCCAGCGTGTTCTTTAACGTTGGGTTGTTTTACCTCTGAGCGGCACTTTTTTGCACACCATGGGCTAAATGGCCAGGTCACAAGAACCCCGAAGGCTCAGAGAAGGTTGGGGGAGGGGACCCACTGGAACAGCTGTTGGGAGACAGATGGTAGCCTCCCGTCAACGCCATCCAGCGTGTTCTTTAACGTTGGGTTGTTTTACCTCTGAGCGGCACTTTTTTGCACACCATGGGCTAAATGGCCAGGTCACAAGGACCCCGAAGGCTCAGAGAAGGTTGGGGGAGGGGACCCACTGGAACAGCTGTTGGGAGACAGATGGTAGCCTCCCGTCAACGCCATCCAGCGTGTTCTTTAACGTGCCACGGATTAACGTCCCATCCGACGGACGGCGGCCTTCCCAAGCGAATCGGTGTCCCCTACTGACGTGGGCAGGGTGGGGAATTTTGCGGATAAAAGTTTTGTTATAAGAGTTTTATTGTTCAAGTGTTAAATCATATAGTTTTTATAAAATAAATATTCAGTTTCATTGCAGAATTTTAAACCTCACAAGAGATTTTTTTTTTCTACTGATATGGATTAATACAGCTGCTAGTTATTTCAAATTTGTTTTCTATTTATATTTAGAGCAATTTTTTTTGGCTACAAAGGAGGTCAGTCCGAGCTGAAGAATTCCAATTTTTCACTTGGGTGGGTTGTTTTTAATTGTTTTTTTTTTTTTGGTGGTTTTTGGTTTTCATTTCAGAACGATTTGGAACGATTGGAACATTTTAGAACGATTTTAGAACGATTTGGTTTTCATTGTAGAACAATAAATAACTTCTCAATTAAGTCTTAAGATTTTGGAAATGGATTGCGAACAATCCCAGTTAGGTTTCTACCTCTTTAAGATTATAATCTGCTTCAAGAAAATGTTACTTTACATAATTTTTCGTGTGATTAGTTCTATGTAGTGTAGCGAAGCACTGGGAATTAAAAATAATTTAGAGTGTTCAGATCTTCTCCAGAAGTGGGGGAGAATATTTCAATTAAGTGCGGGGAGGGATGGAGGGAATAGATTGTAAAGACTTTCATGCTAATGAGTGTTTCAGACCCTGGCAACACCGATAAATCCGCTAGTTAAATATAAAGTTTTAACATATAGTATGATTTTAAAATGACCTAAAACATTTATCTATATTTGTGATTACTTTGGACAGCCACGTACCTAGGATTCAGTTTCGGGGTGGGGGCGGTGTTTTGGAGGTGGGAGGGGGGGGGGTGGAATAAGACTTCAGAAGGGTTGGGTTGTTTTACCTCTGAGCGGCAATTTTTTGCACACTGTGGGCTAAATGGCCAGGTCACATGGACCCCGAAGGCTCAGAGAAGGTTGGGGGAGGGGACCCACTGGAACAGCTGTTGGGAGACAGATGGTAGCCTCCCGTCAAGGCCATCCAGCGTGTTCTTTAACGTTGGGTTGTTTTATCTCTGAGCGGCACTTTTTTGCACACCATGGGCTAAATGGCCAGGTCACATGGACCCCGAAGGCTCAGAGAAGGTTGGGGGAGGGGACCCACTGGAACAGCTGTTGGGAGACAGATGGTAGCCTCCCATCAAGGCCATCCAGCGTGTTCTTTAACGTTCGGTTGTTTTATCTCTGAGCGGCACTTTTTTGCACACCATGGGTTAAATGGCCAGGTCACATGGACCCCGAAGGCTCAGAGAAGGTTGGGGGAGGGGACCCACTGGAACAGCTGTTGGGAGACAGATGGTAGCCTCCCGTCAAGGCCATCCAGCGTGTTCTTTAACGTTGGGTTGTTTTATCTCTGAGCGGCACTTTTTTGCACACCATGGGCTAAATGGGCAGGTCACATGGACCCCGAAGGCTCAGAGAAGGTTGGGGGAGGGGACCCACTGGAACAGCTGTTGGGAGACAGATGGTAGCCTCCCGTCAAGGCCATCCAGCGTGTTCTTTAACGTCCATCCGACGGACGGCGGCCTTTCCAAGCCCATCGGTGTCCCCTACTGACCGTGGGCAGGGCGGGGAATTTTGCGGAGATAAATCTCAACGCTGACCCAGCTGGGACTCGAACCTGGGAACTACAGATTACGAGCCTGGCGCGCTACCGACTGAGCCACCCCCGCCCCTCCGCTCAGAGGTAAAACAAACCAACGTTAAAGAACACGCTGGGTGGCCTTGACGGGAGGCTACCATATGTCTCTCAACAGCTCTTCCAGTGGGTCTCCTCCCCCAACCTTCTCTGAGCCTTCGGGGTCCTTGTGACCTGGTCATTTAGCCCATGGTGTGCAAAAAAGTGCCGCTCAGAGGTAAAACAACTCAACCCCCCCCCCCGCTGCCCAAAAGTAAATTTTCGAATCCACCCCCAACCCTGACCGCAAAAGAAATGGTGGAGGTGGATCTTTGTGACTATCAAGCCACAAAAATATTAATGGACGAGGGATCCTTAAGATGGCATTTCCATTACAGGATAACATCTTTCCAGTCTCTTTTAAGGGACTTTGAAACATTTCCTCAAATATGAGGAAGATATGCACAAGTTCTTTTTCGATAATTACGATCAGTACCATTCTCGGAGGAGAGGGAATATCTTCTCTCTCTCTCCTCCTTCGTAGATGGGCTCAGTCGGTAGCGCGCCAGGCTCGTAATCTGTAGTTCCCAGGTTCGAGTCCCAGCTGGGTCTGCGTTGAGATTTATCTCCGCAAAATTTCCCCGCCTTGCCCACGGTCAGTAGGGGACACCGATGGGCTTGAAAAGGCCGCCGTCCGTCGGATGGGACGTTAAGCCGTGGCCCCGTGTGCGGGAGAGCCATACCCTGTGCACGTTAAAGAACACGCTGGATGGCCTTGACGGGAGGCTACCATCTGTCTCCCAACAGCTATTCTAGTGGGTCCCCTCTCCCAACCTTCTCTGAGCCTTCGGGGTCCTTGTGGCCTGGCCATTTAGCCCATGGTGTGCAAAAAAGTGCCGCTCAGAGGTAAAACAACCCAACCCAACTCGTAGATGGTATCTTAGTGAAACTCAAAATGACCTGTGATTGCAATATATTTACAAATTAAATTTTTGTATATTTACAGCATTTTAATTTTGTTTGGACTTCTCTGGTGTGATAAAGAATCGATGGAAAACTCACTCTGGATAGAAAAAGGAGAAAGGTTGGAATGTCGCTGACCTTTCTTCTGGGTACAGTCGCTTAAAAAAGTATCCGAACACTATGGTTGATTACAGAATTCAGTAAAATATATCTGGCAACGACTTTTTTTTAATAAATTAATGATCTGGCAATTTTCGTGTCACGTGACACGAAGGTTGCCAGATCACTAATTTCTAAAAAAAATCGTTCCCAGATATTTTTTCCCTGAATTCTGTAATCACGTGACACGAAGGTTGCCAGATCAAGAGCTCACAAAGACCTAGATCGTGTGGGCTCACCCACGGGAATATTGAGCGTGTGCAGTTACCGTTCACAGCAAACTGGAGCGTGTGCAGTAACTGCACACGCTCCAGTTTGCTGTGAACGGCAACTGGAGCGTGTACAGTTGCTGTACACGCTCCAGATATTTTTCCTGAATTCTGTAATCACGTGACACGAAGGTTGCCAGATCACTAATTTCTAAAAAATTCGTTGCCAGGTATTTTTTCTGAATTCTGTAATCAACCATAGTTTTCGGATACTTTTTTGAGCGACTGTACAATGCTGTCATTTTTTCATTCTAGCCCGTCACTATGACCCCTATCCCTGAAGTGGTACCACACTTTCACGACACTTTCTATCATTTTGGTTTTCGTCATGCAATCCATCTGTGTCGTCGTCATTTCATTTCTAGCCCGTCACTCTGACCCCTATTTGACCTTGAACGTGACACCGGATCTGAATATTCCTCTTATTATTGGATCGTACTCCCTGAAATACTCCTGTGCACCAATTTGCAGCTCTACAGATGAGGTATACGAAAATTTTACCTTTTATATCCAAGGACTTATCGAAAGAAAATTTTGCATAATTTCTGAGACTTGAGACTCAAAATACTTCGAGGAACCATTTTTTTTAGATCTGAAGTACTTATAAAAAAAATTTGACCTTTCACCTCGAAGAACCCTCCAGAATCAAAATTTCGTAATATTTCTGACATCTACCGCTCCAAACATTCCAAGATACCAATTGTGACATCGCTGGTCCACAGAGATCATGGTTTGACATCAATGTGACCTGCATTTGACAAGTAAGGACATGTCGGAGGTCAAATTTGGAACTTTTTTTTCCAAGATCTACGACCAGGATTATTCACAGGCCCAATATATGTATAATACCTGGGTCGTAGCTGTCGCAGTCAGAATTTCGTTTCGTCTCATCATTGGAAAAGCAAAGGATTAATCTGATTTCGACCAAGGCGGATCGTTATGGCAACGCACCTTGGTAACATCTCGAAACAGCGACACTGATAGTCTGCTCACGCTATGCAGTAGTTAGTACAGTCGCTCAAAAACTTTGACCTATTATCTCTGTAGAGCAAAACTCTAACGTTTTTGAGCGACTGTACCTATCAGAGATGGTTCGAAACAGGTGACATTTCGAGTCGTCGACAAGGCGTGTGTCGGGTTGGGTTGTTTTACCTCTGAGCGGCACTTTTTTGCACACCATGGGCTAAATGGCCAGGTCACAAGGACCTCAAAGGCTCAGAGAAGGTTGGGGGAGGGGACCCACTGGAACAGGTGGTGGGAGACAGATGGTAGCCTCCCGTCAAGGCCATCCAGCGTGTTCTTTAACGTTGGGTTGTTTTACCTCTGAGCGGCACTTTTTTGCATACCATGGGATAAATTGCCAGGTCACAAGGACCCCGAAGACTCAGAGAAGGTTGGGGGAGGAGACCCTCTGGAACAGCTGTTGGAAGACAGATGCTAGTCTCCGTCATGGCATCCAGTATGTTCTTTAACGTTGGGTTGTTTTACCTCTGAGCGGCACTTTTTTTGCATACCATGGATAAATGGCCAGGTCACAAGAACCCCGAAGGATCAGAGAAGGTTGGGGGAGGGGACCCACTGGAACAGCTGTTGGGAGACAGATGGTAGCCTCCCGTCAAGGCCATCCAGCGTGTTCTTTAACGTGCACAGGGTATGGCTCTCCCACACACGGGCCACGGCTTCACGTCCCATCCGACGGACGGCGACCTTTCCTAGCCCATAGGTGTCCCCTACTGACCGCGGGCAGGGTGGCGAGTTTTGCGGAGATAAATCTCAACGCTAACCAAGCTGGGACTCGAACCTTAGAACTACAGATTAAGAGCCTGGCGCGCTACCGACTGAGCTACCCCCGTCCCAAAACGGGTACAGTCGCTCAGAAAAGTATTCGAACACTATGGTGGATTACGGAATTCAGACAAAAATATCTGGCAATGATTTTTTTAGAAATTAGTCACCTGACAACCTTCGTGTCACGTGACACGGTTGCCAGATCACTAATTTCTCAAAAAATCGGTGTCAAATATTTTTTCTGAATTCTGTAATCCACCATAGAGTTCGGATACTTTTTTGAGCGACTGTAGTTGGTCATATTATTTTGATACTAGATCGTGTGGGCTCACTCACGGAAATATTTAGCGTGTGCAGTTACCGTTCACAGCAAACTGGAGCGTGTGCAGTAACTGCACATGCTCCAGTTTGCTGTGCGTGTACAGTTGCTGTACACGTTCCAGATATTTTTCCTGAATTTTGTAATCACGTGACACGAAGGTTGCCAGATCACTAATCTCTAAAAAAAAATCGTTGCCAGATATTTTTTCTTAATCTTGTAATCAACCATAATTTTCGGATACTTTTTTGAGCGAATGTACGAACAGCGTCACCCCAATCACGTAATTTACGGGAACAGCGGGATCTTCTTTTGCAGTCATGGTACCATATATCAAGCGACCGTGCCCTAACAACTCTTTGAATCTATGCCTCATCGGGGTCAGATCTCTTTTGGCAGCGAGAGTAGGACCTACGTCGTATTGGGTAGGTGGTTTTAATGTTTTGGCTGATCGGTGTAATTCTGCCATTTATCCACTTAATTGAGACTTCTCTAACATTGCTGATGGCGCCATCTGTGATCAGGAAAGGCAACCTATCCAATATTTCCCAATATTTTTAATAATTTTTTCACGAATATATTAATTTTCACTCTAAAAATTGATTTAAGTTTTTGTTGGAATTTTTTAATGAGGAATTATTTTTTTTATATACATATTATATTTTGATAAATAGATAAATATATATTGAGACATACGTGTTTATATAAATTAATATATATACAATATAAATATATTTTATATATATTTATATATTTCGAATAATAATTTTGATTGAAATATATTGTCTATATTTTAGATTTTATGAACTGAATGCATGTGCAATTAATCGCAATTAACGTGTTTTAACTGTAATTTATTAAAAACTATAAAATTTAAAAAAACTTTATCTCTTATAATAAAAATAAATGAAATGCCAACAGATAAACAACAACAAAAACTCCTTTAAAACTGAGATATCAAAAATGTAATTTGTGTAAATTATTTAATAAGTTATTTATAAAATTATGAAACATGTTTTTTATAAAAATATTTAATTTAAAAATAGATAAATTTTTTATTAATTACATTTTAATTTTATCTATTTTAATTAATTAAAAGCGAAATTAATAAAAAAATATATTAATTTTAAAAAAGTTCTGGAAAACGATTTTTATTGAATTTCAATAATTATCGGGGAAAGAAAGCTCAATAACTTCAAATAAATTTCTTTGTCGAAATATTCTTTTTCACAACAAAAAATTTAACAATAAATGAACTATAAAATACGATTGTTTTTGCCAATATAAATTTTTTTTTGCTTGCTTTTACATTAGTCATGAATTTATATCATATTTAACATTTTCTCTTTCAACTTTATACTTATTAGGAAATTGAATATAAGACATTTTTTGAAGATCTCATTTATATTTGCCTCCGATAGATGGCACCACGGTGATATACCGTCTTTTCCGAAAATCAGACCGGGTCTTATATTAATTATTGCTCAAAAAGACGCATTAGGGCTTATTTTCAGAGGATGTCTTATTTTTTAATGTAGAAAAATCTACATTTCTTCATGCACAAAAATCTACATTTATTCAAATACAGTCGTCTCGTCTTCTTCTGGAACATCATCGGGACTCTCAAACCCCGAATTCCCTGCGACTCCATTTCTTGTACAGCCATTGGCACCAATCTCGCATGTCCAGCAATAGATTATAATTAAGTAAATTATATTATAATTATAATTTATATTATCATTTATTTTAAGTGTTAATGTCAATAATATTATTTATTTATATTTAGGCTTTTTTTCCGGTTAGGTCTTATTTTCGGGGAAATACGGCAGTTATTTTCGGTCTGCACTTTAATTTCGATTTGGAAATATTATATTTGTACTTTTCTTAAACAGAAGTGTGGAAGGAAAACAGTTAAGGGACATAAACCATCAGTGGTTAAGGATTTAAAGAGTAATCGTGCTTTAATGTCACATGTTGGTTCTTAAGAATAAGTTTGAAACTGACAGACTCCTGTCAGACCTCTGTGGCAAGCAGCTGCTTGAGGTGTATTTATTTTTTTATGCGCCATGTGGCGCCATCTCTTGATGTTTCGAAGAATCATTTCGAATTTCTCAAACTTTATCCAAATGTTGAAGCTACGGTTAAGGAGAATAAAAAAAGGGAAATTTTATTGTCACCTTTCTTTAAAATATTTCTTCACCATGCCAGTTTAAAAAATGAAAAAGTGCTTTTTGTTATTAAGAAGAATTTAATATATTTTTTCTTTTTCACAACAAAGCAGAAATTTCTGTACAGAAAATTTTGAAAAATGAAATTATTTTAAACTCGCTTAAAAAATACTTTATCTTTGGTTTAGAAAACGCATTTACTGTACAAATGTCGATGGATTTTGTAGGTAATTTAAGGGGAATTATTATAAAGAATTATAATTTTTATTATAATTTTATAATTTTAAATAATTACATTAATAACGATATATGTTATAGTTATTAATATAATATATTATATATTATTATATTCTATATATTGGTCTCTCAACATTTACGTAAATTTCGAAAATTGAGAAGATTCCTCAAAACAAGAGATGACACCACAACGAATACATTTAATATATTTCATTATGTAATATGTAGCATATTATAACAATTAATATAATATGCCATATATTATATTAATGATTGTAATTTATTATAAATTTTAAACATTAATATTATATATTAATACTGGTTCTTTTTTTGTATTAATGTATTCAAGCCGCAGGTAAGGCATGGATGTTCGTGTTGTTTTTCTGCCGAGATCCTGCCATCCTCAGAGACCTTCTACTATGGCATGCAAACTGACAGGCTCCTGTCAGAACAAACAGCTGCTTGAGGGAGTATTTATTTTTTATTTTTTTTAATGGAACTAGGTTCATCTTGAACTAAATAAAAGCAATCTTTTTGTACAATATATCCTTCGTTTTTTAACTAAAACACTATCTTTCGTTTTTCCCTCCTCAATTCCTATTATTCAAAGTATCTCTCCGAACCTGGGAACTGAAGATTATGAGCCTGGCGCGCTACCGATGGACTCATCCCCCACTCGCCCCCCCCCCCCCCCCCCCCCCCCCCCCCTCCGGGACTAGGCAGAAAATCAGTTTTTGACAGATAGTTCTGTTATTTTTCCTGAAATCATAAATTGCTACCTATTTTTTTGAATAATACGACTTTCAATAGATAAATATTATCTCAAGCAGCTGGTTGCCACAGGAACCTGTCAGTTTGTACAGTGGCTCAAAAAAGTGTCCGAACACTATGGTTGAATACAGAATTCAGAAAAAATATCTGGCAACGATTTTTTTAGAAATTAGTGATCTGGCAACCTTCGTGTCACGTGACACGAAGGTTGCCAGATCACTAATTTTTAAAAAAATCGTTGCCAGACATTTCTTCCTGAATTCTGTAATCACTTGAAACGAAGGTTGATAGATCACGAACTCACTCACAGAAATATTGAGCGTGTGCAGTTACCGTTCGCAGCAAACTGGATCGTGTGCAGTAATTGCACACGCTCCAGTTTGCTGTGAACGGTAACTGGAGCGTGTACAGTTGCTGTACACGCTCAAGGTATTTTTCCTGAATTCTGTAATCATCCCTAGTGTTCGGATACTTTTTTGAGCGACTGTACGCCATAGTAGAATGTCTTCTGAGTACGGCGTGACCTCAGAAAGAAAGACAACAAACAACAATCAATGCCTTACACTGAGCTCGAACCCAGGATACTTTGATCAACAACCAAGCGCGTTAACCACAACAGTTGATTTCAACAATTCAGAATTATTATATAGAAATGGAATTAAAAGTTCTCAAGTTTCTCAAGCGTTAAATTAGAAACTTTTGAAAAAATTGGAGAAAAAAATTAATTTGAAATCCTTAGCTGAAGAAATTTAGTTTTGCTGTTAGTCAGACAAAAAGGAAAGTTGATTCATCCAAGCTTTTACCATTGGGAGTGGCTCAGTCGGTAGCGCGCCAGGCTCGTAATCTGAAATTCCTAGGTTCGAGTCCCAGCTGGGTCAGTGTTGAGATTTATCTACGTAAAATCACCTCCCTGCCCACGGTCAGTAGGGAACACCGATGAGCTTGGAAAAGCCGTCGTCCGTCGGATGGGACGTTAAGCCGTGGCCCCGTGTCCGGGAGAGCCATACCCTGTGCACGTTAAAGAACACGCTGGATGGCCTTGACGGGACGCTACCATCCGTTTCCCAACAGCTGTTCCAATGGGTCCCCTCCCCCAATCTTCTCTGAGCCTTCGGGGTCCTTGTGACCTGGCCATTTAGCCCATGGTGTGCAAAAAAGTGTCGCTAAGAGGTGAAACAATCCAACGTTAAAGAACATGCTGGATGGCCTTGACGGGAGGCTACCATCTGTCTCCCAACAGCTGTTCCAGTAGGTCCCCTCCCCCAACCTTCTCTGAGCCTTCGGGGTCCTTGTGACCTGGCCATTTAGCGCATTGTACTAAAAAAAAGTGCCGCTCAGAGGTGAAGCAATCCAACGTTAAAGAACACGTTGGATGGCCTTGACGGGAGGCTGCCATCTGTCTCCCAACAGCTATTCCAGTGGGTCCCTTCCCCCAACCTTCTCTGAGCCTTCGGGGTCCTTGTGACCTGGCCATTTAGCCCATGGTGTGCAAAAACACCGCAGCTAAGAGGTAAAACAACCCAACATTAAGGAATACGCTGGATGGCCTTGACGGGAGGCTACCATCTGTCTCCCAACAGCTGTTCCAGTGGGTCCCCTCCCCCAACCTTCTCTGAGCCTTCGGGGTTCTTGTGACCTGGTCATTTACCCCATGGTGTGCAAAAAAGTGTCGCTCAGAGGTAAAACAACCCAACGTTAAAGAACACGCTGGATGGCCTTGACGGGAGGCTACCATCTGTCTCCCAACAGCTGTTCCAGTGGGTCCCCTCCCCCAACCTTCTCTGAGCCTTCGGGGTTCTTGTGACCTGGTCATTTACCCCATGGTGTGCAAAAAAGTGTCGCTCAGAGGTAAAACAACCCAACGTTAAAGAACACGCTGGATGGCCTTGACGGGAGGCTACCATCTGTCTCCCAACAGCTGTTCCAGTGGGTCCCCTCCCCCAAACTTCTCTGAGCCTTCAGTGTCCTTGTGACCTAGCGATTTATGACAAATTCGGAGCTGGATGGTTCTCCCGTACACGTGGTCGTCGCTCAAAAGTCCCATTCGACGGACGGCGGCCTTTCCATGCCCATTGGTGGTGCGGGAGTTTTGCAGAGAAAAATCTCAACGCTGGACTAGGTGGGACTCGAACCTGGGAACGGCAAATTACGAGTCTGGAGCGCTACCGACTGAGCCACGTCCGCCTTCATATTTTGTGTGTGTTATTAGTTGCTTCTAAACAATATATTTCATTAAAGACGCTAAATATTTTTAATCGTCAATTCTCCTTAAAATACATCCTCATCATCATCATCCTCAAGCAGCCATGGGCTACGGAGGACCAACCAGACCGTGCAATTTAGTTCTCCAAGCAAGTCTGTCCTGAACTACATCTACTGCATCTGGCCACTGCACACCAATTCTAACAAGGTCCTGTTTGACATTGTCTGCCCACCGCATCCTAGGTCTCCCCTTCTTTCTGAGGCCTTTAGGCACACTGTTCATAACCCTATTCGCCAATCTATAATTATTCATACTGGCAACATGGCCAAACCAACGGAGTCTCTCTCTGCACAATATGCTGCTTAAAGGAGGTTGCAGACTCCTTTGCCTAACCTCATCATTAGTTACAAAGTTGAACCACCTAATGCCCAAGATACTGCGTAAGCATCTGGAATCAAAAGCATCTAGTTTCCTGTTATCTTGTTTACAAAGTGTCCAAGTTTCACTACCATAACTAACCCTAGAAAGAACCAAACTATTATACAGTCTAATTTTAGTCTTTAGGTGTATACGCCTATTTCTCCACACTCTCCATAGATTCTTAAAAGTCCCGGCAGCAATACCTATTCGTCTGTTAATCTCATGCCGCACATCACCATTATCTGTTACATAGCTCCCAAGATAATTAAACTGTGACACCTGCTCAAGACTGCAACCATTCAGATTAACTGAATCACAGCCTGCCTGACCAATTTTCATCACTTTAGTTTTCTCTCTGTTTATAACCAAACCTACTCTACTACCAGTCTCATCAACAGCTCGAATGAAAAAGTTCATCTCATCAACATCATTTGCCAAAAGGGGTAAATCATCAGCATAATCTAAATCAGACATTTTCGCATCTCCAGTCCATTTAAGGCCAAAATCTTTCCCTTGAAATGAATTTCACCTAACATAATCAATGACCAAGCTAAAGAGAAAAGGAGACAAAATGCACCCTTGTCGAACACCAGAAGTAATGCTAAACCAATTGCTACAAGCCTTACCAACTCTCACACAAGACTCAGTGTTATTATAGAGAGCTTTCATTATGTTAACTAACTTGTCTGGTATACCATATGATCTCACAATCAACCACAAATTATGACGATCAACAGAGTCGAAAGCCTTTTTGAAATCAATAAAGCTAGCAACCAAAGGTTTCTGAAACTCTAAACATTTCTCAAGAATCTGCCTAAGTGAAAATATCTGATCCACACATCCCCTACCACTTCTGAATCCACATTGCTCATCACGCAATTAACTGTCAACCAGATTCTTAATTCTATTAAGCACAATCATGGAAAGAACTTTACCTGGAACAGAGAGTAGGCTGATACCGCTATAGTTATCACAAGAACTGCGATCACCTTTTTTGAAAATAGGGATAACAATAGCTCTGGTAAAATCCTTAGGAACCATGCCTTTATCATAAAAGATATTCAGAATTTCAGTCATTCAAGTGGTAACCGAAACATTCCCAGCTCTAAGAATTTCCGTAGTAATTTCATCTACCCCTGGGGATTTATGAAGTTTAAGTTTAGAAACAGCCAAAATAACTTCAGATTGTGTTATAGGTCCAACATTAAAGCCACCAATGCATCTATCAACATTGCAAACAATGGGAGTAGAACTAACTACATTGTTTAGAACATCACTGAAATGCTTAGCCCACCTAGCCATGACAGAATCCTCACCTTCTATAACCTTACCTTGTTTATCCTTCAATCCCTGTATACCTGTTAATTTTCTACCACACAAAACATTAACTATCTGTTACAGCTCTCTGCTGTTGTGCTGTCTAACTGCTTCCTCGGCTTTGTCAGCCAAACCATCAAGCCAAAGATTCTTATCAGCAGCTAACTGATCTTTTACACGTTTATTAAGCTCTCTGTAATCCTTTCTGTTAGGACTAGTAGGGTATTGATTAAGGACATTCCTGCAGTTCTTTCTTTCCGAAATAAGCTCAAGTGCCTTATCACTCAGATATTTCTGTCTCTTCTGCTCCTTTTTTCCTAAAAGAGTACTGTTAGTGTCCAAAAAAGCCTGTTTAAAATGATCCCATTCTTCCTCAACTTCAGTAGTAAGCAAACCATGACTGTCATAATGACTAAGTAACCTATCATGGTAAGCTTTGGCTATAACTGGATCTTTCAGAGCTTCAGTATTAAAAGTAAGTTTTTTAACCCTAGCACAACATTTTTTTAAGTTGCAACACACTTTTAACAAGGTAATGGTCAGATCCAATTTCAGCTCCCCTATATGCCCTGGTATTCCTAACAGAACTAGCCCATTTGCTGTTAATTAATATGTAATCAATCATATTCTTATGCAGCCCATCAGGTGAAACCCATGTGTACTTATGTATGTCGCGGTGTTTGTAATATGTGTTAGTTATTCTGAATCCATTGAGTTTACTTACCTGTAGGAGACGTTGCCCATTGCCATTGCAGCTACCAATACCAAAAGGGCCTATTACTCCTCCCCAAAGGTCAGAGTCAGTACCAACTTTGGCATTGAAGTCACCAAGAACAAGGGTAATATCTCCTTTCTTGACAGAATTCAAAATATCCTGAAGTTGTCCGCAAAACCTATCCTTCTCATCCTCATCCTCAGTGGTGGCATAACAGCAGATAACATTCAAGTCTTTAATGCTTGTCTGAAATTTTGCTGTAAGAAACCTTTCATTAATGCATTCATATCCTAGAAGAGCATCACTAGCGTGTCTGCTGAGAAGCAGACCCACGCCTTGGTGATGCTTATTTTCGTCCCTCCCTGAAAAGAGAAATTTAAGATTATTTTTAAGAATCTGACGTTTATCTGTCCATCTGGTCTCTTGCAAGCCGAGAATATCTAAATTATAATGGTGGAATTCTTGTGCGAGGACATCAAGAGAAAAAGCTCTGTGCAGAGTCCTCACATTCCAACTACCTATGGAGAGAAAATGGTTAGTAGGATGTTTAAAGAAACTATGTTTATTGAGAGAGGGAATGCCGACAATATCAAACAGCCCCCTAATCGCAGACATGGGGCAAAGACCCGTTCCCCCACCACTAAAGGCTGAAGCCATCTACACTGGAAGACTTCCTCCAATGTAGAATTTGACGATGCCAATAGAAGCAAAGAGTTCAGGTGCCTGCGATGACCTCTGCTCAGGATTATCCACCAGCTGATAAACATATCCTGTGAATCTATTCACTTGGGGCTGTCAACCCACAAACAAACAGAAAACACAGCGGAAGATTTTCCCTCCACAGAAGCCCACCAGTGCAACTCAATGCCTTGTATAATATTGGGAGGCTTGGTTCGGATCCCACTCACTACAAAAACCAAATTTTTTTCAGCTAAATTTTTCTGGTCTGTTTGACGTAAACATTGATCCTTGACGATTTAATTTAATTTCTTAAATATTAACCGCAAATTTATTAAAAAAAAAATTAAATACTTCCTCAAGCAGCTGCTTGCCACAGAGGTCTGACAGGAGCCTGTCAGTTTATATGCTACAGTAGAAGGTCTGAGAGGATGGCAGGACCTCAGCAGAAAAACAACACAAACATCCATGCCTTACCCGGGACTCGAACCCGGGTCCCTTAGATCAATCAAACCAAAAAATATTTCAAGTGATCCATGCACGACATCCATTGTTGTTAGCATCTTGATTCGCAGCTACTACCAGACGCTGAACCACTGCTTCCCCCTGCCTCCCCACCCCCTCTGTCGTCTCGCCTATCATCCATCAATGTCACGAGCGACAGGGGTGGAGTAGTCACGTGACGTGAACTAGGGCGCCATCTCGCAGAGCGTTGCAGAAACCGCGTGAGATTCGAAAAAAATAATACTACTGAAAGAATGAGAATTTAAAATGTATAAAAAAGATGTTCCAAGTGCTCAAGGATCTCACGTCGCTTGATACAAAGTTCATTATCTCGTCAAGACGAGTCAGTTCGCCAGCAGGAAGTGCAGAGCGCGCTCTCACACGTCATTAGGAGGCCGACTTCCGTTATGGTTCATTGGGTTTGTCAGACTGCGAATGTTTCCGACTTTTACTACAAGATACTTCAGTTTGAGGGTTGAGAGTTGGGTTGTTCTACCTCTGAGCGGCACTTTTTTGCACACCATGGGCTAAATGGCCAGGTCACCAGGACCCGGAAGGCTCAGAGAAGGTTGGAGGAGGGGACCCACTGGAATAGCTGTTGGGAGACAGATGGTAGCCTCCCGTCAAAGCCATCCAGCGTGTTCTTTAACGTTGGGTTGTTTTACCTCTGAGCGGCACTTTTTGCACACCATGGCCTAAATGGCCAGGTCACAAGGACCCCGAAGGCTCAGAGAAGGTTGGGGGAGGGGACCCACTGGAATAGCTGTTGGGAGACAGATGGTAGCCTCCCGTCAAGGCCATCCAGTGTGTTCTTTAGAGTTGGGCTGTTTTACCTCTGAGCGGCACTTTTTTGCACACCATGGGCTAAATGGCCAGGTCACCAGGACCCGGAAGGCTCAGAGAAGGTTGGAGGAGGGGACCCACTGGAATAGCTGTTGGGAGACAGATGGTAGCCTCCCGTCAAAGCCATCCAGCGTGTTCTTTAACGTTGGGTTGTTTTACCTCTGAGCGGCACTTTTTGCACACCATGGCCTAAATGGCCAGGTCACAAGGACCCCGAAGGCTCAGAGAAGGTTGGGGGAGGGGACCCACTGGAATAGCTGTTGGGAGACAGATGGTAGCCTCCCGTCAAGGCCATCCAGTGTGTTCTTTAGAGTTGGGCTGTTTTACCTCTGAGCGGCACTTTTTTGCACACCATGGGCTAAATGGCCAGGTCACCAGGACCCGGAAGGCTCAGAGAAGGTTGGAGGAGGGGACCCACTGGAATAGCTGTTGGGAGACAGATGGTAGCCTCCCGTCAAAGCCATCCAGCGTGTTCTTTAACGTTGGGTTGTTTTACCTCTGAGCGGCACTTTTTGCACACCATGGCCTAAATGGCCAGGTCACAAGGACCCCGAAGGCTCAGAGAAGGTTGGGGGAGGGGACCCACTGGAATAGCTGTTGGGAGACAGATGGTAGCCTCCCGTCAAGGCCATCCAGTGTGTTCTTTAGAGTTGGGCTGTTTTACCTCTGAGCGGCACTTTTTTGCACACCATGGGCTAAATGGCCAGGTCACGAGAACTCCGAGGGCTCAGAGAAGGTTGGGGAAGGGGACCCACTGGAATAGCTGTTGGGAGACAGATGGTAGCCTCCCGTCAAGGCCATCCAGTGTGTTCTTTAGAGTTGGGCTGTTTTACCTCTGAGCGGCACTTTTTTGCACACCATGGGCTAAATGGCCAGGTCACGAGAACCCCGAGGGCTCAGAGAAGGTTGGGGAAGGGGACCCACTGGAATAGCTGTTGGGAGACAGATGGTAGCCTCCCGTCAAGGCCATCCAGTGTGTTCTTTAGAGTTGGGCTGTTTTACCTCTGAGCGGCACTTTTTTGCACACCATGGGCTAAATGGCCAGGTCACGAGAACCCCGAGGGCTCAGAGAAGGTTGGGGAAGGGGACCCACTGGAATAGCTGTTGGGAGACAGATGGTAGCCTCCCGTCAAGGCCATCCAGTGTGTTCTTTAGAGTTGTGCTGTTTTACCTCTGAGCGGCACTTTTTTGCACACCATGGGCTAAATGGCCAGGTCACGAGAACCCTGAGGGCTCAGAGAAGGTTGGGGAAGGGGACCCACTGGAATAGCTGTTGGGAGACAGATGGTAGCCTCCCGTCAAGGCCATCCAGTGTGTTCTTTAAAGTTGGGTTGTTTTACCTCTGAGCGGCACTTTTTTGCACATCATGGGCTAAATGGCCAGGTCACGAGAACCCCGAGGGCTCAGAGAAGGTTGGGGAAGGGGACCCACTGGAATAGCTGTTGGGAGACAGATGGTAGCCTCCCGTCAAGGCCATCCAGCGTGTTCTTTAACGTGTACAGGGTATGGCTCTTCTGCATACAGGGCCACGGCTTAACGTCCCATACGACGGACGGCGGCCTTTCCAAACCCACTGGTATCCCCTACTGACTGTGGGCAGGGCGGGGAATTTCGAGTAGATAAATCTCAACGCTGACTCAGCTGGGACTCGAACCAGGGAATTGCAGATTACGAGCCTGGCGCGCTACCGACTGAGCCACCTCTACCCCTGAGGGTTGGAGACAACAGCAGAATCTTCATGTCTGGAGGGGAAGAAGATCACGCCCCCCGCTCCACAAAAAAAAAAAATTCCTACCTGTAAAAAAAAAAATCTCTAAGGATGTTCAAACCTAGCATACTAGGGACCGTAAGGATATTGTTTTTCGGTTATAATAAAATAAATACCCCCTCAAGCAGCTGCTTGCCACAGAGGTCTGACAGGAGCCTGTCAGTTTATATGGGCAGCTCTAAATAGGGCAGGTTATAGTGGGGGACTTTCCGTTAATTCCTTCCAGCGTGTTCTTTAGTCGTTGGGTTGTTTTAACTAGGGGCGGGGGTGGCTCAGTCGGTAGCACGCCTGGCTCGTAATCTGCAGTTCCCAGGTTCGAGTCCCAGCTGGGTCGGCGTTGAGATTTATCTCCGCAAAATTCCCCGCCCTGCCCACGGACAGTAGGGGACACCGATGGGCTTGGAAATGCCGCCGTCCGTCGGATGGAACGTTAAGCCGTGACCCCGTGTGCGAGAGAGCCATACCCTGTGCACGTTAAAGAACACGCTGGATTTCCTTGACGGGAGGCTACCATTTGTCTCCCAACAGCTGTTACAGTGGGTCCCCTCCCCCAACCTTCTCTGAGCCTTCGGGGTTCTTGTGACCTGGCCATTTAGCCCATGGTGTGCAAAAAGTGCCACTCAGAGGTAAAATAACCCAACGTTAAAGAACACGCTGGATGGCCTTGACGGGAGGCTACCATTTGTCTCCCATCAGCTGTTCCAGTGGGTCCCCTCCCCCAACCTTCTCTGAGCCTTCGGGGTTCTTGTGACCTGGCTATTTAGCCCATGGTGTGGAAAAAAGTACTGCTCAGAGGTAAAACAACCCAACAGTTGAACACGCTGGGTGACCTTGATGGAAGGCTACCATCTGTCTCCCAACAGCTGTTCCAGTGGGTCCCCTCCCCCAACCTTCTGAGCCTTAGGGGTCGTTGTGACCTGGCCATTTAGGCCATGGTGTGCAAAAAAGTGCCGCTCAGGGGTAAAACAACAACCAACCCTTGTTTTAACTATGAGCGGCACTCTTTTGAACACAATGGGCTAAATGGCTGGTTGGCGATTGGGTTGGGGGAGGGGACCCACTGATTTTGCCATTTCCATTCTAACTTCTTGTGTTCACCTTTTAGAACGCTAGCATCATAATTTATTTCTGGGTTGTCCTTTATCTGAGATGTCATCTCCTCAAAGACAGCTATGGCATATTATATTGCTATACCTCTGTCACATCTATAGTCAAGTAGCAGTTTGAATGGCGATTAATTCTCGTTTATACAGCCTTAACCACTTCAGACACTAATTTTCATTTATCTATAAATCTTCTTTTATTATATAATAAAATAACGTCTGTCTGACGGTGGCAGTCATAACTCAAACTTAAATCGTGCTAGGCACTTCAAATTTTCAGAGAATATTTCCGATTGTGGTCCGGGAGAGAGTGCCGAATTTCAAGTCTTAATTCCAAAAATAGGACTTGTTAGAAGCAAAACTATTTGCTATGAAATTTCTACGGAAAAATGATCATCGCTGTCAAATTTATTGTTGCCATTCACTGCTCTTTAATTGTGAACGAAAAAGTCATAACATTCAAATTTGCTGCCGTTGCCAGATTCCATACATTTCCAAATGAAATATTACTTAAAGGCTTGGCGTTGTAGCTATGGACCTGATTTGTGTAACCCAACATGGGATCACGCACGATGACCCAGAGTATCAAATTTTGAGATGTTCGGTCAAGTACATTGGGAATAACAGAGCCGAATTTAAACTCTATGAGGCCCTAGGTGCACATTATATTCGAGGCCTTCTTACTAAACTTTTTGAGACCCTAGACGCACATTAAATTCGAGGCCCCCTTGCTAAATATTTTGAGGCCCTAGACGCACATTAGTTCGAGGCCTCCTCTCTAAACTTTTTGAGGCCCTAGACGCACATTAAATTCAAGTCCCCCTTCCTAAATATTTTGAGGCCCCAGGCGTACATTAGTTCGAGGCCTCCTTACTAAACTTTTTGAGGCCTTAGATGCATATTAAATTCGAGGCCTCCTTACTGAACTTTTTTGAGGCACTAGGTGCATATTAAATTCGAGGCCTCCTTAGTAAACTTTTTGAGACCCTAGGCGCACATTAGTTCGAGGCCTCCTTAATAAACTTTTTGAGGCCCTAGGTGCGTATTAAATTCGAGGGCCCCTTACTAAACTTCTTGAGGTCCTAGGCGCACATTAGTTCGAGGCCTCCTTAATAAACTTTTTGAAACCCTAGGAGCACATTGCTTCGAGGCCTCCTTTCTTAGGTTTTTTCTGCAATATTTGGTGTTTGTTTCAAGGAAAATATTAAAAACAAATATTTAAAGAATTTTAGAAAAATAAACAAAAAATATAACTCAATCCCAGTAGACAAAAGTATAGACATTACTAAGATTCATTAAAATATTTTTAGCATGAATTGGAGTTCACTCCCAAATTACAATATTGAACATTTCTTGATAAGCATTTAACTAAAAAAACTTTCCGATCAAAAAAAAAAAATCATCAAAGTGTTTTATTGCGAGCTTTCTACTTGGCGAAACCATCAATTAAATCATCACAATTTAAAGAATCTGTCAATTCACATTCAATAAACTTTTAAGATAAATTCCACATTTTAACTTGCGCAAGTGAATTTTGTGATTAAAAATAAGTATTTTTTTTTTGCAACTATAGCACGGCTGTTTTATATATTGTTGTTTGTGGTGAGCAAGGTTTTAAAATGTGACTCCATAGAGAGTGCGGCCCCAGTTTGCGCATAATGCACCTTATGTTAAATGCGGTCCTGATATATTGAGTATTAAAATCTGTCTGAAAAAGAATCACTAGTTTGCAATGAACAACCTACTAGCTATAATACACCCTCAAGCAGCTGCTTGCCACAGAGGTCTGACAGGAGCCTGTCAGTTTATATGCCAGAGTAGAAGGTCTGAGAGGATGGCAGGACCTCAGCAGAAAAACGACACACACATCCATGTCTTATCCGGGGCTCGAACCCAGGTCCCTTAGAGCAATAGCGAAGTTTATAGCGAGTGAGAAATATAGGAAAAGTATTCTTGTGGTTTTATGTGAAATGTATCCAAATAGTTTTTATAGTTTCTTGTGAAATTTAACGGAAGAAATCATATGCTTCCTTGTGAAATGTAGCAAAATATTTATTGTGGTTTCCTTTGAAATGTAGCATGAATTCTTTTGGTTGGTTTGTTTTACCTCTGAGCGACACTTTTTTTGCACATCATGGGCTAAATGGCCAGGCCACATGGACCCCGAAGGCTCAGAGAATGTTGGGGGAGGGGACCCACTGGAACAGCTATTGGTAGACAGATGGTAGCCTTCCGTCCAGGCCATCCAGCGTGTTCTTTAACGTTGGGTTGTTTTACCTCTGAGTGGCACTTTTTTGCACACTGGCCAGGTCACAAGGACCCCGAATGCTCAGAGAAAGTTGGGGGAGGGGACCCACTGGAACAGCTGTTGGGAGACAGATGGTAGCCTTCCGTCAAGGCCATCCAGCGTGTTCTTTAACGTTGGGTTGTTTTACCTCTGAGCGGCACTTTTTTGCACACCATGGGCTAAATGCCCAGGTCACATGGACCCCGAAGGCTCAGAGAAGGTTAGGGGAGGGGACTCACTGGAGCAGCTGTTGGGAGACAGATGGTAGCCTCCCGTAAAGGCCATCCAGCGTGTTCTTTAACGTGCACAGGGTATGTCTCACCCACACACGGGCCACGGCTTAACATCCCATCCGACGGACGGCGGCCTTTCCAAACCCATCGGTGTCCTCTACTGACCGTGGGCAGGGCGGGGAATTTTGCGGAGATAAATCTCAACGCTGACCCAGCTGGGACTCGAACCTGGGAACTAAAGATTACGAGCCTGGAATTCTTTTGGTTTTCTGTGAAATGTAGCAAAATATTTCTTATTGAATATCAAAGACAGATATCTTCAATGCAAGTGTATGTTTATTATAACCACAGATATCACGAAATTCCAATTAAAAACTGATCTACACTTTCCAAACATATCACATCTTCCTGCGTTTAAAAAAAAATTCAAAAAATAATAAAAGTTTACGTTTATGGCCGAATGGCTAGCGCGCTTGGCTATTGATCTAAGAGACCCTGGGTTGGAGTCCCGGGTAAGGCATGTATGTATGTGTCGTTTTTCTGCTGAGGTCCTGCCATCCTCTCAGATCTATTTTGGCATATAAACTGACAGGCTCCTGTCAGACCTCTGTGGCAAGCAGCTGCTTGAGGGGGTATTTATTTTATTTATGGTTGATTACAGAATTCAGAAAAAATATCTGGAGCGTGTACAGCAACTGTACACGCTCCAGTTACCGTTCACAGCAAACTGGAGCGTGTGCAGTTACTGCACACGATCCAGTTTGCTGTGAACGGTAACTGCACACGCTCAATATTTCTGTGAGTGGGCCCACACGATCCAGGTCTTTGTGAGCTCTCAGATCTTCTACTATGGCATATAAACTGACAGGCTCCTGTCAGACAAGCTCCTGTGGCAAGCAGCTGCTTGAGGGGTATTTTTTTTTTATTTAATATATACGAGATCTGAAAAAGTTAAAATGATTTCCTGATTGGAAAAGGAACCAATAAAAACATCAACTGAAAAAGTGTTTTAAATTTCTACCTTACCGTCCCTTTCACATTCGTACATTCCTTCAGTTTCCCACGGTGAGCTTGAAGGCATTGAGCGCCATGACTGCCTGGCAGGAACCCAGATAGTGATGTCAAATTTGACATTTATGTCTTTGCCGTATTGTTAGCAGGGGATGGTGGAGCCCTGCAGCTACAAAGGCTACAGGGAACCGGCTGCCTACCTGCTAGTTCCTCCTGACAACGGGGCGAGGACTCAGAACAGTTGAAACATGAGCGTAGACCACCCCCAACCATTCCCCCTTCTTGCTCGTTACGACCCCGCCGAAAACCGTGACTACCCTGGGGGGAAATAGGGATGGACTCGACCAGTTTGGCCAAGGAAAACACATGTACAGTCGCTCAAAAAGTATCCGAACACTGTGGTTGATTGCAGAATTCAGAAAAAAATATCTGGGAACGATTTTTTTTAGAAATTAGTGATCTGGCAACCTTCGTGTCACGTGATTACAGAATTCAGGAAAAATATCTGGAGCGTGTATAGCAACTGTACACGCTCCAGTTACCGTTCACAGCAAACTGTAGCGTGTGCAGTTACTGCACACGCTCCAGTTTGCTGTGAACGGTAACTGCACACGCTCAATATTTCCCTGAGTGAGCCCACACGATCTAGGTCTTTGTGAGCTCGTGATCTGGCAACCTTCGTGTCACGTGATTACAGAATTCAGCGAAAAATATCTGGCAACGATTTTTTTAGAAATTAGTGATCTGGCAACCTTCGTGTCACGTGACACGAAGGTTGCCAGATCACTAATTTCTAAAAAAATCGTTGCCAGATATTTTTTTCTGAATTCTGCAATCAACCATAGTGTTCGGATAATTATTTGAGTGACTGTACAATGCCCTACAAAAATATAAAAGAATTTCCATATTATATCAATGGGAATACATATTCCAAGCTCTGTAACTTCTAAAATATGCATTTATTAGGAAATGTGTCTGAGGATAAATTAAATATTATAGTTAAATGTATTTAAATCTCGATTTTCAATAATATTCGTGAAGTATTTAAACAGTTATGAAATCTGGAATATTTACCAAAAATTTATTTTGTTTTATGTCATTCGTGATTTTTTAACGTTGAAATAATCGTTACATAAACTTTTGAAATGCATATTTTATTGAATAGTTAAAACTTAAATAATTTCTGTTTTGAACCAATCTCTTAAAAAATGCGTAATAACAATTTTCCTAATTTTAAAATAATTAAATACCCCCTCAAGCAACTGCTTGCCACAGGTCTGACAGGAACCTGAATATTGTTAAACTAGAACGCATATCGTCTCTCTCTCATATAAGAATCTCGTTTTCAAAGGGAAATAAGTTTTTCCTTTAGCTAATGTTTCATTCCTTAAAAGTTTTAATTTGAGCTAGTGGATGATGGGGGGAAAAATGCAAATAATATTTCATTAGTAATTATACAACATAAAAATATTCGTCTTTTAATTTCTTAAATCTGAAAAGTTGCATTTCCCACACCTCTCTCAGAAAGAACTTCTAATTTTTCAAATTTCTATTCTATACATATATTATTTGTAAAACTAGATAACTTGGGTTGGGTTGTTTTACCTCTGAGCGGCACTTTTTTGCACACCATGGGCTAAATGGCCAGGTCACATGGACCCCGATGGTTCAGAGAAGGTTGGGAGAGGGGACCCACTGGAACAGCTGTTGGGAGATAGATGGTAGCCTCCCGTTAAGGCCATCCAGCGTGTTCTTTACCGTTGGGTTGTTTTACCTCTGAGCGGCCCTTTTTTTTGCACACCATGGGCTAAATGGCCAGGTCACAAGGACCCCGAAGGCTCAGAGAAGGTTGGGAGAGGGGACCCACTGGAACAGCTGTTGGGAGACAGATGGTAGCCTCCCGCAAAGGCCATCCAGCGTGTTCTTTAACGTGCACAGGGTATGGCTCTCCCGCACACGGGGCCACGGCTTAACGTCCCATCCGACGGACAGTGGCCTTTCCAAGCCCATCGGTGTCCCCTACTGACCGTGGGCAGGGCGGGGAATTTTGCGGAGATAAATCTCAACGCTGACCCAGCTGGGACTCGAACCTGGGAATTACAGATTACGAGCCTGGCGCGCTACCGACTGAGCCACCCCTGCCCCATAAAACTAGATAACAGCTCTGCTGTTTCATCATTTAAGTGATCTGTGACTGGGTATTTGAAAAATGCGAATTATATTTTATTAATAATAATCAAATTAATAAAAATTTCTAATTATCATTTTTGCTATTTTCGATGGAAACTTCGTGACGTTAAGATTCCAAAATCAAAATTTCGTATTTCTATCATTAATACATCGTTGCAATATTCGTTTGAAATTTTAGAATTTTCAAACTTTTTCACCGTTAGAGGGCGCAATTACAGTGTTCGAAAGATTTCTAAAATGCGAATCGTAATATTTTATCGCTTCCTATGTAGCAAGCAGCTGCTTGAGGGGGTATTTTTTTTTTATTTATCTAACCCTAAAATGATTTTTTTACTTATCTCTAAATACAAACAATTATCTGCTAAAACAAAAAAAAGACATTGCCTTTTCCCACCCATCCTGGGTCTAAGAGGTCAATTCATTGTTGCCAATGGAAATATCATAGTATTCACATTCTACCACCAAAATTTAACATTTCTAGCTTAAATACACGTCTTCTGAAATATATTTCTTCGAAATTTCGGAATTTGCAAAATTTGCTCTGCCTTCATAGGGTGCAGTTATGGTTTTCGGAAGAATAAAAAAAGTGTAAATCATATATTTCATCAATATCTATCGAACACAAAAAAAAATATTTCATTTATTTCTAAAAACAAGTAATTTTCTGCTAAAAATAAAAAAGTGTTTTTACCACCCCTCTGTATCTAAGGGGTCAACTCAATGATGGCAGTCGAAACAACGTAACCTTCACATTGCACTACCAAAATTTCAACTTTCTAGCATAAATATATCGTTTATAATATTCGTTTAGAATTTTCAAAAATTTCCACCGCTAGAGGGCGTAATTATAGCTTTAGAGAAATTCTGAAAGTGCATATCGTAATATTTCATCAATACCTATCAAACACAAAAAAAATTCATTTATCTTTGTAAACTAAAAAGTACGATGTCTACACAAAGACAGACAACAACGCAAAATTAAAATAAATTTGATTAATAAAAAAATAAATAAATACCCTCTCAAGCAGCTGCTTTCCACAGAGGTCTGACAGGAGCCTGTCAGTTTATATGCCACAGTAGGAGATCTGAGAGGATGGCAGGACCTCAGCAGAAAAAAGACACAGACAGCCATGCCTTACCCGGAACTCGAACCCAGGTCCCTTAGATCAGTAGCCACGTGCGCTAATAATTTATCTTGTCTCATTTTTCCGTTAAATGAATATTTTAGAAGTCAGAGCTTCGAATTTAGGTTCCTATTGAAATAAAATGGAAATTAATATTTTGGAATTACAGTATCTATAATCAGCCATTTTTCAAACTACACCATACATTTAAATAATGGATTTATTTTCAATTTTAAATGAATTTCTAATAATGTGCTAAACGTGCAACTACTGTACCATAAAAAAACAACCTACTACTCTGAGTATGTTTAACTCCAAATATTAAAATAATGACAACTTGACTCACGTACAGTCGCTCAAAAAAATATCCGAGCAATTATGGTTGATTACAGAATTCAGAAAAAAATATCTGAGAACGATTTTTTTAGAAATTAGTGATCTGGCAATCTTCGTGTCACGTGATTACAGAATTCAGGAAAAATATCTGGAGCGTGTACAGCAGCTGTACACGCTCCAGTTACCGTTCACAGCAAACTGGAGCGTGTGAAGTTACTGCACACGCTCCAGTTTGCTGTGAACGTAACTGCACACGCTCAATATTTCCGTGAGTGAGCCCACATGATCTAGGTCTTTGTGAGCTCACACGATGTAGTACAGTCGCTCAAACAAAATATCCGAACATTATGGTTGATTACAGAATTCCAAAAAAATATCTGGTAACAATTTTTTTGCTGTGAACATTAACCGCAACCGCTCCAGTTTGCTGTGAACGGTAACTACATACGCTCCATATTCATTATATATATATTAAAAAGTATCCGAACGCTATGATTTATTACAGAATTCAGAAAAAATATCTGGCAACGATTTTTTTTAGAAATTAGTGATCTGGCAACCTTCGTGTCACGTGATGTCTAAAAAAATCGTTACCAGATATTTTTTTGAATTCTATAATCAACCATAATATTCGGATATTTTGTTTGAGCGACTGTACTACAAATCAATGGACATAACGTCCCAATCAACGGACGGTTAACTTTTTAAGCCATCAGCGACCCCTTCCTGACAGAGGGCCAGTTTTAAGACTCGAATCTGGGAACTATAGATTGCGACCCTGGAGCAATACCAATGAGCCATCCTCGCCCATGTCTATCCCCGTCTATCCAAATGATGCACTCCGCAAAACTACCAGTCCTGCCCACGGTCAGTAGGGGACCCCGATGGGCTTGGAAAGGCTGTCGTCCATCGGATGGGACTTAAGCCGTGGTCCAGTGTGCGGGAGGGTCTTACCTTGTGCACGTTAAAGAACACTCTGGATGGCTTTGACGGAAGGCTACCATCTGTCACCCAACAGCTGTTCCAGTCGGTCCCCTCCCCCAACGTTCTCTGAGCCTTCGGGGTCCATGTGACCTGGCCATCTAGTGCATTGTGTGCAAAAAAGTGCCGCTCAGAGGTAAAACAACCCAACGTTAAAGAACACGCTGGATGGCCTTGACGTGAGGCTACCATCTGTCTCCCAACAGCTGTTCCAGTGGGTCCCCTCCCCCAACCTTCTCTGAGCCTTCGGGGTCCATGTGACCTGGCCATTTAGCCCATGGTGTACAAAAAAGTGCCGCTCAGAGGTAAAACAACCCAACGTTAAAGAACACGCTGGATGGCCTTGACGGGAGGCTACCATCTGTCTCCCAACATCTGTTCCAGTGGGTCCCCACCCCTAACCTTCTCTGAGCCTTCGGGCTCCATGTGACCTGGCCTTTTAACCAATTGTGTGCAAAAAAAGTGCCTCTCAGATGTAAAACAACCCAACGTTAGAGAACACGTTGGATGGCCTTGACGGGAGGCTACCATCTGTCTCCCAACAGCTGTTCCAGTGGGTTCCCTTCCCCAACCTTCTCCGAGCTTTCGGGGTCCTTGTGACCTGGTTTTTTAACCAATAGTGTGTAAAAAAAGTGCCGCTCAGAGGTAAAACAACCCAACAGAGGTGAAATTTTACATTTTCATCCGAGATCTACGACCAGAATTAATCCTAGGTGCAAATTTTTAGAGTTCTACTCTTTCTGCATCTTAGAATTAGCATATGACAGTTGTGAAAAAAAACTGATTTTACGCTTGTCCAATACATTTTCTGCATTCTTAATTTTTTGCATTTATTATTTATATTTTATAATACGAATCACTTTTGTTCATTGAAAAATATGCAAATACGTGACTTGCAGTTTCAAAATTATCATAAATTTTATTTTTTGGGTTACACGATTTTCAAAAATCAGGAGTCCTAACCAACCCAAAATCCTTGGCGGGGAGTCAGGTGGAGTCAAAATTGCGTTCAGTTATGGCCGAGTGGTTAGCGCGCTTGGCTACTGATCTAACGGACCTGCGTTCGAGCCCCGGGTAAGGCATGGATTTATGTGTCGTTTTTTCTGCTGAGGTCCTGCCATCCTCTCAGACCTCCTGCTATGGCATATAAACTGACAGGTTCCTGTCAGACCTCTGTGGCAAGCAGCTGCTTGAGGGGGTATATAGATTTTTACCTACGTTATATTGGTTTTTAATTTTTTTAACCTAACGTTTTAGGTGGAAAGTTAAATCTGCCACCTAGTTATTAGCATTTTAGGGGGGGGGGGGGTGGATCATGTTCCCCCCAATTCGACCCCAATTAAAATTAATTTCTAATTCTTTCTGATATAATGCTGTTAGTATGTTAAGTTGAACTTATGGTAGCTGATAACGATTAAAAAGTGTTTTTTTCGTCGTAAGTTCGACATTTCCAAGACTAAAAAAAATCATATTTCCAGTAAAAAAAAAATCTTTTTAATTCTCGTGTTTTTTATAGTATTTTCTCTCTGTAAATTTAATTAAAGGTAAAGTTCATCCAAATCTCGAACATAAAAATAAAAATGCAAAATTCGTTCAATATTTAAAAGCGTTATCGAAACTGAAATATTTAACAAGATGGATAATTTACTTCTGAATAAATATTGAACTAATATTCTGGAAAGTTAGACTGCTTCGAATTTCGGTTATGAAGTTAGAAAGTCTCCATTATTTTCGTCAAGGAAGTGTACATGTATTATTTATCTTCTTCAGTAGTTAACTCTCTCAGCCAATCATTTTCTTTCAAGCTTTCCAAAACGCACGCAGCGACCTCTTTACTCCAACTCACAGAGCACGCGCACTTTTATTTGAAATCAACCAATCACAGATTTCTAGATATGTGATCTCGGAGCCAACTAATTCTCGCGAGAAGCTACGAGAACCAGGAGCTGCGCAAGTGTTCTTCACAGGAGCGAATTGCATAGATGATTGGTTTTGCATTCATTTGTTTATCCGATGGTAGCGAAGTGTGCTTAGATGTGAATCCGAAATGGAGGTAGGAAGTGGCGGAGTCGACCGACCGACCGCCAACATTTCTTGTTTGTATCCGGAAATATTAGCACTGATTTTTAGCTACTTGGACGTCAGAGACAAGGGTCACGCAGCTCAGGTGTGCTCGGCATGGCGTGAAGCAGCTTATCACAAGTCTGTGTGGAGGAACGTTGAAGCGAAACTACATCTAAAACGTGCAAATCCGTCTCTGTTTCCGAGTTTGGTACGCAGAGGAATTAGGCGAGTGCAAGTGTTAAGTATCAGAAGAAGTCTTCGGAATTTAATGCTCGGTGTGCCGAATCTTGAAAGTCTTAACATGATAGGCTGTTACAATTTGACAGACTCTTGGCTTGGCCAAGCTGTGGTGCAGGAAATTCCAACTCTCACGAAACTTAATCTTAGCATGTGTAAGCAAGTTACAGATTCAAGTCTTGGGAGGATTTCTCAGCATTTAATTAATCTCGAAGAATTAGATTTAGGGGGTTGTAGTAATATCACCAACACTGGTCTTCTTCTGCTTGCTTGGGGGTTAAAACGATTGAGGACTTTAAACCTTCGTAGCTGCCGTCTGGTATCAGACACTGGCATTGGACACCTAGCGGGATTAACACCGGAAGCAGTAGATGGTACCTTGTCTCTAGAATATTTAGGACTTCAAGACTGTCAAAAACTGACCGATGATGCACTTAGGCATGTAAGTCTCGGTCTTGTGCATTTGAAAAGCATTAATCTTAGTTTTTGTGCAAGTGTAACTGACACAGGTTTAAAACACCTTGCTCGTATGACATCACTTCGTGAACTGAACCTTAGAAGTTGTGATAACATTTCGGATATGGGAATGGCATATCTGACGGAAGGTGGTTCAACGATTACAATGCTAGATGTAAGTTTTTGCGACAAGGTTGGTGATCAAGGTTTGTTATATATATCACAGGGTTTATTTAACCTTCGTTGTCTCAGTTTGAATGCATGTCCTATAAGTGATGACGGCTTAAGTCGAATTGTAAGGACACTTTCTGATCTTCAGGCCCTCAATATTGGACAGTGTAGCCGGGTGACAGATAAAGGACTGAGTCTTATAGCTGATCATTTACACCATCTAAATTCTATTGATTTGTATGGATGTACCAATATAACAACTGTAGGCCTGGAGAAGGTGATGCAGTTACCAAAATTAAGCGTACTGAACTTGGGTTTGTGGCAAAAGCGGTGACATCCAGCAATTTGACTTTGAAGTTAGACATAAGATTTGGATCTTTGCATTGTAAAATCCCATTAACCATAAAACATTTTTTAGGATTTAAACTTCACACCTACATTGCAATTATCAAGATAAAGTATATATAGCCTTTATGTTTATACGCTAGTCCTTAAGTGCTTCTTGGAATTGATATCTGCCGATATCGGATTTCTGCAAATTGTAAGGTGTAATTTTTAAGTAAAGGACACGTCATCCTTTTGGATATTACCACCAGTTACTCAGGTATTTGCTATCATGTTTATCAGATATGGTTTGTAAATATTTAATAGGAAGAATGTATAGCCTAGGTTTTAATTAATGTCTTATTGTTGTAAATGGGTGGTAAAAGGCAAAAAGTGATAAAATGCAAATTGCCTGTTTTTTTTTAAGCTAAAACTGCCAACAGAATATTGTATTAAGTGATTAAGGTGCTTAATATGAAGCAAAGATTGTATCAGCAACACAGTATAGTTTATTATTTCTGAAGCATTGACATTTTCATTAAATGCATTTTTTTTTTGTGAGTGATGTATCATTAACTGTGCTGGACAGAAAATTTACAAACTCCTGAGGTTTGAGACAATTTATTATTTCAACCGAAATGCCCATAATAGAATGGGGCAGGGGGGCTCAGTCAGTAGTGCACCAGGCTCGTAATCTGCAGTTCCCAGGTTCGAGTCCTAGCTGGGTCAGCGTTGAGACATCTCTGCAAAACTCCTCGCCCTGCCCACGGTCAGTAGGGGACAGATGGGCTTGGAAAGGCCACCATCCATTTAATGGGATGTTAAGCCGTGATCCCGTGTCTCCTTCCCCCAACTCTCTCTAAGCCTTTGGGGTCCTTGTGACCTGGCCATTTAGCCCATGGTGTGAAAAAAAGTGCCACTCGGAGGTAAAACAACCCAACTGTCTCGGTAGCACATGAGGCTTGTAATCTGCTGTTCCCAGGTTCGAGTCCCAGCTGGCTCAGCATAGAGATTTATCCCTACAAAACTCCCCATCCTTCCCTCAGTCAATAGGGAACACTGATGGGTTTGGAAAAGCTGCTGTCATTGGATGGGACATTTCGCTGCGACACCCGTGTGCGGGAGAGCCATACCCGGTGCACATTAAGGAACAAGCTTGACAGATAGGAACCTCTTTGATAGGAGGCTACTATCTGTCTCCTAACAGTTGTCCAGTGGGTCCCCTCCCCCAAGTTGTCCAGTGGGTCCCCTCGGGGTCTTTGTGATGGCATTGTGTTAAAAAAAAGTGCTGTTCAGAAGTAAAATAACCAACACTGCCCTTGATTAGAAAGAGGACTCTGATGGTCTTGGAAAGAGCATCATCTGTTGGATGGGACATGAAACTTTGATACCGTATACAGGAGATCCACACCCTGTACACATTAATGAACATGCTAGATGGTTTTGACAGGAGGTAGCCATCCGTCTCCTAACAGCTGTCCATTAGTCCCCTTTCCCCAACCTCTGAGCTCTTTGGGTCCTTGTGACCTTAGTCCATTGCCTGCAAAAAGGTGCTTCTTAGAGGTACGAATACCATCTGGGCCAGTGTTGAGATTTATCTCTGCAAAACCCCCCACTCTATCCTCTGTTAGTAGGAGATACTGATTGGCTTTGAAAGTCCTCTGTCCGTCAGATGGGACGTTAAGCCATGGCCCAATGTGCGGGAAAGCCATACCCTGTGCACGTTAAAGAACACACTGGATACCATCTGTCTCCCAACAGCTGTTCCAGTGGGTCTCCCCCAACCTTCTCTGAGCCTTTGGGGTCCATGTGACCTGATCATTTAGCCCATGGTGTGCAAAAAAGTGCCGCTCGGAAATAAAACAACAATCCAACCTGCCTAGACCAGTGTTGAGATTTATCTCTACAAAACTCGCAGCCCTGTCCTCGGGAGATACCGATGGACTTTGAAAGGTCGCATTCTGTCGGATGGGATGTTAAGCCGTGGTCCTATGTGTGGGACATCCATACCTTGTGTGCGTTCAAGAACGTATTGGATGACCTTGATGAGATGCATCTATTTGCTTCTCAACTGTTTAGCGAGTCCCTTCCCCAACCTCTGAGCCTTTGTGACCTGGCCATTTAGCCCATTGTGTGCAAAAAAATGCCACTCAGAGGTAAAACAATTGAATCCAAATAAGGAGCTGGAAGTTGTTCCCCAGTAAGTGACTGTTGGCTTGATATATTACATAATGTTTTGAACTCATCTGGTGTGATATTTACTATATTTGCTCCCCCCGCCCCCAGCCCTACTAGTGATTTTCATGAAAAGGATTGTGCAAGTGTCTAAGAAACATTTCAAAGGAGAAAATATTGCCAATTTTAAATAAAAACCTTGCCTGGTACTTCTGCACCAGTAGAACACATATTTGCTCAATGATTGGCAATATTTTGTCAGTCGAGCATGGTTGTCTGCAAGTTTGTGTCATAAAACACTTGCTAAATATAAAAATCAATTCAGATATTAGTCATACTCAATTTTTTGAAAGAAATTAAAATATTGGTTTAAGTCTTTTCATCAGAAAAATATCGGTGGTACAATAAGTTGGATGATGAATTAAAAGAAATGGACAGCTGACAAAGATCCTCAACTTGGACACAGTGATCAGTTAAATTAACCCTTTAATGCCCAGAAATTTTCGGAAAAGGGTATTATTAAAGACAAAGGAATAGCACTATTTGGATGAATCAGTTTCAAAATGTTGGCCCTTTGGGGCTGTTATGGGTGTTAAAGGGTTAAGGAATTAAATAATTTAAATAATAGTCTCTAATTTATTTAATTTCAGTTGGGTTGGATTGTTTTACCTCTGAGCAAACTATTTTTGCAACCATGGGCTAAATGGCCAGGTCACAAGGACCCTGAAGGCTCAGAGAAGGATGGGAAAGGGGACCCACTGGAAGAGCTATTAGGAGACAGATGGTTGTCTCCTGTCAAGGCCATTCAGGGTGTTCTTTAACGTGCACAAGGTATGGCTCTCCTGCACATGGGGCCATCGCTTAAAGTCCAATCAGATGGACGACGACCTTTCCAAGCCCATCAATGTCCCCTATTGACCATGGGCAGGGAATTTTGTGGAGATAAATCTCAACACTGACCCAGCTGGGACTTGAACCTAGGAACTACAGATTAAGAGTCTGGTGCGCTACCGACTGAGCCACTCCCTATTTAATATAAACTTATGACATTGTTCCTGACTGGTTTGGTAATTGATATCCCACTTGATATATTAATACTAATGGTAGAAAAATAAAAAAAAATATATAGAAAATACTTATAAAAATTAATTAAAACATATTAATTTGTTAGTAATTTTTTTTACATTATTCTTGTTACTTTATACCTTTTCATTTTATTTAATTACACACCTGAGTAAAAACAGCATGGTTTTATTTATACTTTTATTTACATATTGCTGCTCACATTAATTGTGAGCAGCTTGACAAGCATCCAGTGTTAGCTCACGAAAATTATGGCAAGCCTATATATTGGTATCCCGAGTCAAGGAAAGAAAAAAGATGTTTATACCTTTAAAAGGCTGGTTTAAAAGCTATGATTGAGTGTAACTGTAATTATTTGCAGAGCTACTTATATACCTACACATTAGAATAAAATGGCCATAAGTTGTGGAGTAGTAGAGTTGGTTTGTAATTATTGTCTACGAGTAGATTTTTCAATTTCAGAGGGTTTTTTTTTATTTGTTGTCAGAGTATCGTTGAAACATTGTCAAGTTATAAGCAAAGTCCCATTTAATTTCACATAAGGTTTTGCAGAATTCACTCCCAGACAAATGTTGCAAAGAATACAAATTTGTAAACAAAAAACTGCCCATCCTCTTATAAAAAAAAAAAAATTAAAACTAAAAAATCCAATTATTAGTTCTGATGTTTATTTTTTAATGTAGATTGGCAGTGCTTTGTAAACAATATTGCATTTTTTGAACTTATTTTATAAGAAATGTAGTGAATTACGGTGTTCAATTATTTTTTTTTGTTATATAGCAATTATATAAATTTATGTATTTTAATTTGCAATAACTGCAGTCTCATTTCTCAACGTATTTGTTGCATTGGACAATGAAATTAAGAAACAAATAATTTATTAAAAGAAATCCAATAGAGTTTAGAATGAGTCTTATAGCTACATCTTAAAAGTGGACTTCTCTGTAAACATTCAGCTAGAAATGGACAGAAATTGAAAAGTAAAGTTCTACACAAAATATAATTGGAATACTTTAAAAATTGATATGCAATATGTATTGTGATAAATATTTTTCATTTACATCAATACTGATAGTGTTTAATACCAATAATAATCTGAATACCACTGGACTGTTTTCAGGAAGAAAAATAAGATGGCCATAAGTAGATCGTGGAATAAGTACTAAGGTTTGTGAAGAAATTGAGACTTTAGGAAAAAAACACAGAGTGGATCAGATCCTATCAGATCCCTTTGATAGGCAGCCAAACATGCTAACCACTTGGTCAAGAGTTCAGCTCAAATTATTGAGTCTACCCAGCCCTGAAGTTACTGAGTCAAAAGTCTGCCCGAACCATTTCAACAGTTCCTGAGCCCCTATTTGGGTAAAAAGTTTCTGTTACATATTACAGAAATGCACATCTAAATCATCAATAAACATCCTGAGGAAAATATTTTTGCCGACATCCTTTATGTCGGTGAAAATTTTTTCCACAGGATGTTTATTGATTTATCAATGCCAAAAGAGCAGCAGGTAACACTGTGATTATCATCTATGTTTAATTTATACTTTGGCAGAGTGGTTAGTGCGCTTGGCTACTGATCTATGGGACCTGGGTTCGAGCCCCGGGTAAGGCATGGATGTTCGTGTTGTTTTTCTGCTGAGGTCCTGCTATCCTCTCAGACCTACTCTGGCATATAAACTGACAGGCTCCTGTCAGACCTCTGTGGCAAGCAGGTGCTTGAGGGGATATTTATTTATTTATACTCTTAATTCTAGATATTTTATGACAGAACTAAAATGATAATGCTTAGTATGAAAAAAATTAGAAATACTGGTAGAACTGAAGGTTTATTCATAATATCATTATAAATGCAGAGTTATTCATTTATTAAATCTAGACTAAAAAAAATTATTGAGAACCACATGGTGCTTATTTTTAATTACTAAAGACTGAGTAAAAGGTTAAAATCGTAACCAGAAATATATATATAGGTACTTTTCGGTTATTTTCGGTAACATTTTAACATGGTAGTCTTTACTGATTTGTTCTCACTTGGTTTAAAACATTTTTTGGGTTTTTTTTTTATAATTCGAACAACTGATTCCTGTCTTACTCTAATTCCTCTAGGCACTGAGAGTCTTTTTAAATTTTTGTGGCAAAATGTAAGTTTTCTCTGCTACCTATGTCGATGAAATATAAACACCAAAGTAGCAGAGAAAACGGACATTTTGCCAGAAAATTTCAAAAAGACACTCTCAGTGCCAAGAGGAATTCGAGAAAGACACGAATCAGTCATCTGAATTATAAAAAAAAAGTCCCAAAAATTTTAAAGCCAAGTGAGAACGAATCATTAAAGACTGCCATGTTAAAATGTGACCGGAGATAACTGAAAGGTACCTATATACCTTTGCTTTTTTTTAATTATAAGAAATATTTAAATTTTTAATTATTCTGAGCCAGCTTATGCATACTCTACACCTCAGTCTGACAGATCTGGTGTCCAAACTTGTCTACTGCCTAATGATGTGCAATCTTATAAATTGCATTACAGAGATCCTTTCAGACCTCTCTGGCAAACAGCTGCTTGAGGGGGTATTTATTGTTTATTATACAGAAATTTGTTTTCTGGAAGTCAACGATCATACGAAGGTGCTCTCATTAACGTTCATTAAACTTATTTTCAACATTAAATAGGCCATAAAAAATCTGACATTTAACATTGGACATTCTGTTAATTTTAATTGACAAAACTGGCAAATAGGATTTTTTTAAAGAATAATCACTCCATAAAAATTTATGGAACAGCTGTTATTTCAATAATATATTTGTTTGATTTTTTATCTAGTTTTATGCAGATTAAAAAATTGTTTTGTAACTGATGTTTCTGTTTTTGGACAAATGTAAAACTAAATATTTTTTTTTACACAATTATTTTGCTTTCAATTTTTTAATTGTTTCTTGTATTTTCATAATTAAATATTTTTTTTACATTTACCTTCTTACACAAAATTGTTTTAACTTTTGTGTATAAATATTCTAATGCAAAACCTAATAAATAGAAATAATTGACAAGTATGATTGACAGATTGGAACAGTTTCAGTTAATGGAAGACTGGCTTTTCGACGCCTGTTAACCATTATCGATAACAGGTAAAAAAATAAATTTAAAATTGCTTAAAACTGCCAATTTGAAATTTGTGTTTTTGATGTATACATTGTACTTATAAATGCCAATAAACAAGAAATTGATGCGAACAGAACTATTTGTAGTGTGCATTACAGTGTCTTATGGTATAAGTAACTAAAGTAACAAAAACATTTCTTACAAAAGAATATCTGATTTTTGAGGCATGGTTTATTTTACACAGATGAAATTCATTTAAATTGTGATATTTTACATTTTTTTATCTATGAAATTCATAAATTATTGGCAGTAGTATACTGATGGCTTCGCAAACACCGCACCTCTGCAAATTTTTTTTTTTTGCAAAATTTATTGGGGGGGGGGGGGCGGAATTAAAAACTTGTTTAAAGGAATAGTCCAGGAATGTTTTTCGATAGTTTTAAACTAATGATGGATTACGAACAATCAGTAAATAAAGATGGATCGTGAATAATCAGCACATAAAGATGGACCATGAATGATCAGTACATAAAGATGGATCTGAACAATCAGCAAATAAAGATGGATTGGGAATAATCAGCACATAAAGATGGATCGTGAATAATCAGCAAATAAAGATGGACCATGAATGATCAGCACATAAAGATGGATCTGAACAATCAGCAAATAAAGATGGATCGTGAATAATCAACAAATAACGATGGACCATGAATGATCAGCACATAAATATGGATCGTGAATAATCGGCACATAAAGATAGATCTGAACAATCAGCAAATAAAGATGGATCGTGAATAATCAGCAAATAAAGATGGACCATGAATGATCAGTACATAAAGATGGATCTGAACAATCAGCAAATAAAGATGGATTGGGAATAATCAGCAAATAAAGATGGATCGTGAATAATCAGCAAATAAAGATGGACCATGAATGATCAGCACATAAAGATGGATCTGAACAATCAGCAAATAAAGATGGATCGTGAATAATCAGCACATAAAGATGGATCGTGAATAATCGGCACATAAAGATGGATCGTGAATAATCAGCAAATAAAGATGGACCATGAATGATCAGTACATAAAGATGGATCTGAACAATCAGCAAATAAAGATGGATCGGGAATAATCAGCACATAAAGATGGACCATGAATGATCAGTACATAAAGATGGATCTGAACAATCAGCAAATAAAGATGGATCGTGAATAATCGGCACATAAAGATAGATCTGAACAATCAGCAAATAAAGATGGATCGGGAATAATCAGCACATAAAGATGGATCGTGAATAATCAGCAAATAAAGATGGACCATGAATGATCAGCACATAAAGATGGATCTGAACAATCAGCAAATAAAGATGGATCGTGAATAATCAACAAATAAAGATGGACCATGAATGATCAGCACATAAAGATGGATCGTGAATAATCGGCACATAAAGATGGATCGTGAATAATCAGCACATAAAGATGGATCGTGAATAATCAGCAAATAAAGATGGACCATGAATGATCAGCACATAAAGATGGATCTGAACAATCAGCAAATAAAGATGGATCGTGAATAATCAACAAATAAAGATGGACCATGAATGATCAGTACATAAAGATGGATCGTGAATAATCGGCACATAAAGATAGATCTGAACAATCAGCAAATAAAGATGGATCGTGAATAATCAACAAATAAAGATGGACCATGAATGATCAGCACATAAAGATGGATCTGAACAATCAGCAAATAAAGATGGATCGTGAATAATCAACAAATAAAGATGGACCATGAATGATCAGTACATAAAGATGGATCGTGAATAATCGGCACATAAAGATAGATCTGAACAATCAGCAAATAAAGATGGACCATGAATGATCAGTACATAAAGATGGATCTGAACAATCAGCAAATAAAGATGGATCGGGAATAATCAGCACATAAAGATGGATAGTGAATAATCAGCAAATAAAGATGGACCATGAATGATCAGTACATAAAGATGGATCTGAACAATCAGCAAATAAAGATGGATCGGGAATAATCAGCACATAAAGATGGACCATGAATGATCAGCACATAAAGATGGATCGTGAATAATCGGCACATAAAGATAGATCTGAACAATCAGCAAATAAAGATGGATCGGGAATAATCAGCACATAAAGATGGATCGTGAATAATCAGCAAATAAAGATGGACCATGAATGATCAGCACATAAAGATGGATCTGAACAATCAGCAAATAAAGATGGATCGTGAATAATCAACAAATAAAGATGGACCATGAATGATCAGCACATAAAGATGGATCGTGAATAATCGGCACATAAAGATGGATCGTGAATAATCAGCACATAAAGATGGATCGTGAATAATCAGCAAATAAAGATGGACCATGAATGATCAGCACATAAAGATGGATCTGAACAATCAGCAAATAAAGATGGATCGTGAATAATCAACAAATAAAGATGGACCATGAATGATCAGTACATAAAGATGGATCTGAACAATCAGCAAATAAAGATGGATCGTGAATAATCAACAAATAAAGATGGACCATGAATGATCAGTACATAAAGATGGATCGTGAATAATCGGCACATAAAGATAGATCTGAACAATCAGCAAATAAAGATGGATCGTGAATAATCAACAAATAAAGATGGACCATGAATGATCAGTACATAAAGATGGATCGTGAATAATCGGCACATAAAGATGGATCGTGAATAATCAGCACATAAAGATGGATCGTGAATAATCAACAAATAAAGATGGACCATGAATGATCAGTACATAAAGATGGATCTGAACAATCAGCAAATAAAGATGGATCGTGAATAATCAACAAATAAAGATGGATCGTGAATAATCAACAAATAAAGATGGACCATGAATGATCAGTACATAAAGATGGATCGTGAATAATCGGCACATAAAGATAGATCTGAACAATCAGCAAATAAAGATGGATCGGGAATAATCAGCACATAAAGATGGATCGTGAATAATCAGCAAATAAAGATGGACCATGAATGATCAGCACATAAAGATGGATCTGAACAATCAGCAAATAAAGATGGATCGTGAATAATCAACAAATAAAGATGGACCATGAATGATCAGCACATAAAGATGGATCGTGAATAATCGGCACATAAAGATGGATCGTGAATAATCAGCACATAAAGATGGATCGTGAATAATCAGCAAATAAAGATGGACCATGAATGATCAGCACATAAAGATGGATCTGAACAATCAGCAAATAAAGATGGATCGTGAATAATCAACAAATAAAGATGGACCATGAATGATCAGTACATAAAGATGGATCTGAACAATCAGCAAATAAAGATGGATCGGGAATAATCAGCACATAAAGATGGATAGTGAATAATCAGCAAATAAAGATGGACCATGAATGATCAGTACATAAAGATGGATCTGAACAATCAGCAAATAAAGATGGATCGGGAATAATCAGCACATAAAGATGGACCATGAATGATCAGCACATAAAGATGGATCGTGAATAATCGGCACATAAAGATAGATCTGAACAATCAGCAAATAAAGATGGATCGGGAATAATCAGCACATAAAGATGGATCGTGAATAATCAGCAAATAAAGATGGACCATGAATGATCAGCACATAAAGATGGATCTGAACAATCAGCAAATAAAGATGGATCGTGAATAATCAACAAATAAAGATGGACCATGAATGATCAGTACATAAAGATGGATCTGAACAATCAGCAAATAAAGATGGATCGTGAATAATCAACAAATAAAGATGGACCATGAATGATCAGTACATAAAGATGGATCTGAACAATCAGCAAATAAAGATGGATCGTGAATAATCAACAAATAAAGATGGACCATGAATGATCAGTACATAAAGATGGATCGTGAATAATCGGCACATAAAGATAGATCTGAACAATCAGCAAATAAAGATGGATCGGGAATAATCAGCACATAAAGATGGATCGTGAATAATCAGCAAATAAAGATGGACCATGAATGATCAGCACATAAAGATGGATCTGAACAATCAGCAAATAAAGATGGATCGTGAATAATCAACAAATAAAGATGGACCATGAATGATCAGTACATAAAGATGGATCTGAACAATCAGCAAATAAAGATGGATCGTGAATAATCAACAAATAAAGATGGACCATGAATGATCAGTACATAAAGATGGATCGTGAATAATCGGCACATAAAGATAGATCTGAACAATCAGCAAATAAAGATGGATCGGGAATAATCAGCACATAAAGATGGATCGTGAATAATCAGCAAATAAAGATGGACCATGAATGATCAGCACATAAAGATGGATCTGAACAATCAGCAAATAAAGATGGATCGTGAATAATCAACAAATAAAGATGGACCATGAATGATCAGCACATAAAGATGGATCGTGAATAATCGGCACATAAAGATGGATCGTGAATAATCAGCACATAAAGATGGATCGTGAATAATCAGCAAATAAAGATGGACCATGAATGATCAGCACATAAAGATGGATCTGAACAATCAGCAAATAAAGATGGATCGTGAATAATCAACAAATAAAGATGGACCATGAATGATCAGCACATAAAGATGGATCGTGAATAATCGGCACATAAAGATAGATCTGAACAATCAGCAAATAAAGATGGATCGTGAATAATCAGCAAATAAAGATGGACCATGAATGATCAGTACATAAAGATGGACCTGAACAATCAGCAAATAAAGATGGATCGTGAATAATCAACAAATAAAGATGGACCATGAATGATCAGTACATAAAGATGGATCGTGAATAATCGGCACATAAAGATAGATCTGAACAATCAGCAAATAAAGATGGATCGTGAATGATCAGTACATAAAGATGGATCTGAACAATCAGCAAATAAAGATGGATCGGGAATAATCAGCACATAAAGATGGATAGTGAATAATCAGCAAATAAAGATGGACCATGAATGATCAGTACATAAAGATGGATCTGAACAATCAGCAAATAAAGATGGATCGGGAATAATCAGCACATAAAGATGGACCATGAATGATCAGCAAATAAAGATGGACCGTGAATGATCAGTACATAAAGATGGATCTGAACAATCAGCAAATAAAGATGGATCGTGAATAATCAACAAATAAAGATGGACCATGAATAATCAGCACATAAAGATGGACCATGAATGATCAGTACATAAAGATAGATCTGAACAATCAGCAAATAAAGATGGATCGGGAATAATCAGGAAATAAAGATGGACCATGAATGATCAGTACATAAAGATGGATCTGAACAATCAGCAAATAAAGATGGATCGTGAATAATCAACAAATAAAGATGGACCATGAATAATCAGCACATAAAGATGGACCATGAATGATCAGTACATAAAGATAGATCTGAACAATCAGCAAATAAAGATGGATCGGGAATAATCAGGAAATAAAGATGGACCATGAATGATCAGTACATAAAGATGGATCGTGAATAATCGGCACATAAAGATAGATCTGAACAATCAGCAAATAAAGATGGATCGTGAATGATCAGTACATAAAGATGGATCTGAACAATCAGCAAATAAAGATGGATCGGGAATAATCAGCACATAAAGATGGATAGTGAATAATCAGCAAATAAAGATGGACCATGAATGATCAGTACATAAAGATGGATCTGAACAATCAGCAAATAAAGATGGATCGTGAATAATCGGCACATAAAGATAGATCTGAACAATCAGCAAATAAAGATGGATCGTGAATAATCAACAAATAAAGATGGATCGGGAATAATCAGGAAATAAAGATGGACCATGAATAATCAGCACATAAAGATGGACCATGAATGATCAGTACATAAAGATGGATCTGAACAATCAGCAAATAAAGATGGATCGTGAATAATCAACAAATAAAGATGGACCATGAATAATCAGCACATAAAGATGGACCATGAATGATCAGTACATAAAGATAGATCTGAACAATCAGCAAATAAAGATGGATCGGGAATAATCAGGAAATAAAGATGGACCATGAATGATCAGTACATAAAGATGGATCTGAACAATCAGCAAATAAAGATGGATTGGGAATAATCAGCACATAAAGATGGATCGTGAATAATCAGCAAATAAAGATGGACCATGAATGATCAGTACATAAAGATGGATCTGAACAATCAGCAAATAAAGATGGATCGGGAATAATCAGCACATAAAGATGGATCGTGAATAATCAGCAAATAAGGATGGACCATGAATGATCAGTACATAAAGATGGATCTGAACAATCAGCAAATAAAGATGGATCGGGAATAATCAGCACATAAAGATGGATCGTGAATAATCAGCAAATAAAGATGGACCATGAATGATCAGCACATAAAGATGGATCTGAACAATCAGCAAATAAAGATGGATCGTGAATAATCAGCAAATAAAGATGGACCATGAATGATCAGCACATAAAGATGGATCGTGAATAATCGGCACATAAAGATAGATCTGAACAATCAGCAAATAAAGATGGATCGTGAATAATCAGCAAATAAAGATGGACCATGAATGATCAGTACATAAAGATGGATCTGAACAATCAGCAAATAAAGATGGATCGGGAATAATCAGCACATAAAGATGGATCGTGAATAATCAGCAAATAAAGATGGACCATGAATGATCAGCACATAAAGATGGATCTGAACAATCAGCAAATAAAGATGGATCGTGAATAATCAGCAAATAAAGATGGACCATGAATGATCAGCACATAAAGATGGATCGTGAATAATCGGCACATAAAGATAGATCTGAACAATCAGCAAATAAAGATGGATCGTGAATAATCAGCAAATAAAGATGGACCATGAATGATCAGTACATAAAGATGGATCTGAACAATCAGCAAATAAAGATGGATCGGGAATAATCAGCACATAAAGATGGATCGTGAATAATCAGCAAATAAAGATGGACCATGAATGATCAGCACATAAAGATGGATCTGAACAATCAGCAAATAAAGATGGATCGTGAATAATCAGCAAATAAAGATGGACCATGAATGATCAGCACATAAAGATGGATCGTGAATAATCGGCACATAAAGATAGATCTGAACAATCAGCAAATAAAGATGGATCGTGAATAATCAGCAAATAAAGATGGACCATGAATGATCAGTACATAAAGATGGATCTGAACAATCAGCAAATAAAGATGGATCGGGAATAATCAGCACATAAAGATGGATCGTGAATAATCAGCAAATAAAGATGGACCATGAATGATCAGCACATAAAGATGGATCTGAACAATCAGCAAATAAAGATGGATCGTGAATAATCAGCAAATAAAGATGGACCATGAATGATCAGCACATAAAGATGGATCGTGAATAATCGGCACATAAAGATAGATCTGAACAATCAGCAAATAAAGATGGATCGTGAATAATCAGCAAATAAAGATGGACCATGAATGATCAGTACATAAAGATGGATCTGAACAATCAGCAAATAAAGATGGATCGGGAATAATCAGCACATAAAGATGGATCGTGAATAATCAGCAAATAAAGATGGACCATGAATGATCAGCACATAAAGATGGATCTGAACAATCAGCAAATAAAGATGGATCGTGAATAATCAGCAAATAAAGATGGACCATGAATGATCAGCACATAAAGATGGATCGTGAATAATCGGCACATAAAGATAGATCTGAACAATCAGCAAATAAAGATGGATCGTGAATAATCAGCAAATAAAGATGGACCATGAATGATCAGTACATAAAGATGGATCTGAACAATCAGCAAATAAAGATGGATCGGGAATAATCAGCACATAAAGATGGATCGTGAATAATCAGCAAATAAAGATGGACCATGAATGATCAGCACATAAAGATGGATCTGAACAATCAGCAAATAAAGATGGATCGTGAATAATCAGCAAATAAAGATGGATCGTGAATAATCAACAAATAAAGATGGACCATGAATGATCAGCACATAAAGATGGATCTGAACAATCAGCAAATAAAGATGGATCGTGAATAATCAGCACATAAAGATGGATCGTGAATAATCGGCACATAAAGATGGATCGGGAATAATCAGCACATAAAGATGGATCGTGAATAATCAGCAAATAAAGATGGACCATGAATGATCAGCACATAAAGATAGATCTGAACAATCAGCAAATAAAGATGGATCGTGAATAATCAGCACATAAAGATGGATCGTGAATAATCAGCAAATAAAGATGGACCATGAATGATCAGCACATAAAGATGGATCTGAACAATCAGCAAATAAAGATGGATCGTGAATAATCAGCACATAAAGATGGATCGTGAATAATCGGCACATAAAGATGGATCGGGAATAATCAGCACATAAAGATGGATCGTGAATAATCAGCAAATAAAGATGGACCATGAATGATCAGCACATAAAGATAGATCTGAACAATCAGCAAATAAAGATGGATCGTGAACAGTCAGCAAGTAAAAATGGATTAGGAACAATCGGCTCCAGATTCCTTATTAAAAATTCATCTGCTTGGTACCTATGAGCCAAAACATTTGTATTTTACTCAACAAAATTTATTTTCAGTACTAAAAACAAAAGTTAAAGATAAAATCTAAGAAAATTAAGGAAAAAAGGCCTGAGGTATTGTTCCGGGGGGGGGGGGGGCAAGATTTTCCATTACAATTCCAGTTATAGGTGATCATAATACTGATTTTTTTTTTACTTAGTTCTTGTGGCAGAGATGATGCAAGAACTGTGAATGTGTACCATAGTGTGGACCACCGAACTTTTAAGACGTGCTTGAAAGCACTGATTGAAATGATTTAAAAAATAACAGTAATTTGCACCCTGTTAGCTTTTATTTTTGATTAAATTTAAAACTGTCTGGAGTTTTCATTCTCAACCTGACATTTTTTTCAGTTTCCTACCTGTAAGTAGGTTTCTGTTATTACCTTCACAGTTTAGTTGTTTTACCTCTGAGCGTCACTTTTTTGCACACTATGGGTAAATGGCCAGTCCACAAGGACCCCGAAGGCTCAGAGAAGCTTGGGTGAGGGGACCCACTGGAACAGCTGTCGGGAGACAGATGGTAGCCTCCCGTCAAGGCCATCCAGCGTGTTCTTTAACGTTGGGTTGTTTTATCTCTGAGCGGCACTTTTTTGCACACCATGGGCTAAATGGCCAGGTCTCAAGGATCCCGAAGGCTCGGAGAAGGTTGGGTAAGGGGACTCACTGGAACAGCTGTTGGGAGACATGGTAGTCTCATCAACACCATAAAGTGTTCTGTTGGATGGGACGTTAAGCCGTGACCCCGTGTGCGGGAGAGCCATATCCTGTGCACTTTAAAGAACACGCTGGATGGTCTTGATGGGAGGCTACCTTCTGTCTCCTAATATCTGTTTCAGTGGGTCGTTTCCTCCAACCTTCTCTTAGCCTTCAGGGTGTGGGTGGCTCAGTCGGTAGCGCGCCAGGCTCGTAATCTGTAGTTCCCAGGTTCGAGTCCCAGCTGGGTCAGCGTTGAGATTTATCTCCGCAAAATTCCCCGCCCTGCCCACGGTCGGTAGGGAACACCGATGGGCTTGGAAAAGCCGTCGTATGGGACGTTAAGCCGTGGCCCCGTGTGCGGGAGAGCCATACCCTGTGCACGTTAAAGAACACGCTGGATGGCCTTGACGGGAGGCTACCATCTGTCTCCCAACAGCTGTTCCAGTGGGTCCCCTCCCCCAACCTTCTCTGAGCCTTCGGGGTCCTTGTGACCTGGCCATTTTGGCCATGGTATGCAAAAAAGTGCCGCTCAGAGGTAACCCAACCTTCAGGGTGCTTGTGACCTGGCAATTTAGCCCATCGTGTGCAAAACAATGCTGCTCTAGAAATAAAAAACCAATTAGAACATCCACAAAAAGTTCATTTTTGCAACTAATTTGTGAACATTATCATGAACTGTTTTTGGTCTACATGTGTAATGTCTGTACAGAAGAGATATTTCGAATTTAGGTACTAGAAATGAAGGCTAAATTAATTTCAAGTAGCTGCTTGCGACAGAAGTTGACAGGAGCCTCTCCATTTAATATATCATGGAACAGATCTGCGAGTTGGGTTGTTTCGCCTCTGAGCTGCACTTTTTTTTGCACATCATGGGCTAAATGTCCAGGTCACATGGACCCCGAAGGCTCAAAGAAGGTTGGGGGAGGGGACCCATTGGAATAGCTGTTGGGAGACAGATGGTAGCCTCCCGTCAAGGCCATCCAGTGTGTTCTTTAACGTTGGGTTGTTTTACCTCTGAGCGGCACTTTTTTGCACACCATGGGCTAAATGGCCAGGTCACATGGACCCCGAAGGCTCAGAGAAGGTTGGGGGAGGGGACCCACTGGAACAGCTGTTGAGAGACAGATGGTAGCCTCCCGTCAAGGCCATCCAGCGTGTTCTTTAACGTGCACAGGGTATGGCTCTCCCGCACACGGGGCCACGGCTTAACGTCCCATCCGACGGACGGCGGCCTTTCCAAGCCCATCGATGTCCCCTACTGACCGTGGGCAGGGCGGGGAATTTTGCGAAGATAAATCTCAACGCTGACCCAGCTGGGACTCGAACCTAGGAACTACAGATTACGAGCCTGGCGCGCTACCGACTGAGCCACCCCCGCCCCAACAGATCTGTGAGGAAGGCAACTTCTCAGCAGAGACATTAGAAAAAAAAAAATCCATACTTTTTTTTTGAGACTCAAAACATGGTCCTATTTATAATTTGTATATTAAAATCTGCCTTATGTACAATTGTGAAATTAATATCTTCTATGAAATCGTTACATGTTTTGAAACACTTCAACAAAAGTTCTATGCTACCTAATATTAATAGTAATGAATGAGATTTTACATACAACAGTGGAATTGTTAGTGAGAGAAACTTCAGAGATGACAGTTCATTTTTCAAAGTTCTCGTGGGCAAGTGATGAGTCAAGGTATAAAATCGTGTGATGTAGTATGCTGATGATTTTTTTTCTTCTGATTGAAATTTCATCGTTGGATGCGATCAGTCGTAAAATCATCAGCATACTGCATCGCCTCTGAAATCCACACTGAAATAAAAAAAAATTAAATCCTACTGACTGTGGGCAGGGCTTGGAATTTTGGGGAGATAAATCTCAACGCTGACCAACTGGAACTCGAACCTGAACACTGCAGATTACGAGTCTGGCGCGCTACCGACTGAGCCACCCCCGCCCTAGGTTCTTGGAGGAATCGTCTGTTAATATGCCAATGAGAAGGTTTTTGATGTAGGTGAGACATCAGCAGAAATATAACAGAATAAATAGTCCTATATGAAAACAACTATTCTTTGATGGACAATTACTAAAAAGGGCAGTAATCTGTAGTTCCCAGGTTCGAGTCCCAGCTGGGTCAGCGTTGAGATTTATCTCCGCAAAACTTCTCACCCTACCCACGGTCAGTAGGGGACACCGATGGGCTTGGAAAGGACGCCATCCGTCAGAAGGGACGTTAAGCCGTGGCCCCATGTGCGGGAGAGCCATACTCTGCACGTTAAAAAATAGATGGTAGCCTCCCGTCAAGGCCATCCAGCATGTCTCTCAACTACTATTCCAGTGGGTCTCCTCCCCCAAACTTCTCTGAGCCTTAGGGTCCTTGTGACCTGACTATTTAGCCCATGGTGGGCAAAAAAGTGCCTCTCAGAGGTAAAACAACCCAACGTTAAAGAACACGCTGGATGGCCTTGACGGGAGGTTACCATCTGTTTCCCAACAGCTGTTCCTGTGGGTCCCCTCCCCCAACTTTCTGAGCTTTCGGGGTCCTTGTGACCTGCGTTCACCGTTAAAACAAACCGAGAACTTTGGATAATGACGTAATTTGGATAATGACAAAATTAAGGTTTTTCCTATCAATATCAAATTAAATCAGAAATCTACACGCAAAAAAATGACGACAAGAAATGGACTACAGTCGCTCAAAAAAAAAAAAATCCGAATACTATGGCTGATTACAGAATTCAGAAAAAAATATCTGGCAACGATTTTTTGTTTTTAGAAATTAGTGATCTGGCAACCGTGTCAAAAAAAAAATCCGAACATTATGGTTAATTACAGAATTCAGGAAAAATATCTGGCAACGATTTTTTTTAGAAATTAGTGATCTGGCAACCTTCGTGTCACGTGACACGATGGTTGCCAGATCACTAATTTCAAAGAAAAAAAATCGTTGCCAGATATTTTTTTCTGAATTCTGTAATCAACCATAGTGTTAGGATACTTTTTTGAGCGACTGTAGGTGGTCATATTATTTTGATACTAGATCGTGTGGGCTCACTCACGGAAATATTGAGCGTGTGCAGTAACTGCACACGCTCCAGTTTGCTGTGAACGGTAACTGGAGCGTGTACAGTTGCTGTACACGCTCCAGATATTTTTCCTGAATTCTGTAATCACGTGACACGAAGGTTGCCAGATCACTAATTTCTAAAAAAATCGCTGCCAGATATTTTTTCTGAATTCTGTAATCACGTGACACGAACGTTGCCAGATCACTGAATTCCAGAATTCCGGAAAAGTACTGGAGCGTGTACAGTCGCTCAAAAAAGTATCCGAACGCCATGGTTGACTACAACATTCAAATAAAATATCTGGCAACGATTTTTTCAGAAATTAGTGATCTGGCATCCTTCGTGTGCAGTAAACGAAGGATGCCAGATCATTAAATTCTGAAAAAATCGTTGCCAGATATTTTTTCTGAATTTTTTTAATCAACCATAGCGTTCGGATACTTTTTTGAGCGACTGTACAGCAACTGTACACGCTCCAGTTACCGTTCACAGCAAACTGGAGCGTGTGCAGTTACTGCACACACTCCAGTTTGCTGTGAACGGTAACTGCACACGCTCAATATTTCCGTGAGTGAGCCCACACGATCTAGGTCTTTGTGAGCTCACACGATCCAATGTGCTGTGAACATTAACCGCAACCGCTCCAGTTTGCTGTGAACGGTAACTGCACACGCTCAATATTTCTGTGAGTGAGCCCACACGATCCAGGTCTTTGTGAGCTCGTGATCTGGCAACCTTCGTGTCACGTGATTACAGAATTCAGGAAAAATTATCTGGCAACGATCTTTTTGAAATTACTGATCTGGCAACCTTCGTGTCACGTGACACGATGGTTGGCAGATCACTAATTTAAAAAAAAAATCGTTGCCAGATAATTTTTCTGAATTCTTGTAATCGACCATAGTGTTCGGATATTTTTTTGAGCAACTGTACCTCGAAAGGATTGTTGCGGAGTGGTGTTTAAAAATCCAAAAATTTTGAGTAGGAAATTTAGCTATATTCTAGTTACAACACAAATCTAGTCTGGAGCCAAAATCCACATCCAACAAACGAAGTTTTGAAACTGAAGCGAATATGTTTTTTACAACAGTCGTAAGTCATCCATTATATAAAAAAAAGATCCCACAGAATTTCCTACTGAACGCTGGGGAAATAGCTTTACTAATTAATGTGATTACTTGCACGGGAAAGTTGGAAGTATTAATTACGCTCCGAGACATGCACCCTTTGAATTCTGGGAAAGATGGCTTTGTCGCTAATAAAGTCTTAATTTCTTCCAAACTAATTAAAACCGTGCACGCTAGCAGTACTGGCAAAAAAAAAATGGAGACCAGAATTAATCTGCAAAAGCTGAGCACCGCGAATCACCGACCTCTTCGTAGGACAGAGATGACGTCACGTCCATGGAAACCAACTTTTACTTTAGTTGCCAGGTCCGAATTAGAAATAGTGTTTTTTTTTAATTTGTATTATTTGAGATTGGAGGCGGAGAAGAATTCCTAATTCTGTTTGAGATTTAGGGTTAGGTTGAGTTGTTTTACTTCAGAGAGGTAGTTTTTTGCACACCATGGGCTAAATGGCCAGGTCACAAGGACCCCGAAGGCTCAGAGAAGGTTGGGGGAGGGGACCCACTGGAACAGCTGGTGGGAGACAGATAGTAGCCTTCCGTCAAGGCCATCCAGCGTGTTCTTTAACGTAGTATTGTTTTACCTCTGAGCGGCACTTTTTTGCACACCATCGGCTAAATGGCCAGGTCACAAGGACCCCGAAGGCTCAGAGAATGTTGTTGGAGAGGACCCCCTGGAACAGCTGTTGGGAGACAGATGGTAGCATCCCGTCAAGGCCATCCAGCGTGTTCTTTAACGTTGGGTTGTTTTACCTCTGAGTGACACTTTTTTGGCCAGGCTAAATGGCCAGGCCACAAGGACCCCGAAGATTCAGAGAAGGTTGGGGAGGGGACCCACTGGAACAGCTGTTGGGAGACAAATGGTAGCCTCCCGTCAAGGCCATCCAGCGTGTTCTTTAACGTTGGGTTGTTTTACCTCTGAGCGGCACTTTTTTACACACCATGGGCTAAATGGCCAGGTCACATGGACCCCGAAGGCTCAGAGAAGGTTGGGGGAGGGGACCCAATGGAACAGCTGTTGGGAGACAGATGGTAGCCTTCCGTCAAGGCCATCCAGCGTGTTCTTTAACGTTGGGTTGTTTTACCTCTGAGCGGCACTTTTTTGCGCACCATGGGCTAAATGGTCAGGTCACATTGACCCCGAAGGCTCAGAGAAGGTTGGGGGAGGGGACCCACTGGAACAGCTGTTGGGAGACAGATGGTAGCCTCCCGTCAAGGCCATCCAGCGTGTTCTTTAACGTTGGGTTGTTTTACCTCTGAGCGGCATTTTTTTGCACACCATGGGCTAAATGGCCAGGTCACAAGGACCCTGAAGGCTCAGAGAATGTTGTTGGAGGGGACCCACTGGAACAGCTGTTGGGAGACAGATGGTAGCATCCCGTCAAGGCCATCCAGCGTGTTCTTTAACGTTGGGTTGTTTTACCTCTGAGTGACACTTTTTTGCACCCAATGGGCTAAATGGCCAGGCCACAAGGACCCCGAAGATTCAGAGAAGGTTGAGGAGGGGACCCACTGGAACAGCTGTTGGGAGACAAATGGTAGCCTCCCAGAAGGCCATCCAGCGTGTTCTTTAACGTTGGGTTGTTTTACCTCTGAGCGGCACTTTTTTACACACCATGGCCTAAATGGCCAGGTCACATGGACCCCGAAGGCTCAGAGAAGGTTGGGGGAGGGGACCCACTGGAACAGCTGTTGGGAGACAGATGGTAGCCTCCCGTCAAGGCCATCCAGCGTGTTCTTTAACGTTGGGTTGTTTTACCTCTGAGCGGCACTTTTTTGCACACCATGGGCTAAATGGCCAGGTCACAAGGACCCTGAAGGCTCAGAGAAGGTTGTTGGAGGGGACTCACTGGAACAGCTGTTGGGAGACAGATGGTAGCCTTCCGTCAAGGCCATCCAGCGTGTTCTTTAACGTTCGGTTGTTTTACCTCTGAGCGGCACTTTTTTTCCACTCCATGGGCTAAATGGCCAGGTCACATGGACCCTGAAGGCTCAGAGAAGGTTGGGGGAGGGGACTCACTGGAACAGCTGTTGGGAGACAGATGGTAGCCTCCAGTCAAGGCCATCTAGCGTGTTCTTTAACGTTGGGTTGTTTTACCTCTGAGCGGCCCTTTTTTGCACACCATGGGCTAAATGGCCAGGTCACATGGACCCCGAAGGCTCACAGAAGGTTGGGGGAGGGGACCCAATGGAACAGCTGTTGGGAGACAGATGGTAGCCTTCCGTCAAGGCCATCCAGCGTGTTCTTTAACGTTGGGTTGTTTTACCTCTGAGCGGCACTTTTTTGCGCACCATGGGCTAAATGGTCAGGTCACATTGACCCCGAAGGCTCAGAGAAGGTTGGGGGAGGGGACCCACTGGAACAGCTGTTGGGAGACAGATGGTAGCCTCCCGTCAAGGCCATCCAGCGTGTTCTTTAACGTTGGGTTGTTTTACCTCTGAGCGGCACTTTTTTGCACACCATGGGCTAAATGGCCAGGTCACAAGGACCCTGAAGGCTCAGAGAATGTTGTTGGAGGGGACCCACTGGAACAGCTGTTGGGAGACAGATGGTAGCATCCCGTCAAGGCCATCCAGCGTGTTCTTTAACGTTGGGTTGTTTTACCTCTGAGTGACACTTTTTTGCACCCAATGGGCTAAATGGCCAGGCCACAAGGACCCCGAAGATTCAGAGAAGGTTGGGGAGGGGACCCACTGGAACAGCTGTTGGGAGACAAATGGTAGCCTCCCGTCAAGGCCATCCAGCGTGTTCTTTAACGTTGGGTTGTTTTACCTCTGAGCGGCACTTTTTTACACACTATGGGCTAAATGGCCAGGTCACATGGACCCCGAAGGCTCAGAGAAGGTTGGGGGAGGGGACCCACTGGAACAGCTGTTGGGAGACAGATGGTAGCCTCCCGTCAAGGCCATCCAGCGTGTTCTTTAACGTTGGGTTGTTTTACCTCTGAGCGGCCCTTTTTTGCACACCATGGGCTAAATGGCCAGGTCACAAGGACCCTGAAGGCTCAGAGAAGGTTGTTGGAGGGGACCCACTGGAACAGCTGTTGGGAGACAGATGGTAGCCTTCCGTCAAGGCCATCCAGCGTGTTCTTTAACGTTCGGTTGTTTTACCTCTGAGCGGCACTTTTTTTCCACTCCATGGGCTAAATGGCCAGGTCACATGGACCCTGAAGGCTCAGAGAAGGTTGGGGGAGGGGACTCACTGGAACAGCTGTTGGGAGACAGATGGTAGCCTCCCGTCAAGGCCATCCAGCGTGTTCTTTAACGTTGGGTTGTTTTACCTCTGAGCGGCCCTTTTTTGCACACCATGGGCTAAATGGCCAGGTCACATGGACCCCGAAAGCTGAGAGAAGGTTGGAGGAGGGGACCCAATGGAACAGCTGTTGGGAGACAGATGGTAACCTCCCGTCAAGGCCATCCAGCGTGTTCTTTAACGTTGGGTTGTTTTACCTCTGAGCGGAACTTTTTTGCACACCATTGGCTAAATGGCCAGGTCACAAGGATCCCGAAGGCTCAGAGAACGTTCGGGGAGGGGACCCACTGGAACAGCTGTTGGGAGAGATATGGTAGCCTCCCGTCAAGGCCATCCAGCGTGTTCTTTAACGTGCACAGGGTATGGCTCTCCCGCACACGGGGCCATGGCTCATCGTCCCATACGACAGACAGGGGCCTTTCCAAGCCCATCGGTTTCCCCTACTGACCGTGGGCAGGGCAGGGAATTTTGCGGAGATAAATCTCAACGCTGACCCAGCTGGGACTCGAACCTGGGAACTACAGATTACGAGCCTGGCTCGCTACCGACTGAGCCACCACCGCCCTATTTAGAAACAGACTAATAGAAAAAACTGATAAAACTGACAGTCACAAAATTAGAAAGTGTTGTCGATGGAAACTAACGCAGTAACAAAATTTTTGTCGTTTCATGTCAAAACCGATTCTTTCTGACCTACTGGGCAGAGCCAGAAGTTCAAACTGATTCTTCCAAACGTAGACTAAGCAGAGAATAAAAGTCAAAACTGATTTCTCCAGACCTAAATTAAGCAGAGATTACAAGCCAAAACTGATTCTCCCAGACCTGGACTAAGCGGAGATTTCATGTCAAAACCGATTCTTTCTGACCTACTAGGCAGAGCCAGAAGTTCAAACTGATTCTTCCAAACGTAGACTAAGCAGAGAGTAAAAGTCAAAACTGATTTCTCCAGACCTAAATTAAGCAGAGATTAGAACCCAAAACTGATTCTCCCAGACCTGAACTAAGCGGAGATTTCATGTCAAAACCGATTCTTTCTGACCTACTAGGCAGAACCAGAAGTTCAAACTGATTCTGCCAAACGTAGACTAAGCAGAGAGTAGAAGTCAAAACTGATTTCTCCAGACCTAAATTAAGCAGAGATTAGAAGCCAAAACTGATTCTCCCAGACCTGGACTAAGCGGAGATTTCATGTCAAAACCGATTCTTTCTGACCTACTAAGCAGAACCAGAAGTTGAAACTGATTCTTCCAAACGTAGACTAAGCAGAGAGTAAAAGTCAAAACTGATTTCTCCAGACCTTAATTAAGCAGAGATTAGAAGCCAAAACTGATTCTCCCAGACCTGAACTAAGCGGAGATTTCATGTCAAAACCGATTCTTTCTGACCTACTAGGCAGAGCCAGAAGTTCAAACTGATTCTGCCAAACGTAGACTAAGCAGAGAGTAGAAGTCAAAACTGATTTCTCCAGACCTCAATTAAGCAGAGATTAGAAGCCAAAACTGATTCTCCCAGACCTGAACTAAGCGGAGATTTCATGTCAAAACCGATTCTTTCTGACCTACTAAGCAGAACCAGAAGTTGAAACTGATTCTGCCAAACGTAGTCTAAGCAGAGAGTAAAAGTCAAAACTGATTTCTCCAGACCTCAATTAAGCAGAGATTAGAAGCCAAAACTGATTCTCCCAGACCTGAACTAAGCGGAGATTTCATGTCAAAACCGATTCTTTCTGACCTACTAGGCAGAGCCAGAAGTTCAAACTGATTCTTCCAAACGTAGACTAAGCAGAGAGTAATAGTCAAAACTGATTTCTCCAGACCTCAATTAAGCAGAGATTAGAAGCCAAAACTGATTCTCCCAGACCTGAACTAAGCGGAGATTTCAAGTCAAAACCGATTCTTTCTGACCTACTAGGCAGAGCCAGAAGTTCAAACTGATTCTTCCAAACGTAGACTAAACAGAGAGTAAAAGTCAAAACTGATTTCTCTAGACCTAAATTAAGCAGAGATTAGAACCCAAAACTGATTCTCCCAGACCTGGACTAAGCGGAGATTTCATGTCAAAACCGATTCTTTCTGACCTACTAGGCAGAACCAGAAGGTCAAACTGATTCTGCCAAACGTAGACTAAGCAGAGAGTAAAAGTCAAAACTGATTTCTCCAGACCTAAATTAAGCAGAGATTAGAAGCCAAAACTGATTCTCCCAGACCTGAACTAAGCGGAGATTTCATGTCAAAACCGATTCTTTCTGACCTACTAGGCAGAACCAGAAGTTCAAACTGATTCTGCCAAACGTAGACTAAGCAGAGAGTAGAAGTGAAAACTGATTTCTCCAGACCTAAATTAAGCAAAGATTAGGAGCTAAAACTGATTCTCCCAGACCTGGACTAAACGGAGATTTCATGTCAAAACCGATTCTTTCTGACCTACTAGGCAGAGCCAGAAGTTCAAACTGATTCTTCCAAACGTAGACTAAGCAGAGAGTAAAAGTCAAAACTGATTTCTCCAGACCTAAATTAAGCAGAGATTAGAAGCCAAAACTGATTCTTCCAGACCTGAACTAAGCGGAGATTTCATGTCAAAACCTATTCTTTCTGACCTACTAGGCAGAGCCAGAAGTTCAAACTGATTCTGCCAAACGTAGACTAAGAGAGAGTAAAAGTCAAAACTGATTTCTCCAGACCTCAATTAAGCAGAGATTAGAAGCCAAAACTGATTCTTCCAGACCTGAACTAAGCGGAGATTTCATGTCAAAACCGATTCTTTCTGACCTACTAGGCAGAGCCAGAAGTTCAAACTGATTCTGCCAAACGTAGACTAAGCAGAGAGTAAAAGTCAAAACTGATTTCTCCAGACCTTAATTAAGCAGAGATTAGAAGCCAAAACTGATTCTCCCAGACCTGAACTAAGCGGAGATTTCATGTCAAAACCGATTCTTTCTGACCTACTAGGCAGAGCCAGAAGTTCAAACTGATTCTTCCAAACGTAGACTAAGCAGAGAGTAAAAGTCAAAACTGATTTCTCCAGACCTAAATTAAGCAGAGATTAGAAGCCAAAACTGAATCTCCCAGATCTGAACTAAGCGGAGATTTCATGTCAAAACCGATTCTTTCTGACCTACTAGGCAGAACCAGAAGTTCAAACTGATTCTGCCAAACGTAGACTAAGCAGAGAGTAGAAGTCAAAACTGATTTCTCCAGACCTAAATTAAGCAGAGATTACAAGCCAAAGCTTATTCTCCCAGACCTGAACTAAGCGGAGATTTCATGTCAAAACCGATTCTTTCTGACCTACTAGGCAGAACCAGAAGTTCAAACTGATTCTGCCAAACGTAGACTAAGCAGAGAGTAAAAGTCAAAACTGATTTCTCCAGACCTCAATTAAGCAGAGATTAGAAGCCAAAACTGATTCTCCCAGACCTGAACTAAGCGGAGATTTCATGTCAAAACCGATTCTTTCTGACCTACTAGGCAGAGCCAGAAGTTCAAACTGATTCTTCCAAACGTAGACTAAGCAGAGAGTAATAGTCAAAACTGATTTCTCCAGACCTCAATTAAGCAGAGATTAGAAGCCAAAACTGATTCTCCCAGACCTGAACTAAGCGGAGATTTCAAGTCAAAACCGATTCTTTCTGACCTACTAGGCAGAGCCAGAAGTTCAAACTGATTCTTCCAAACGTAGAGTAAGCAGAGAGTAAAAGTCAAAACTGATTTCTCTAGACCTAAATTAAGCAGAGATTAGAACCCAAAACTGATTCTCCCAGACCTGGACTAAGCGGAGATTTCATGTCAAAACCGATTCTTTCTGACCTACTAGGCAGAACCAGAAGGTCAAACTGATTCTGCCAAACGTAGACTAAGCAGAGAGTAAAAGTCAAAACTGATTTCTCCAGACCTAAATTAAGCAGAGATTAGAAGCCAAAACTGATTCTCCCAGACCTGAACTAAGCGGAGATTTCATGTCAAAACCGATTCTTTCTGACCTACTAGGCAGAACCAGAAGTTCAAACTGATTCTGCCAAACGTAGACTAAGCAGAGAGTAGAAGTCAAAACTGATTTCTCCAGACCTAAATTAAGCAGAGATTAGAAGCCAAAACTGATTCTCCCAGACCTGGACTAAGCGGAGATTTCATGTCAAAACCGATTCTTTCTGACCTACTAGGCAGAGCCAGAAGTTCAAACTGATTCTTCCAAACGTAGACTAAGCAGAGAGTAAAAGTCAAAACTGATTTCTCCAGACCTAAATTAAGCAGAGATTAGAAGCCAAAACTGATTCTCCCAGACCTGAACTAAGCGGAGATTTCATGTCAAAACCGATTCTTTCTGACCTACTAGGCAGAGCCAGAAGTTCAAACTGATTCTGCCAAACGTAGACTAAGCAGAGAGTAGAAGTCAAAACTGATTTCTCCATACCTAAATTAAGCAGAGATTAGAAGCCAAAACTGATTCTCCCAGACCTGAACTAAGCGGAGATTTCATGTCAAAACCGATTCTTTCTGACCTACTAGGCAGAGCCAGAAGTTCAAACTGATTCTTCCAAACGTAGACTAAGCAGAGAGTAATAGTCAAAACTGATTTCTCCAGACCTCAATTAAGCAGAGATTAGAAGCCAAAACTGATTCTCCCAGACCTGAACTAAGCGGAGATTTCAAGTCAAAACCGATTCTTTCTGACCTACTAGGCAGAGCCAGAAGTTCAAACTGATTCTTCCAAACGTAGACTAAACAGAGAGTAAAAGTCAAAACTGATTTCTCTAGACCTAAATTAAGCAGAGATTAGAACCCAAAACTGATTCTCCCAGACCTGGACTAAGCGGAGATTTCATGTCAAAACCGATTCTTTCTGACCTACTAGGCAGAACCAGAAGGTCAAACTGATTCTGCCAAACGTAGACTAAGCAGAGAGTAAAAGTCAAAACTGATTTCTCCAGACCTAAATTAAGCAGAGATTAGAAGCCAAAACTGATTCTCCCAGACCTGAACTAAGCGGAGATTTCATGTCAAAACCGATTCTTTCTGACCTACTAGGCAGAACCAGAAGTTCAAACTGATTCTGCCAAACGTAGACTAAGCAGAGAGTAGAAGTGAAAACTGATTTCTCCAGACCTAAATTAAGCAAAGATTAGGAGCTAAAACTGATTCTCCCAGACCTGGACTAAACGGAGATTTCATGTCAAAACCGATTCTTTCTGACCTACTAGGCAGAGCCAGAAGTTCAAACTGATTCTTCCAAACGTAGACTAAGCAGAGAGTAAAAGTCAAAACTGATTTCTCCAGACCTAAATTAAGCAGAGATTAGAAGCCAAAACTGATTCTTCCAGACCTGAACTAAGCGGAGATTTCATGTCAAAACCTATTCTTTCTGACCTACTAGGCAGAGCCAGAAGTTCAAACTGATTCTGCCAAACGTAGACTAAGAGAGAGTAAAAGTCAAAACTGATTTCTCCATACCTAAATTAAGCAGAGATTAGAAGCCAAAACTGATTCTCCCAGACCTGAACTAAGCGGAGATTTCATGTCAAAACCGATTCTTTCTGACATACTATGCAGAGCCAGAAGTTTAAACTGATTCTTCCAAACGTAGACTAAGCAGAGAGTAAAAGTCAAAACTGATTTCTCCAGACCTTAATTAAGCAGAGATTAGAAGCCAAAACTGATTCTCCCAGACCTGAACTAAGCGGAGATTTCATGTCAAAACCGATTCTTTCTGACCTACTAGGCAGAGCCAGAAGTTCAAACTGATTCTTCCAAACGTAGACTAAGCAGAGAGTAAAAGTCAAAACTGATTTCTCCAGACCTAAATTAAGCAGAGATTAGAAGCCAAAACTGAATCTCCCAGATCTGAACTAAGCGGAGATTTCATGTCAAAACCGATTCTTTCTGACCTACTAGGCAGAACCAGAAGTTCAAACTGATTCTGCCAAACGTAGACTAAGCAGAGAGTAGAAGTCAAAACTGATTTCTCCAGACCTAAATTAAGCAGAGATTACAAGCCAAAGCTTATTCTCCCAGACCTGAACTAAGCGGAGATTTCATGTCAAAACCGATTCTTTCTGACCTACTAGGCAGAACCAGAAGTTCAAACTGATTCTGCCAAACGTAGACTAAGCAGAGAGTAAAAGTCAAAACTGATTTCTCCAGACCTCAATTAAGCAGAGATTAGAAGCCAAAACTGATTCTCCCAGACCTGAACTAAGCGGAGATTTCATGTCAAAACCGATTCTTTCTGACCTACTAGGCAGAGCCAGAAGTTCAAACTGATTCTTCCAAACGTAGACTAAGCAGAGAGTAATAGTCAAAACTGATTTCTCCAGACCTCAATTAAGCAGAGATTAGAAGCCAAAACTGATTCTCCCAGACCTGAACTAAGCGGAGATTTCAAGTCAAAACCGATTCTTTCTGACCTACTAGGCAGAGCCAGAAGTTCAAACTGATTCTTCCAAACGTAGAGTAAGCAGAGAGTAAAAGTCAAAACTGATTTCTCTAGACCTAAATTAAGCAGAGATTAGAACCCAAAACTGATTCTCCCAGACCTGGACTAAGCGGAGATTTCATGTCAAAACCGATTCTTTCTGACCTACTAGGCAGAACCAGAAGGTCAAACTGATTCTGCCAAACGTAGACTAAGCAGAGAGTAAAAGTCAAAACTGATTTCTCCAGACCTAAATTAAGCAGAGATTAGAAGCCAAAACTGATTCTCCCAGACCTGAACTAAGCGGAGATTTCATGTCAAAACCGATTCTTTCTGACCTACTAGGCAGAACCAGAAGTTCAAACTGATTCTGCCAAACGTAGACTAAGCAGAGAGTAGAAGTCAAAACTGATTTCTCCAGACCTAAATTAAGCAGAGATTAGAAGCCAAAACTGATTCTCCCAGACCTGGACTAAGCGGAGATTTCATGTCAAAACCGATTCTTTCTGACCTACTAGGCAGAGCCAGAAGTTCAAACTGATTCTTCCAAACGTAGACTAAGCAGAGAGTAAAAGTCAAAACTGATTTCTCCAGACCTAAATTAAGCAGAGATTAGAAGCCAAAACTGATTCTCCCAGACCTGAACTAAGCGGAGATTTCATGTCAAAACCGATTCTTTCTGACCTACTAGGCAGAGCCAGAAGTTCAAACTGATTCTGCCAAACGTAGACTAAGCAGAGAGTAGAAGTCAAAACTGATTTCTCCATACCTAAATTAAGCAGAGATTAGAAGCCAAAGCTTATTCTCCCAGACCTGAACTAAGCGGAGATTTCATGTCAAAACCGATTCTTTCTAACCTACTAGGCAGAGCCAGAAGTTCAAACTGATTCTGCCAAACGTAGACTAAGCAGAGAGTAGAAGTCAAAACTGATTTCTCCAGACCTAAATTAAGCAGAGATTACAAGCCAAAGCTTATTCTCCCAGACCTGAACTAAGCGGAGATTTCATGTCAAAACCGATTCTTTCTGACCTACTAGGCAGAACCAGAAGTTCAAACTGATTCTGCCAAACGTAGACTAAGCAGAGAGTAAAAGTCAAAACTGATTTCTCCAGACCTCAATTAAGCAGAGATTAGAAGCCAAAACTGATTCTCCCAGACCTGAACTAAGCGGAGATTTCATGTCAAAACCGATTCTTTCTGACCTACTAGGCAGAGCCAGAAGTTCAAACTGATTCTTCCAAACGTAGACTAAGCAGAGAGTAATAGTCAAAACTGATTTCTCCAGACCTCAATTAAGCAGAGATTAGAAGCCAAAACTGATTCTCCCAGACCTGAACTAAGCGGAGATTTCAAGTCAAAACCGATTCTTTCTGACCTACTAGGCAGAGCCAGAAGTTCAAACTGATTCTTCCAAACGTAGAGTAAGCAGAGAGTAAAAGTCAAAACTGATTTCTCTAGACCTAAATTAAGCAGAGATTAGAACCGAAAACTGATTCTCCCAGACCTGGACTAAGCGGAGATTTCATGTCAAAACCGATTCTTTCTGACCTACTAGGCAGAACCAGAAGGTCAAACTGATTCTGCCAAACGTAGACTAAGCAGAGAGTAAAAGTCAAAACTGATTTCTCCAGACCTAAATTAAGCAGAGATTAGAAGCCAAAACTGATTCTCCCAGACCTGAACTAAGCGGAGATTTCATGTCAAAACCGATTCTTTCTGACCTACTAGGCAGAACCAGAAGTTCAAACTGATTCTGCCAAACGTAGACTAAGCAGAGAGTAGAAGTCAAAACTGATTTCTCCAGACCTAAATTAAGCAGAGATTAGAAGCCAAAACTGATTCTCCCAGACCTGGACTAAGCGGAGATTTCATGTCAAAACCGATTCTTTCTGACCTACTAGGCAGAGCCAGAAGTTCAAACTGATTCTTCCAAACGTAGACTAAGCAGAGAGTAAAAGTCAAAACTGATTTCTCCAGACCTAAATTAAGCAGAGATTAGAAGCCAAAACTGATTCTCCCAGACCTGAACTAAGCGGAGATTTCATGTCAAAACCGATTCTTTCTGACCTACTAGGCAGAGCCAGAAGTTCAAACTGATTCTGCCAAACGTAGACTAAGCAGAGAGTAGAAGTCAAAACTGATTTCTCCATACCTAAATTAAGCAGAGATTAGAAGCCAAAGCTTATTCTCCCAGACCTGAACTAAGCGGAGATTTCATGTCAAAACCGATTCTTTCTAACCTACTAGGCAGAGCCAGAAGTTCAAACTGATTCTTCCAAACGTAGACTAAGCAGAGAGTAAATGTCAAAACTGATTTCTCCAGAACTTAATTAAGCAGAGATTAGAAGCCAAAGCTGATTCTCCCAGACCTGAACTAAGCGGAGATTTCATGTCAAAACCGATTCTTTCTGACCTACTAGGCAGAGCCAGAAGTTCAAACTGATTCTTCCAAACGTACACTAAGCAGAGAGTAAAAGTCAAAACTGATTTCTCCAGACCTCAATTAAGCAGAGATTAGAAGCCAAAACTGATTCTCCCAGACCTGAACTAAGCGGAGATTTCATGTCAAAACCGATTCTTTCTGACCTACTAGGCAGAGCCAGAAGTTCAAACTGATTCTGCCAAACGTAGACTAAGCAGAGAGTAGAAGTCAAAACTGATTTCTCCATACCTAAATTAAGCAGAGATTAGAAGCCAAAGCTTATTCTCCCAGACCTGAACTAAGCGGAGATTTCATGTCAAAACCGATTCTTTCTAACCTACTAGGCAGAGCCAGAAGTTCAAATTGATTCTTCCAAACGTAGACTAAGCAGAGAGTAAATGTCAAAACTGATTTCTCCAGACCTCAATTAAGCAGAGATTACAAGCCAAAACTGATTCTCCCAGACCTGAACTAAGCGGAGATTTCATGTCAAAACCGATTCTTTCTGACCTACTAGGCAGAGCCAGAAGTTCAAACTGATTCTTCCAAACATAGAGTAAGCAGAAAGTAGAAGTCTAAAGTGATTTCTCCAGACCTCAATTAAGCAGAGATTACAAGCCAAAACTGATTCTCCCAGACCTGAACTAAGCGGAGATTTCATGTCAAAACCGATTCTTTCTGACCTACTAGGCAGAACCAGCAGTTCAAACTGATTCTTCCAAACGTAGAGTAAGCAGAGAGTAAAAGTCAAAACTGATTTCTCCATACCTAAATTAAGCAGAGATTAGAAGCCAAAGCTTATTCTCCCAGACCTGAACTAAGCGGAGATTTCATGTCAAAACCGATTCTTTCTAACCTACTAGGCAGAGCCAGAAGTTCAAACTGATTCTTCCAAACGTAGACTAAGCAGAGAGTAAATGTCAAAACTGATTTCTCCAGAACTTAATTAAGCAGAGATTAGAAGCCAAAGCTGATTCTCCCAGACCTGAACTAAGCGGAGATTTCATGTCAAAACCGATTCTTTCTGACCTACTAGGCAGAGCCAGAAGTTCAAACTGATTCTTCCAAACGTAGACTAAGCAGAGAGTAAAAGTCAAAACTGATTTCTCCAGACCTCAATTAAGCAGAGATTAGAAGCCAAAACTGATTCTCCCAGACCTGAACTAAGCGGAGATTTCATGTCAAAACCGATTCTTTCTGACCTACTAGGCAGAGCCAGAAGTTCAAACTGATTGTGCCAAACGTAGACTGATCAGAGAGTAGAAGTCAAAACTGATTTCTCCAGACCTAAATTAAGCAGAGATTAGAAGCCAAAACTGATTCTCCCAGACCTGGACTAAGCGGAGATTTCATGTGAAAACCGATTCTTTCTGACCTACTAGGCAGAACCAGAAGTTCAAACTGATTCTTCCAAACGTAGACTAAGCAGAGAGTAGAAGTCAAAACTGATTTCTCCAGACCTAAATTAAGCAGAGATTAGAAGCCAAAACTGATTCTCCCAGACCTGAACTAAGCGGAGATTTCATGTCAAAACCGATTCTTTCTGACTTACTAGGCAGAGCCAGAAGTTCAAACTGATTCTGCCAAACGTAGACTAAGCAGAGAGTAGAAGTCAAAACTGATTTCTCCAGACCTAAATTAAGTAGAGATTACATGCAAGAGCTGTTTCTCCAAGACCAGGACTAAGCGGAGATTTCATGACAAAACCGATTCTTTCTGACCTACTAGGCAGAGCCAGAAGTTCAAACTGATTCTTCCAAACGTAGAGGAAGCAGAAAGTAGAAGTCAAAACTGATTTCTCCATACCTCAATTAAGCAGAGATTAGAAGCCAAAACTGATTCTCCCAGACCTGGACTAAGCGGAGATTTCATGTCAAAACCGATTCTTTCTGACCTACTAGGCAGAACCAGAAGTTCAAACTGATTCTTCGAAACGTAGACTAAGCAGAGAGTAGAAGTCAAAACTGATTTCTCCAGACCTAAATTAAGCAGAGATTAAAAGGCAAAGCTTATTCTCCCGGACCTGGACTAAGCGGAGATTTCATGTCAAAACCGATTCTTTCTGACCTACTAGGCAGAGCCAGAAGTTCAAACTGATTTTTCCAAACGTAGACTAAGCAGAGAGTAAAAGTCAAAACTGATTTCTCCAGACCTCAATTAAGCAGAGATTAGAAGCCAAAACTGATTCTCCCAGACCTGGACTAAGCGGAGATTTCATGTCAAAACCGATTCTTTCTGACCTACTAGGCAGAACCAGAAGTTCAAACTGATTCTTCCAAACGTAGACTAAGCAGAGAGTAGAAGTCAAAACTGATTTCTCCAGACCTAAATTAAGCAGAGATTAAAAGGCAAAGCTTATTCTCCCAGACCTGGACTAAGCGGAGATTTCATGTCAAAACCGATTCTTTCTGACCTACTAGGCAGAGCCAGAAGTTCAAACTGATTCTTCCAAACGTAGACTAAGCAGAGAGTAGAAGTCAAAACTGATTTCTTCAGACCTAAATTAAGCAGAGATTACAAGCCAAAGCTGATTCTCCCAGACCTGAACTAAGCGGAGATTTCATGTCAAAACCGATTCTTTCTGACCTACTAGGCAGAGCCAGAAGTTCAAACTGATTCTTCCAAACGTAGACTAAGCAGAGAGTAAAAGTCAAAACTGATTTCTCCAGACTTAAATTAAGCAGAGATTACATGCGAGAGCTCTTTCTCCCAGACCAGGACTAAGTGGATATTTCGTGTCAAAACCGATTTTTCTGACGTACTAGGCAGAGCCAGAAGTTCAAACTGATTCTTCCAAACGTAGACTAAGCAGAGAGTAAAAGTCAAAACTGATTTCTCCAGACCTAAATTAAGCAGAGATTACATGCGAGAGCTGTTTCTCCCAGACCAGGACTAAGCGGAGATTTCATGTCAAAACCGATTCTTTCTGACCTACTAGGCAGAGCCAGAAGTTCAAACTGATTCTTCCAAACGTAGAGTAAGCAGAGAGTAGAAGTCAAAACTGATTTCTCCAGACCTAAATTAAGCAGAGATTACAAGCCAAAGCTGATTCTCCCAGACCTGGACTAAGCGGAGATTTCATGTCAAAACCGATTCTTTCTGACCTACTAGGCAGAGCCAGAAGTTCAAACTGATTCTTCCAAACGTAGAGTAAGCAGAGAGTAGAAGTCTAAACTGATTTCTCCAGACCTAAATTAAGCAGAGATTACAAGCCAAAGCTGATTCTCCCAGACCTGGACTAAGCGGAGATTTCATGTCAAAACCGATTCTTTCTGACCTACTAGGCAGAGCCAGAAGTTCAAACTGGTTCTTCCAAACGTAGACTAAGCAGAGAGTAGAAGTCAAAACTGATTTCTCCAGACATAAATTACGCAGAGATTACAAGCCGAAGCTGATTCTCCCAGACCTGGACTAAGCGGAGATTTCATGTCAAAACCGATTCTTTCTGACCTACTAGGGAGAGCCAGAAGTTCAAACTGGTTCTTCCAAACGTAGAGTAAGCAGAGAGTAGAAGTCTAAACTGATTTCTCCAGACCTAAATTAAGCAGAGATTACAAGCCAAAACTGATTCTCCCAGACCTGGACTAAGCGGAGATTTCATGTCAAAACCGATTTTTCTGACCTACTAGGCAGAGCCAGAAGTTCAAACTGATTCTGCCAAACGTAGACTAAGCAGAGAGTAGAAGTCAAAACTGATTTCTCCAGACATAAATTAAGCAGAGATTAGAAGCCAAAGCTGCTTCTCCCAGACCTGGACTAAGCGGAGATTTCATGTCAAAACCGATTCTTTCTGACCTACTAGGCAGAGCCAGCAGTTCAAACTGATTCTTCCAAACGTAGAGTAAGCAGAGAGTAGAAGTCAAAACTGATTTCTCCAGACCTAAATTAAGCAGAGATTAGAAGCCAAAGCTGCTTCTCCCAGACCTGGACTAAGCGGAGATTTCATGTCAAAACCGATTCTTTCTGACCTACTAGGCAGAGCCAGAAGTTCAAACTGATTCTTCCAAACGTAGAGTAAGCAGAGAGTAGAAGTCAAAACTGATTTCTCCAGACCTAAATTAAGCAGAGATTAGAAGCCAAAGCTGTTTCTCCCAGACCTGGACTAAGCGGAGATTTCATGTCAAAACCGATTTTTCTGACGTACTAGGCAGAGCCAGAAGTTCAAACTGATTGTGCCAAACGTAGACTAAGCAGAGAGTAGAAGTCAAAACTGATTTCTCCATACCTAAATTAAGCAGAGATTACAAGCCAAAGCTGTTTCTCCAAGAGCAGGACTAAGCGGAGATTTCATGTCAAAACCGATTCTTTCTGACCTACTAGGCAGAGCTAGAATTTCAAACTGATTCTTCCAAACGTAGACTAAGCAGAGAGTAGAAGTCAAAACTGATTTCTCCATACCTAAATTAAGCAGAGATTACAAGCCAAAGCTGTTTCTCCAAGACCAGGACTAAGCGGAGATTTCATGTCAAAACCGATTCTTTCTGACCTACTAGGCAGAGCTAGAAGTTCAAACTGATTCTTCCAAACGTAGACTAAGCAGAGAGTAGAAGTCAAAACTGACTCACTGTTAGGAAATCGCACTTGTCGAAATTAACTCAGTTACAACCTCAGTAGAAAGTATAAATAAGTTGGGTTGTTTTACCTCTGAGCGGCACTTTTTTGCACAACATGGGCTAAATTGCCAGGTCACAATGATCCCGAAGGCTCAGAGAAGGTTGGGGGAGGGGACCCACTGGAACAGCTGTTGGGAGACAGATGGTAGCCTCCCGTCAAGGACATCCTGCGTGTTCTTTAGTTGTTTTACCTCTGATCGGCATTTTTTTTGCACACCATGGGCTAAATTGCCAGGTCACAAGGATCCTGAATGCTCAGAAGTTTCGGGGAGGGGACCCACTGGAACAGCAGTTTGGAGACAGATGGTAGGCTCCCGTCACGACCATTCAGCGGTTCTTTAACGTGCACAGGGTATGGCTCTCCCGCACACAGGGCCACGGCTTAACGTCCCATCCGACGGACGGCGTCGTTTCCAAACCCATCGGTGTCCCCTACAAATTGTGGGCAGGGCGGGGAATTTTTGCGGAGATAAATCTCAACGCTGACCCAGCTGGGACTCGAACCTGGGAACTGCAGATTACGAGCCTGACGCGCTACCGACTTAGCCACCCCCGCCCCAGTAGAAATAAAAAGTGATCTTCCTTGTCGTAGAGATGAAAAAATTACAGAAAAAAGAATTAAAAAAATAAGTGTTATGGTCAGTCTCAAAACTTCTTAATCCTGAGCGATTGTTGTAGAAATCTTTCGAGATTTCTTGTCTGCAGGAGACTTTTGACATTTGTGTCTGAAATGGAGAAAGAGATGGTGTTCAAGAAGAGGAGGAGAGGGGATGAAAGAGGAGGGAGGGTGAGAGATAACGAAGAGCAGAAAGAGGAGTAGAGTTAATGAAATCGACGTCACGGTTTGCAGTCTCCGCGCGCCCCCTGCCGATCGATACTAATCATTAACACAGTTCCTGGTCTTCTGATAATTACGCCTTTTGTTTGGTTTTCCTGCCTTGTCTGTCTCGACTGAAGATGATCGGATCCGATTGACCGTTTTCTACGGCCACTTACTGCGCATGTGCGGTGAGGAAAAGACACATTACTGCATCTCGACGTGTAGCTGGCCAGGGACGTGTGGTTCTGGGAAAACTAACTTTAGGGTGAAAAGACAATAACAGGAGGTATAAAAAAATATCGAAGGGAGAGGGTTTAAAAGGGAGGAGGGTGATGGAAAGAGAAGTGGGGGGAGGGGGGATGAGATTGTCGAAAAGGAGGGAACGAGAGAACTGAGAGTGGATGTAACGGTGGCATCAGAGGGGTAAACAGTGTTTGGAAGAATGTGATTAAAGATAGAAATGTGCTGATGAATAAACAAAGGCGAGCAGAAGAAAATAAAGGAATAAAAAAAGAGTAAAAGGAGAAAAAAAGAAATGAGATGAAGAAAATGAAAGGGATGTAATTAAAACTGTAAGAGATAAAGAGTTATAAAAAATATATGAAATAATTAATGGGAAAAAAATGCGCATAACAAAAGGTTCATTTGCATGCGCACAGTCAACAGAGCAGACAAAAGCATCTGGTGCTTTTGCTGCAATCGTTAGCTGGGAAATAAAAATGATAAAAAGGCGGGAAAAGTGCATTTTGTCGAAATGATGAGAGGAGTGATGGTGCAGAAATGGGTAGTCATGACTACAGAGATGTGTAGAAGAGGAAACGGAGAACGACTAGAATATTAGAGGTTGGATTGTTTTACCACTGGACGCACTTTTTTGTACACCATGGGCTAAATAGCTAGGTCACATGGACACCGAAGGTTCAGAGATGGTTGGGGAGGGGACCCACTGGAACAGCTGTTGGGAGACAGATGGTAGCCTCCCGTCAAGGCCATCCAGCGTGTTCTTTAACGTTAGGTTTGTTTTACCTTTGAGTGGCACTTTTTTGCACACAATGGGCTAAATGACCAGGTCACATGGACCCCGAAGGCTCAGAGAACGTTGGGAGAGGGGACCCATTGGAGCAGCCAATGGGAGACAGATGGTAGCCTCCCGTCAAGGCCATCCAACGTGTTCTTTATCGTGCACAGGGAAATGCTCTCCCGCACACGGGGTCACGGCTTAACGTCCCATCCGTCGGACGGCGGCCTTTCCAAACCCATCGGTGTCCCCTACTGACCGTGGGCAGGGCGGGGAAATTTTGCGGAGATAAATCTCGACGCTGATCCAGCTGGGATTCGAACCTGGGAACTGCAGATTAGGAGCCTGGCGCGCTACCGACTGAGCCACTCCCGTCCCTAATAGATATTAACCGCGTTTGGTAAATGGCAATCTTACTTAGAAACATCGATAACTTCTTAAATATCGATAAAATGAAAAAATGTCGCTGAAGATAATTCAAAAGTCATTGTTAAATCTATTTTATTCCAGATTTTCTACTTTTTTGGTTCAGTATTTAAAGAATTATTAAAGCTGGAATATTTAAAAATGAATTATCTTTTTTTTTTGTTAAAATTCTGAGTTGCCTAATATTGAGATAAAATCATTGTGAAAAAACTTTTAAAATGTCCTTTTATTTCGTGGTTGAGTTAGTTTATCTCTGAAAAGCATTTTTTCTAGACAACGGCCAGGTCAGAAGGACCCCGAAGGCTCAGAGAAGGTTTGGGGGAGGGGACCCACTGGAACAGCTGTTGGGAGACAGGTGGCAGCCTCCCGTCAAGGTCATCCAGCGTGTTCATTAACGTCGGATTATTTTACATCTGAGAGGCACTGTTTCGCACACAATGGGTTAAAAGGCCAGGTCACATGGACCCCGGAGGCTCAGAAGGTTTGGGAAAGGGGACCCACTGGAACAGCTGTTGGGAGACAGATGGTAGCCTCCCGTCAAGGTCATCCAGCGTGTTTTTTAACGTTGGGTTGTTTTACATCTGAGAGGCACTTTTTTGCACACAATGGGTTAAAAGGCCAGGTCACATGGACCCCCGAAGGCTGAGAATGTTGAGAAAGCGGACCCACTGGAACAGCTGGTGAGAGACGGATGGTAACCTTCCGACATGGCCATCCAGCTTGTTCTGTAACGTGCGCACGGTATTGCTCTGATGCACACGGCGTCGCGGCTTAATGTCCCATCCGACGGACGGTGGCCTTTCCAATCCCATCGGTGTCCCCTACTGGCCGTATGCAGGGCGGGGAATTTTGCGAAGATAGATTACAACGCTGACCCAGCTGGGTTTCGAACCTGGAAACTACAGATTACGAGCCTGGCGCGCTTCCGACTGAGCCACCCCCGCCCCCAGTTTTTCACTCTCGACCCCGAAAGGGTTAAACTAATTTTTCAATATTGATCTGCTACTCGCTTTACAGTAGTAGCATCACTAGATATACAATCATCCTTCATCATCTCATTGGTAATTGAATCATAGGAAAATATATTAATATTTATGCTCTAATTTTCTAGTGGAAGTATATTTTTTGAAAATTTTTTAAATAAATGTCGTATTAATTGTAATTGGAATAAAATCAAATTTTTCAATTTATGGGTTTAAATAAATATATCACAAATTAATGTTATTTTAAAAATAATTGTAGTTATTACAAACGTAAAACAACTATCAATCTCAGCATCATGTAATTGTTTCCAAAGCTGATTGTGGATCGTACATTCCACCGATTCAAATACTTTTACCTCTTCGAAGGATCGGATTAAACAAAATATATTCATGTGGGGTAGGGTGGGGGTCAAGGTCATTGGTCCGGCACCCGTCAAGTTCATCCGGCGTGTTCTTTAAAGTTGGGTTATTTTACATCTGAGAGGCACTTTTTGCACACAATGGGTTAAAAGGCCAGGTCACATGGACCCCGAAGGCTCAGTAGGTTTGGGGGAGGGGACCCACTGCAACAGCTGTTGGGAGACAGATGGTAGCCTCCCGTCAAGGCCATCCAGTGTGTTCTTTAACGTTGGGTTATTTTACCTCTGAGCGGCACTTTTTTGCACACCATGGGCTAAATGGCCAGGTCACAAGGATCCCGAAGGCTCAGAGAAGGTTGGGGGAGGGGACCCACTGGAACAGCTGTTGGGAGACAGATGGTAGCCTCCCATCAAGGCCAGCCAGCGTGTTCTTTAACGTTGGGCTGTTTTACTTCTGACCGGCACTTTTTTGTACACCATGGGCTAAATGGCCAGGTCACAAGGACCCTGAAGGCTCAGAGAAGGTTGGAGGAGGGGACCCACTGGAACAGCTGGTGGGAGACAGATGGTAACCTCCCGTCAAGGCCATCCAGCGTGTTCTTTAATGTTGGGTTGTTTTACCTCTGAGAGGCCTTGTTTTTCAGTTTTTAAACAAAAGTATTGGGAGGCTTAGTGAAGGAAATATGGGAATACGTTTTCCCAAACAATTGACTAACTGGCCAGGTCACAAAGACCCCGAAGATTCAGAGAAGGTTGAGGGAGGGAACCTACTGGACAATTGCTAGAGGACAGATGGTATCCTCCTGTCAAAGCCATCTAGTGTGTTCCTTAATGTGTATAGGGTATGTCTCTCCCGCACACAGATTCATGGCTTAACCTCTCATCCGACGGGGGATGACTCAGTCGGTGACGTGCCAGGCTCGTAATCTGCAGTTCCCAGTTTCGAGTCCCAGCTGGGTCAGCGTTGAGATTTATCTCCGCAAAACTCCCCGCCCTGACATTGGTCAGTAGGGGACAGATGGGTTGCGAAGGCGTCCATCGTATTGGACGGTAAGCCGTAGCCCCGTGTTCGGGAGAGCCATATCCTGTGCACATTAAAGAACACGCTGGATAGCCTTGACGGGAGGCTACCATCTGTCTCCCAACAGCAGTTTCAGTGGTTACAACCTTCCCTGAGCCTTCGGGGTACATGTGACCTGGTCATTTACCCCATGGTGTGCAAAAGAGTGCCGCTCAGAGGTAAAACAACCCAACCCTGTGCACTTTAAGGAACACACTAGATGGCTTTAACGGGAAACTTACCATCTGTCCTCTAGCAGCTGACCAGTGTGTTCCCTCCCCCAACCTTCTCTGAACCCTCGGGGTCTTTGTGACCTGGCCACATCGTCAATTGTTTCGAAAAACGTTCCCATATTTCTTTCACTAAGCCTCCCAATGCTTTTGTTTAAGTACTGTACATGCTGACCACGGTTCACACGAGGCCTTGTCATTTTCCGATTGCACAATATAAAGGTAATTTCTTCAACAATTTATCAAAGGTTCGTAAAAGCAAAATAATCGTTTTATTTTATTCTAAAGTATGTCTTTATATATTTCTCTTATCTCATATAGTTAAGGAAAGGCCAAACAATATTACTTATTCATCTTAAATTGTGTATACCCTTATAGAATAATTTTGTGTCAAAATTTGTTCCTATTCAGTTGTTTAGCAACAGTATCGAAATTAGAAATTTTCTAGAATTCATTACAGGATTTATGTAAACAAAAAATTTGTTCTTCTAAGATAAGAAGAAATATTAATTGACCTGTTATTTTTTGTAATGCCTGTACTGATATAAATTGTGTCAATTATTTGTTACAAAATCAAGTATATTTTATTATTTTTAGTACTCTTAATATGCGGTTGAGACATAGCTACCGCTTCTTTAATTAAAATGATATATTAAAGAATTTTTTCTCTTCTTCAATGCGTGAGGATCTGAAGTATATTCCCATACTCATGAAACAGTTCCTTCTTTGGCGGGAACTGAAAATTCACAAAATGGCAAATTGATGAAATGTTAAATTATAAATGCTAAGATATCGCCCCCTCTGAATACGAGACGCTCGTTTTCAGAGAAAATGAAATGTTTCATTTTCTGAAATTTGAACCCTTTAACAGCAAGAAATTGGTCCCAAAGGATGATTGCAAAAACTCCATCTCGATGCTTGCGATTGTCTGACAGGTGATAATTCTAATTCTGACTATGAGGCAGAAATGATAGAGCTCTGAAAAGGAGGGATCATCCGAGTCATACCTGGGGGGATCCGAGTCATACCTGGCGGAAATTGAAAAAAAAAAACACCATTAACAATTGAGTTCGGTTGTTTTACCTCTGAATGGCACTTTTTTGCACACCATGGGCTAAGTGGCCAGGTCACAGGGACCCCGAAAGCTCAGAGAAGTTTGGGGGAGGGGACCCAGTGGAACAGCTGTTGGGAGACAGATGGTAGCCTCCCGTCAAGGCCATCCAGCGTGTTCTTTAACGTTATGTTGTGTTACCTCTGAGGGGCACTTTTTTGCACTCCATGGGCTAAGTGGCCAGGTCACAGGGACCCCGAAGTCTCAGAGAAGTTTGGGGGAGGGGACCCACTGGAACAGCTGTTGGGAGACAGATGGTAGCCTCCCGTCAAGGCCATCCAGCGTGTTCTTTAACGTTGGGTTGTTTTACCTCTGAGCGCCACTTTTTTGCACACCATGGGCTAAATGGCCAGGTCACGAAGACCCCGAAGGCATGGAGAAGGTTAGGAGAGGGAAGCTACTGGATGGTTCCTAGAGGACAGATGGTATCCTCCCGTCAAAACCATCTAGTGTGTTTGTGATGTTGCTTCTTCGTTTGTTTGTCTATTGGGACCACTTAGGAATGTCCCCTCGGTTCGATCGCAATACGCGATGGCTGAAAGAGTTTTTCGGAACAAAAATCAACGGTTTTATCACAATTGCAGAGACTCAATACTGAGGCTCCTCCCCAATAAATTGGTTCAACTTCAGACTTTACTTAAAAATAACAATTATTTATTGAATCTTCCAAACATGCTTGATAGAACAAGGACATATGCTCAATTACATAGCATTACAACACCACCAGCTTACTATGCCTGCTCAGCTGTGTTCACAGAGCCCAATGCCGTTATTACCAGTCGGCATTTCCCAGCTTTACAATTTCTCGTCTGCACGCTTTCGAAACTCGACCGGCTCTGTCATCTCGTCGTTGCCAAACCCTTTTTTCCTCTCGCTCTCTGCTCTGGCCATCTGGCAAGGCCGTTAGCCCTAAGCGACCCGGGTCACTTGTCAGCGGACGCTAGACGTTCCCCGGACACTGCTACTGCAATTAACTTTCCAGATGCCGGGACAGAGGGTCCCCCACGTAGCATATGCCTATTTTGGTGAAATCCAAAATAAATATACAAAGCCTGAACAAAAAAAAATATCTAAAAAGGCCTCTAGCCTGACAGTGTTCCTTAATGTGTATAGGTTATGTCTCTCCCGCACAGAGATTCATGGCTTAACCTCTCATCCGACGGGGGATGGATCTCTATGTTGCGATCTTGTGCAACCACGGCAATTCCCGGTTCCGCCTGACAGCACTACCTGGTTAAAGAAAAGCCATGACTATCTAGAGCCGGGGGCAAGGAATACGCCCTATAGGCGCACCTCAACCCCAGCCTCACATGGCAGCAGTCCTATAGAAGGAAAGCTGACCACCGGAAGAAACCTAACTTTAATCTATTCCCCGGTTTGCAAATGTGCAAGGATATAAAGATCCAAGCTCGATCGGCACCCGGGGTGGAGACTCTTAGTAAGACCCAGACTTTTTGAACAGCTCGTGCTTACTAGGCCGAGGGAAACCTTTCGGCAGAGCCGTTGAACTGACCACACAGGTCCCTGAGAGGTGAGGTCTCCGACGCTGTCACCACCCGACCGGCAATCAAGCCGGCCAGCAGCTTCTTCAACCTCGGTTGGCCTTGGCCATGTCCAACCGGTGCTCAACCCGGTCGGCACAGCCTTCAGCCGGGTTGCTGGGCCCTAGGCCCCCCCACCACGACAAGGTGGTCCCCTATTGGGGGGGATCCGACGGGGAATGGGGTCGGTGAGCCAGACTCGTAATCTGCAGTTCCGAGTCCCAACGGGGTCAGCGTTGATATTTATCTGCGCAAAACCCACGCCGTGCTTATGGTCAGTAGGGGATACAGATGGGCTTGTGAAGTCCGCTGTCTGTCATATTGTACGGTAAGCCATGGCTCCGAGTTCGGGAGAGCCATACCCTGTGCACGTTAAAGAACTTGCTGGATGGCCTTGACGGGAGGCTACCATCTGTCTCCTAACAGCTGTTCCAGTGGGTCCCCTCCCCCAACCTTCTCTGAGCCTTTGGGGTCCTTCTTACCTGGCCATTTATCCCATGGTGTGCAAAAAAGTGCCGCTCAGAGGTGAAACAACCCAACGTTAAAGAACACGCTGGATAGCCTTGACAGGAGGCTACCATCTGTCTCCCAACAGCTGTTCCAGTGGGTGCCCTCCCCCAACCTTCTGAGCCTTCGGGGTCCATGTGACCTAACCATTTAGCCCATGGTGTGTAAAAAAGTGCCGCTCAGAGGTGAAACAACCCAACGTTGAAGAACACGCTGGATGGCCTTGACGGGAGGCTACCATCTGTCTCCCAACAGCTGTTCCAGTGGGTCCCCTCCACCAACCTTCTCTGAGACTTCGGGGTCTTTGTGACATGGCCATTTAACCCATGGTGTGCAAAAAAGTTCCGTTCAGAGGTAAAACAACCCAACGTTAAAGAACACGCTGGATGGCCTTGATGGGAGGCTACCATTTGTCTCCCAACAGCTGTTCCAGTGGGTCCCCTCCCCCAACCTTCTCTGAGCCTTCGGGGTCCTTCTTACTTGGCCATTTATCCCATGGTGTGCAAAAAAGTGCCGCTCAGAGGTAAAGCAACCCAACAATAAACAACACGCAGGATGACCTTGACGGGAGTCTACCATCTGTCTCCCAACAGCTGTTCCAGTGGGTCTCCTCCCCCAACCTTCTCTGAGAAGATAAACATATAACGTTGCCACATATTTTTCTGAGTTCTCTAATGAACTATAGTGTTCGGATATTTTTTGGAGCGACTGTACTCGAAGTTTGCCAGCTCACTAATCTCTAAAAAAAATCGTTGCTCAATAATTTTTCTGAATTCTTTAATCAACCCTAGTGTTCGGATATTTTTTTGAGCGACTGTACATCGAAAACTGGGACACATATCCGGCTATTCATTTCAAGGAAAGATTCCACTGCTCTCGCTTCTCTCCCAACGTGACTCCCAACTCACGTCTACTGAGTTTCCCCGTTCTGCCTGTGGTGGCGCTGGCTTCTTCTACTCCTACTATTGCCAGATAACGATCACCATTGTTTTTTTCGCGCGCCAAATCGTGTCGCCATGTGTCATCGGCGACAGCACGCGCCACGTGAGTGATCGGTCATTTGTTTATTAGCGTGTTTACGTCTGCTCTAACGTGCTACCTCTAAAATGGCCGACGGAGACCTGTTGGCGTTGGAAAAGACATCTATCGGACGAAAGCAATTGAAACGAAGGTAGGTCGAGATTATGTTGCTGAACTACAAAAGTTGTCGGTGATTTTACTCTCTCTAATAATTCACGTCTCGTGTGTAAAGAACTCTGACGTCACTACCATTGTTTCGCATTGTTTTAACAATCATGTCATCACGTTTCAGAAGACAGCGATTCATTATTGTTGTTTCTAGTGTTTAGAGGTATGCACGAGGTTATAATTCTAATCCTCATTAAATCTTTGTTAGCTTATAAACGCTGTCAAGGTGGGTCTGCTGAAGATGGCAACAGTTTCTTGTGACATTAAGGCCTTACAACAGAATTATGATGTCAGCAGAGGGTTGGGTTATTTTGCCTGTCAGCTGAATTTTTTTTGCATACAATGGGCTAAATGGTCAGGTCACATGGACCCCGAAGGCTCAGAGAAGGTTGGGGGAGGGGACCCACTGGAACAGATGTTGGGAGACAAATGTAGCCTCCCGTCAAGGCCATCCAGCGTGTTCTTTAATGTTGGGTTGTTTTACCTCTGAGAGGCAGTTTTTTGCACACCATGGGCTAAATGACCTGGTCACAAGGACCCCGAAGGCTCTGAAGGTTGGAGGGGACCCACTGGAACAACTGTTGGGAGACAGATGGTAGCCTCCCGTCAAGGCCATCCAGCGTGTTCTTTAACGTTGGGTTGTTTTACCTCTGAGCGGCACTTTTTTGCACACCATAGGCTAAATGACCTGGTCACAAGGACCCCGAAGGCTCAGAGAAGGTTGGGGGAGGGGACCCACTGGAACAGCTGTTGGGAGACAGATGGTAGCCTCCCGTCAAGGCCATCCAGCGTGTTCTTTAACGTTGGGTTGTTTTACCTCTGAGAGGCACTTTTTTGCACACCATGGGCTAAATGGCCAGGTCACAAGGACCCCGAAGGCTCTGAAGGTTGGGGGAGGGGACCCACTGGAACAACTGTTGGGAGACAGATGGTAGCCTCCCGTCAAGGCCATCCAGCGTGTTCTTTAACGTTGGGTTGTTTTACCTCTGAGAGGCACTTTTTTGCACACCATGGGCTAAATGGCCAGGTCACAAGGACCCCGAAGGCTCTGAAGGTTGGGGGAGGGGACCCACTGGAACAACTGTTGGGAGACAGATGGTAGCCTCCCGTCAAGGCCATCCAGCGTGTTCTTTAACGTTGGGTTGTTTTACCTCTGAGAGGCACTTTTTTGCACACCATGGGCTAAATGGCCAGGTCACAAGGACCCCGAAGGCTCTGAAGGTTGGGGGAGGGGACCCACTGGAACAGCTGTTGGGAGACAGATGGTAGCCTCCCGTCAAGGCCATCCAGCGTGTTCTTTAACGTTGGGTTGTTTTACCTCTGAGAGGCACTTTTTTGCACACCATGGGCTAAATGACCTGGTCACAAGGACCCCGAAGGCTCTGAAGGTTGGGGGAGGGGACCCACTGGAACAACTGTTGGGAGACAGATGGTAGCCTCCCGTTAAGGCCATCCAGCGAAACCATCGCCATTTGTACAGTAAATGCGTTTCCTAAACCAAAGATAAAATTATTTTAAACTCGCTTAAAACAAAATAGTATAATTTTCAAAATCTTCTGTAAAGAAATTTCTGCTTCGTTGTTAAAAAGAAAAAATATATTAAACTCTTCTTAATAAGAAGAAGCAATTTTTCGTTTTTTAACTGGCATGGTGAAGAAATATTTTAAAGAAAGGTGACAATAAAATTTCCCCTTTTTTATTTTCCTTAACCGTAGCTTCAACATTTGGATAAAGTTTGAGAAATTGGAAATGATTCTTCGAAACATCAAGAGATGGCGCCACATGGCGCATACATTTCTATCTTTCACGCGCAGTCTCAAACTTATTCTTAAGAACCAAGATGTGACATTAAGGCACGGTGACTCTTTAAATCCTTAACAATGATGGTTTATTTTCTTAATTGTTTTCCTTCCATACTTCTGTTTAAGAAAAGTACAAATATAATATTTCCAAATCGAAATTAAAATGCACACCGAAAATAACTACCGTATTTCCGCGAAAATAAGACCTAACAGGAAAATAAGCCCTAGCACGATTTTTCTGGATGCTCGTAATATAAGCCCTACCTCAAAAATAAGCCCCTGTTGAGATCGTCAGCCAGACGGACGTATTGAATTATAATAATATATAATTAAATATAATTATTGACATTAACACTTAAAATAAATGATAATATAAATTATAATTATAATATAATTTACTTAATTATAATCTATTGCTGTACATGAGAGATTGGGGCCAATGTCTCTACAAGAAATGGAGTCGCAGGGAATTCGGGGTTTGAGAGTCCCGATGATGTTCCAGAAGAAGATGAGACGACTGTATTTGAATAAATGCAGATTTTTGTACATGAATAAATGTAGATTTCTCTACATGAAAAAATAAGACATCCTCTGAAAATAAGCCCTAATGCGTCTTTTGGAGCAATAATTAATATAAGACCCGGTCTGCTTTTCGGAAAAGACGGTATATCACCGTGGTGCCATCTATCGGAGGCAAATATAAATGAGATCGTCAAGAAATGTCTTAAATTCATTTCCTAATACGTATAAAGTTGAAAGAGAAAAATGTTAAATATGATATAAATTCATGACTAATGTAAAAGCAAGCGAAAAAAAATTAATTTTCGCAAAAAATATCGTATTTTATAGTTCATTTATTGTTAAATTTTTTGTTGGGAAAAAGAATATTTCGACAAAGAAATTTATTTGAAGTTTATGAGCTTTCTTTCCCCGATAATTATTGAAATTCAATAAAAATCGTTTTCCAGAACTTTTTAAAAATTTATATATTTTTTTATTAATTTCGCTTTTAATTAATTAAAATATTAAATTTTTTATTAATTACATTTTTCTTTTATCTATTAATTATTTTTAAATTAAATATCACATAAAAAACATGTTTTACAATTTTATTAAACATATTATTAAATATTTTACACAAATTATATTTTTGATATCTCATTTTTAAAGCAGTTTTTTGTTGTTGTTTATCTTTTGGCATTTCATTTATTTTTAGTATAAGAGATAATGAAGTTTTTTGAAACTTTTATAGTTTTTAATAAATTAGAGTTAAAACGCGTTAATTGCGATTAATTGCACATGTATTCAGTTCATAAAATCTAAAATACACACAATATATTTCAATCAAAATTATTATTCGAAATATATAAATATATTACATAAAATATATATATTATAAAATTTTATATTGTTTATATATTAATTTCTATAAAAACGTATGTCTCAGAGAAGGTTGGGGGAGGGGACCCAATGGAATAGCTGTTGGGAGACAGATGGTAGCCTCCCGTCAAGGCCATCCAGCGTGTTCTTTAACGTGCACAGGATATGGCTCTCCCGCACACGGGGCCACGGCTTAAAGTACCATCCGACGGACGGCGGCCTTTCCAAGCCCATCGGTGTCCCCTAGTGACCGTGGGCAGGGCGGGGAATTTTGCGGAGATAAATCTCAACGCTGACCCAGCTGGGACTCGAACCTGGGAACTACAGATTACGAGCCTGGCGCGCTACCGACTGAGCCACCCCCGCCCCAAAAAGCATTGAGAGGAGCAACCTCACCTCGAAGGCGGCAGATGAAAATTTCTGATGAACGTGAGGTATACATGAACGTCCGTTTTGGTTGAAATCTCGGAAGATATGGCAATCGTGTGCCATAATATGAAGAATTCCACTCAGATTCTAGAATTTGGCGAATATATTTGGAAGCAGTAGCTAAAGCATCTTCTAAATAGAACAGGGAGGGACTGGTTGCTTGAGGAAAAGAAGCTCCAACCTTAGCATGTCTGTCAGCCTCTTCATTGATGTCGATACCATGATGTCCAGGTTGGGTTGGGTTGTTTTACCTCTGAGCGGCACTTTTTTGCACACCATGGGCTAAATGGCCAGGTCACATGGACCCCGAAGGCTCAGAGAAGGTTGGGAGAGGGGACCCACTGGAACAGCTGTTGGGAGACAGATGGTAGCCTCCCGTCAAGGCCATCCAGCGTGTTCTTTAACGTTGGGTTGTTTTACCTCTGAGCGCACTTTTTTGCACACCATGGGCTAAATGGCCAGGTCACATGGACCCCGAAGGCTCAGAGAAGGTTGGGGGAGGGGACCCACTGGAACAGCTGTTGGGAGACAGATGGTAGCCTCCCGTCAAGGCCATCCAGCGTGTTCTTTAACGTTGGGTTGTTTTACCTCTGAGCGCACTTTTTTGCACACCATGGGCTAAATGGCCAGGTCACATGGACCCCGAAGGCTCAGAGAAGGTTGGGGGAGGGGACCCACTGGAACAGCTGTTGGGAGACAGATGGTTGCCTTCCGTCAAGGCCATCCAGCGTGTTCTTTAACGTTGGGTTGTTTTACCTCTGAGCGGCACTTTTTTGCACACCATGGGCTAAATGGCCAGGTCACATGGACCCCGAAGGCTCAGAGAAGGTTGGGGGAGGGGACCCACTGGAACAGCTGTTGGGAGACAGATGGTAGCCTCCCGTCAAGGCCATCCAGCGTGTTCTTTAACGTGCACAGGGTATGGCTCTCCCGCACACGGGGCCACGGCTTAACGTCATATCCGACGGACGGCCGCCTTTCCAAGCCCATCGGTGTCCCCTACTGACCGTGGGCAGGGCGGGGAATTTTTACAGAATGAGATGGAGAGGAGATGTTGAGTAGACCGGAGAGAACCGCTTTGCTGTCAGTTAAAATGATGTAGACTTAGCCTCGGTAGTGTATTGTTGTAAAGCAATTCTAATAGCTTCAGCTTCGACGATGAAAGTGGAAAAAATATGATGGCGACTGATAGCCACATTCACTTGTAATTGTGGACATATGATGCCCAATCCAACGCCATTACGGGATTTTGATGCGTCTGTTCCAATAATTATTTTTTTATCCCATTGATTATGTCGGATCAGGTTGAAATCATGCAGAATATCACAATGATGATTATCAAAGGAATGTTGAAACGGAAACTTATTTATTGTGATCCTGTATTTGAGGAGTAGACCAGAGAGAGTGATTTAACTTTCTGGAAGAGGACTTGTCGTCAGGAATCTGTGAGGTCATCGTTAGGTCATTAGCTATAAGCAAGAATGGTCTTTGTGAGGGTGGGTTGGGTTGTTTTACCTCTGAGCGGCACTTTTTTGCACACCATGGGCTAAATGGCCAGGCCACATGGACCGCCGAAGGCTCAGAGAAGGTTAGGGGAGGGGACCCACTGGAACAGCTGTTGGGAGACAGATGGTAGCCTCCCGTCAAGGCCATCCAGCGTGTTCTTTAACGTTGGGTTGTTTTACCTCTGAGCGGCACTTTTTTGCACACCATGGGCTAAATGGCCAGATCACAAGGACCCCGAAGGCTCTGTAGGTTGGGGGAGGGGACCCACTGGAACAACTGTTGGGAGACAGATAGTAGCCTCCCGTCAAGGCCATCCAGCGTGTTCTTTAAAATTGGGTTGTTTTACCTCTGAGCGGCACTTTTTTGCACACCATGGGCTAAATGGCCAGATCACAAGGACCCCGAAGGCTCTGTAGGTTGGGGGAGGGGACCCACTGGAACAGCTGTTGGGAGACAGATAGTAGCCTCCCGTCAAGGCCATCCAGCGTGTTCTTTAAAGTTGGGTTGTTTTACCTCTGAGCGGCACTTTTTTGCACACCATGGGCTAAATGGCAAGATCACAAGGACCCCGAAGGCTCTGTAGGTTGGGGGAGGGGACCCACTGGAACAACTGTTGGGAGACAGATAGTAGCCTCCCGTCAAGGCCATCCAGCGTGTTCTTTAAAATTGGGTTGTTTTACCTCTGAGCGGCACTTTTTTGCACACCATGGGCTAAATGGCCAGATCACAAGGACCCCGAAGGCTCTGTAGGTTGGGGGAGGGGACCCACTGGAACAGCTGTTGGGAGACAGATAGTAGCCTCCCGTCAAGGCCATCCAGCGTGTTCTTTAAAGTTGGGTTGTTTTACCTCTGAGCGGCACTTTTTTGCACACCATGGGCTAAATGGCCAGATCACAAGGACCCGAAGGCTCTGTAGGTTGGGGGAGGGGACCCACTGGAACAACTGTTGGGAGACAGATAGTAGCCTCCCGTCAAGTCCATTCAGCGAATCCATCGCCATTTGTACAGTAAATGCGTTTCCTAAACCAAAGATAAAATTATTTTAAACTCGCTTAAAACAAAATAGTATAATTTTCAAAATCTTCTGTAAAGAAATTTCTGCTTCGTTGTTAAAAAGAAAAAATATATTAAACTCTTCTTAATAAGAAGAAGCAATTTTTCGTTTTTTAACTGGCATGGTGAAGAAATATTTTAAAGAAAGGTGACAATAAAATTTCCCCTTTTTTATTTTCCTTAACCGTAGCTTCAACATTTGGATAAAGTTTGAGAAATTGGAAATGATTCTTCGAAACATCAAGAGATGGCGCCACATGGCGCATACATTTCTATCTTTCACGCGCAGTCTCAAACTTATTCTTAAGAACCAAGATGTGACATTAAGGCACGGTGACTCTTTAAATCCTTAACTATGATGGTTTATTTTCTTAATTGTTTTCCTTCCATACTTCTGTTTAAGAAAAGTACAAATATAATATTTCCAAATCGAAATTAAAATGCACACCGAAAATAACTACCGTATTTCCGCGAAAATAAGACCTAACAGGAAAATAAGCCCTAGCACGATTTTTCAGGATGCTCGTAATATAAGCCCTACCCCAAAAATAAGCCCCTGTTAAGATCGTCAGCCAGACGGACGTATTGAATTATAAAATAATATATAATTAAATATAATTATTGACATTAACACTTAAAATAAATGATAATATAAATTATAATTATAATATAATTTACTTAATTATAATCTATTGCTGTACATGAGAGATTGGGGCCAATGTCTCTACAAGAAATGGAGTCGCAGGGAATTCGGGGTTTGAGAGTCCCGATGATGTTCCAGAAGAAGATGAGACGACTGTATTTGAATAAATGCAGATTTTTGTACATGAATAAATGTAGATTTCTCTACATGAAAAAATAAGACATCCTCTGAAAATAAGCCCTAATGCGTCTTTTGGAGCAATAATTAATATAAGACCCGGTCTGATATTCGGAAAAGACGGTATATCACCGTGGTGCCATCTATAGGAGGCAAATATAAATGAGATCGTCAAGAAATGTCTTAAATTCATTTCCTAATACGTATAAAGTTGAAAGAGAAAAATGTTAAATATGATATAAATTCATGACTAATGTAAAAGCAAGCGAAAAAAAATTAATTTTCGCAAAAAATATCGTATTTTATAGTTCATTTATTGTTAAATTTTTTGTTGGGAAAAAGAATATTTCGACAAAGAAATTTATTTGAAGTTTATGAGCTTTCTTTCCCCGATAATTATTGAAATTCAATAAAAATCGTTTTCCAGAACTTTTTAAAAATTTATATATTTTTTTATTAATTTCGCTTTTAATTAATTAAAATATTAAATTTTTTATTAATTACATTTTTCTTTTATCTATTAATTATTTTTAAATTAAATATCACATAAAAAACATGTTTTACAATTTTATTAAACATATTATTAAATATTTTACACAAATTATATTTTTGATATCTCATTTTTAAAGCAGTTTTTTGTTGTTGTTTATCTTTTGGCATTTCATTTATTTTTAGTATAAGAGATAATGAAGTTTTTTGAAACTTTTATAGTTTTTAATAAATTAGAGTTAAAACGCGTTAATTGCGATTAATTGCACATGTATTCAGTTCATAAAATCTAAAATACACACAATATATTTCAATCAAAATTATTATTCGAAATATATAAATATATTACATAAAATATATATATTATAAAATTTTATATTGTTTATATATTAATTTCTATAAAAACGTATGTCTCAGAGAAGGTTGGGGGAGGGGACCCAATGGAATAGCTGTTGGGAGACAGATGGTAGCCTCCCGTCAAGGCCATCCAGCGTGTTCTTTAACGTTGGATTGTTTTAACTCTGAGCGGCACTTTTTTGCACACCATGGGATAAATGGCCAGGTCACATGGACCCCAAAGGCTCAGAGAAGGTTGGGGGAGGCGACCCACTGGAACAGTTGTTGGGAGACAGATGGTAGCCTTCATCCAGCGTGTTCTTTAACGTGCACAGTGTATTTCTCTCCCGTACACGGAGCCACGGCTTAACGTCCCTTCCAAAGTAAGGCGTCCTTTAAACGCCTATCTGTGTCCCGAATTGAGTGAGGACTCGAACCTGGGAACTGCAGATTGCGAGCCTCACTCGAATATTGTAACAGAGCCATTTTTGTTACCTCCACGCAATATTATTGAAAATGCTGTAACATACAATTCCTAACACTGCAATTGAAATATTTCAAATATCGAATAAATTAGTCGACCTACCGCTTTAGAAAACGTCACAGATATTTCAACAACTTCAGAATAGCAAACGATTCTCTTCTTTGCCTAACGAACACCTCACGCGCTCCCTGAGTGAGTGAGTGTGTCCACATGAGGCGGACCAAAAAATGGGATTTGTGGCCTAGAAGCCTTTTATCCCTAAGATAATTTTGAAAGATATTTAATGAGGAAAACCAGAAGAAAAGCGACCAGATGCAAAAACGAAAGTTTCCAGGGCAAGAATCAGAGCCTGATTTTGAAGAGCAAGAATATCACAAAGAGACCAGGGAGCAAGAGAAAAATTGTGATTTTTTTCTATAGGAAAGGTACATATTCTGTCGTTCCAGCTCATAATGTTTGCATTGAATAATGTAGTGAAATGTTGATTCAACTTCTGGGCAGAATGGACAAAGGGGTGATTCAGAAAGTTTACACTTGAAAAGGAAAGCATTGAGATTGGGTTGGGTTGTTTTACCTCTGAGCGGCACTTTTTTGCACACCATGGGCTAAATGGCCAGGTCACATGGACCCCGAAGGCTCAGAGAAGGTTGGGGAGGGGACCCTGTGGAACGGCTGTTGGGAGACAGATGGTAGCCTCCCGTCAAGGCCATCCATCGTGTTCTTTAACGTTGGGTTGTTTTACCTCTGAGCGGCACTTTTTTGCACACCATGGGCTAAATGGGCAGGTCACATGGACCCCGAAGGCTCAGAGAAGGTTGGGGGAGGGGACCCACTGGAACAGCTGTTGGGAGACAGATGGTAGTCTCCCGTCAATGCCATCCAGCGTGTTCTTTAACGTGCACAGGATATGGCTCTCCCGCACACGGGGCCACGGCTTAAAGTACCATCCGACGGACGGCGGCCTTTCCAAGCCCATCGGTGTCCCCTAGTGACCGTGGGCAGGGCGGGGAATTTTGCGGAGATAAATCTCAACGCTGACCCAGCTGGGACTCGAACCTGGGAACTACAGATTACGAGCCTGGCGCGCTACCGACTGAGCCACCCCCGCCCCAAAAAGCATTGAGAGGAGCAACCTCACCTCGAAGGCGGCAGATGAAAATTTCTGATGAACGTGAGGTATACATGAACGTCCGTTTTGGTTGAAATCTCGGAAGATATGGCAATCGTGTGCCATAATATGAAGAATTCCACTCAGATTCTAGAATTTGGCGAATATATTTGGAAGCAGTAGCTAAAGCATCTTCTAAATAGAACAGGGAGGGACTGGTTGCTTGAGGAAAAGAAGCTCCAACCTTAGCATGTCTGTCAGCCTCTTCATTGATGTCGATACCATGATGTCCAGGTTGGGTTGGGTTGTTTTACCTCTGAGCGGCACTTTTTTGCACACCATGGGCTAAATGGCCAGGTCACATGGACCCCGAAGGCTCAGAGAAGGTTGGGAGAGGGGACCCACTGGAACAGCTGTTGGGAGACAGATGGTAGCCTCCCGTCAAGGCCATCCAGCGTGTTCTTTAACGTTGGGTTGTTTTACCTCTGAGCGCACTTTTTTGCACACCATGGGCTAAATGGCCAGGTCACATGGACCCCGAAGGCTCAGAGAAGGTTGGGGGAGGGGACCCACTGGAACAGCTGTTGGGAGACAGATGGTAGCCTCCCGTCAAGGCCATCCAGCGTGTTCTTTAACGTTGGGTTGTTTTACCTCTGAGCGCACTTTTTTGCACACCATGGGCTAAATGGCCAGGTCACATGGACCCCGAAGGCTCAGAGAAGGTTGGGGGAGGGGACCCACTGGAACAGCTGTTGGGAGACAGATGGTTGCCTTCCGTCAAGGCCATCCAGCGTGTTCTTTAACGTTGGGTTGTTTTACCTCTGAGCGGCACTTTTTTGCACACCATGGGCTAAATGGCCAGGTCACATGGACCCCGAAGGCTCAGAGAAGGTTGGGGGAGGGGACCCACTGGAACAGCTGTTGGGAGACAGATGGTAGCCACCCGTCAAGGCCATCCAGCGTGTTCTTTAACGTGCACAGGGTATGGCTCTCCCATACACGGGGCCACGGCTTAACGTCCCATCCGACGGACGGCGGCCTTTCCAACCCATCGGTGTCCCCTACTGACCGTGGGCAAGGCGGGGAATTTTGCGGAGATAAATCTCAACGCTGACCCAGCTGGGACTCGAACCTGGGAACTACAGATTACTAGCCTGGCGCGCTACCGACTGAGCCACCCCCGCCCCATATGATGTCCAAGAACCCAGATAAATTGTATACTAGAAACAATCCTAGATGATTCCATAATTTTATTATGGAGAGCTAGGATTGCAGAATGAGATGGAGAGGAGATGTTGAGTAGACCGGAGAGAACCGCTTTGCTGTCAGTTAAAATGATGTAGACTTTAGCCTCGGTAGTGTATTGTTGTAAAGCAATTCTAATAGCTTCAGCTTCGGCGATGAAAGTGGAAAAAATATGATGGCGACTGAGAGCCACATTCACTTGTAATTGTGGACATATGATGCCCAATCCAACGCCATTACGGGATTTTGATGCGTCTGTTCCAATAATTATTTTTTTATTCCATTGATTATGTCGGATCAGGTTGAAATCATGCAGAATATCACAATGATGATTATCAAAAGAATGTTGAAACGGAAACTTATTTATTGTGATCCTGTATTTGAGGAGTAGACCAGGGAGAGTGATTTAACTTTCTGAAAGAGGGCTTGTCGTCAGGAATCTGTGAGGTCATCATTAGGTCATTAGCTATAAGCAAGAATGGTCTTTGTGAGGGTTGGGTTGGGTTGTTTTACCTCTGAGCGGCACTTTTTTGCACACCATGGGCTAAATGGCCAGGTCACATGGACCCCGAAGGCTCAGAGAAGGTTAGGGGAGGGGACCCACTGGAACAGCTGTTGGGAGACAGATGGTATCCTCCCGTCAAGGCCATCCAGCGTGTTCTTTAACGTGCACAGGGTATGGCTCTCCCACACACGGCGCCACGTCTTAACGTCCCATCCGACGGACGGCGGCCTTTCCAAGCCCATCGGTGTCCCCTACTGACCGTGGGCAGGGCGGGAAATTTTGCGGAGATGAATCTCAACGCTGATCCAGCTGGGACTCGAACCTGGGAACTACAGATTACGAGCCTGGCGCGCTATCGACTGAGCCACCCCCGCTCCAGTCTTTGTGAGGTTTTCCATTTATAATGTTTGAGATAATGCGGCGCTTGACATGCATTGCGAAAAGATGAGGCATACGGAGAGCAACAATGTTCAAAGGTATAGTTGATGGCAGTGCATAGAGAATTGGGAGAGGTGTAGCTCGGGGAAGTCCAGTGGCTGCTCTTAAGGCAGCGTGATAAATTCGATTAATGATGTTCCAATTTGATCGTGGAACAGAAGATAGAAAATGACCACAGTATAAAAACTTTGTACGTAAAGTAGCGTTTGCGATTGTAAGGAGCGTGGCACTAGGTATGTTACGTTTCTTAGCAGCAATACCTCGTATGACATTGAGAATTTTTTGGCCAGATTCACGGAGATGTGAAAAATGAATCTTCAAAGAGCCTGTTTTCTGAAGATGAATTCCTAGGATTTTTATTGTATTCACCCATGGGATGGGTAAATTATGCAGGTACAGAGGAGGTTTTATTGCCTTCTTTCTCGGGGTTACAAGCATGGCCGATCTCTTTAGAGCCGAAAAGGACCAACCCCAAGATTTAGACCACTCAGCAATAAGTGAAAGATTTTCCTGACATTTTTTGAAAAGATAATGAAAATTGGCACCCAAGCCAAAGAGGATGATGTCATCAGCATATATGGATATGGTGAAATTATTGGATATTCGTCTCGGTAGATCAGATAAAAAAACATTAAACAAGAAAGGTGAGAGCACGCTACCTTGAGGAATGCCAATAGTTGGATATTGTATGTCCGAAAAGTGTCCACGCCAACGCGTCCGAACTCTGCGATTCATGAAGTAATTCTTAAACCATTTGTGACAATTGCCTTTAATTCCAATTTGAAGATTTTTATGAAGAAGAGCAGGAATGGACACAGAATCCTATGCTCGTTGGATATCTAAATGCAAAATAATTGCAACATGCTTACGTTGGAGAGTTTCATTAATATTGAGGATTAAAAGAGATAATGCATGTCCTGTACAGTCGCTCAAAAAAGTATCCGAACACTATGGTTGATTACAGAATTCAGAAAAAATATCTGGCAAAGATTTTTTTTAGAAATTAGTGATCTGGCAACATTCGTGTCACGTGACACAAAGGTTGCCAGATCACTAATTTCTAAAAAAATCGTTGCCAGATATTTTTTTCTGAATTCTGCAATCAACCATAGTGTTCGGATACTTTTTTGAGCGACTGTACCTTTAAAAGGAACTGAGCCATGAATCTCAGTTGGAAGAAATGCTCTGTTAATTAGAATCCATGATAGGCGTGACCAAATTATGCGTTCAAAGATTTTGACCATGATTGACGTTAATACGATGGGTCTGTATGATTTAATGTCAGTTCCACCTTTACCTGGTTTTTTGATGGGAATAAGAGTGGACATCGTCCAGGATTGAGGAATAATGCCAACTGACCATATTTGATTAAAAGTAATCAGCAATTGTCCCAAATGGTTGTCAGGAATCTTCTTAATCATGGTTGCCGAGATGTTGTATGGACCAGGACATGTTTTCGGTTGTCGTTGTATAGCCAGTTTTAATTCTGCTATATTAAAAGGGAAATCCAGGACTTTTTTGCACACCATGGGCTAAATGGCCAGGTCACAAGGACCCCGAAGGCTCACAGAAGGTTGGGGGAGGGGACCCACTGGAACAGCTGTTGGGAGACAGATGGTAGTCTCCCGTCAAGGCCATCCAGCGTGTTCTTTAACGTTGGGATGTTTTACCTATGAGAGCACTTTTTTGCACACCATGGGCTAAATTGCCAGGTCACAAGGACCCCGAAGGCTCAGAGAAGGTTGAGGGAGGGGACCCACTGGAACAGCTGTTGGGAGACAGATGGTAGCCTCCCGTCAAGGCCATCCAGCGTGTTCTTTAACGTTGGGTTGTTTTACCTCTGAGCGACACTTTTTTGCACACCATGGGCTAAATGGCCAGGTCACAAGGACCCCGAAGGCTCAGAGAAGGTTGGAGGAAGGGACCCACTGGAACAGCTGTTGGGAGACAGATGGTAGTCTCCCGTCAAGGCCATCCAGTGTGTTCTTTAACGTGCACAGGATATGGCTCTCCCGCACACGGGGCCACGGCTTAACGTCCCATCCGACGGACGGCGGACTTTCCAAACCCATCGGTGTCCCCTACTGACCGTGGGCAGGGCGGGGAATTTTGCGGAGATAAATCTCAACGCTGATCCAGCTGGGACTCGAACCTGGGAACTACAGATTACGAGCCTGGCACGCTACCGACTGAGCCACCCCCGCCCCCTATGAATGAGGAGACTCGTGGATGTTGAAGATGGAGATCCTAAAAAATGTTGAAGTCGACCATAGTGTGAGAAGATGTTGGTAGATGAACGAATAATGTTGGATATGTGATTCCAATATCTCTGTTTTTCACGTGAAATGGTTCTTTAAGTTTAGCTACACTGTGTTTATAATTCATCCAATCAGACTTTAGCAAAGATGATCGTGCAATGAAAAAATTACGATGTTTTTTTGCCAATGCTTTTTGGCATTTTGCATTCCACCACGGAGTCAAAGATTTTCTATAATGTCTGCGAGTGATAATGGCAGTTTCACGCGCTCCCTTCCAAGACGCAAAAGATAAACCTCCAGATGACCTTGATGATCGAAACGGACGACATTAGTTATCCAATGAGAGCTCTGGAAATTTTGTTTCGTGCAATTCAAATTAGAAACGTTTGACGATTTTTCTTATTTTCAAACCAGGAATGGCCAAGTTGTTAACTAGTAGGCCTGAAGTCGAGGGTATTTTGTCGCCTTTTTAAAACACTATTCGCTGGAATTCATATTCTTTTATTTTTTATTTTTCATTCTCCATTTATAATACTGAGTCTCTATTTCAAACAAACACTAAAATTGCAGTCTTTAAAAAATAGAGATATTGAATTTTTGAGGCATTTTTTTTTAAATGAAAAAAAGACAGCACGTTTATTCATCAACAAATAATTCAAAAATATTCGATGGCGATTCAAAAATAGTGGGACTCAAATACGAGTCTATTCAAATTCTTGAGCAATTTTTCATTCAGAAACGGGGCGGGGTGGCTCAGTCGGTAGCGTGCCAGACTCCTAATCTGCAGTTCCCAGGTTCGAGTCCCAGCTGGGTCAGCGTCGAGATTTATCTCCGCAAAACTCCCCGCCCTGCCCACGGTCAGTAGGGGACACCGATGGGCTTGGAAAGGCCGCTGTCCGTCGGATGGGACGTTAAGCCGTGGCCCCGTGTGCGGGAGAGCCATACCCTGTGCACGTTAAAGAACACGCTGGATGGCCTTGACGGGAGGCTACCATCTGTCTCCCAACAGCTGTTCCAGTGGGTTCCCTCCCCCAACCTTCTCTGAGCCTTCGGGGTCCATGTGACCTGGCCATTTACCCATGGTGTGCAAAAAAGTGCCGCTCAGAGGTTAAACAACCCAAAACAAAAATCCCCTCCTCCAACCTTCTGAGACTTCGGGGTCCTTGTGACTTGGCCATTTAGCCCATGGTGTGCAAAAAAGTGCGCTCAGAGATAAAACAAACCAACGTTAAAGAACACGCTGCATGGCTTTGCCCGGAAGCTACCATCTGTCTCCCAACAGCTGTTCCAGTGGGTCCCTTCCCCCAACCTTCTCTGAGCCTTCGGGGTCCTTGTGACCTGGCCATTTAGCCCATGGAGTGCAAAAAAGTGCCGCAGAGAGGTAAAACAACCCAACGTTAAAGAACACATTGGATGGCCTTGACGGGAGGCTACCATCTGTCTTCTAACAGGTGTTCCAGTGGGTCCCCTCCCCCAACCTACTCTGAGCCTTTGGTGTCCTTGTGACCTGGCCATGCTTTGCGAGTCACTAGTTTGAACTTTGGCATGACTAAAATGAATATGAATAAAGATTATTATAGATGCGTTAGAAGAAAGTTCCCTCTGAAAATAAGTGTTAAGAAATGAAATAGCATTTCTCACACATAACTTCAGAAAGGGACGGACCCAGGATTTTGCTTCGTGGGAGGGGTGGTCCGATAAATTTAGTTTTGGGGATGAGGGGTCCGAAAAATTAGTTTTAGTAGGGTGCGCAAATTTCGTTTGAGGCAGGATCTCGGACGAGAAAATTCAGTTTCAAGGAGGGCTCAAAATTTTGTTTCTAAAAGGAATAATGTGTTTTTCTCTGGATCGAGTCCTAACTGTTGATTTAAAATTTCTTTTTAACTGCCATTCTGCACTCATTGAGTTGGCTTGGGTTGTTTTACCTCTGAAAGACAGATTTTGCACACATTGGGTTAAATGGCCAGGTCACAAGGACCCGAAGACTCAGAGAAGGTTGGAGATAGGGGCAGCTGTTGGGAGACAGATGGTAGCCTCCCGTCAAAGCCATCCAGTGTGTTCTTTAAAGTTGGGTTGTTTTACCTTTGAGTGGCACTTTTTTTGCACAAAATGGGCTAAATGGCCAGGTCACAAGAACCCCGAAGGCTCAGAGAAGGTTTGGGGAGGGGACCCACTGGAACAGCTGTTAGGATACAGATGGTAGCCTCCCGTCAAGGCCATCCATCGTGTTCTTTAACGTTGGGTTGTTTTACCTCTGAGCGGCACTTTTTTGCACACCGAAGGCTAAATGGCCAGGTCACATGGACCCCAAAGTATCACAGAAAGGTGGGAGAGAGGGGACTCACTGGAACAGCTGTTGGGTGACTGATGGTAGCCTCGTGTCAAGGCCATCCAGTGTGTTGACGTGCAGAGGTGTTCTTTAACGTCCCATCCAACGGACGGCGGCCTTCCCAAGCCCATCGGTGTCCCCTACTCACCGTGGGCAGGGCGGGGAGTTTGCGGAAATAAATCTCGACGCTGACCCAGCTGGGACTCGAACCTGGGAACTACAGATTCGGAGTCTGGCACGCTACCGACTGAGCCATCCCCGCCCCGTTTCTGAAGAAAAAATTGCTCAGGAATTTGATATAGACTCGTATTTGAGTCCCACTATTTTTGAATCGCCATCGAATATTTTTCAATTATTTGTTGATGAATAAACGTGCAGTCTTTTTCATTAAAAAAAAAGCCTCAAAACTGCAATGTCTCTATTTTTTAAAGACTGCAATTTTAGTGTTTGTTTAAAATAGAGACTCAGTATTATAAATGGAGAATGAAAAATAAAAAATAAAAGAATATGAATTCCAGCGAATAGTGTTTTAAAAAGGCGACAAAATACCCTCGACTTCAGGCCTACTAGTTAACAACTTGGCCATTCCTGGTTTGAAAATAAGAAAAATCGTCAAACGTTTCTAATTTGAATTGCACGAAACAAATTTTCTAGAGCTCTCATTGGATAACTAATGTTCGACGTTTAGATCATCAAGGTCATCTGGACGTTTTATCTTCTGCGTCTTGGAAGGGAGCGCGTGAGGTGTTCGTTTGGCGAAGAAAGGAATCGTTTGCTATTCTGAAGTTGTTGAAATATCTGTGACGTTTTCTAAAGCGGTAGGTCGACTAATTTATTCGGTGTTTGAAATATTTCAATTGCAGTGTTAGGAATTGTATGTTAGAGCATTTTCAATAATATTGCGTGGAGGTAACAAAAATGGCTCTGTTACAATATTCGAGTGAGGCTCGCAATCTGCAGTTCCCAGGTTCGAGTCCTCACTCAATTGGGGCGGGGGTGGCTCAGTCGGTAGCGCGCCAGGCTCGTAATCTGTAGTTCCCAGGTTCGAGTCCCAGCTGGGTCAGCGTTGAGATTTATCTCCGCAAAATTCCCCGCTCTGCCCACGGTCAGTAGGGGACACCGATGGGCTTGGAAAGGCCGCCGTCCGTCGGATGGGACGTTAAGCCGTGGCCCCGTGTGCGGGAGAGCCATACCCTGTGCACGTTAAAGAACACGCTGGATGGCCTTGACGGGAGGCTACCATCTGTCTCCCAACAGCTGTTCCAGTGGGTCCCCTCCCCCAACCTTCTCTGAGCCTTCGGGGTCCTTGTGACCTGGCCATTTAGCCCATGGTGTGCAAAAAAGTGCCGCTCAGAGGTAAAACAACCCAACCTCACTCAATTGGGGACACAGATAGGCGTTGAAAGGACGCCTTACTTTGGATGGGACGTTAAGCCGTGGCTCCGTGTACGGGAGAGAAATACACTGTGCACGTTAAAGAACACGCTGGATGAAGGCTACCATCTGTCTCCCAACAGCTATTCTAGTGGGTCCCCTCCCCCAACCTTCTCTGAGCCTTCGGGATCCTTGTGACCTGGCCACTTAGCCCATGTTGTGCGAAAAAGTGCCGCTCAGAGGTAAAACAACGAAACCTGCTCGTCAGAAAAGCAATGTCCGAAATAAGCTATAATGGCGAGATTGTGGAATCTTTCTGTAAAGAAAGTAAATGGGCGAGATCAACTTCCGATTTCAATGGTGAGAATGAGGGATCTTTCTGTAAAGTTTTATAAACGTGCCAAAAACGCTCGCTAGTTTGGAATCGTAATAAGGGAGATTGTTTTGCGGGATTTTATATTTGCAACTTAGTGACACTTTCGAATCTTATCTGTCCCTTAACAGCTCTCTCCAGTGGGTGACCCTCCCTAAAACTTCTCTAAGCCCTCGGGGGTAAGGGTCCTTGTGACTTGGCCATTTTGCCCATCGTGCGAAAAGTTCCTTTCAGGTGTAAAAAAACTCAACAGAACTAATCTTAAAAATTATAGCTGTTCCATTGTGTGGTTAATACAACAATATTCAAGGATAAAGTTCATAAACTCGCTCGTCTTATAGACCAACCGTTGAAATAATTAGTTGAAAAATTGGTTGTCCTGAGTGGGAGTCGAACTATCATCTCCCAGGAAGATGTCTGGTGTCATAATCGCTAGACCACCGATGGTCGAAGTGGGCCAGCGTTGAGATTTAATTCCGCTAAAACTCCCTGCCCTTGGTCAGTAGGGGACACCGATGGTTTGGAAAAGCCGCCGTCCGTCGGATGGGACGTTAAGCGCTGGTTTTGTGTGGGAGAGACATACCCTGTGCACGTTAAAGAACACGTTGGATGGCATTGACGGGAGGTTACCATCAGTCTCCCAACAGCTGTTCCAGTGGGTCCCCTCCCCCAACCTTCTCTGAGCCTTCGGGGTCCATGTGACCTGGCCATTTAGCCAATGGTGTGCAAAAAAGTGCCGTTCAGAGGTAAAACAACCCAACCCCTCCCCCAACCTTATCTGAACCTTCGGGGTCTGTGTGACCTGGCCATTTAACCCATGGTGTGCAAAAAAGTGCCGCTCAGAGGTAAAACAACCCAACGTTAAAGGACACGCTGGATGGCCTTGACGGGAGGCTACCATCTGTCTCCCAACAGCTGTTCCAGTGGGTCCCCTCCCCCAACCTTCTCTGAGCCTTCGGGGTCCATGTGACCTGGCCATTTAGCCCATGGTGTGCAAAAAAGTGCCGCTCAGAGGTAAAACAACCCAACGTTAATGAACACGCTGGATGGCCTTGACGGGAGGCTATCATGTCTCCCAACAGCTGTTCCAGTGGGTCCCCTCCCCCAACCTTCTCTGAGCCTTCGGGGTCCTTGTGACCTGGCCATTTAGCCCATGGTGTGCAAAAAAGTGCCGGTCAGAGGTAAAACAACCCAACGTTAAAGAACACGCTGGATGGCCTTGATGGGAAGCTATCATCTGTCTCCCAACAGCTGTTCCAGTGGGTCCCCTCCCCTAACCTTCTCAGCCTTCGGGGTCCTTGTGATCTGGCCCTTTAGCCCATTGTGTGCAAAAAGTGCCGATGAGAGGTAAAACCCATAAATAATTAAAGCAATAATCGATTTGAAACTAATGCTTTTTAATTTCTTTTTCAGACAACATGAACACAATATCCTTCCTCGCACTAATCGTGATGCTGTTGCCTAGCAACGAATCCCTCTACCTGCAGGCCATCACTTCTGCTCTCTCCAGCATCCCAGCGACTGGCACCTTGGCCACCCTCGGAGTCGGAGGCCTCAAAATGGCGATTGCCACGAGCCTCCTCTCCTACCTTGGAAGAAGAGGAAACAAGAACACAGAAGCTCAGAAAGTAGAAGAGAAAGCCGCTTTACCGGAGGGCCCTATCGGAAGTTATTCATCCTCACCCCAGGCCTTCTACCCTTATCCCCTCTACGGAGCAGGTGGAATGAACTCTCCCCAATTTGCCGCCGGCCAATCGGGTGCTGGAATGAGCTCTCTCTTACAGCAGACGCTGGCTCAGCAGATGATGGGGCAGGCAGGATTCGAACCCGGCCGTGGCCGCAAGGAAGAGACATCATCGTATATGGGATTGGAAGAAGCTGAGCAGTTCTTCACTCTCCTGTCCGAAACGGATGTCAACGGATGCATTTCTCGTTTGCTGTGTGAAATTGGCGCCAATCCCGCGACTACAGGAGTCCTGGCAGAGGCAGTCAATGATATTATGAGGTGATTATTATACGAGCATCTTTAAGAAATTAGTTTGGATAGTTCTTAATTTTTTAACTGTCAATTGATCTTTTGTCATCTTGATTTGCTGTCTTTCTCTGACCCCTATATCGTACGGGGTTGGCTCAGTTTCTAATGCGCCAGGGTGGTAATCTGTAGCTCGCATGTTGAAGCCGTGGAACCGTATACGGGAGTTATACTCTGTGCACATTAAAGAACACACTGGATGCCTTCAATTGAAAGCTACTGTCTCCAAATAGGTGGGGCGGGGGTGGCTCAGTCGGTAGCGCGCCAGGCTCGTAATCTGTAGTTCCCAGGTTCGAGTCCCAGCTGGGTCAGCGCTGAGATTTATCTCCGCAAAATTTCCCGCCCTGCCCACGGTCAGTAGGGGACATCGATGGGCTTGGAAAGGCCGCCGTCAGTCGGATGGGACGTTAAGCCGTGGCCCCGTGTGCGGGAGAGCCATACTCTGTGCACGTTAAAGAACACGCTGGATGGCCTTGACGGGAGGCTACCATCTGTCTCCGAACTGCTGTTCCAATGGGTCCCCTCTCCAATCTTCTCTGAGCCTTCGGGGTCCATGTGACCTGGCCATTTAGCCCATTATGTGCAAAAAAGTGCCGCTCAGAGGTAAAACAACCCAACGTTAAAGAACACACTGGATGGCCTTGACGGGAGGCTACCATCTGTCTCCCAACAGCTGTTCCAGTGGGTCCCCTCCCCCAACCTTCTCTGAGCCTTCGGGGTCCATGTGACCTGGCCATTTAGCCCATGGTGTGCAAAAAAGTGCCGCTCAGAGGTAGAACAACCCAACAACCGTAAAAGTTATGCTAATCTGTTTATGTAATAGCTAAAGGGCATAAAGTAGATTTCAAGAATTTTATTTAAAAAATAATGTGTCTCTTTAAACGTAATGCGTAAGTAGTATCAACTGAAAATTTTTTGTTAAAAAAACTAAACTTAAAACGGACTACTTTAATATTTTATAATAAACCAACTGAACTGTGTTGTTCAGTTCTTTTCTGATTTCAGCACACTCTAGCGGCCGATGGCTTCATCTCAAACGATTGACAATTATTTCGGACGATTTTGACCCTCTGTTGTTCTCGATGTTCTTGACCGAACGGTCCCAAACTTTACAGACGGTGTTACCCCTGTGTGACCCAATTTTGGGTTAAATCAGGTCGTTTAGCTGCAAACGGACACCTTAAAACAATCTCCATTTCGAAATGGGAATCTGGCAACAGATTTTAAATGCGATTCTTAATACGTTCACAGTTAGAGCTGGAAATGGCAACAGTAAACTTGACCGGTATTTGCATTCCGATAAGAATTGAATGCTAAATATGTTTCTAAGAAGCTCGCTTTTGGATTTCAGACTTGAAATTTGGCACTAACACAAACATTCGCTGAAAATTTCAAGCTTCTTCGATGTCACTACGAGTTATGGCTGCCCTAGATAACTTTTATTACAGATGCAAACCGTGTAAATCGAATATATAAAGTTTGTATTCTCTGGTGCATTCTAGCAAAGAACGTAGAAGGAAAAGAAATTCAGCTTTGACAAAGCGTTAAGTGGCGACCTCAAGTGGTGTTTCGATTCGTATCGTGCATTTGTTTAAGCTGGGAAGCAAACAATAAGGGGCAAAGGAATTATACATAAAAAAAATTATATTTTAAAAAAGGAAAAAAATAACTGCACTTTGTATTTTACTAAAATCATATTATTTTTCAAGGTTTATTTTCTCCATTGGAATTATTTTTCGTTGAACCAACAATTATAAATTGAACGGATAGAGAAGACTTGAAATTAGCCTTAAGTTGGGTTGTTTTACCTCTGAGCGGCACTTTTTTGCACTCCATGGGCTAAATGGCCAGGCCACAAGGACCCCGAAGGCTCAGAAGGTTGGGGGAGGGGACCCACTGGAACAGCTGTTGGGAGACAGATAGTAACCTCCCGTCAAGGTCATCCAGCGTGTTCTTTAGCGTTGGGATGTTTTACCACTAAGCTGTACTTTTGTGCACACCATGGGCTAAATGGCCAAGTCACAATGACCCCGAAAGCCTAGAGAAGGGTGGGGGAGCAGACCCACTGGAACAGCTGTTGAGACAGATGGTAGCCTCCCGTCAAGGCCATCCAGCGTGTTCTTTAACGTTGGGTTGTTTTACCTCTAAGCGACACTTTTTTGCACACCATGGGCTATTTAGCCCATGGTGTGCAAAAAAGAACCCCGAAGGTTGGAGGAGGGGACCCACTGGAACAGCTGTTGGGAGACAGATGGTAGCCTCCCGTCAAGGCCATCCAGCGTGTTCTTTAACGTGCACAGGGTATGGCTCTCCCGCACACGGCGAAATGTACCATCCGACGGACGGCGGCCTTTCCAAGCCCATCGGTGTCCCCTACTGACCGTGGGCAGCGCGGGTGCCTGAAGTTAATTTATAGAATAAATTATTACAATTAGAAGCTTTCTTGGTTGCATAGAAACAGGGAACAGAATTGATATTAATATACTCTGCAAGAATATCAATAGGAAATTATTACATAGGAAAAGCGAAGCGAATGGAAGTTGACAGTAACATGTAATTACAAAAGCGTTCGTCCCCTGAAATGTTCGGTTTATCCTCTACACCAAATGCACGATACTCGATTTTACATTAATCTCTATGGAAGCTGAACTTCTTCTCCCTCTACATTCTTTGACTCTATCCTCCAGGAGAGAGGGGCGGGGGTGGCTCAGTCGGTAGCGCGCCAGGCTCGTAATGTGTAGTTCCCAGGTTCGAGTCCCAGCTGGGTCAGCGCTGAGATTTATCTCCGCCAAATTCCCCGCCCTGCCCACTGTCAGTAGGGGACACCGATGGGCTTGGAAAGGCCGCCGTCCGTCGGATGGGACTTTAAGCCGTGGCCCCGTGTGCGGGAGAGCCATACTCTCTGCACGTTAAAGAACACACTGGATGGCCTTGACGGGAGGCCATAATCTGTCTCCCAACAGCTGTTCCAGTGGGTCCACCCCCCCAACCTTCTCTGAGCCTTCGGGGTCCATGTGACCTGGCCACTTAGCCCATGGTGTGCAAAAAAAGTGCCGTTCAGAGGTAAAACAACCAACCAACCTCCACTAGAGCTAGAGACGCCAAATTTTGCATAAACCTTCCTTACACCCAGGAGGAAGAATATACACCGCTCACAAAAATTAGTGGATATTTCAAAATGAATATGTAGCGATGAAATATCCCCTAATTTCTGTGAGCAGTATAGGTTACGTGCGAATCCGCTGCGGTTTCTTGTAACTCCCACAGGCTTAGCATTAATGGTTTAAAGTTATTCGAAATAACTGTTGTCACCACTAAATTTGAAACTAGTAAAGCATTAAAATAATTTAGTCAAATTCGGCCATATTGTTGGTACGTGCGTCCGTGAATATTGAAATCTAAGGACCAGGGAACACGTGATTCTTTGACAATTTCAAACACTAAATTCGTATCGGAAATTAATATAATTTGCACATTCTTCAAAATAAGGTAAAGTTCTCAAATTTTATGAGAAGGTTCATAACCTTTTTGAGATTATCTCGTAAATATATTAAATGTTTTATTATGCTTATATTTTTATGCACATCAGAACATTAATTTTCTCTTGCTATGTATATATGTTACCGCTAAAGCTCGAAAGCCGTTAATGTGCCCATTACCTAGCTAATCTGCAGATTAACTGATTTGCTCCGCTAACGTGCGGAATCAAGAGTTTTCCGCATTTTACCTAGGTGATGTGCACATTAACGGCTTCCGTATCGTTAAAGTTCAAAAGTTTGTTTCTCTCATAATGGTGAATCTCTTGAATACGAATCTTCGTGTCACGTGATTCACTCGTCCGCATTATAAGAAACGCCCCGGATGAGCGGAGGCCAAGTGAGTTCATTATAAGAAACGCCCCGGATGAGCCAATCGGTAAAGTGATTCATTCTTGATAACGAATCACTAAAATGATTCGTTCTCACTTGGCCTGCTCATTTTGGGGGCTTTTTTTTATAATTCGGACGACTGATTCATGTTGACAGAGGGATGACCCTGGTTTCAACTCTACTCTCGGACACTAGATAAATAACATTATGTTAATTTAAGTGTACAGAAACGTTCCTGTTGTTCCAGCAAAGATCTTATTTTCACTTTAACGAGTGCCTAGTAGGTAATGTGCAGATTATCCAGGTAATGTGCAGATTACCTAGGTAATTTGAGAAATGAAACAATTTTCCGCACGTTAACGGATCACCCTAGTTAATCTGCACGATACCTAGATAATCTGTAGAATAACTGATTTCTGCACTTTAGCGGTAACAGATATACTTGACAAACTCTAACCTAGGATCTCTGGTTGGGTATGGAATGATTTGAAAAGTTCTATTATCTGAGCGATGTAATTTAGTTTTTTTGGCTTTGGAAGGTTATGGGTACCTTGAAATATATCCATTTCTTTCCATTCCTGAAGGGACGTGGGTGGCTCAGTCGGTAGCGAGTTAGGCTCGTAATCTGTAGTTCCCAGGTTCGAGTCCCAGCTGGGTCAGCGTTGAGACCTATCTCCGCAAAAGTCCCCGCCCTGCGCACGGTCAGTAGGGGTCACCGATGGGCTTGGAAAGGCTGCCTTCCGTTAAATGGGATGTTAAGCCGTGACACCGTGTGCGGGAGAGCCATACCCTGTGCATGTTAAAGAACACGCTGGATTGCCTTGAGGGAGGCTACCATCTGTCTCCCAACAGCTGTTCCAGTGGGTTCCCTCCCCCAAACTTCTGAACCTTCGGGGTCCTTGTGACATGGTCATTTAGCCCATGGTATGAAAAAAAGTGCCGCTCAGAGGTAAAACAACCCAACGTTAAAGTACACGCTGGATGGCCTTGATGGGAGGCTACCGTCTGTCTCCCAACAGCTGTTCCAGTGGGTCCCCTCCCCTAACCTTCTCTGAGCCTTCGGGGTCCTTGTGACCTGACCATTTAGCCCATTATGTGCAAAAAACAGTGCCGCTCAGAGGTAAAACAACCCAAAGTTAAAGAACACGCTGGATGGCCTTGACGGGAGGCTACCATGTCTCCCAACAGCTGTTCCAGTGGGTCCCCTAACATTCTGAGCTTTCGGGGTCCTTGTGACCTGGCCATTTAGGCCACAGTGTGCAAAAAGAAAGCGCAGGTCAGGGGTAAAACAACCCAACATGTGGCGATATTAATATTTCTGTAAATATTAATATTTCTGACATGTGCCGATATTAATATTTCTGTAAGTGATATCTCAGTGATTTTCTTTTGACGAAATATTTTTCAAATTTAGTTCTCTAGAGAATTTCCCAGAAGGCAGCAGGGCTGGTCATTACTCCGAGATATTCCAGGTGGGCAAAGGTCAAGGGTCAAGCGCTTGCACGAGCAAGTTTTCTACTTGTGACGACGCCACCTTCGACATGGTGAAGAACGTGCAATCTTCGGGTGAAGAAAATCCAGAGGTCCAAGATGCGCAACAGAACTGATGAATCTTGACTGTAATTCTTGTATTATGTAGTTTGTTAGTAAAGTTTTTTTGAGATTGGATACCATGTTTATATTTCATCATCCTCAAGCAGCCATGGACTACGGAGGTCCAACCAGACCGTACAATTTAGTTCTCCAAGCAAGTCTATCCTGAGCTACATCTACTGCATCTGGCCACTGCACACCAATTCTAACAAGGTCCTGTTTGACATTGTCTGCCCACCGCATCCTAGGTCTCCCCTCTTTCTAAGGCCTTTAGGCACACTGTTCATAACCCTATTTCATCATCCTCAAGCAGCCATGGGCTACGGAGGTCCAACCAGACCGTGCAATTTAGTTCTCCAAGCAAGTCTGTCCTGAGCTACATCTACTGCATCTGGCCACTGCACACCAATTCTAACAAGGTCCTGTTTGACATTGTCTGCACACCGCATCCTAGGTCTTCCCCTCCTTCTGAGGCCTTTAGGCACACTGTTTATAACCCTATTCACCAATCTATAATTATTCATACGGGCAACATCGCCAAACCAACGGAGTCTCTCTCTGCACAATATGCTGCTTAAAGGAGGTTATATAATATCTTTATTAAGCCTTAGTTTTATTAAGTCTTTAATATAATAGTCTTTATTTAACGTCGAAGAACACGTCGGAGGTCATATTTCGGATTATCCCCCCAGGTATGACTCGGATGATCCCTCCTTTTCAGAGCTCTACCATTTCTGCCTCATAGTCAGAATTAGAATTATCACCTGTCAGACAATCGCAAGCATCGAGATGGAGTTTTGGCAATCATCCTTTAGGACCAATTTCTTGCTCTTAAAGGGTTCAAATTTCAGAAAATGAAACATTTCATTTTCTCTGAAAACGGGCGTCTCGTATTCAGAGGGGGCGATATTTTAGCCTTTATAATTTAAGATTTCATCAATTTGCCATTTTGTGAATTTTCAGTTCCCGCCAAAGAAGGAACAGTTTCATGAGTTTAGTTGCTGTGTTCCAATTTAAGGGATTGAAACGGAGAAATAAATCTTTAATACGTCATTTTAATTAAAAAAGCGGTGGCTGTTCCTCAACCGCATAATAGAGTAGTAAAAATAATAAAATGTACCTGATTATGAAACAAATAATTACCACAATTTATATCAAAACGAGGATTACAAAAAATAACAGGTAAATTAATACTTCTTTTTATCTTAGGAGAAGAAATTTTTTGTTTACATAAATCCTATAAGGAATTCTAGAAAATTTCTAATTTCGATACTTTTGCTAAACAACTGAATAGGAACAAATTTTGACACAAAATTATTCTATAAGGGTATACACAATTTAAGATGAATAAGTAATATTGTTTGGCCTTTCCTTAACTATATGAGATAAGAGAAATATATAAAGACATACTTTAGAATAAAATAAAACGATTATTTTGCTTTTACGAACCTTTGATAAATTGTTGAAGAAATTACCTTTATATTGTGCAATCGGAAAATTCCAAGGTCTCGTGTAAATCTTGGTCAGCATGTACAGTTCTTAATTAAAAGTATTGAAGGCTTAGTGAAGGAAATATGGGAACGTTTTTCCAAACAATTGACTAAGTGGCCAGGTCACAAAGACCCCGAGGGTTCAGAGAAAATTGGGGGAGGGGACTCACTGGAACAGCTGTTGGGAGACAAGATGGTAGCCTCCCATCAAGCGTGTTCTTTAACGTTGGGTTGTTTTACCTCTGAGCGGAACTTTTTGCACATAATGGGCTACATGGCCAGGTCATATGGACCCCGAAGGCTCAGAAGGTTGGGGGAGGGGACCCACTGGAACAGCTGGTGGGAGACAGATGGTAGTCTCCCGTCAAGGTCATCCAGTGTGTTCTTTAACGTGCACAGGGTATGGCTCTCCCACACACAGGGCCACGGCTTAACGTCCCATCCGACGGACGTCGACCTTTCCAAGCCCATCTGTGTCCCCTACTGACCATGGGCAGGGCGGGGGTTTTACGGAGATAAATATCAACGCTGACCCCGTTGGGACTCGAAACTGAAAACTGCAGATTACGAGCCTGGCAAGTCACCGACTGAGCGACCCCGCTCACCGTCGGATGAGAGGTTAAACCATGATTATGTGTGCGGCCGAGCCGTACCGTCAACCCTATAAGGAACACACTAGATGGCTTTGACGGGAGGACATCATCTGTCCTCTAGTAACTGTCCAGTAGGTTCCCTCCCTCAACCTTCTCTGAAACCTCGGGGTTTTTGTGACCTGACCACTTAGTCAGTTGTTTCGAAAAACGTTCCCATATTTCCTTCACTAAACCTTCCACTACTTTGGCGTAAGAACTGTAAAACAGGGCCCCTCAAAGGTAAAACAACCCAACGTTAAAGAACACGCTGGACGGCCTTGACGGGAGGCTACCATCTGTCTCTCAACAGCTGTTCCAGTGGGTCCACTCCCTCAACATTCACTGAGCCTTCGGGGTCCTTGTGACCTGGTCATTTAACCCATGGTGTGCAAAAAGTCTCAGATATAAAACAACCCAACGTTAAAGAACATGCTGGATGGCTTTGACGGGAGTCTATCATCTGTCTCTCAACAGCTGTTCCAGTGGGTCTCCTCCCCCACCCTTCTCTAGGCTTTCGGGGTCCTTGTGACCTAGCAATTTTGCTCATGGTGTGTAAAAAAAACTGCCGCTCAGACGTAAAACAACCCAACCGAACTCAATTGTTATTGGTGTTCTCTTTTCAATTTCCGCCAGTGTATTTGATCTTTATTTAACCTTCAAGAACATGTCGGAGGTGAAATTTCGGATTATCCCCCCAGGTATGACTCGGATGATCCCTCCTTTTCAGAGCTCTACCATTTCTGCCTCATAGTCAGAATTAGAATTATCACCTGTCAGACAATCGCAAGCATCGAGATGGAGTTTTTGCAATCATCCTTTAGGACCAATTTCTTGCTGTTAAAGGGTTCAAATTTCAGAAAATGAAACACTTCAATTTCTCTGAAAACGAGCGTCTCGTATTCAGAGGGGGCGATATTTTAGCCTTTATAATTTAACATTTCATCAATTTGTTATTTTGTAAAATTTTAGTTCCCGCCAAAGAAAGAACTGTTTTGTGAGTTTGCAATCATTCTTTGTCCTATTAAGGGATTGAAACAGAGAAATTATTCTTTAATACATCCTTTTAATCAAAAAAGCGGTAGCTATGTCTCAACCGCATAATAGAGTATTAAAAATAACAAAATGTACTTGATTATGAAACAAATAATTAACACAATTTTTATCAAAACGAGGATTACAAAAAATAACAGGTAAATTAATATTTCTTTTTATCTTAGAAGAACAAATTTTTTGTTTACATAAATCCTATAATGAATTCTAGAAAATTTCTAATTTCGATACTTTTGCTAAGCAACTGAATAGGAACAGAAATTTTGACACAAAACTATCTCTTAGAGCAGGGGTGGGCAAATAGCGGCCCGCTAAGAGTTTTTTGTGGCCCGCCAAGACAGTCAGAAAAATCCGCCTTGAACCGAGATTTCCTTCCCGTGCGCGACCGAAGATTCGTCTCGTATTTTCCACTAGGACGGACACGTCAATACGCATGCGCAGTGTAGATACGAAAACAATTGCCCACCCCTGTCTTAGAGTATATACAAGTTAAGATAAATAAGTAACATAGTTAAAGGCCAAACAATATAAGAGAAATATATAAAAACATTTTAAAAGCAAAATTAGTTTCATTCTACGTCCCTTTCATAAATTGAAATTTCCTTTATATTGAGTAGATAATATAATCAAAACCGTATCTCCGCAAAATTCCCCGCCCTGCCCACGGTCAGTAGGGAACACCGATGGGCTTGGAAAGGCTGCCGTCCGTCGGATGGGACGTTAAACCGTGGCCCCGTGTGCGGGAGAGTCATACACTGTGCACGTTAAAGAACACGCTGGATGGCCTTGACGGGAGGCTACCATCTGTCTCTCAACAGCTGTTCCAGTGGGTCCCCTCCCCCAACCTTCTCTGAGCCTTCGGGGTCCATGTGACCTGGCCATTTAGCCCATGGTGTGCAAAAAAGTGCCGCTCAGAGGTAAAACAACCCAACGTTAAAGAACACGCTGGATGGCCTTGACGGGAGGCTACCATCTGTCTCCCAACAGCTGTTCCAGTGGGTCCCTTCCTCCAACCTTCTCTGAGCCTTCGGGGTCCATGTGACCTGGCCGTTTAGCCCATGGTGTGCAAAAAAGTGCCGCTCAGAGGTAAAACAACCCAACGTTAAAGAACACACTTGATGGCCTTGACGGCAGGCTACCATCTGTCTCCCAACAGCTGTTCCAGTGGGTCCCTTCCCCCAACCTTCTCTGAGCCTTCGGGGTCCTTGTGACCTGGCCATTTAGCCCATGGTGTGCAAAAAAGTGCCGCTCAGAGGTAAAACAACCCAACCCAACCCTAATCAAAACCGAATCTTTCTGACCAACTAGGTAGAGCTTAGAAGTTCAAACTGATTTTTCCAAACGTAGACTATTATAAAAGGCTACATTTTTGGCTTTTCAAAATTTTAATTTTATTAATAGAAATTTTGAAATTTTCTGATTCTCGTGGTCCGCCGTGTGGAACATTAAGCCGTGGCCCATTGTGGTACAGAGCCATGCCCTTGGCACATTTAAGAGTAGGGTCGGTGACCTTCATGGCAGTATTACCGAACAATATGTGGACCACTGAAAAACCCTGATTAAAAATGGAAACATTGAAAGCATGCGTTTCATACGAAATGCAACATTGACCTAAACTGTATACAGTTTTATGAATTTTTAAAACACAAACCTGATTTATTAAAAAAAAGTTCATTCTTGTGAAAAGTATCAAAATTAAATTTTTTAAGTAATAATAGGATTGTTCAAAATGCTATGTACATGCATATATTTTATAATAAATGTTATAAAGCTTTTCAGTTTTAGTGAAACAAATAAACACAACCTGCTTTTTTATTATGAAATCATTTTCTGATTTGTCCTTTATTTTCTCCAAAAAAAATAGACTTTGGGTTGGGTTGTTTTACCTCTGAGCGGCACTTTTTTGCACACCATGGGCTAAATGGCCAGGTCACAGGGACCCCGAAGGCTCAGAGAATGTTGGGGGAGGGGACCCACTGCAATAGCTGTTGGGAGACAGATGGTAGCCTCCCGTCAAGGCCATCCAGCGTGTTCTTTAACGTGCACAGGATATGTCTCTCCCGCACACGGGGCCACAGCTTAACGTCCCATCCGACGGACGGAGGCCTTTCCAAGCCCATCGGTGTCTCCTACTGACCGCGGGCAGGGCGGGGAATTTTCCACAGATAAATCTCAATGCTGACCCAGCTGGGACTCGTACCTGGGAATTACATATTACGAGCCTGGCGCGCTACCGACTGAGCCACCCCCGCCCCATTTCGTGATGTGGCTTTCACTTTTTATTATATTGAGAGAGGAAATGAAGTTTCCAGATTTTCTCGAACCTTTCAATTTTTGAACTTTTCATTCTATTGATGGAGAGAATGAATTCTCATGATTCTACAGGAAATTTTGAATCGTGAATTTTTTTCTTTCCTGACGGAGAGAATGAAACTTTCTGACACTGATGGAATTTTACTGGAGTTGTTATATTCCTTTTAATTAATTATCGTTGTTCCTTTTCTGATTCTAGGGTCTAGGACCTGATGAAGAGGAACCTCTTAAACCTGATGATGATTTTGACCTGATGATGAGGGACCTCTTTAAAAGAACCATTGCTGTGAGCACCCTGGTGGCAGATTCTAGAATCTGCGCGCCAGGCTCGTAATCTGTAGTTCCCAGGTTCGAGTCACAGCTGGGTCAGCGTTGAGATTTATCTGCGCAAAATTCCCCGCCCTGCCCACGGTCAGTAGGGGACACCGATGGGCTAGGAAAGGCCTCCGTCCGTCGGATGGGACGTTAAGCCGTGGCCCCGTGTGCGGGAGAGCTATACCCTGTGCACGTTAAAGAACACGCTGGATGGCCTTGACGGGAGGCTACCAACTGTTTCCCAACAGCTGTTCCAGTGGGTCCCCTCCCCCAACCTTCTCTGAGCCTTCGGGGTCCTTGTGACCTGGCCATTTAGCCCATGGTTTGCAAAAAAGTGCCGCTCAGAAATAAAACAACCCAACTCAATTGTTAATGGTGTTCTTTTCAATTTCCGCCAGTGTATTTGACCTTAATTTAACCTTGAAGAACATATCGGAGGTGAAATTTCGGATTATCCCCCCAGGTATGACTCGGATGATCCCTCCTTTTCAGAGCTCTACCATTACTGCCTCATAGTCAGAATTAGAATTATCACCTGTCAGACAATCGCTAGAATCGAGATAGTTTTTCTAATCATCCTTTAGGGCCAATTTGCTGCTGTTAAAAAGAGAAAATTGAGGAAAATGAAAAAATAAAATATCTCTGAAAAGGAGCGTCTCGTATTCACAAAGGGCAATATTTTATCCATTCTAATTCGATATTTCATCAATTTTATTTTTATTTGATATTTATAATTTAATATTTCGTCTATTTTGGTATTTTGTTAAATATCAGTTCCCGCAAAAAGGAACTGTCACGTAAGTTTGGTGAATTGAAAAAGTCATTTCGCTTTGCAGCAGAGAAATAACAATTTAATTTATCGTAATAATTAAAATAGCGGTAGCCACGACTCAGTCGCATATTAGAGTACTAAGATCAAACAAAATGTACTTCGTAATTAAAAGAATAATTTCCACAATTGATACCAAAACGCATATCACAAAAAATAATAAGTAAATTAATACTTTTTCCTTATTTTAAAAGAAAAATTTTTTGCATACATAATTTCTATAATGAATTCTAGAAATTTGCTAGATTCGATACTTTTGCTACCCAACTGAATGCGAACAGAAATTTTGAATCAAAACTATCTATAAGAGAATAAACACGTTCAGATGAATAAGTAATATAGTTAAAGAAAGGCCAAACAATGTGAGATAAGTGAAATATATAAACACATATTTTGGAATAAATTAAAACGATTATTTTGCTTTTAAGATCCTTTGATAAATTGTTGAAGAAATTACCTTTATGTTGTGCAATGGGGAAATGACAAGGCCTCGTGTGAATCTTGGTGAGCATGTACAGTACTTAAACAAAAGTAATAGGGAGGCTTAGTGAAAGAAATATGGGAAAGTTTTCGAAACATTTCACTAAGTGGCCACGTCACAAGACCCCGAAGGTTCAGAGAAGGTTGGGTGAGGGAACCCACAGGACAGCTGCTAGAGGACAGATGGTATCCTCCCGTAAAAGCCATCTAGTGTGTTCCTTAAAGTGCACAGGGTTGGGTTGTTTTACCTCTGAGCGGCACTTTTTTGCACACCATGGGGTAAATGGCCAGGTCACAAGGACCCCGAAGGCTCAGAGAAGGTTAGGGGAGGGGACCCACTGGAACAGCTGTTGGGAGACAGATGGTAGCCTCCCGTCAAGGCCATCCAGCGTGTTCTTTGACGTTGGGTTGTTTTACCTCTGAGCGGCACTTTTTTGCACACCATGGGCTAAATGGCCAGATCACAAGGACCCCAAAAGCTCAGAGAAGGTTGGGGGAGGGGACCCATTGAAACAGCTGTTGGGAGACAGACGGTAGCCTCCCGTCAATGCCATCCAGTGTATTCTTTAACTTTGGGTTGTATTACCTCTGAGCGGCACTTATTTGCACACCATGACCTAAATGCCCAGGTCACAAGGACCCCGAAGACTCAGAGAAGGTTGGGGAAGGGGACCCAATGGAACAGCTGTTGGGAGACAGATGGTAGCCTCCCGTCAAGGCCATCCAGGGTGTTCTTTAACGTTGGGTTGTTTTACCTCTGAGCGGCACCTTTTTTGCACACGGTGGGCTAAATGGCCAGGTCACAAGGACCCTGAAGACTCAGAGAAGGTTGGGGAGGGGGGGACCCGCTGGAACAGCTGTTGGGAGACAGATGGTAATCTCCCGTTAAGGCCATCCAGCGTGTTCTTTAACGTGCACAGGGTATGGCTCTCCCATACACAGAGCCGCGGCGTAACGTCCCATCCGACGGACGGCGGTTTTCCCAAGCCCATTGATGTCCCCTACTGACCGTGGGCAGGGCGGGGATTTTTGCGGAGATAAATCTGAATGTTGTCCCAGCTGGGACTGCCCCATGGGCTCCCCTGCTAGTAGTCTTAACCATTATTTATTTTATTTGTATGTTAATTCGATTTACTGATGAAAGACTTCGATAAGAAATCCTCACTGAAAATATTCTTCAGTTAAAAATAAAAAATTTTATTTACATTTATAGAATACAAATCATAACTAAATTATAATGTGTACACGAATACATATTCACAAAATCATGATTACATACAATAGATAACTTGCGTTTATAAATTCTCAACGGAGCTTGGCTGGGAAAAAATCTCCTTTTCAAAAATAGATAAACGATAATCACCTTCTCAATGTTTTAATAACCAATATTTTTTGCCTTTAGATATTAGAAATTCTTTTTTGGGATGGGTTGTTTTACCTCTGAACGACAATTTTTTGTACACAATGGGCTAAATTGTAAGGTCTTGAAGACCTCGAAGGCTCAGAGAAGGTTGGGGGAGGGGACCCACTGGAACAGCTGTTGGGAGACAGATGGTAGTCTCCCGTCAAGGCCATCCAGCGTGTTATTTAACGTTGGGTTGTTTTACTTCTGACCGGCACTTTTTGCACACCATGGGCTAAATGGCTAGGTCACAAGGACCCCGAAGGCTCAGAGAAGGTTGGGAGAGGGGACCCATTGGAACAGCTGTTGGGAGACAGATGGTAGCCTCCCGTCAAGACCATCCAGCGTGTTCTTTAACGTTGGGTTGTTTTACCTCTGAGCAGCAAGTTTTTGCACAGCATGAGCTAAATGACTAGGACACAAGGACTCCAAAGGCTAAGAGAAGGTTGGGGGAGGGGACCAAGTTGAGCAGACGTTGGGAGACAGATAGTAGCCTCCCGTCAAGGCCATCCAGCGTGTTCTTTAACGTTAGGTTGTTTTACTTCTGAGTGGGACGTTTTTGCACATCATGGGCTAAATGTCCAGGTCACAAGGACCCCGAAGGCTCAGAGTAGGTTGGGGGAGGAGACCCACTGGAACAACTGATGGGAGACAGATGGTAGCCTCCCGTCAAAGCCATCCAGTGTGTTCTTTAACGTTGGGTTGTTTTACCCCTGAATGGCAACATTTGGCACACAATGGGATAAATGTCCTGTGCACGTTAAAGAACACTCTGGATGGCCTTGACGGGAGGCTACCAACAGTCTCCCAACAGCTCTTCCAGTGGGTCCCCTCCCCTAACATTCTCTGAGCTTTCGGGAACCTTGTCACCTGGCAATTTATCCCATGGTGTGCAAAAAAGTGCCGCTCAGAGGTAAAACAACCCAACGTTAAAGAACACGCTGGATGGCATTGACGGTAAGCTACCATGTCTCCCAACAGCTGTTCCAGTGGGTCCCCTCCCCCAACCTTCTCTGAGCGTTCGGGGTCCTTGAGACCTGGCCATTTAGTCCATTATGTATAAAAAAGCGCAGCTCAGAGGTAAAACAATCCAACTTATGGCGATATTAATATTTGTGTAAGTGATCTATCAGTGATTTTCTTTTGACGAAATATTTGTTTTCAAATTCAGTTCTCTAGAGAATTTCACAGAAGGCAGCAGGGCTGGTCATTACTCCGAGATATTCCAGGTGGGCAAAGGTCAAGGGTCAAGCGCTTGCACGAGCAAGTTTTCTACTTGTGACGACGCTACCTTCGACATGGTGAAGAACGTGCAAGCTTCGGGTGAAGAAAATAAAGACCCCGAGGGTTCAGAGAAAATTGGGGGAGGGGACTCACTGGAACAGCTGTTGGGAGACAAGATGGTAGCCTCCCATCAAGCGTGTTCTTTAACGTTGGGTTGTTTTACCTCTGAGCGGAACTTTTTGCACATAATGGGCTACATGGCCAGGTCATATGGACCCCGAAGGCTCAGAAGGTTGGGGGAGGGGACCCACTGGAACAGCTGGTGGGAGACAGATGGTAGTCTCCCGTCAAGGTCATCCAGTGTGTTCTTTAACGTGCACAGGGTATGGCTCTCCCACACACAGGGCCACGGCTTAACGTCCCATCCGACGGACGTCGACCTTTCCAAGCCCATCTGTGTCCCCTACTGACCATGGGCAGGGCGGGGGTTTTACGGAGATAAATCTCAACGCTGACCCCGTTGGGAGTCGAAACTGAAAACTGCAGATTACGAGCCTGGCACGTCACCGACTGAGCGACCCCGCTCACCGTCGGATGAGAGGTTAAACCATGATTATGTGTGCCGCCGAGCCGTACCGTCAACTCTATAAGGAACACACTAGATGGCTTTGACGGGAGGACACCATCTGTCCTCTAGTAACTGTCCAGTAGGTTCCCTCCGTCAACCTTCTCTGAAACCTCGGGGTTTTTGTGACCTGACCACTTAGTCAGTTGTTTCGAAAAACGTTCCCATATTTCCTTCACTAAACCTTCCACTACTTTTGCGTAAGAACTGTAAAACAGGGCCCCTCAAAGGTAAAACAACCCAACGTTAAGGAACACGCTGGACGGCCTTGACGGGAGGCTACCATCTGTCTCTCAACAGCTGTTCCAGTGGGTCCACTCCCTCAACATTCACTGAGCCTTCGGGGTCCTTGTGACCTGGTCATTTAACCCATGGTGTGCAGAAATTCTCTCAGATATAAAACAACCCAACGTTAAAGAACACGCTGGATGGCTTTGACGGGAGTCTATCATCTGTCTCTCAACAGCTGTTCCAGTGGGTCTCCTCCCCCAACCTTTTCTGAGCCTTCGGGGTCCTTGTGACCTGACCATTTAGCCCATGGTTTGCAAAAAAGTGCCGCTCAGAAGTAAAACAACCCAACCGAACTCAATTGTTAATGGTGTTCTCTTTTCAATTTCCGCCACTGTATTTGACCTTTATTTAACGTTAAAGAACATGTCGGAGGTCATATTTCGGATTATCCCCCCAGGTATGACTCGGATGATCCCTCCTTTTCAGAGCTCTACCATTTCTGCCTCATAGTCAGAATTAGAATTATCACCTGTCACACAATCGCAAGCATCGAGATGGAGTTTTTGCAATCATCCTTTAGGACCAATTTCTTGCTGTTAAAGGGTTCAAATTTCAGAAAATGAAACACTTCATTTTCTCTGAAAACGAGCGTCTCGTATTCAGAGGGGGCGATATTTTAGCCTTTATAATTTAACATTTCATCAATTTGTTATTTTGTCAAATTTCGGTTGCCGCTAAAGGAACTGTCTCGTGAGTTTGCGGTATGTGCTTCAGAACCTCACGCATTGAAGAAGAGAAATAACTCTTCAATATATCATTTTAATTAAAAAAGCGGTAGCTATATCTCGTCCGCATAATAGAGTATTAAAAATAATAAAATGTACTTGATTATGAAACAAATAATTAACACAATTTTTATCAAAACGAGGATTACAAAAATTAACAGGTAAATTAATATTTCTTTTTATCTTAGAAGAACAAATTTTTTGTTTACATAAATCCTGTAATGAATTCTAGAAAATTTCTAACTTTGATACTTTTTCTTAAGCAACTGAATAGGAACAGAAATTTTGACACAAAACTATCTCTTAGAGCAGGGGTGGGCAAATAGTGACCCGCTAAGAGTTTTTTGTGGCCCGCCAAGACAGTCAGAAAAATCCGCCTTGAACCGAGATTTCCTTCCCGTGCGCAACCGAAGATTCGTCTCGTATTTTCCACTAGGACGGACACGTCTGTACGCATGCGCAGTGTAGATACAAAAACATTTGCCCACCCCTCTCTTAGAGTATATACAGGTTAAGATAAATAAGTAATATAGTTAAAGGCCAAACAATATGAGATAAGAGAAATATATAAAAACATTTTAAAAGCAAAATAATAGTTTTATTCTACGTCCCTTTCATAAATTGAAGTTTCCTTTATATTGAGTAGATAATATAATCAAAACCGTATCTCCGCAAAATTCCCCGCCCTGCCCACGGTCAGTAGGGAACACCGATGGGCTTGGAAAGGCTGCCGTCCGTCGGATGGGACGTTAAACCGTGGCCCCGTGTGCGGGAGAGCCATACACTGTGCACGTTAAAGAACACGCTGGATGGCCTTGACGGCAGGCTACCATCTGTCTCCCAACAGCTGTTCCAGTGGGTCCCCTCCCCCAACCTTCTCTGAGCCTTCGGGGTCCTTGTGGCCTGGCCATTTAGCCCATGGTGTGCAAAAAAGTGCCTCTCAGAGGTAAAACAACCCAACGTTAAAGAACACGCTGGATGACCTTGACGGGAGGCTACCATCTGTCTCCCAACAGCTGTTCCAGTGGGTCCCCTCCCCCAACCTTCTCTGAGCCTTCGGGGTCCATGTGACCTGGCCATTTAGCCCATGGTGTGCAAAAAAGTGCCGCTCAGAGGTAAAACAACCCAACCCAACCCTAATCAAAACCGAATCTTTCTGACCTACTAGGTAGAGCTTAGAAGTTCAAACTGATTTTTCCAAACGTAGACTATTATAAAAGGCTACATTTTTGGCTTTTCAAAATTTTAATTTTATTAATAGAGATTATGAAATTTTCTGATTCTGGTGGTCCACCGTGTGGAACATTAAGCCGTGGCCCACTGTGGTACAGAGCCATGCCCTTGGCACATTTAAGAATAGGATCGGTGGCCTTCACGGCAGTATTACCGAACAATATGCTGACCACTGAAAAACCCTGATTAAAAATCGATACATTCAAAGAATTCGTTTCATACGAAATGCAACATTGACCTAAACTGTATACAGTTTTATGAATTTTTAAAACACAATCCTGATGTATTAAAGAAAAGTTCATTCTTGTGAAAAGTATCAAAATTAAATTTTTTAAGTAATAATAGGATTGTTCAAAATGCTATGTACATGCATATATTTTATAATAAATGTTATAAAGCTTTTCAGTTTTAGTGAAACAAATAAACACAACCTGGTTTTTTTTATTATGAAATCATTTTCTGATTTGTCCTTTATTTTCTCCAAAAAAAATAGGCTTTGGTTTGGGTTGTTTTACCTCTGAGCGGCACTTTTTTGCACATCATCATCATCATCATCCTCAAGCAGCCATGGGCTATGGAGGTCCAACCAGACCGTGCAATTTAGTTCTCCAAGCAAGTCTATCCTGAGCTACATCTACTGCATCTGGCCACTGCACACCAATTCTAACAAGGTCCTGTTTGACATTGTCTGCCCACCGCATCCTAGGTCTCCCCTTCTTTCTGAGGCCTTTAGGCACACTGTTCATAACCCTATTCGCCAATCTATAATTATTCATACGGGCAACATGGCCAAACCAACGGAGTCTCTCTCTGCACAATATGCTGCTTAAAGGAGGTTGCAAACTCCTTTGCCTAACCTCATCATTAGTTACAAAGTTAAACCACCTAATACCCAAGATACTGCGTAAACATCTGGAATCAAAAGCATCTAGTTTCCTGTTATCTTGTTTACAAAGCGTCCAAGTTTCACTACCATAACTAACCCTAGAAAGAAAAAACTATTATACAGTCTAATTTTAGTCTTTAGGTGTATACGCCTATTTCTCCACACTCTCCATAGATTCTTAAAAGTCCCGGCAGCAATCCCTATTCGTCTGTTAATCTCATGCCGCACATCACCATTATCTGTTACGTAGCTCCCAAGATAATTAAACTGTGACACCTGCTCAAGACTGCAACCATTCAGATTAACTGAATCACAGCCTGCCTGACCAATTTTCATCACTTTAGTTTTCTCTCTGTTTATAACCAAACCTACTCTACTACCAGTCTCATCAACAGCTCGAATGAAAGAGTTCATCTCATCAACATCATTTGCCAAAAGGGCTAAATCATCAGCATAATCTAAATCAGAAATTTTCGTATCTCCAGCCCATTTAAGACCAAAATCTTTCCCTTGAAGTGAATTTCGCATAACATAATCAATAGCCAAGCTAAAGAGAAAAGGAGACAAAATGCACCCTTGTCGAACACCAGAAGTAATGCTAAACCAATTGCTACAAGCCTTACCAACTCTCACACACGACTCAGTGTTATTATAGAGAGCTTTCATAATGTTAACTAACTTGTCTGGTATATACCATATGATCTCACAATCAACCACAAATTATGACGATCAACAGAGTCGAAAGCCTTTTTGAAATCAACAAAGCTAGCAACCAAAGGTTTCTGAAACTCTAAACATTTCTCAAGAATCTGCCTAAGTGAAAATATCTGATCCACACATCCCCTACCACTTCTGAATCCACATTGCTCATCACGCAATTGACTGTCAACCAGATTCTTAATTCTATTAAGCACAATCATGGAAAGAACTTTACCTGGAACAGAGAGTAGGCTGATACCCCTATAGTTATCACGAGAACTGCGATCACCTTTTTTGAAAATAGGGATAATAATAGCGCTGGTAAAATCCTTAGGAACCATGCCTTTATCATAAAAGATGTTCAGAATTTCAGTCATCCAAGTGGTAACCGAAATATTCCGAGCTCTAAGCATTTCCGTAGTAATTTCATCTACCCCTGGGGATTTATGAAGTTTAAGTTTAGAAACAGCCAAAATAACTTCAGATTGTGTTACAGGGCCAACATTAAAGCCACCAATGCATCTATCATCATTGCAAACAATGGGAGTAGAACTAACTACATTGTTTAGAACATCACTGAAATGCTCAGCCCACCTAGCCATGACAGAATCCTCCCCTTCTATAACCTTACCTTGTTTATCCTTCAATCCTTGTATGCCTCTCCGTTTTCTACCACACAAACATTAACTATTTGGTACAGCTCTCTGCTGTTGTGCTGTCTAACTGCTTCCTCAGCTTTGTCAGCCAAACCATCAAGCCAAAGATTCTTATCAGCAGCTAACTGATCATTTACAAGTTTATTAAGGTCTCTGTAATGCTTTCTATTAGGACTAGTAGGGTATTTATTAAGAGCATTCCTGCAGTTCTTTCTTTCCGAAATAAGCTCAAGTGCCTTATCACTCAGATAATTTTGCCTCTTCTGCTCCTTTTTTCCTAAAAGAGTACTGTTAGTATCCAAAAAAGCGTGTTTAAAATGATCCCATTCTTCCTCAACTTCAGTGGTAAGCATACCATGACTGTCATAATGACTAAGTAACCTATCATGGTAAGCTTTGGCTATAACTGGATCTTTCAGAGCTTCAGTATTAAAAGTAAATTTTTTAACCCTAGCACAACACTTTTTAAGTTTAAGTTGCAACACACTTTTAACAAGGTAATGGTCAGATCCAATTTCAGCTCCCCTATATGCCCTGGTATTCCTAACAGAACTAGCCCATTTGCTGTTAATTAATATGTAATCAATCATATTCTTATGCAGCCCATCAGGTGAAACCCATGTGTACTTATGTATGTCGCAGTGCTTGTAATAAGTGTTAGTTATTCTGAATCCATTGAGTTTACTTACCTGTAGGAGACGTTGCCCATTGCCATTGCAGCTACCAATACCAAAAGGGCCTATTACTCCTCCCCAAAGGTCAGAGTCAGTACCAACTTTGGCATTGAAGTCACCAAGAACAAGGGTAATATCTCCTTTCTTAACAGAATTCAAAATATCCTGAAGTTGTTTATAAAAACCTATCCTTCTCATCCTCATCGGCATCCTCAGTGGGGGCATAACAGCAGATAACATTCAAGTCTTTAACGCTTGTCTGAAATTTTGCTGTAAGAAACCTTTCATTAATGCACTCATATCCTAGAAGAGCATCGCTAGCGTGTCTGCTGAAAGGCAGACCCACGCCTTGGTGATGCTTATTGTCGTCCCTCCCTGAAAAGAGAAATTTATGATTATTTTTAAGAATCTGACCTTTATCTGTCCATCTGGTCTCTTGCAAGCCGAGAATATCTAAATTATAACGGTGGAATTCTTGTGTGAGGACATCAAGAGAAAAAGCTCTGTGCAGAGTCCTCACATTCCAACTACCTATGGAGAGAAAATGGTAAGTAGGATGTTTAAAGAAACTATGTTTATTGAGAGAGGGAATGCCGACAATATCAAACAGCCCCCTAATCGCAGACATGGGGCAAAGACCCGTTCCCCCACCACTAAAGGCTGAAGCCATCTACACTGGAAGACTTCCTCCAATGTAGAATTTGACGATGCCAATAGAAGCAACGATTTCAGGTGCCTGCGATGACCTCTGCTCAGGATTATCCACCAGCTGATAAACATATCCTGTGAATCTATTCACTTTGGGGTTGTTTGGTTGGTTGTTTTACCTCTGAACGGCACTTTTTTGCACACCATGGGCTAAATGGCCAGGTCACAAGGACCCCGAAGGCTCAGAGAAAGGTTGGGGGAGGGGACCCACTGGAACAGCTGTTGGGAGACAGATGGTAGCCTCCCGTCAAGGCCATCCAGCGTGTTCTTTAACGTTGTGTTGTTTTACCTCTGAACGGCACTTTTTTCCACACCATGGGCTAAATGGCCAGGTCACAAGGACCCCGAAGGCTCAGAGAAGGTTGGGGGAGGGGACCCACTGGAACAGCTGTTGGGAGACAGATGGTAGCCTCCCGTCAAGGCCATCCAGCGTGTTCTTTAACGTGTACAGGGTATGGCTCTCCCGCACACGAGGCCACGGCTTAACGTCCCATCCGACGGACGGCGGCCTTTCCAAGCCCATCGGTGTCCCCTACTGACCGTGGGCAGGGCGGGGAATTTTCCAGAGATAAATCTCAACGCTGACCCAGCTGAGACTCGAACCTGGGAACTACAGATTACGAACCTGGCGCGCTACCGACTGAGCCACCCCCGCCCCATTTCGTGATGTGGCTTTCACTTTTTATTATATTGAGAGAGGAAATAAAGTTTCCAGATTTTCTTGAAAATTTCAGTTTTTGAACTTTTCATTCTATTGATGGTGAGAATGAATTCTCATGATTCTACAGGAACTTTTGAATCGTGAATTTTTTTCTTTCCTGACGGAGAGAATGAAACTTTCTGACACTGATGGAACTTTACTGGAGTTGTTTTATTCCTTTTAATTAATTATCGTTGTTCCTTTTCTGATTCTAGGGTCTAGGACCTGATGAAGAGGAACCTCTTAAACCTGATGATGATTTTGACCTGATGATGAGGGACCTCTTTAAAAGAACCATTGCTGTCAGCACCCTGGTGGCAGATTCTAGAATCTGCGCGCCAGGCTCGTAATCTGTAGTTCCCAGGTTCGAGTCACAGCTGGGTCGGCGTTGAGATTTATCTGCGCAAAATTCCCCGCCCTGCCCACGGTCAGTAGGGGACACCGATGGGCTAGGAAAGGCCTCCGTCCGTCGGATGGGACGTTAAGCCGTGGCCCCGTGTGCGGGAGAGCTATACCCTGTGCACGTTAAAGAACACGCTGGATGGCCTTGACGGGAGGCTACCAACTGTTTCCCAACAGCTGTTCCAGTGGGTCCCCTCCCCCAACCTTCTCTGAGCCTTCGGGGTCCTTGTGACCTGGCCATTTAGCCCATGGTTTGCAAAAAAGTGCCGCTCAGAAATAAAACAACCCAACTCAATTGTTAATGGTGTTCTTTTCAATTTCCGCCAGTGTATTTGACCTTAATTTAACCTTGAAGAACATATCGGAGGTGAAATTTCGGATTATCCCCCCAGGTATGACTCGGATGATCCCTCCTTTTCAGAGCTCTACCATTACTGCCTCATAGTCAGAATTAGAATTATCACCTGTCAGACAATCGCTAGAATCGAGATAGTTTTTCTAATCGTCCTTTAGGGCCAATTTGCTGCTGTTAAAAAGAGAAAATTGAGGAAAATGAAAAAATAAAATATCTCTGAAAAGGAGCGTCTCGTATTCACAAAGGGCAATATTTTATCCATTCTAATTCGATATTTCATCAATTTTATTTTTATTTGATATTTATAATTTAATATTTCGTCTATTTTGGTATTTTGTGAAATATCAGTTCCCGCAAAAAGGAACTGTCACGTAAGTTTGGTGAATTGAAAAAGTCATTTCGCTTTGCAGCAGAGAAATAACAATTTAATTTATCGTAATAATTAAAATAGCGGTAGCCACGACTCAGTCGCATATTAGAGTACTAAGATCAAACAAAATGTACTTCGTAATTAAAAGAATAATTTCCACAATTGATACCAAAACGCAAATCACAAAAAATAATAAGTAAATTAATACTTTTTCCTTATTTTAAAAGAACAATCTTTTGCATACATAATTCCTATAATGAATTCTATAAAATTGTTAGTTTCGATACTTTTGCTAAACAACTGAATGCGAACAGAAATTTTCAATCAAAACTATCTATAAAAGAATAAACACGTTCAGGTGAATAAGTAATATAGTTAAAGAAAGGCGAAACAATGTGAGATAAGTGAAATATATAAACACATATTTTAGAATAAATTAAAACGATTATTTTGCTTCTAAGATCCTTTGATAAATTGTTGAAGAAATTACCTTTATGTTGTGCAATGGGAAAATGACAAGGCCTCGTGTGAACCTTGGTGAGCATGTACAGTACTTAAACAAAAGTATTGGGAGGCTTAGTGAAAGAAATATGGGAAAGTTTTCGAAACATTTCACTAAGTGGCCACGTCACAAGACCCCGAAGGTTCAGAGAAGGTTGGGTGAGGGAACCCACTGGACAGCTGCTAGAGGACAGATGGTATCCTCCCGTAAAAGCCATCTAGTGTGTTCCTTAAAGTGCACAGGGTTGGGTTGTTTTACCTCTGAGCGGCACTTTTTTGCACACCATATGCTAAATGGCCAGGTCACAAGGACCCCGAAGGCTCAGAGAAGGTTAGGGGAGGGGACCCACTGGAACAGCTGTTGGGAGACAGATGGTAGCCTCCCGTCAAGGCCATCCAGCGTGTTCTTTAACGTTGGGTTGTTTTACCTCTGAGCGGCACTTTTTTGCACACCATGGGCTAAATGGCCAGATCACAAGGACCCCAAAAGCTCAGAGACGGTTGTGGGAGGGGACCCATTGAAACAGCTGTTGGGAGACAGACGGTAGCCTCCCGTCAATGCCATCCAGTGTATTCTTTAACTTTGGGTTGTATTACCTCTGAGCGGCACTTATTTGCACACCATGACCTAAATGCCCAGGTCACAAGGACCCCGAAGACTCAGAGAAGGTTGGGGAAGGGGACCCAATGGAACAGCTGTTGGGAGACAGATGGTAGCCTCCCGTCAAGGCCATCCAGGGTGTTCTTTAACGTTGGGTTGTTTTACCTCTGAGCGGCACCTTTTTTGCACACGGTGGGCTAAATGGCCAGGTCACAAGGACCCTGAAGACTCAGAGAAGGTTGGGGAGGGGGGGACCCGCTGGAACAGCTGTTGGGAGACAGATGGTAATCTCCCGTTAAGGCCATCCAGCGTGTTCTTTAACGTGCACAGGGTATGGCTCTCCCATACACAGAGCCGCGGCGTAACGTCCCATCCGACGGACGGCGGTTTTCCCAAGCCCATTGATGTCCCCTACTGACCGTGGGCAGGGCGGGGATTTTTGCGGAGATAAATCTGAATGTTGTCCCAGCTGGGACTGCCCCATGGGCTCCCCTGCTAGTAGTCTTAACCATTATTTATTTTATTTGTATGTTAATTCGATTTACTGATGAAAGACTTCGATAAGAAATCCTCACTGAAAATATTCTTCAGTTAAAAATAAAAAATTTTATTTACATTTATAGAATACAAATCATAACTAAATTATAATGTGTACACGAATACATATTCACAAAATCATGATTACATACAATAGATAACTTGCGTTTATAAATTCTCAACGGAGCTTGGTTGGGAAAAAATCTCCTTTTCAAAAATAGATAAACGATAATCACCTTCTCAATGTTTTAATAACCAATATTTTTTGCCTTTAGATATTAGAAATTCTTTTTTGGGATGGGTTGTTTTACCTCTGAACGACAATTTTTTGTACACAATGGGCTAAATTGTCAGGTCTTGAAGACCTCGAAGGCTCAGAGAAGGTTGGGGGAGGGGACCCACTGGAACAGCTGTTGGGAGACAGATGGTAGTCTCCCGTCAAGGCCATCCAGCGTGTTATTTAACGTTGGGTTGTTTTACCTCTGAGCGGCACTTTTTTGCACACCATGGGCTAAATGGCTAGGTCACAAGGACCCCGAAGGCTCAGAGAAGGTTGGGAGAGGGGACCCATTGGAACAGCTGTTGGGAGACAGATGGTAGCCTCCCGTCAAGACCATCCAGCGTGTTCTTTAACGTTGGGTTGTTTTACCTCTGAGCAGCAATTTTTTGCACAGCATGAGCTAAATGACTAGGACACAAGACTCCAAAGGCTAAGAGAAGGTTGGGGGAGGGGACCAAGTTGAGCAGACGTTGGGAGACAGATAGTAACCTCCCGTCAAGGCCATCCAGCGTGTTCTTTAACGTTAGGTTGTTTTACTTCTGAGTGGGACGTTTTTGCACATCATGGGCTAAATGTCCAGGTCACAAGGACCCCGAAGGCTCAGAGTAGGTTGGGGGAGGAGACCCACTGGAACAACTGATGGGAGACAGATGGTAGCCTCCCGTCAAAGCCATCCAGTGTGTTCTTTAACGTTGGGTTGTTTTACCCCTGAATGGCAACATTTGGCACACAATGGGATAAATGTCCTGTGCACGTTAAAGAACACTCTGGATGGCCTTGACGGGAGGCTACCATCAGTCTCCCAACAGCTCTTCCAGTGGGTCCCCTCCCCTAACATTCTCTGAGCTTTCGGGAACCTTGTCACCTGGCAATTTATCCCATGGTGTGCAAAAAAGTGCCGCTCAGAGGTAAAACAACCCAACGTTAAAGAACACGCTGGATGGCATTGACGGTAAGCTACCATGTCTCCCAACAGCTGTTCCAGTGGGTCCCCTCCCCCAACCTTCTCTGAGCGTTCGGGGTCCTTGAGACCTGGCCATTTAGTCCATTATGTATAAAAAAGCGCAGCTCAGAGGTAAAACAATCCAACTTATGGCGATATTAATATTTGTGTAAGTGATCTATCAGTGATTTTCTTTTGACGAAATATTTGTTTTCAAATTCAGTTCTCTAGAGAATTTCACAGAAGGCAGCAGGGCTGGTCATTACTCCGAGATATTCCAGGTGGGCAAAGGTCAAGGGTCAAGCGCTTGCACGAGCAAGTTTTCTACTTGTGACGACGCTACCTTCGACATGGTGAAGAACGTGCAAGCTTCGGGTGAAGAAAATAAAGACCCCGAGGGTTCAGAGAAAATTGGGGGAGGGGACTCACTGGAACAGCTGTTGGGAGACAAGATGGTAGCCTCCCATCAAGCGTGTTCTTTAACGTTGGGTTGTTTTACCTCTGAGCGGAACTTTTTGCACATAATGGGCTACATGGCCAGGTCATATGGACCCCGAAGGCTCAGAAGGTTGGGGGAGGGGACCCACTGGAACAGCTGGTGGGAGACAGATGGTAGTCTCCCGTCAAGGTCATCCAGTGTGTTCTTTAACGTGCACAGGGTATGGCTCTCCCACACACAGGGCCACGGCTTAACGTCCCATCCGACGGACGTCGACCTTTCCAAGCCCATCTGTGTCCCCTACTGACCATGGGCAGGGCGGGGGTTTTACGGAGATAAATCTCAACGCTGACCCCGTTGGGAGTCGAAACTGAAAACTGCAGATTACGAGCCTGGCACGTCACCGACTGAGCGACCCCGCTCACCGTCGGATGAGAGGTTAAACCATGATTATGTGTGCCGCCGAGCCGTACCGTCAACTCTATCAGGAACACACTAGATGGCTTTGACGGGAGGACACCATCTGTCCTCTAGTAACTGTCCAGTAGGTTCCCTCCGTCAACCTTCTCTGAAACCTCGGGGTTTTTGTGACCTGACCACTTAGTCAGTTGTTTCGAAAAACGTTCCCATATTTCCTTCACTAAACCTTCCACTACTTTTGCGTAAGAACTGTAAAACAGGGCCCCTCAAAGGTAAAACAACCCAACGTTAAAGAACACGCTGGACGGCCTTGACGGGAGGCTACCATCTGTCTCTCAACAGCTGTTCCAGTGGGTCCACTCCCTCAACATTCACTGAGCCTTCGGGTCCTTGTGACCTGGTCATTTAACCCATGGTGTGCAGAAATTCTCTCAGATATAAAACAACCCAACGTTAAAGAACACGCTGGATGGCTTTGACGGGAGTCTATCATCTGTCTCTCAACAGCTGTTCCAGTGGGTCTCCTCCCCCAACCTTTTCTGAGCCTTCGGGGTCCTTGTGACCTGACCATTTAGCCCATGGTTTGCAAAAAAGTGCCGCTCAGAAGTAAAACAACCCAACCGAACTCAATTGTTAATGGTGTTCTCTTTTCAATTTCCGCCACTGTATTTGACCTTTATTTAACGTTAAAGAACATGTCGGAGGTCATATTTCGGATTATCCCCCCAGGTATGACTCGGATGATCCCTCCTTTTCAGAGCTCTACCATTTCTGCCTCATAGTCAGAATTAGAATTATCACCTGTCACACAATCGCAAGCATCGAGATGGAGTTTTTGCAATCATCCTTTAGGACCAATTTCTTGCTGTTAAAGGGTTCAAATTTCAGAAAATGAAACACTTCATTTTCTCTGAAAACGAGCGTCTCGTATTCAGAGGGGGCGATATTTTAGCCTTTATAATTTAACATTTCATCAATTTGTTATTTTGTCAAATTTCGGTTGCCGCTAAAGGAACTGTCTCGTGAGTTTGCGGTATGTGCTTCAGAACCTCACGCATTGAAGAAGAGAAATAACTCTTCAATATATCATTTTAATTAAAAAAGCGGTAGCTATATCTCGTCCGCATAATAGAGTATTAAAAATAATAAAATGTACTTGATTATGAAACAAATAATTAACACAATTTTTATCAAAACGAGGATTACAAAAATTAACAGGTAAATTAATATTTCTTTTTATCTTAGAAGAACAAATTTTTTGTTTACATAAATCCTGTAATGAATTCTAGAAAATTTCTAACTTTGATACTTTTTCTTAAGCAACTGAATAGGAACAGAAATTTTGACACAAAACTATCTCTTAGAGCAGGGGTGGGCAAATAGTGACCCGCTAAGAGTTTTTTGTGGCCCGCCAAGACAGTCAGAAAAATCCGCCTTGAACCGAGATTTCCTTCCCGTGCGCAACCGAAGATTCGTCTCGTATTTTCCACTAGGACGGACACGTCTGTACGCATGCGCAGTGTAGATACAAAAACATTTGCCCACCCCTCTCTTAGAGTATATACAGGTTAAGATAAATAAGTAATATAGTTAAAGGCCAAACAATATGAGATAAGAGAAATATATAAAAACATTTTAAAAGCAAAATAATAGTTTTATTCTACGTCCCTTTCATAAATTGAAGTTTCCTTTATATTGAGTAGATAATATAATCAAAACCGTATCTCCGCAAAATTCCCCGCCCTGCCCACGGTCAGTAGGGAACACCGATGGGCTTGGAAAGGCTGCCGTCCGTCGGATGGGACGTTAAACCGTGGCCCCGTGTGCGGGAGAGCCATACACTGTGCACGTTAAAGAACACGCTGGATGGCCTTGACGGCAGGCTACCATCTGTCTCCCAACAGCTGTTCCAGTGGGTCCCCTCCCCCAACCTTCTCTGAGCCTTCGGGGTCCTTGTGGCCTGGCCATTTAGCCCATGGTGTGCAAAAAAGTGCCTCTCAGAGGTAAAACAACCCAACGTTAAAGAACACGCTGGATGACCTTGACGGGAGGCTACCATCTGTCTCCCAACAGCTGTTCCAGTGGGTCCCCTCCCCCAACCTTCTCTGAGCCTTCGGGGTCCATGTGACCTGGCCATTTAGCCCATGGTGTGCAAAAAAGTGCCGCTCAGAGGTAAAACAACCCAACCCAACCCTAATCAAAACCGAATCTTTCTGACCTACTAGGTAGAGCTTAGAAGTTCAAACTGATTTTTCCAAACGTAGACTATTATAAAAGGCTACATTTTTGGCTTTTCAAAATTTTAATTTTATTAATAGAGATTATGAAATTTTCTGATTCTGGTGGTCCACCGTGTGGAACATTAAGCCGTGGCCCACTGTGGTACAGAGCCATGCCCTTGGCACATTTAAGAATAGGATCGGTGGCCTTCACGGCAGTATTACCGAACAATATGCTGACCACTGAAAAACCCTGATTAAAAATCGATACATTCAAAGAATTCGTTTCATACGAAATGCAACATTGACCTAAACTGTATACAGTTTTATGAATTTTTAAAACACAATCCTGATGTATTAAAGAAAAGTTCATTCTTGTGAAAAGTATCAAAATTAAATTTTTTAAGTAATAATAGGATTGTTCAAAATGCTATGTACATGCATATATTTTATAATAAATGTTATAAAGCTTTTCAGTTTTAGTGAAACAAATAAACACAACCTGGTTTTTTTTATTATGAAATCATTTTCTGATTTGTCCTTTATTTTCTCCAAAAAAAATAGGCTTTGGTTTGGGTTGTTTTACCTCTGAGCGGCACTTTTTTGCACATCATCATCATCATCATCCTCAAGCAGCCATGGGCTATGGAGGTCCAACCAGACCGTGCAATTTAGTTCTCCAAGCAAGTCTATCCTGAGCTACATCTACTGCATCTGGCCACTGCACACCAATTCTAACAAGGTCCTGTTTGACATTGTCTGCCCACCGCATCCTAGGTCTCCCCTTCTTTCTGAGGCCTTTAGGCACACTGTTCATAACCCTATTCGCCAATCTATAATTATTCATACGGGCAACATGGCCAAACCAACGGAGTCTCTCTCTGCACAATATGCTGCTTAAAGGAGGTTGCAAACTCCTTTGCCTAACCTCATCATTAGTTACAAAGTTAAACCACCTAATACCCAAGATACTGCGTAAACATCTGGAATCAAAAGCATCTAGTTTCCTGTTATCTTGTTTACAAAGCGTCCAAGTTTCACTACCATAACTAACCCTAGAAAGAAAAAACTATTATACAGTCTAATTTTAGTCTTTAGGTGTATACGCCTATTTCTCCACACTCTCCATAGATTCTTAAAAGTCCCGGCAGCAATCCCTATTCGTCTGTTAATCTCATGCCGCACATCACCATTATCTGTTACGTAGCTCCCAAGATAATTAAACTGTGACACCTGCTCAAGACTGCAACCATTCAGATTAACTGAATCACAGCCTGCCTGACCAATTTTCATCACTTTAGTTTTCTCTCTGTTTATAACCAAACCTACTCTACTACCAGTCTCATCAACAGCTCGAATGAAAGAGTTCATCTCATCAACATCATTTGCCAAAAGGGCTAAATCATCAGCATAATCTAAATCAGAAATTTTCGTATCTCCAGCCCATTTAAGACCAAAATCTTTCCCTTGAAGTGAATTTCGCATAACATAATCAATAGCCAAGCTAAAGAGAAAAGGAGACAAAATGCACCCTTGTCGAACACCAGAAGTAATGCTAAACCAATTGCTACAAGCCTTACCAACTCTCACACACGACTCAGTGTTATTATAGAGAGCTTTCATAATGTTAACTAACTTGTCTGGTATATACCATATGATCTCACAATCAACCACAAATTATGACGATCAACAGAGTCGAAAGCCTTTTTGAAATCAACAAAGCTAGCAACCAAAGGTTTCTGAAACTCTAAACATTTCTCAAGAATCTGCCTAAGTGAAAATATCTGATCCACACATCCCCTACCACTTCTGAATCCACATTGCTCATCACGCAATTGACTGTCAACCAGATTCTTAATTCTATTAAGCACAATCATGGAAAGAACTTTACCTGGAACAGAGAGTAGGCTGATACCCCTATAGTTATCACGAGAACTGCGATCACCTTTTTTGAAAATAGGGATAATAATAGCTCTGGTAAAATCCTTAGGAACCATGCCTTTATCATAAAAGATGTTCAGAATTTCAGTCATCCAAGTGGTAACCGAAATATTCCGAGCTCTAAGCATTTCCGTAGTAATTTCATCTACCCCTGGGGATTTATGAAGTTTAAGTTTAGAAACAGCCAAAATAACTTCAGATTGTGTTACAGGGCCAACATTAAAGCCACCAATGCATCTATCATCATTGCAAACAATGGGAGTAGAACTAACTACATTGTTTAGAACATCACTGAAATGCTCAGCCCACCTAGCCATGACAGAATCCTCCCCTTCTATAACCTTACCTTGTTTATCCTTCAATCCTTGTATGCCTCTCCGTTTTCTACCACACAAACATTAACTATTTGGTACAGCTCTCTGCTGTTGTGCTGTCTAACTGCTTCCTCAGCTTTGTCAGCCAAACCATCAAGCCAAAGATTCTTATCAGCAGCTAACCGATCATTTACACGTTAATTAAGCTCTCTGTAATCCTTTCTATTAGGACTAGTAGGGTATTTATTAAGAGCATTCCTGCAGTTCTTTCTTTCCGAAATAAGCTCAAGTGCCTTATCACTCAGATAATTTTGCCTCTTCTGCTCCTTTTTTCCTAAAAGAGTACTGTTAGTATCCAAAAAAGCGTGTTTAAAATGATCCCATTCTTCCTCAACTTCAGTGGTAAGCATACCATGACTGTCATAATGACTAAGTAACCTATCATGGTAAGCTTTGGCTATAACTGGATCTTTCAGAGCTTCAGTATTAAAAGTAAATTTTTTAACCCTAGCACAACACTTTTTAAGTTTAAGTTGCAACACACTTTTAACAAGGTAATGGTCAGATCCAATTTCAGCTCCCCTATATGCCCTGGTATTCCTAACAGAACTAGCCCATTTGCTGTTAATTAATATGTAATCAATCATATTCTTATGCAGCCCATCAGGTGAAACCCATGTGTACTTATGTATGTCGCAGTGCTTGTAATAAGTGTTAGTTATTCTGAATCCATTGAGTTTACTTACCTGTAGGAGACGTTGCCCATTGCCATTGCAGCTACCAATACCAAAAGGGCCTATTACTCCTCCCCAAAGGTCAGAGTCAGTACCAACTTTGGCATTGAAGTCACCAAGAACAAGGGTAATATCTCCTTTCTTAACAGAATTCAAAATATCCTGAAGTTGTTTATAAAAACCTATCCTTCTCATCCTCATCGGCATCCTCAGTGGGGGCATAACAGCAGATAACATTCAAGTCTTTAACGCTTGTCTGAAATTTTGCTGTAAGAAACCTTTCATTAATGCACTCATATCCTAGAAGAGCATCGCTAGCGTGTCTGCTGAAAGGCAGACCCACGCCTTGGTGATGCTTATTGTCGTCCCTCCCTGAAAAGAGAAATTTATGATTATTTTTAAGAATCTGACCTTTATCTGTCCATCTGGTCTTTTGCAAGCCGAGAATATCTAAATTATAACGGTGGAATTCTTGTGTGAGGACATCAAGAGAAAAAGCTCTGTGCAGAGTCCTCACATTCCAACTACCTATGGAGAGAAAATGGTAAGTAGGATGTTTAAAGAAACTATGTTTATTGAGAGAGGGAATGCCGACAATATCAAACAGCCCCCTAATCGCAGACATGGGGCAAAGACCCGTTCCCCCACCACTAAAGGCTGAAGCCATCTACACTGGAAGACTTCCTCCAATGTAGAATTTGACGATGCCAATAGAAGCAACGATTTCAGGTGCCTGCGATGACCTCTGCTCAGGATTATCCACCAGCTGATAAACATATCCTGTGAATCTATTCACTTTGGGGTTGTTTGGTTGGTTGTTTTACCTCTGAACGGCACTTTTTTGCACACCATGGGCTAAATGGCCAGGTCACAAGGACCCCGAAGGCTCAGAGAAAGGTTGGGGGAGGGGACCCACTGGAACAGCTGTTGGGAGACAGATGGTAGCCTCCCGTCAAGGCCATCCAGCGTGTTCTTTAACGTTGTGTTGTTTTACCTCTGAACGGCACTTTTTTCCACACCATGGGCTAAATGGCCAGGTCACAAGGACCCCGAAGGCTCAGAGAAGGTTGGGGGAGGGGACCCACTGGAACAGCTGTTGGGAGACAGATGGTAGCCTCCCGTCAAGGCCATCCAGCGTGTTCTTTAACGTGTACAGGGTATGGCTCTCCCGCACACGAGGCCACGGCTTAACGTCCCATCCGACGGACGGCGGCCTTTCCAAGCCCATCGATGTCCCCTACTGACCGTGGGCAGGGCGGGGAATTTTCCAGAGATAAATCTCAACGCTGACCCAGCTGAGACTCGAACCTGGGAACTACAGATTCGGACGCTGGATGGCCTTGACGGGACGTCTCCCGTCAAGGCCATCCAGCGTGTTATTTAACGTTGGGTTGTTTTACTTCTGACCGGCACTTTTTTGCACACCATGGGCTAAATGGCTAGGTCACAAGGACCCCGAAGGCTCAGAGCAGGTTGGGAGAGGTGACCCATTGGAACAGCTGTTGGGAGACAGATGGTAGCCTCCCGTCAAGACCATCCAGCGTGTTCTTTAACGTTGGGTTGTTTTACCTCTGAGCGGCAATTTTTTGCACAGCATGAGCTAAATGACCAGGTCACAAGGACTCCAAAGGCTAAGAGAAGGTTGGGGGAGGGGGCCAAGTTGAGCAGACGTTGGGAGACAGATAGTAACCTCCCGTCAAGGCCATCCAGAGTGTTCTTTAACGTTAGGTTGTTTTACTTCTGAGTGGGACGTTTTTGCACATCATGGGCTAAATGTCCAGGTCACAAGGACCCCGAAGGCTCAGAGTAGGTTGGGGGAGGAGACCCACTGGAACAACTGATGGGAGACAGATGGTAGCCTCCCGTCAAAGCCATCCAGTGTGTTCTTTAACGTTGGGTTGTTTTACCCCTGAATGGCAACATTTGGCACACAATGGGATAAATGTCCTGTGCACGTTAAAGAACACTCTGGATGGCCTTGACGGGAGGCTACCATCAGTCTCCCAACAGCTCTTCCAGTGGGTCCCCTCCCCTAACATTCTCTGAGCTTTCGGGAACCTTGTCACCTGGCAATTTATCCCATGGTGTGCAAAAAAGTGCCGCTCAGAGGTAAAACAACCCAACGTTAAAGAACACGCTGGATGGCATTGACGGTAAGCTACCATGTCTCCCAACAGCTGTTCCAGTGGGTCCCCTCCCCCAACCTTCTCTGAGCGTTCGGGGTCCTTGAGACCTGGCCATTTAGTCCATTATGTATAAAAAAGCGCAGCTCAGAGGTAAAACAATCCAACTTGTGGCGATATTAATATTTGTGTAAGTGATCTATCAGTGATTTTCTTTTGACGAAATATTTGTTTTCAAATTCAGTTCTCTAGAGAATTTCACAGAAGGCAGCAGGGCTGGTCATTACTCCGAGATATTCCAGGTGGGCAAAGGCAAGTTCAAGCGCTTGCACGAGCAAGTTTTCTACTTGTGACGACGCTACCTTCGACATGGTGAAGAACGTGCAAGCTTCGGGTGAAGAAAATCCAGAGGTCCAAGATGCGCAACAGAACTGATGAATCTTGACTGTAATTCTTGTATTATGTAGTTTGTTAGTAAAGTTTTTTTGAGATTGGATACCATGTTTATATTTCATCATTTTCAAGCAGCCATGGGCTACGGAGGTCCAACCAGACCGTGCAGTTTAGTTCTCCAAGCAAGTCTGTCCTGAGCTACATCTACTGCATCTGGCCACTGCACACCAATTCTAACAAGGTCCTGTTTGACATTGTCTGCCCACCGCATCCTAGGTCTCCCCCTGTTTCTGAGGAATTTAGACACACTGTTCATAACCCTATTTCATCATCATCCTCAAGCAGCCATGGGGTACGGAGGTCCATCCAGACCGTGCAGTTTAGTTCTCCAAGCAAGTCTGTCCTGAGCTACATCTACTGCATCTGGCCACTGCACACCAATTCTAACAAGGTCCTGTTTGACATTGTCTGCCCACCGCATCCTAGGTCTCCCCCTCTTTCTGAGGCCTTTAGGCACACTGTTCATAACCCAATTTCATCATCATCATCCTCAAGCAGCCATGGGGTACGGAGGTCCATCCAGACCGTGCAGTTTAGTTCTCCAAGCAAGTCTGTCCTGAGCTACATCTACTGCATCTGGCCATTACACACCAATTCTAACACGGTCCTGTTTGACATTGTCTGCCCACCGCATCCTAGGTCTCCCCTTCTTTCTGAGGCCTTTAGGCACACTGTTTATAACCCTATTCACCAATCTATAATTATTCATACGGGCAACATCGCCAAACCAACGGAGTCTCTCTCTGCACAATATGCTGTTTAAAGGAGGTTATATAATATCTTTATTAAGCCTTAGTTTTATTAAGTCTTTAATATAATAGTCTTTATTTAACGTCGAAGAACACGTCGGAGGTCATATTTCGGATTATCCCCCCAGGTATGACTCGGATGATCCCTCCTTTTCAGAGCTCTATCATTTCTGCCTCATAGTCAGAATTGGATTTATCACCTGTCAGACAATCGCAAGCATCGAGATGGAGTTTTTGCAATCATCCTTTAGGACCAATTTCTTGCTGTTAAAGGGTTCAAATTTCAGAAAATGAAACATTTCATTTTCTCTGAAAAGGAGCGTCTCGTATTCAGAGAGGGCGATATTTTAGCCTTTATAATTTAAGATTTCATCAATTTGTTATTTTGTTAAATTTCGGTTCCCGCCAAAGAAGGAACAGTTTCATGAGTTTAGTTGTTGTGTTCCAATTTAAGGGATTGAAACGGAGAAATAAATCTTTAATACGTCATTTTAATTAAAAAAGCGGTGGCTGTTCCTCAACCGCATAATAGAGTAGTAAAAATAATAAAATGTACCTGATTATGAAACAAATAATTACCACAATTTATATCAAAACGAGGATTACAAAAAATAACAGGTAAATTAATACTTCTTTTTATCTTAGGAGAAGAAATTTTTTGTTTACATAAATCCTATAATGAATTCTAGAAAATTTCTAATCTCGATACTTTTGCTAAACAACTGAATAGGAACAAATTTTGACACAAAATTATTCTATAAGGGTATACACAATTTAAGATGAATAAGTAATATTGTTTGGCCTTTCCTTAACTATATGAGATAAGAGAAATATATAAAGACATACTTTAGAATAAAATAAAACGATTATTTTGCTTTTACGAACCTTTGATAAATTGTTGAAGAAATTACCTTTATATTGTGCAATCGGAAAATTCCAAGGTCTCGTGTAAATCTTGGTCAGCATGTACAGTTCTTAATTAAAAGTATTGAAGGCTTAGTGAAGGAAATATGGGAACGTTTTTCCAAACAATTGACTAAGTGGCCAGGTCACAAAGACCCCGAGGGTTCAGAGAAAATTGGGGGAGGGGACTCACTGGAACAGCTGTTGGGAGACAAGATGGTAGCCTCCCATCAAGCGTGTTCTTTAACGTTGGGTTGTTTTACCTCTGAGCGGAACTTTTTGCACATAATGGGCTACATGGCCAGGTCATATGGACGCCGAAGGCTCAGAAGGTTGGGGGAGGGGACCCACTGGAACAGCTGGTGGGAGACAGATGGTAGTCTCCCGTCAAGGTCATCCAGTGTGTTCTTTAACGTGCACAGGGTATGGCTCTCCCACACACAGAGCCACGGCTTAACGTCCCATCCGACGGAGGTCGACCTTTCCAAGCCCATCTGTGTCCCCTACTGACCATGGGCAGGGCGGGGGTTTAACGGAGATAAATATCAACGCTGACCCCGTTGGGAGTCGAAACTGAAAACTGCAGATTACGAGCCTGGCACGTCACCGACTGAGCGACCCCGCTCACCGTCGGATGAGAGGTTAAACCATGATTATGTGTGCGGCCGAGCCGTACCGTCAACTCTATAAGGAACACACTAGATGGCTTTGACGGGAGGACACCATCTGTCCTCTAGTAACTGTCCAGTAGGTTCCCTCCCTCAGCCTTCTCTGAAACCTCGGGGTTTTTGTGACCTGACCACTTAGTCAGTTGTTTCGAAAAACGTTCCCATATTTCCTTCACTAAACCTTCCACTACTTTTGCGTAAGAACTGTAAAACAGGGTCCCTCAAAGGTAAAACAACCCAACGTTAAAGAACACGCTGGACGGCCTAGACGGGAGGCTACCATCTGTCTCTCAACAGCTGTTCCAGTGGGTCCACTCCCTCAACATTCACTGAGCCTTCGGGGTCCTTGTGACCTGGTCATTTAACACATGGTTTGCAAAAAAGTGCCGCTCAGAGGTAAAACAACCCAACCCAACTGTTAATGGTGTTTTTTTTTCAATTTCCGCCAGTGTATTTGACCTTTATTTAACGTTAAAGAACATGTCGGAGGTCATATTTCGGATTATCCCCCCAGGTATGACTCGGATGATCCCTCCTTTTCGGAGCTCTACCATTTCTGCCTCATAGTCAGAATTAGAATTATCACCTGTCAGACAATCGCAAGCATCGAGATGGAGTTTTTGCAATCATCCTTTAGGACCAATTTCTTGCTGTTAAAGGGTTCAAATTTCAGAAAATGAAACATTTCATTTTCTCTGAAAACGAGCGTCTCGTATTCAGAGGGGGCGATATTTTAGCCTTTATAATTTAACATTTCATCAATTTGTTATTTTGTCAAATTTCGGTTCCTGCTAAAGGAACTGTCTCGTGAGTTTGCGATATGTGTTTCAGAACTTCATGCATTGAAGAAGAGAAATAACTCTTCAATATATTATTTTAATTAAAAAAGCGGTAGCTATACCTCAACCGCATAATAGAATACTAAAAATAATAAAATGTACTTGATTATGAAACAAATAATTAACACAATTTTTATCAAAACGAGGATTACAAAAATTAACAGTTAAATTTATATTTCTTTTTATCTTAGCAGAACAAATTTTTTGTTTACATAAATCCTATAATGATTTCTAGAAAATTTCTAATTTCGATACTTTTGCTAAGCAACTGAATAGGAACAGAAATTTTGACACAAAACTATCTCTTAGAGCAGGGGTGGGCAAATAGCGGCCCGCTAAGAGTTTTTTGTGGCCCGCCAAGACAGTCAGAAAAATCCGCCTTGAACCGAGATTTCCTTCCCGTGCGCGACCGAAGATTCGTCTCGTATTTTCCACTAGGACGGCCACGTCAATACGCATGCGCAGTGTAGATACGAAAACAATTGCCCACCCCTGTCTTAGAGTATATACAAGTTAAGATAAATAAGTAACATAGTTAAAGGCCAAACAATATAAGAGAAATATATAAAAACATTTTAAAAGCAAAATTAGTTTCATTCTACGTCCCTTTCATAAATTGAAATTTCCTTTATATTGAGTAGATAATATAATCAAAACCGTATCTCCGCAAAATTCCCCGCCCTGCCCACGGTCAGTAGGGAACACCGATGGGCTTGGAAAGGCTGCCGTCCGTCGGATGGGACGTTAAACCGTGGCCCCGTGTGCGGGAGAGTCATATACTGTGCACGTTAAAGAACACGCTGGATGGCCTTGACGGCAGGCTACCATCTGTCTCCCAACAGCTGTTCCAGTGTATCCCCTCCCCCAACCTTCTCTGAGCCTTCGGGGTCCTTGTGACCTGGTCATTTAGCCCATGGTGTGCAAAAAATTGCCGCTCAGAGGTAAAACAACCCAACCCTAATCAAAACCAAATCTTTCTGACCTACTAGGTGGAGCTTAAAAGTTCAAACTGATTTTTCCAAACGTAGACTATTATAAAAGGCTATATTTTTGGCTTTTCAAAGTTTTAATATTATTAATAGAGATTATGAAATTTTCTGATTCTCGTGGTCCGCCGTGTGGAACATTAAGCCGTGGTCCACTGTGGTACAGAGCCATGCCCTTGGCACATTTAAGAATAGGATCGGTGACCTTCATGGCAATATTACCGAACAATATGTGGACCACTGAAAAACCCTGATTAAAAATCGATACATTCAAAGCATGCGTTTCATACGAAATGCAACATTGACCTAAACTGTATATAGTTTTATGAATTTTTAAAACACAAACCTGATTTATTAAAGAAAAGTTCATTCTTGTGAAAAGTATCAAAATTAAATTTTTTAAGTAATAATAGGATTGTTCAAAATGCTATGTACATGCATATATTTTATAATAAATGTTATAAAGCTTTTCAGTTTTAGTGAAACAAATAAACACAACCTGCTTTTTTATTATGAAATCATTTTCTGATTTGTCCTTTATTTTCTCCAAAAAAAATAGGCTTTGGGTTGGGTTGTTTTACCTCTGAGCGGCACTTTTTTGCACACCATGGGCTAAATGGCCAGGTCACAGGGACCCCGAAGGCTCAGAGAAGGTTGGGGGAGGGGACCCACTGCAACAGCTGTTGGGAGACAGATGGTAGCCTCCCGTCAAGGCCATCCAGCGTGTTCTTTAACGTGCACAGGATATGGCTCTCCCGCACACGGGGCCACAGCTTAACGTCCCATCCGACGGACGGAGGCCTTTCCAAGCCCTTCGGTGTCCCCTACTGACCGCGGGCAGGGCGTTTGTGGAGATAAATCTCAATGCTGACCCAGCTGGGACTCGAACCTGGAAACTACAGATTACGAGCCTGGCGCGCTACCGACTGAGCCACCCCTGCCCCATTTCGTGATGTGGCTTTCACTTTTTATTATATTGAGAGAGGAAATAAAGTTTCCAGATTTTCTCGAACCTTTCAATTTTTGAACTTTTCATTCTATTGATGGTGAGAATGAATTCTCATGATTCTACAGGAAATTTTGAATCGTGAATTTTTTTCTTTCCTGACGGAGAGAATGAAGCATTCTGACACTGATGGAATTTTAATAGAGTTGTTTTATTCCTTTTAATTAATTATCGTTGTTCCTTTTCTGATTCTAGGGTCTAGGACCTGATGAAGAGGAACCTCTTAAACCTGATGATGATTTTGACCTGATGATGAGGGACCTCTTTAAAAGAACCATTGCTGTCAGCACCCTGGTGGCAGATTCTAGAATCTGCGCGCCAGGCTCGTAATCTGTAGTTCCCAGGTTCGAGTCACAGCTGGGTCAGCGTTGAGATTTATCTGCCCAAAATTCCCCTCCCTGCCCACGGTCAGTAGGGGACACCGATGGGCTAGGAAAGGCCTCCGTCCGTCGGATGGGACGTTAAGCCGTGGCCCCGTGTGCGGGAAAGCTATACCCTGTGCTCGTTAAAGAACACGCTGGATGGCCTTGACGGGAGGCTACCAACTGTTTCCCAACAGCTGTTCCAGTGGGTCCCCTCCCCCAACCTTCTCTGAGCCTTCGGGGTCCATGTGACCTGGCCATTTAGCCCATGGTGTGCAAAAACGTGCCGTTCACAGGTAAAACAACACAACGTTAAAGAATACGCTGGATGGCCTTGACGGGAGGCTACCATCTGTCTCCCAACAGCTGTTCCAGTGGATCCCCTCCCCCAACCTTCTCTGAGCCTTCGGAGTCCTTGTGACCTGGCCATTTAGCCCATTGTGTGCAAAAAAAGTGCCGCTCAGAGGTAAAACAACCCAACGTTAAAGAACACGCTGGATGGCCTTGACAGGAGGCTACCATCAGTCTCCCAACAGCTCTTCCAGTGGGTCCCCTCCCCCAACCTTCTCTGAACCTTCGGGGTCCTTGTGACCTGGCCATTTAGCCCATTGTGTGCAAAAAAATGCCGCTCAGTGGTAAAACAACCCAACGTTAAAGAACACGTTGGATGGCCTTGACGGGAGGCTACCATCTGTCTCCCAACAGCTGTTCTAGTGGGTCCCCTCCCCCAACCTTCTCTGAGCCTTCGGAGTCCTTGTGACCTGGATATTTAGCCCATGGTGTGCAAAAAGTGCCGCTCAGAGGTAAAACAACCCAATGTTAAAGAACACGCTGGATGGCCTTGACGGGAGGCCATCATCTGTTTCCTAACAGCTGTTCCAGTGGGTCCCCTTCCCCAACCTTCTCAGTCTTCGGGGTCCTTGTGACCTGGCCATTTAGCCCATGGTGTGCAAAAAAGTGCCGCTCAGAAATAAAACAACCCAACTCAATTTTGAATGGTGTTCTTTTCAATTTTCGCCAGTGTATTTGACCTTTATTTAACCTTAAAGAACATGTCGGAGGTGAAATTTCGGATTATCCCCTCAGGTATGACTCGGATGATCCCTCCTTTTCAGAGCTCTACCGTTTCTGCCTCATAGTCAGAATTAGAATTATCACCCGTCAGACAATCGCAAGCATCGAGATAGTTTTTGCAATCAACCTTTAGGACCAATTTGTTTCTGTTAAAAAGTGAAAATCGAGGAAAATGAAAAAATAAAATATCTCTGAAATGGAGCGTCTCATATTCACAAAGTGCAACATTTTATCCATTCTAATTCGATATTTCATCAATTTTATTTTTATTTGATATTTACAATTTAATATTTCATCTATTTTGGTATTTTGCGAAATATCAGTTCCCGCATAAAGGAACTGTGACGTGAGTTTAATGAATGAAAAAAATGTTACGATTTGAAGCAGAGAAATAATACTTTAATTTATCGTAATAATTAAAATAGCGGTAGCCATTTCTCAGTCGCATATTAGAGAACTAAGATCAAACAAAATGTACTTGATAATTAAAAGAATAATTTCCACAATTGATACCAAAACGCGAATCGCAAAAAATAACAAGTGAATTAATACCTTTTCCTTATTTTAAAAGATAAATTTTTTGCATACATAATTCCTATAATGAATTCTATAAAATTGCTAGTTGCAATACTTTTTCTACCCAACTGAATGCGAAGAGAAATTTTGAATCAAAACTATCTAAAAGAGAATAAACACGTTCAGATGAATAAGTAATATAGTTAAAGAAAGGCCGAACAATGTGAGATAAGTGAAATATATAAACACATATTTTGGAATAAATTAAAACGATTATTTTGCTTTTAAGATCCTTTGATAAATTGTTGAAGAAATTACCTTTATGTTGTGCAATGGGGAAATGACAAGGCCTCGTGTGAATCTTGGTGAGCATGTACAGTACTTAAACAAAAGTATTGGGAGGCTTAGTGAAAGAAATATTGGAACGTTTTCGAAACATTTCACTAAGTGGCCAGGTCACATGGACCCCGAGGGTTCAGAGAAGGTTGGGGGAGGGAACACACTGGACAGCTGCTAGAGCACAGATGGTAGCCTCCCGTTAAAGCCATCTAGTGTGTTCCTTAAAGTGCACAGGGTTGGGTTGTTTTACCTCTGAGCGGCACTCTTTTGCACACCATGGGGTAAATGACCAGGTCACATGTACCCCAAAGGCTGAGGGAAGGTTGTAACCACTGAAATAGCTGTTGGGAGACAGATGGTAGCCTCCCGTCAAGCCATCCAGCGTGTTCTTTAACGTTGGGTTGTTTTACCTCTGAGCGGCACTTTTTTGCACACCATGGGCTGAATGTCCAGGTCACAAGGACCCTGAAGGTTCAGAGAATGTTGGGGGAGGGGACCAACTGAAACAGCTGTTGAGAGACAGATGGTAGCCTCCCATCAAGGCCATCCAGCGTGGTCTTGAACGTTGGGTTGTTTTACCTCTGAGCTGCACTTTCTTCGACACCATGGGTTAAATGGCCAGGTCACAAGGACCCCGAAGGTTCAGAGAAGGTTGAGGGAGGGGACCCACTGGAACAGCTGTTGGGAGACAGATGGTAGCCTCCTGTCAAGGCCATCCAGCGTGTTCTTTAACGTTGGGTTGTTTTACCTCTGAGCGGTACTTTTTTGCACACCATGGGCTAAATGGCCAGGTCACGTGGACCCCGAAGGCTCAGAGAAGGTTGGGGGTTGGGTTGTTTTACCTCTGAGCGGCACTTTTTTGCACACAATGGGCTAAATGGCCATGTCACATGGACCCCGAAGGCTCAGAGAAGGTGGGGTAGGGGACCCACTGGAACAGCTGTTGGGAGACAGATGGTAACATCCCGTCAAGGCCATCCAGCGTGTTCTTTAACGTTGGGTTGTATTACCTCTGAGCGGCACTTATTTTGCACACCATGGGCTAAATGGCCAGGTCACAAGGACCCCAAAGGCTCAGAGAAAGTTGGGGGTGGGGACCCATTGAAACAGCTGTTGAGAGACAGATGTTAGCCTCCCGTCAAGGCCATCCAGTGTGTTCTTTAACGTTGGGTTACCTCTGAGCGGTTCTTTTTTGCACACGGTGGGCTAAATATACAGGTCACAAAGACCCTGAAGGCTCAGAGAAGGTTGGGGGGGGGACCCGCTGGAACAGCTGTTGGGAGACAAACGGTAACCTCCCGTTAAGGCCATCCAGCGTGTTCTTTAACGTGCACAGGGTATGGCTCTCCCATACACGGAGCCACGGCGTAACGTCCCATCTGACGGACGGCGGCCTTTCCAAGCCCATTGGTGTCCCCTACTGACCGTGGGCATGGCGAGGATTTTTGCGAAGATAAATCTCAATGTTGTCCCAGCTGGGACTGCTCCATGGGCTCCCCTTGCTAGTAGTCTTAACCATTATTTATTTTATTTGTATGTTAATTTGATTTACTGATTAAAGACTTCGATAACAAATCCTCACTGAAAATATTCTTCAGTTAAAAATAAAAATTTTTATTTACATTTATAGAATACAAATCATAACTAAATTATAAACTCTACGCGAATACATATTCACAAAATCAGGATTACATACAATACATAACTTGCGTTTATAAATTCTCAACGGAGCTTGGCTGGGAAAAAATCTCCTTTTCAGGCGGCACTTTTTTGCACACCATGGGCTAAATGGCCAGGTCACAAGGACACCTAAGGCTCAGAGAAGGTTGGGGGAGGGGACTCATTGGAATAGCTGTTGGGAGACAGATGGTAGCCTCCCTTCAAGGCTATCCAGCTTGTTCTTTAACGTTGGATTGTTTTACCTCTGAGCGGCACTTTTTTGCACACCATGGGCTAAATGGCCAGGTCACAAGGACCCCGAAGGCTCAGAGAAGTTTTGGAAAGTTGAGGGAGGGGACCCACTGGAACACCTGTTAGGAGACAGATGGTAGCGTCCCGTCAAGGCCATCCAGCGTGTTCTTTAACGTTGGGTTGTTTTACCTCTGAGCGGCACTTTTTTGCACACCATGGACTAAATGTCCAGGTCACATGGACCCCGATGTCTCAGAGAACGTTTGGGGAGGGGACCCACTGGAACAGCTGTTGGGAGACAGATGGTAGCCTCCCGTCAAGACCATCCAGTGTGTTCTTTAACGTTGGGTTGTTTTACCTCTGAGCGGCACTTTTTTGCACACCATGGGCTAAATGGCCAGGTCACAAGGACCCCGAAGTCTCAGAGAAATTTGAGGGAGGGGACCCACTGGAACAGCTGTTGGGAGACAGATGGTAGCCTCCTGTCAAAGCCATTCAGCGTGTTCTTTAACGTTGGGTTGTTTTAAATCTGAGTGGCACTTTTTTTGCACACAATGGGCTAAAGGGCCAGGTCACATGGACTCCGAAAGCTCAGAGAAGGTTGGGGGAAGGGACTCACTGGAACAGCTGTTGGAAGACAGATGGTAGCCACCAGTCAAGGCTATTTATCGTGTTCTTTAACGTGCACAGGGTATGGTTCTCCCGCACACGGAGCCACGGCTTAACGTCCTATCCGACAGATGACAATCTTTCCAAGCCCATCGGTTTCCCCGAATGACCGCAGGCAAAGCATTTGCGGGGATAATTCTCATTGACGGAAGTGGGACTCGAAAATGGAAACTACAGATTAAGAGCCTCGCACGCTACCGACTGAGCATTCTCCTGCTCAGGTAGCATTCTTGAGTTCTAGTGCAGGTTCCAACGAAGCAGACGTTTCAATTTGTACGTTCTATTCAAACTCTAAGTGAACCAGAATGTTTCATTTCGCATCTTCGATTCCAACTGTCCGTGAAGCAAATGATTTTCATTTAAACTTTCTTTTCCAACTCTCAGTGAAGCAGATGTTTTCCATTTGTACGTTCTGTCCCATGGCCGAGTGGTTAGCGCGGTTGGCTACTGATCTAAGGGACCTGGGTTCGAGCCCCGGGTAAGGCATGGCTGTTTGTGTCGTTTTTCTGCTGAGGTCCTGCCATCCTCTCAGACCTTCTACTTTGGCACATAAATTGACAGGCTCCTGTCAGACCTCTGTGGCAAGAAGCTGCTTGAGGGGGTATTTATTTATTTTATTTTTTCCAACTCTCAGTGAAGCAGATGTTTTCCTTCTGTACGTTCTTTTCAAATGTCAGTGAAGCAGATGTTTTCCATTTGTACGTTCTTTTCAAATGTCACGGAAGCAGATATACTCATTGGTACTTTCTTTTCCAGATGTCACTGAAGCAGATGTTTTCCTTCTGTACATTCTTTTCTAACTCTCAGTAAGCAGATGTTTTCCTTTTGTACGTTCTTTTCAAATGTCACGGAAGCAGATATATTCATTTGTACGCTCTTTTCCAGATGTCACTGAAGCAGATGTTTTCCTTGTGTACATTCTTTTCCAACTCTCAGTGAAGCAGATATTTTCCATTTGTACGTTCTTTTCAAATGTCACGGAAGCATATACACTCATTTGTACGTTCTTTTCCACATGTCACTGAAGCAGATGTTTTCCTTCTGTACATTCTTTTCCAACTCTCAGTGAAGCAGATGTTTTCCATTTGTACGTTCTTTTCAAATGTCACGGAAGCAGATATATTCATTTGTACGTTCTTTTCCAGATGTCACTGAAGCAGATGTTTTCCTTCTGTACATTCTTTTCCAACTCTCAGTGAAGCAGATTTTTTCCATTTGTACGTTCTTTTCAAATGTCAGGGAACCAGATATACTCATTTGTACGTTCTTTTCCAGATGTCACTGAAGCAGATGTTTTCCTTCTGTACATTCTTTTCCAACTCTCAGTGAAGCAGATGTTTTCCATTTGTACGTTCCTTTCAAATGTCACGGAAGCAGATATACTCATTTGTACGTTCTTTTCCAGATGTCACTGAAGCAGATGTTTTCCTTCTGTACATTCTTTTCCAACTCTCAGTGAAGCAGATGTTTTCCATTTGTACATTCTTTTCAAATGTCACGGAAGCAGGTATATTCATTTGTACGTTCTTTTCCAGATGTCACTGAAGCAGATGTTTTCCTTCTGTACATTCTTTTCCAACTCTCAGTGAAGCAGATGTATTCCATTTGTACGTTCTTTTCAAATGTCACGGAAGCAGATATAATCATTTGTACGTTCTTTTCCACATGTCACTGAAGCAGATGTTTTCCTTCTGTACATTCTTTTCCAACTCTCAGTGAAGGAGATGTTTTCCATTTGTACGTTCTTTTCAAATGTCAGGAAACCAGATATACTCATTTGTACGTTCTTTTCCAGATGTCACTGAAGCAGATGTTTTCCTTCTGTACATTCTTTTCCAACTCTCAGTGAAGCAGATGTTTTCCATTTGTACGTTCTTTTCAAATGTCACGGAAGCAGATATATTCATTTGTACGTTCTTTTCCAGATGTCACTGAAGCAGATGTTTTCCTTCTGTACATTCTTTTCCAACTCTCAGTGAAGCAGATGTATTCCATTTGTACGTTCTTTTCAAATGTCACGGAAGCAGATATACTCATTTGTACGTTCTTTTCCAGATGTCACTGAAGCAGATGTTTTCCTTCTGTACATTCTTTTCCAACTCTCAGTGAAGCAGATGTTTTCCATTTGTACGTTCTTTTCAAATGTCACGGAAGCAGATATACTCATTTGTACGTTCTTTTCCAGATGTCACTGAAGCAGATGTTTTCCTTCTGTACATTCTTTTCCAACTCTCAGTGAAGCAGATGTTTTCCATTTGTACATTCTTTTCAAATGTCACGGAAGCAGATATATTCATTTGTACGTTCTTTTCCAGATGTCACTGAAGCAGATGTTTTCCTTCTGTACATTCTTTTCCAACTCTCAGTGAAGCAGATGTTTTCCATTTGTAAGTTCTTTTCCAGCTGTCGGTGAAACAGATGTTTTCCATTTCTACATTCTTTTCCAACTGTCAGTGAAGCAGGTTTTTTCCATTTGAACGTTCTTTTCCACATGTCACTGAAGCAGATGTTTTCCTTCTGTACATTCTTTTCCAACTCTCAGTGAAGCAGATGTTTTCCATTTGTACGTTCTTTTCAAATGTCACGGAAGCAGATATACTCATTTGTACGTTCTTTTCCAGATGTCACTGAAGCAGATGTTTTCCTTCTGTACATTCTTTTCCAACTCTCAGTGAAGCAGATGTTTTCCATTTGTACGTTCTTTTCAAATGTCACGGAAGCAGATATACTCATTTGTACGTTCTTTTCCAGATGTCACTGAAGCAGATGTTTTCCTTCTGTACATTCTTTTCCAACTCTCAGTGAAGCAGATGTTTTCCATTTGTACATTCTTTTCAAATGTCACGGAAGCAGGTATATTCATTTGTACATTCTTTTCCAGATGTCACTGAAGCAGATGTTTTCCTTCTGTACATTCTTTTCCAACTCTCAGTGAAGCAGATGTATTCCATTTGTACGTTCTTTTCAAATGTCACGGAAGCAGATATAATCATTTGTACGTTCTTTTCCACATGTCACTGAAGCAGATGTTTTCCTTCTGTACATTCTTTTCCAACTCTCAGTGAAGGAGATGTTTTCCATTTGTACGTTCTTTTCAAATGTCAGGAAACCAGATATACTCATTTGTACGTTCTTTTCCAGATGTCACTGAAGCAGATGTTTTCCTTCTGTACATTCTTTTCCAACTCTCAGTGAAGCAGATTTTTTCCATTTGTACGTTCTTTTCAAATGTCAGGGAACCAGATATACTCATTTGTACGTTCTTTTCCAGATGTCACTGAAGCAGATGTTTTCCTTCTGTACATTCTTTTCCAACTCTCAGTGAAGCAGATGTTTTCCATTTGTACGTTCTTTTCAAATGTCACGGAAGCAGATATACTCATTTGTACGTTCTTTTCCAGATGTCACTGAAGCAGATGTTTTCCTTCTGTACATTCTTTTCCAACTCTCAGTGAAGCAGATGTTTTCCATTTGTACATTCTTTTCAAATGTCACGGAAGCAGATATATTCATTTGTACGTTCTTTTCCAGATGTCACTGAAGCAGATGTTTTCCTTCTGTACATTCTTTTCCAACTCTCAGTGAAGCAGATGTTTTCCATTTGTAAGTTCTTTTCCAGCTGTCGGTGAAACAGATGTTTTCCATTTCTACATTCTTTTCCAACTGTCAGTGAAGCAGGTTTTTTCCATTTGAACGTTCTTTTCCACATGTCACTGAAGCAGATGTTTTCCTTCTGTACATTCTTTTCCAACTCTCAGTGAAGCAGATGTTTTCCATTTGTACGTTCTTTTCAAATGTCACGGAAGCAGATATACTCATTTGTACGTTCTTTTCCAGATGTCACTGAAGCAGATGTTTTCCTTCTGTACATTCTTTTCCAACTCTCAGTGAAGCAGATGTTTTCCATTTGTACGTTCTTTTCAAATGTCACGGAAGCAGATATACTCATTTGTACGTTCTTTTCCAGATGTCACTGAAGCAGATGTTTTCCTTCTGTACATTCTTTTCCAACTCTCAGTGAAGCAGATGTTTTCCATTTGTACATTCTTTTCAAATGTCACGGAAGCAGGTATATTCATTTGTACGTTCTTTTCCAGATGTCACTGAAGCAGATGTTTTCCTTCTGTACATTCTTTTCCAACTCTCAGTGAAGCAGATGTATTCCATTTGTACGTTCTTTTCAAATGTCACGGAAGCAGATATAATCATTTGTACGTTCTTTTCCACATGTCACTGAAGCAGATGTTTTCCTTCTGTACATTCTTTTCCAACTCTCAGTGAAGGAGATGTTTTCCATTTGTACGTTCTTTTCAAATGTCAGGAAACCAGATATACTCATTTGTACGTTCTTTTCCAGATGTCACTGAAGCAGATGTTTTCCTTCTGTACATTCTTTTCCAACTCTCAGTGAAGCAGATGTTTTCCATTTGTACGTTCTTTTCAAATGTCACGGAAGCAGATATACTCATTTGTACGTTCTTTTCCAGATGTCACTGAAGCAGATGTTTTCCTTCTGTACATTCTTTTCCAACTCTCAGTGAAGCAGATGTTTTCCATTTGTACATTCTTTTCAAATGTCACGGAAGCAGATATATTCATTTGTACGTTCTTTTCCAGATGTCACTGAAGCAGATGTTTTCCTTCTGTACATTCTTTTCCAACTCTCAGTGAAGCAGATGTTTTCCATTTGTAAGTTCTTTTCCAGCTGTCGGTGAAACAGATGTTTTCCATTTCTACATTCTTTTCCAACTGTCAGTGAAGCAGGTTTTTTCCATTTGAACGTTCTTTTCCACATGTCACTGAAGCAGATGTTTTCCTTCTGTACATTCTTTTCCAACTCTCAGTGAAGCAGATGTTTTCCATTTGTACGTTCTTTTCAAATGTCACGGAAGCAGATATACTCATTTGTACGTTCTTTTCCAGATGTCACTGAAGCAGATGTTTTCCTTCTGTACATTCTTTTCCAGCTCTCAGTGAAGCAGATGTTTTCCATTTGTACGTTCTTTTCAAATGTCACGGAAGCAGATATACTCATTTGTACGTTCTTTTCCAGATGTCACTGAAGCAGATGTTTTCCTTCTGTACATTCTTTTCCAACTCTCAGTGAAGCAGATGTTCTCCATTTGTACATTCTTTTCAAATGTCACGGAAGCAGATATAGTCATTTGTACGTTCTTTTCCAGATGTCACTGAAGCAGATGTTTTCCTTCTGTACATTCTTTTCCAACTCTCAGTGAAGCAGATGTTTTCCATTTGTACGTTCTTTTCAAATGTCAGGGAACCAGATATACTCATTTTTACGTTCTTTTCCACATGTCACTGAAGCAGATGTTTTCCTTCTGTACATTCTTTTCCAACTCTCAGTGAAGCAGATGTTTTCCATTTGTACGTTCTTTTCAAATGTCACGGAAGCAGGTATACTCATTTGTACGTTCTTTTCCACATGTCACTGAAGCAGATGTTTTCCTTCTGTACATTCTTTTCCAACTCTCAGTGACGCAGATGTTTTCCATTTGTACGTTCTTTTCAAATGTCAGGGAACCAGATATACTCATTTGTACGTTCTTTTCCAGATGTCACTGAAGCAGATGTTTTCCTTCTGTACATTCTTTTCCAACTCTCAGTGAAGCAGATGTTTTCCATTTGTACGTTCTTTTCAAATGTCACGGAAGCAGATATATTCATTTGTACGTTCTTTTCCAGATGTCACTGAAGCAGATGTTTTCCTTCTGTACATTCTTTTCCAACTCTCAGTGAAGCAGAAGTTTTCCATTTGTACGTTCTTTTGAAATGTCACGGAAGCAGATATACTCATTTGTACGTTCTTTTCCACATGTCACTGAAGCAGATGTTTTCCTTCTGTACATTCTTTTCCGACTCTCAGTGAAGCAGATGTTTTCCATTTGTACGTTCTTTTCAAATGTCAGGGAACCAGATATACTCATTTGTACGTTCTTTTCCAGATGTCACTGAAGCAGATGTTTTCCTTCTGTACATTCTTTTCCAACTCTCAGTGAAGCAGATGTTTTCCATTTGTACGTTCTTTTCAAATGTCACGGAAGCAGATATACTCATTTGTACGTTCTTTTCCAGATGTCACTGAAGCAGATGTTTTCCTTCTGTACATTCTTTTCCAACTCTCAGTGAAGCAGATGTTTTCCATTTGTACGTTCTTTTCAAATGTCACGGAAGCAGATATACTCATTTGTACGTTCTTTTCCAGATGTCACTGAAGCAGATGTTTTCCTTCTGTACATTCTTTTCCAACTCTCAGTGAAGCAGATGTTTTCCATTTGTACGTTCTTTTCAAATGTCACGGAAGCATATACACTCATTTGTACGTTCTTTTCCACATGTCACTGAAGCAGATGTTTTCCTTCTGTACATTCTTTTCCAACTCTCAGTGAAGCAGATGTTTTCCATTTGTACTTTCTTTTCAAATGTCAGGGAACCAGATATACTCATTTTTACGTTCTTTTCCACATGTCACTGAAGCAGATGTTTTCCTTCTGTACATTCTTTTCCAACTCTCAGTGAAGCAGATGTTTTCCATTTGTACGTTCTTTTCAAATGTCACGGAAGCAGGTATACTCATTTGTACGTTCTTTTCCACATGTCACTGAAGCAGATGTTTTCCTTCTGTACATTCTTTTCCAACTGTCAGTGAAGCAGATGTTTTCCATTTGTACGTTCTTTTCAAATGTCAGGGAACCAGATATACTCATTTGTACGTTCTTTTCCAGATGTCACTGAAGCAGATGTTTTCCTTCTGTACATTTTTTTTCCAACTCTCAGTGAAGCAGATGTTTTCCATTTGTACGTTCTTTTCAAATGTCACGGAAGCAGATATACTCATTTGTACGTTCTTTTCCAGATGTCACTGAAGCAGATGTTTTCCTTCTGTACATTCTTTTCCAACTCTCAGTGAAGCAGATGTTTTCCATTTGTACGTTCTTTTCAAATGTCACGGAAGCAGATATACTCATTTGTACGTTCTTTTCCAGATGTCACTGAAGCAGATGTTTTCCTTCTGTACATTCTTTTCCAACTCTCAGTGAAGCAGATGTTTTCCATTTGTACGTTCTTTTCAAATGTCACGGAAGCAGATATATTCATTTGTACGTTCTTTTCCAGATGTCACTGAAGCAGATGTTTTCCTTCTGTACATTCTTTTCCAACTCTCAGTGAAGCAGATGTTTTCCATTTGTACGTTCTTTTCAAATGTCACGGAAGCAGATATATTCATTTGTACGTTCTTTTCCAGATGTCACTGAAGCAGATGTTTTCCTTCTGTACATTCTTTTCCAACTCTCAGTGAAGCAGATGTTTTCCATTTGTACGTTCTTTTGAAATGTCACGGAAGCAGATATACTCATTTGTACGTTCTTTTCCACATGTCACTGAAGCAGATGTTTTCCTTCTGTACATTCTTTTCCAACTCTCAGTGAAACAGATGTTTTCCATTTGTACGTTCTTTTCAAATGTCAGGGAACCAGATATACTCATTTGTACGTTCTTTTCCAGATGTCACTGAAGCAGATGTTTTCCTTCTGTACATTCTTTTCCAACTCTCAGTGAAGCAGATGTTTTTCATTTGTAGGTTCTTTTCAAATGTCAGGGAACCAGATATACTCATTTGTACGTTCTTTTCCAGATGTCACTGAAGCAGATGTTTTCCTTCTGTACATTCTTTTCCAACTCTCAGTAAAGCAGATATTTTCCATTTGTACGTTCTTTTCAAATGTCACGGAAGCAGATATATTCATTTGTACGTTCTTTTCCAGATGTCACTGAAGCAGATGTTTTCCTTCTGTACATTCTTTTCCAACTCTCAGTGAAGCAGATGTTTTCCATTTGTACGTTCTTTTCAAATGTCACGGAAGCAGATATATTCATTTGTACGTTCTTTTCCAGATGTCACTGAAGCAGATGTTTTCCTTCTGTACATTCTTTTCCAACTCTCAGTGAAGCAGATGTTCTCCATTTGTACATTCTTTTCAAATGTCACGGAAGCAGATATATTCATTTGTACGTTCTTTTCCAGATGTCACTGAAGCAGATGTTTTCCTTCTGTACATTCTTTTCCAACTCTCAGTGAAGCAGCTGTTTTCCATTTGTACGTTCTTTTCAAATGTCACGGAAGCAGATATATTCATTTGTACGTTCTTTTCCAGATGTCACTGAAGCAGATGTTTTCCTTCTGTACATTCTTTTCCAACTCTCAGTGAAGCAGATGTTTTCCATTTGTACGTTCTTTTCAAATGTCACGGAAGCAGATATAATCATTTGTACGTTCTTTTCCACATGTCACTGAAGCAGATGTTTTCCTTCTGTACATTCTTTTCCAACTCTCAGTGAAACAGATGTTTTCCATTTGTACGTTCTTTTCAAATGTCAGGGAACCAGATATACTCATTTGTACGTTCTTTTCCAGATGTCACTGAAGCAGATGTTTTCCTTCTGTACATTCTTTTCCAACTCTCAGTGAAGCAGATGTTTTTCATTTGTAGGTTCTTTTCAAATGTCAGGGAACCAGATATACTCATTTGTACGTTCTTTTCCAGATGTCACTGAAGCAGATGTTTTCCTTCTGTACATTCTTTTCCAACTCTCAGTAAAGCAGATATTTTCCATTTGTACGTTCTTTTCAAATGTCACGGAAGCAGATATATTCATTTGTACGTTCTTTTCCAGATGTCACTGAAGCAGATGTTTTCCTTCTGTACATTCTTTTCCAACTCTCAGTGAAGCAGATGTTTTCCATTTGTACGTTCTTTTCAAATGTCACGGAAGCAGATATATTCATTTGTACGTTCTTTTCCAGATGTCACTGAAGCAGATGTTTTCCTTCTGTACATTCTTTTCCAACTCTCAGTGAAGCAGATGTTCTCCATTTGTACATTCTTTTCAAATGTTACGGAAGCAGATATATTCATTTGTACGTTCTTTTCCAGATGTCACTGAAGCAGATGTTTTCCTTCTGTACATTCTTTTCCAACTCTCAGTGAAGCAGATGTTTTCCATTTGTACGTTCTTTTCAAATGTCACGGAAGCAGATATATTCATTTGTACGTTCTTTTCCAGATGTCACTGAAGCAGATGTTTTCCTTCTGTACATTCTTTTCCAACTCTCAGTGAAGCAGATGTTTTCCATTTGTACGTTCTTTTCAAATGTCACGGAAGCAGATATACTCATTTGTACGTTCTTTTCCAGATGTCACTGAAGCAGATGTTTTCCTTCTGTACATTCTTTTCCAACTCTCAGTGAAGCAGATGTTTTCCATTTGTACGTTCTTTTCAAATGTCACGGAAGCAGATATACTCATTTGTACGTTCTTTTCCAGATGTCACTGAAGCAGATGTTTTCCTTCTGTACATTCTTTTCCAACTCTCAGTGAAGCAGATGTTCTCCATTTGTACATTCTTTTCAAATGTCACGGAAGCAGATATAGTCATTTGTACGTTCTTTTCCAGATGTCACTGAAGCAGATGTTTTCCTTCTGTACATTCTTTTCCAACTCTCAGTGAAGCAGATGTTTTCCATTTGTACGTTCTTTTCAAATGTCACGGAACCAGATATATTCATTTGTACGTTCTTTTCCAGATGTCACTGAAGCAGATGTTTTCCTTCTGTACATTCTTTTCCAACTCTCAGTGAAGCAGATGTTTTCCATTTGTACGTTCTTTTGAAATGTCACGGAAGCAGATATACTCATTTGTACGTTCTTTTCCAGATGTCACTGAAGCAGATGTTTTCCTTCTGTACATTCTTTTCCAACTCTCATTGAAGCAGATGTTTTCCATTTGTACGTTCTTTTCAAATGTCACGGAACCAGATATATTCATTTGTACGTTCTTTTCCAGATGTCACTGAAGCAGATGTTTTCCTTCTGTACATTCTTTTCCAACTCTCAGTGAAGCAGATGTTTTCCATTTGTACGTTCTTTTCAAATGTCACGGAACCAGATATATTCATTTGTACGTTCTTTTCCAGATGTCACTGAAGCAGATGTTTTCCTTCTGTACATTCTTTTCCAACTCTCAGTGAAGCAGATGTTTTCCATTTCTACATTCTTTTCCAACTCTCAGTGAAGCAGATTTTTTCCATTTGAACGTTCTTTTCCAGATGTCACGGAAGCAGATTTTTTCCATTTCTACGTTTTTTTGCAACTCTAAGTGAAACATACATTTTTTCCATTTCAACGTTCTTTTCCCAATGTCACTGAAACAGATGTTTGCATTTGAAAGTTTTCCGACAAGCTGATTCTCCTCCGTCACGAATCTTCACCGCCTTCTTCATACCAGAAAGTAGCTTTTCATATTTGGCATCATACTTCGTGGGAAGAAACCTAAAATTGAGAGAGAACGGAAAATAAGGATAAAATACTTTTATTTAGAACTTTATCATAATACTTTGGGGTGCGTGACAAATTCTACCAATGAAAAAAAAAATATCCTTAGGTCGAAAACTTCTGAAATTACAATCTAATGCACCGACGAATTTGCAATTTGCAGTAAAAGTCACACTCGCAAAGTTTTATTTTTTTTTTATAGAAGTGTGACACTTCGCTTCGACACGCCGTTCGCCAGAAAGTTGTTTTTCCAAAAATGATGCTCAGTTCCCTGATTGTTGGATTTGGCTGGGAGGGCCGATAGAATGGGGGAGGGGGGCGGAATGGTTCAGTCGGAAGCTCGACTAATAATCTCCAGTTCCTTCCCTAGTCCCCATCTTGGCTAGCATTGAGGTTTATCTCCTCAAAATTGCCCCCGCCCCGCACTAGCTGAGCAGCGGACACGATGGGCTTAGAATGGATATCTCCATCGAATGGGGCGTTAAGCCGTGGTCTTGTTTGCAGGAGAGCCATACCCTGTGCTGCTTAAATAACAGGCTGGATGGCCTTGACGGGAGGCTACCATCTGTCTCCCAACAGCTGTTCCAGTGGGTCCCCTCCTCCAACGTTCTCTGAGCCATCAAGGTCCTTGTGACCTGGCCATTTAGCCATGGTGTGCAGAAAAGTGTTGCTCAGAGGTAAAACAACCCGACGTTTAAGAACACGCTGGATGGCCTTGACAGGAGGCTACCATCTGTCTCCCAACAACTGTTCCAGTGGGTCACCTCCCCCAACCTTCTCTGAGCCTTCAGGGTCCATGTGACCTGGCCATTTAGCCCATGGTGTGCAAAAAAGTGCCCCTCAGAGGTAAAACAACCCAATGTTAAAGAACACACTGGATGGCCTTGACGGGAGGCTACCATCTGTCTCCCAACAGCTGTTCCAGTGGGTCACCTCCCTCAACCGTCTCTGAGCCTTTGGGGTCCTTGTGACCTGGCCATTTAGCTCATGGTGTGCAAAAAAAGTGCTGCTCAGTGCTAAAACAACCCAATGTTAAAGAACACGCTGGATGACCTTGACGGGAGGCTACCATCTGTCTCCCAACAGCTGTTCCAGTGGGTCACCTCCCCCAACCTTCTCTGAGCCTTTGGGGTCCTTGTGACCTGGCCATTTAGCTCATGGTGTGCAAAAAAAGTGCTGCTCAGAGGTAAAACAACCCAACGTTAAAGAACACCCTGGATGGCCTTGACGGGAGGCTACCATCTGTCTCCCAACAGCTGTTCCAGTGGGTCACCTCCCCCAACCTTCTCTGAGTTGGGTTGTTTTACCTCTGAGCGGCACTTTTGCACACCATGGGCTAAATGGCCAGGTCACATGGACCCCGAAGGCTCAGAGATGGTTGGGGGAGGGGACCCACTGGAACAGCTGTTGGGAGACAGATGGTAGCCTCCCGTCAAAGACATCCAGCGTGTTCTTTAACGTGCACAGGGTATGTTTCTCCCGCATACGGGGCCACGGCTTAACGTCCCATCCGACGGACGGCGGCCTTTCCAAGCCCATCGGTGTCCCCTACTGACCGTGGGCAGGGCGGGGAATTTTGCGGAGATAAATCTCAACGCTGACCCAGCTGGTACTCGAACCTGGGAACTACAGATTACGAGCCTGGCGCGCTACCGACTGAGCCACCCCCGCCCCCCTTCTCTGAGCCTTCGATGTCCATGTGACCTGGCCATTTATCCCGTGATGTGCATAAAATGTCTGCCTTCGAGGTGAAAACTCAAATATCGATCTACCAGTGCTAGAGGGCTAAAAATTGATGCCTGGGAGTGTTTTAATTTACAGAACTCAGAAATTATACCAAATTTTTGATACAAATCTGCATAATCAGTGGTAAAAATTCCAGTTGAAGTTAAACATAATGGATTGCCTTGATTGGAGGTCAGCGTCTATCTCCTTTCCGCTCTTTAGTGTGTCCCCAAACTTCCTGATATCCCTTGGGGTCTTTGTGACATGGCCATTCACCCATTTTGTGTGAAAAAATGCTGATCAGAGGTAAAACAGACCACCTCAAACTCATAAATCAAAGTTAAATGGTTATAAATCTTTCACTTACCTAATGATATCGTGATAGATCCTGACTGCCACGTTACCACTTCTCAGATATCCATCCGCCGAGTCTTCATCGAGACAAGCCAGACGATAAAGACAAGAAAAATCTTTCTTATAATCCGACCAAAGATAGAGTCCACCCCACAGAAAATCGCGACTGGTAATCAGGGATTGATTTTCGATCCTAGCCTTACGATAGTGGCTATCGTAGTACCTGTCATAGTGATCCTCGTTGTCATGGTAACGGGTGTAGTGATCCTCGTCGTCATGGTAACGGGTGTAGTGATGAGGTTCATAGTGGTAATGACTGTGATAATAATCGTGCCCCACGTAACTTGCGCTAAAGTAAATGGCTCCCAGAGTAATGGCTTTCAACAATAAAAGAATTAATACGTTGCCGAAGTTCAAGGATAAGACGCTAGAGGACGTTAGGCTCCGGGACCCATTTTCCGTCATTCGGCGGGAATTTGGTCGAGGAAGACTGCCATTCGTCGAGTCGTGTTCACGTGCAGTGCAGGACACGATCAGGAAGAATAGGACGACGAAAGTTGACCGGAAGTGACGTGACATTTGATGAGGATCGTACTTTGAGAATCTTACTTTCAGGATCGTACTTTCAGGGTCGTACTTTGAGAATCTTACTTTCAGGATCGTACTCTCAGAATCGTATTTCGAGGATTGTACTTTTCAGGATCGTACTTTCAGAATCATAATTTCGGATCGACCTTTAAGGATCGTATTCTCAGGGTCGTACTTTGAGAATCGTACTTTGAGGATCGTACTTTCAGGACCATACTTTTCAGGATCGTACTTTCAGAATCGTAATTTCAGGATCATACTTTAAGGATCGTATTCTCAGGGTCGTACTTTGAGGATCGCACTTTCAGGATCCCGTACCTTGAGGATCGTACATTCAGGGTCGTACTGTGAGAATCGTACTTTGAGGATCGTACTTTAAGGATCGTACTTTCAGGACCATAATTTTCAGGATCGTATTTTCAGAATCGTAATTTCAGGATCGTATTTTCAGGATCGTAATTTCAGGATCGTACTTTAAGGATCGTATTCTCAGGGTCGAAATTTGAGGATCGTACTTTAAGGATTGTATTCTCAGGGTCGAACTTTGAGGATCGTACTTTCAGAAGTGGGAAGTTCTGGACTCTGTTGTCTTCAGCAATAGAAGAAACCTGGAAAAAAAGATTAAATTTATTTCGGGGGGGGGGTTGTTCAAAGTTCAAAAATATTATTTTACTACTTTCAGTTAGTCAGAGATGTTAGTACAACCAGCATTTAATTTAATCTGTATATTCTTAATATTTATCTGAATATTTATCAGATCTAGTCACGTGGTTAGCACGCTCGGTACTGATCTAAGGGTTGTTGGGTTGGAGGAGGGGACCCACTGGAACAGCTGTTGGGAGACAGATGGTAGCCTCCCGTCAAGGCCATCCAGCGTGTTCTTTAACGTTGGGTTGTTTTACCTCTGAGCGGAACTTTTTTTGCACACCATGGGCTAAATGGCCAGGTCACAAGGACCCCGAAGGCTCAGAGAAGGTTGAGGGAGGGGACCCACTAGAACAGTTGTTACGAGACAGATGGTAACCTCCCGTCAAGGCCATCCTGCGTGTTCTTTAACGTTGGGTTGTTTTACCTCTGAGCGGCACTTTTTGCACACCATGGGCTAAATGGCCAGGTCACATGGACCCCGAAGGCTCAGAGAAGGTTGAGGGAGGGGACCCACTGGAACTGCTGTTGAGAGACAGATGGTAACCTCCCGTCAAGGCCATCCAGCGTGTTCTTTAACGTTGGGTTGTTTTACCTATGAGCGGCACTTTTTTGCACACCATGGGCTAAATGGCCAGGTCACGTGAACCCCGAAGGCTCAGAGAAGGTTGGAGGAGGGGACCCACTGGAACACTTGTAGTGGGAAACAGATGGTAGTCTCCCGTCAAGGCCATCCAGCGTGTTCTTTAACGTTGGGTTGTTTTACCTCTGAGCGGCAATTTTTTGCACACTATGGGATAAATGGTTAGGTCACATGGACGCCGAAGGCTCAGAGAAGGTTGGTGGAGGGGACCCACTGGAACAGCTGTTGGGAGACAGATGGTAGCCTACCGTCAAGGCCATGCAGCGTGTTCTTTAACGATGGGTTGTTTTACCTCTGAGCTGCACTTTTTTGCACATCATTGGCTAAATGGCCAGGTCACAAGGACCCCGAAAGCTCAGAGAAGGTTGGTGGAGGGGACCCACTGGAACAGCTGTTGGGAGACAGATGGTAGCCTCCGTCAAGGCCATCCAGCGTGTTCTTTAACGTTGGGTTGTTTTACCTCTGAGCGGCAATTTTTTGCACACCATGGGCTAAATGGTTAGGTCACATGGACGCTGAAGGCTCAGAGAAGGTTTGGGGAGGGGACCCACTGGAACAGCTGTTGGGAGACAGATGGTAGCCTCCCGTCAAGGGCATCCAGCGTGTTCTTTAACGTTTGATTGTTTTACCTCTGAGCGGCACTTTTTTGCACACCATGGGCTAAATGGCCAGGTCACATGGACCCCGAAGGCTGAGAGAAGGTTGGGGGAAGGGACCCACTGGAACAGCTGTTGGGAGACAGATGGTAGCTTCCCGTAAAAGCCATCAGCGTGTTCTATAACGCAAACAGAGTATGGCTCTCTCCGCACACAGAACCACGGCTCAACATCCCATCCGACGGACGGCGTCCTTTCCAACCCCATCGGTGTCCGCTACTCACCATGGGTAGGGCGGGGAGTTTTGAGGAAATAAATCTCAACGCTGACCCAGCTCGGACTCGAACCTGGGAACTACAGATTACGACTGTGGTTGGATCTAACCGACTTCTTTGCAGGTCAGTATAACTGTTATTACTTTGGAATAAAAAAGTATCCTTTGGATACATTCTCGACCAGCTGGGACTCGAACCTGGGAACTACAGATTACGACTCTGGTTGGATCTAACCGACTTCTTGCAGGTCAGTATAACTTTTATTACTTTGGAATAAAAAAGTATCCTTTGGATACATTCCCGATTAGTAAGCGATTATCCTGCAATTAGAATTAAACCGGAAAATTTTCTAATGTAATTATTTTCGCTATAAACTAAACGGTAGGATTTAACAGAATTAAATTTCAAGACGTTCAGAATTATGATGGTCTCATTACATGTATTAATTGTTTGTTTTATATCGAATCTCAACATTTATATTTATTACAAATTTCTATTTCAAATATTCATAATCATTGATGAATTTTATTCTTACAGAAATCTTAACAGAAGAACAATGGAAATAGAACTTGGTTTGGTAATACCATACCCTGTGCACGTTAAAGAACACGCTGGATGGCCTTAACGGGAGGCTACCATCTGTCTCCCAACAGCTGTTCCAGTGGGTCCCCTCCCCCAACCTTCTCTGAGCCTTCGGGGTCCTTGTGACCTGGCCATTTAGCCCATTGTGTGCAAAAAAGTGCCGCTGAGAGGTAAAACAACCCAAGGTTAAAGAACACGCTGGATGGCCTTGACGGGAAGCTACCATCTGTCTCCCAACAGCTGTTCCAGTGGGTCCTCTCCCCCAACCTTCTCTGAGACTTCGGGGTCCTTGTGACCTGGCCATTTAGCCCATTGTGTGCAAAAAAGTGCCGCTGAGAGGTAAAACAACCAACGTTAAAGAACACGCTGGATGGCCTTGACGGAAAGCTACCATCTGTCTCCCAACATCTGTTCCGGTGGGTCCCCTCCCCAACCTTCTCTGAGACTTCGGGGTACTTATGAACCTGGCCATTTAGCCCATGGTGTGCAAAAAAGTGCCGCTCAGAGGTAAAACAACCCAACGTTAAAGAACACGCTGGATGGCCTTGATCGGAAGCTACCATCTGTCTCCCAACATCTGTTCCAGTGGGTCCCCTCCCCCAACCTTCTCTGAGACTTCGGGGTCCTTATGACCTGGCCATTTAGCCCATGGTGTGCAAAAAAGTGCCGCTCAGAGGTAAAACAACCCAACGTTAAAGAACACGCTGGATGGCCTTGACGGGAAGCTACCATCTGTCTCCCAACAGCTGTTCCAGTGGGTCCCCTCCCCCAACCTTCTCTGAGCCTTCGGGGTCCTTGTGACCTGGCCATTTATCCCATTGTGTGCAAAAAAGTGCCGCTGAGAGGTAAAACAACCCAACGTTAAAGAACACGCTGGATAGCCTTGACGGGAGGCTACCATCTGTCTCCCAACAGCTGTTCCAGTGGGTCCCCTCCCCCAACTTTCTCTGAGCCTTCGGGGTCCTTGTGACCTGGCCATTTATCCCATTGTGTGCAAAAAAGTGCCGCTGAGAGGTAAAACAACCCAACGTTAAAGAACACGCTGGATGGCCTTGACGGGAGGCTACCATCTGTCTCCCAACAGCTGTTCCAGTGGGTCCCCTCCCACAACTTTCTGTGAGCCTTCGGGGTCCTTGTGACCTGGCCATTTAGCCCATTGTGTGCAAAAAAGTGCCGCTGAGAGGTAAAACAACCCAACGTTAAAGAACACGCTGGATGGCCTTGACGGGAAGCTACCATCTGTCTCCCAACAGCTGTTCCAGTGGGTCCCCTCCCCCAACCTTCTCTGAGCCTTCGGGGTCCTTGTGACCTGGCCATTTAGTCCATTGTGTGCAAAAAAGTGCCGCTGAGAGGTAAAACAACCCAATCCAACTTTCCAAATGCGGCTTAACGTCCCATCCGACGGACGGCGTCCTTTCCAATCTCATCGGTGCCCTCTAGTGACCGTGGGCAGTGCTTGGGAGTTTTGCGGAGATAAATCTTAACCTAAGAACTCGTCTTAGTGAAAGCAGTTACGAGTCTGGCGCGCTACCAACTGAGCCACCGAAACCGCAAAAGAGATAAGGACAGAGCCAAATAGAAATCTGATCTTACCTTTCAAACGAGGGAATCGATATCAAAGTCCACAATTATTTTTTTCCGCAAAGTCTATTGACATTCGTTAAAACACGTCTTCCCGTCCGTATAAACGAGAGGCCGGATTAAAAAGCAAAATCTTACGTCATATTTCACTACGATCACAAAATTCTGATCTTGCCTGAAATCCTCAAGAAAACCCGCGCCAAAAAATTCCAAATTTCTAACGAACATTTCTTCGCGGGGAAAAAGCTTTTATACCCTCGTGTCTGCCTCTCTAAGCGTCACGTGACGTTCCATCGGCGTCTCGGTTGGCTGCGGGTGCGCGCGAGGCGACGTTTGCTCATGCGCAGCAGAGCGCGAGACGAGAAGACGATTGTGGAGAGCTTTTTTATCAAGGTCACTCGCTTTGAAGGATCTTTTTTAGTAAGTTGTTCGTTTTATTCTTTTTTTTCCGAGTTATTCTATGAGAAAAAGAATCACCGTGTTGCCATTATTCACTTTTGAGGGAAACCTTTTTCGAAGCAGTTGTCCTGAAGAACATTGAAAACTTTCAAAGAGAAATTTTTGACCTATATTATTTAAGAATCAGAATTGTTGCGATCGAGATTAAGAAATATCCGGGATATTTTTTTGTTCTCGTTATAATTTAACTTGGAATTATCATATTAACCAGTTAAGAGGTACTGTTTCAAAAAATATTGGATCAATTGGGAGGATTAAAAAATATGTAAATCAACAAACTTTGATAAATTTATATTATGCATTAGTGTACCCACATTTAGGGTTGGGTTTTACGTCAGAGCGGCACTTTTTTGCACACCATGGGCTAAATGGCCAGGCCACAAGGACCCCGAAGGCTCAGAGAAGGTTGGGGGAGGGGACCCACTGGAACAGCTGTTGAGAGACAGATGGTACCCTGCCATGAAGTCCATCCAGTGTGTTCTTTAACTTTCACAGGGTATGGCCCTCCCGCACACGGGGCCACGGCTTAACATCCCATCCGACGGACGGCGGCCTTTCCAAACCCATCGGTGTCCCCTACTGACCATGGGCAGGGCGGGGAATTTTGCGGAGATAAATCTCAACGCTGACCCAGCTGGGACTCGAACCTGGGAACTACAGATTACGAGCCTGGCGCGCTACCGACTGAGCCACCCCGCCCCGTACCCACGTTTAATATATGGAATTAATGTTTGGGGTGATATTAGTTCAGCCAATTTGAATAGTTTATTTTGTCTGCAAAAGGGAATTATGAGATATATTCTAAGATTAAATTTCAGAAATCCGGTACAACACTTGATAGCAGAAAATGGAATACTAAATATATGTAATATTTTCAAGTATGTTATGGGGAATTTTGTATACAGAGTGAAGAATAAAATGACAGAGTACTCGGAACTTTACTGCTGCTTAGAAAGAACGAAGACTTTCAGTTATGATGCTCGACTTAAGAACAAGAATCATGTTGCCCCTTTATACAGCTATCCATATTCTTATAGGCCAGATATATAAGAAATTTTCAAATATTCATCAATGATTATTTGAAATTATTTATATCATTTATGATATTAATGATTATTTCAAATATTCATCAATGATTATGAATATTTGAAATAGAAATTTGTAATAAATCTAAATGTTGAGATTCGATATAAAACAAATCATTACTACATGTAATGAGACCATCATAATTCTGAATGTCTTGAAATTTAATTCTGTTAAATCCTACCGTTTAATTTATAGCGAAAATAATTACATTAGAAAATTTTCCGGTATAATCTCTGGCCTATAAGAAATCTATAGGCCAGAGATCAATATGGTACATTGGCATTAAGATTTGGAACGACGAGATACCAGAGGATACTACTGCAATGGAACAATATAGATTTTTGGGTTGTTTTACCTATGAGCGGCACTCTTTTGCACACCATGGGCTAAATGGCCAGGTCACAAAGATCCCGAAGAGTCAGAAAAGGTTGTTGGAGGGGACCCACTGGAACAGCTGTTAGGATACAGATGGTAGCCTCCCGTCAAGGCCATCCAGCGTGTTCTTTAACGTTGGGTTGTTTTACCTCTGAGTGGCACTTTTTTGCACACCATGGGCTAAATGGCCAGGTCACATGGACCCCGAAGGCTCAGAGAAGGTTGGGGGAGGGGACCCACTGGAACAGCTGTTGGGAGACAGATGGTAGCCCCCGTCAAGTCCATCCAGCGTGTTCTTTAACGTACACAGAGTATGGCTCTCTCACACACAGGACCACGACTTAACGTCCCATCCGACAGACGGTGGCCTTTCCAAGCCCGTCGGTATCCCCTACTGACCGTGGGCAGGGCGGAAAATTTGGCGGAGATAAATCTCAACGCTGACCCAACTTGGACTCGAACCTGGGAACTACAGATTACGACCCTGGCGCGCTACCGACTGAGCCACCCCCGCCCCAAACAACATAGAACTTTTAAATATAAATATAAACTACACTTATTATCAAGTCAATGATAGAGTCAGAACAAAAAATTCATATCCTCAAATAAATGTATAAATGTATAAATTAAGGTCACCTGCATTGTTTTAAATTTAAGTGTATTTCAGGAAACATTTATTCAAAAGCTACCGCTTATTATGTTCTCCTTTTTCACATGTGAACTTGTCTGTGTTTTATCTACCAATATATGTATGTTCGGGTGAAATAAACTTATTCAATTCAATTCAATAAGGTTTTCCCAGTTCCGGTTGAGAAATTTCTCATCAACGGAAGTGGGTGGAGATTGAAAAGTTAAGGTCATGCTGTCGTAATAATCTAACAGATATTTGATAGTTGGGTTGTTTTACTTCTGAGCGGCACTCTTTTGCACACCGTGGGCTAAATGGCTAGGTAAAAAGGACCCCGAAGACTCAGAGAAAGTTGGGGGACGGGACCCACTGGAACAGCTGTTGCGAGACAGATGGTAGCCTCCCGTCAAGGCCATCCAGTGTGTTCTTTAACGTTGGGTTGTTTTACCTCTGAGCGGCACTTTTTTGCACACCATGGACTAAATGGCCAGGTCACAAGAACCCAGAAGGCTCAGAGAAGGTTGGGGGAGGGGACCGACTGGAACAGCTGTTGGGAGACAGATGGTAGCCTCCCGTCAAGGCCATCCAGTGTGTTCTTTAACGTTGGATTGTTTTACCTCTGAGCGGCACTCTTTTGCACACCATGGACTAAATTGCCAGGTCACAAGGACCCCGAAGGCTCAGAGAAGGTTGGGGGAGGGGACCGACTGGAACAGCTGTTGGGAGACAGATGGTAGCCTCCCGTCAAGGCCATCCAGTGTGTTCTTTAACGTTGGATTGTTTTACCTCTGAGCGGCACTCTTTTGCACACCATGGACTAAATTGCCAGGTCACAAGGACCCCGAAGGCTCACAGAAGGTTGGGGGAGGGGACCACTGGAACAGCTGTTGGGAGACAGATGGTAGCCTCCCGTTAAGGCCATCCAGCGTGTTCTTTAACGTTGGGTTGTTTTACCTTTCAGCGGCACTTTTTTGCACACAATGGGCTAAATGGCCAGGTCACAAGGACCCCGAAGGCTCAGAGAAGGTTGGGGGAGGGAACCCACTGGAACAGCTGTTGGGAGACAGATGGTAGCCTCCCGTTAAGGCCATCCAGCGTGTTCTTTAACGTCGGGTTGATTTACCTTTTAGCGGCACTTTTTTGCACACCATGGGCTAAATGGCCAGGTCACAAGGACCCCGAAGGCTCAGAGAAGGTTGGGGGAGGGAACCCACTGGAACAGCTGTTGGGAGACAGATGGTAGCCTCCCGTTAAGGCCATCCAGCGTGTTCTTTAACGTGCACAGGGTATGGTATTACCAAACCCAGTTCTATTTCCATTGTTCTTCTGTTAAGATTGCTGTAAGAATAAAATTCATCAATGATTATGAATATTTGAAATAGAAATTTGTAATAAATCTAAATGCTGAGATTCGATATAAAACAAATAATTAATACATGTAATGAGACCATCATAATTCTGAACGTCTTGAAATTTAATTCTGTTAAATCCTACCGTTTAATTTATAGCGAAAATAATTACATTAGAAAATTTTCCGGTTTAATTCTAAATTAAAAAGACATCACCTGGTAATCGAGATTGTATCCAAAGGATACTTTTTATGGAAAAGTAATAAAAGATATGCTTACTGGAAAAATGTCGGTTAGATCCAACCAGACTCGTAATCTGTTCGTCCAGGTTCGAGTCCCAGCTGGGTCAGAGTTGAGATTTATCTCCTCACAACTCCCCGCCCTACCTATGGTAAGTAGCGGACACCGATGGGGTTGGAAAGGACGCCGTCCATCCGATGGGGCGTTAAACCGTGGCCCAGTGTTCGAGAGAGCCATATGCTGTGAACGTTAGAGAATACGCTGGGTGGCTTTTACGGGATGCTACCATTTGTCTCCCAACAGCTGTTCCAGTGGGTCCCCTCCCCCAACCTTCTCTGAGCCTTCGGGGTCCATGTGACCTGGCCATTTATCCCATGGTGTGCAAAAAAGTGCCGCTCAGAGCTAAAACAACACAATGTTAAATAACACGCTGAATGGCCTTGACAGGAGGCTGCCATCTGTCTCCCAACAGCTGTTCCAATGGGTCCCCTCCCCCAACTTTCTCTGAGCCTTCGGGGTCCTTCTGATCCGGCCATTTAGCCCATTGTGTGCAAAGAAATGTCGCTCAGAGGTAAAACAACCCAACGTTAAAGAACACGCTGGATGGCCTTGAACGAAGGCTACCATCTGTCTCCCAACAGCTGTTCCAGTGGGTCCCCTCCCACAAACTTCTCTGAGCCTTCGGGGTCCTTGTGATCCGGCCATTTAGCCCATTGTGTGCAAAGAAGTGTCGCTCAGAGGTAAAACAACCCAACTTTAAAGGACACGCTGAATGGCCTTGACGGGAGGCTACCATCTGTCTCCGTGCAGCTGTTCCAGTGGGTCCCGTCCCCAACCTTCTCTGAGCCTTCGGTTTTCTTGTGATCCGGCCATTTAGTCCATTGTGTGCAAAGAAGTGCCGCTCAGAGGTAAAACAACCCAACGTTAAAGAATACGCGTATGGCCTTGACGGGGGCTACCATCTGTCTCCCAACACCTGTTCCAGTGGGTTCCCTCCCCCAACCTTCTCTGAGCCTTCGGGGTCCATGTGACCTGGCCATTTAGCCCATGGTGTGCAAAAAACGTGCCGCTCAGAGGTAAAACCCAATGTTAAAGAACAGGCTGGATGGCCTTGACGGGAGGCTACCATCTGTCTCCCAACAGCTGTTCTAGTGGGTCCCCTCCCCCAACCTTCTCTGAGCCTTCGGGGTCCTTGTGACCTGGCCATTTAGCCCATGGTGTGCAAAAAAGTGCCGCTGAGAGGTAAAACAACCCAACTTTAAATAACACTCTGGATGGCCTTGACGGGAGGCTACCATCTGTCTCCCAACAGCTGTTCTAGTGGGTCCCCTCCCCCAACCTTCTCTGAGCCTTCGGGGTCCATGTGACCTGGCCTTTTAGCCTATTGTGTGCAAAGAAGGGCCGCTCAGAGGTAAAACAACCCAATCCAGAACTATATCAATAACGTCAAATTTTTGTTAACTGTTCGCCTGAAGAGATGTGGGTGGTTGAGGTGAATCAACCACAATGCCCTTTTTTGTAGCATATTCCTTTGTTATTTTTCCATGGGAATTAGCAAAATGATGCATTTTTAGAGGATACATTTTTAGAGTTGAGATCCACTTCTACGGTAATAGGCTTCCTTCGAAGAATTTACCAAAGTCCACTGAATTGAACAGTTTGTTTGGAGGTTTATATGCACTTAACAATAAACAATTTATACAAAAGTGAAAAATAGTGAAAGAATTCTTTACACAAAGTTCTAAAATGCAAACTTATTTCATTAAACACTTTGATACAATGCTTGAAACTTATTTCATTAAACACTTTGATACAATGCTTGAAACTTGTTTCATTAAACACTTTGATACAATGCTTGAAACTTGTTTCATTAAACACTTTGATACAATGCTTGAAACTTGTTTCATTAAACACTTTCATACAATGCTTGAAACGTATTTCATTAAACACTTTCATACAATGCTTGAAACGTATTTCATTAAACACTTTCATACAATCCTTGAAACTTATTTCATTAAACACTTTCATACAATGCTTGAAACGCATTTCATTAAACACTTTGATACAATGCTTGAAACGTATTTCGTTCAACACTTTGATACAATGCTTGAAACTTGTTTCATTAAACACTTTGATACAATGCTTGAAACTTATTTCATTAAACACTTTGATACAATGCTTGAAACTTATTTCATTAAACACTTTCATACAATGCTTGAAACTTATTTCATTAAACACTTTGATACAATGCTTGAAACTTATTTCATTAAACACTTTCATACAATGCTTGAAACGTATTTCATTAAACACTTTCATACAATGCTTGAAACGTATTTCATTAAACACTTTCATACAATGCTTGAAACGTATTTCATTAAACACTTTGATACAATCCTTGAAACTTATTTCATTAAACACTTTCATACAATGCTTGAAACGTATTTCATTAAACACTTTCATACAATCCTTGAAACTTATTTCATTAAACACTTTCATACAATGCTTGAAACTTATTTCATTAAACACTTTCATACAATGCTTGAAACTTGTTTCATTAAACACTTTGATATAATGCTTGAAACTTATTTCATTAAACACTTTGATAAAATACTTGAAACTTATTTTATTAAACACTTTGATACAATATTTATTACGAAATTTTAATTAACTTCTGAACTCAATTTTTGTGGCTGGCATTGTTATCGCTAAATATTGAAATAAATCATTAAATACTGAACGAATATTGCTGAAAGTCGAGATATTGATTTATTTCATTGAGATATTTATATGAAAGTGGCGGATATGCCCAGTCGGTAGCGCGCCAGGTTCGTAATCTGCAGTTCCCAGGTTCGAGTCCCAGCTGGGTCAGCGTTGAGATTTATCTCCGCAAAATTCTCCCCCCCCCACGGTCAGTAGGGGACACCGATGGGCTTCGAAAGACCGCCGTCCGTCGGATGGGACATTAATTCGCGGTTCCGTGTGCATCATAGCATTACCGTGTGCACGTTACAGAACACACTGGATGGCCATGTCGGAAGGTTACCATCTGTCTCACAAGAGCTTTTGCAGTGGGTCTCCTCTCCAAGCTTTCACTGATCCCTCAGGGTCCTTGTGACCTGGCCATTTAGCCTATGGTCTGCAAAAAAAGTGCCGCTCAAAGGTAAAACAACCCAACGTTAAAAACACGCTGGATGGCCTCGACGGGAGGCTACCATCTGTCTCCTAATAGCTGCCAATGGGTCCCCTCCCCCCAACCTTCTCTGAGCCTTCGGGGTCCTTGTGACCTGGCCATTTAGCCCATTGTTTTCAAAAAAGTGCCGCTCAGAGGTAAAACAACACAACGTTAAAGATCGCGATGTATGGCCTTGACGGTAGGCTACCATCTGTCTCCCAACCGCTGTTCCAGTGGGTCCCCTCACCGAACCTTCTCTGAGCTTTCGGGGTCCTTGTGACATGCCCATTTAGCTTAATGTTAATGTCCAACCAAAAAGTGCCACTTAGATATAAAATAAAACCATCTCATTCTTCACTACATCATCTTACACTTGCCATGACAACCTCCGGGCCCATCCCTTCACACATGGTCAGCCACTTGGAGAGAATACATTTCACCGACTTTGAATTCTTCAACCAACGCGGATCTCGATGCTTCATGCTCCGCTGCATCTCAATACAAAATGCTCTCCACGAGCATCCTCAACTTCCAATGTGTGCTCGCATCCTCGTTAGATGTGCACACATTGTAACATCACCTATTATGATGCTCCGCAGATCAGGATGTATCCGCTGTAGCATCACTAAAGGGTCCACGCCTGTCGTTTCTCCAGCTTTCATCAGAACTCTTAACAATTAATTTTACACATTATTTAACCGGTAGCTTTTTCTCTTTTCATTTTCAGCACATTTTTTACAGAAAAAAAGGATGTCAGTGAGTCTTAAGAAGGGGGAAAATATTAATTCTTTGAAATTTTTTTAAAAAAATGCATTTTTTTTAAACGGCAGCATTTTTTTTGGCTACATGGGGTGGCTAGGTCACAAGAACCCCTTGGGTTCAGAAAGTGTTGGGGTAGGGCAACCACTGGAAAATTTTTACCAGACTTAAGAAACAGATGATAGTCTCTCGCAAAAGATATCCAGTGTGTTCTCTCACATGCACAGTATGTTGTGTTTTAGTGGCACTTTTTTTGCACACATGGTCTAAATGGCCACGTCACAAGGACCCCGAAGGCTCAGAGAAGGTTGGGGGAGGGGACCCACTGGAACAGCTGTTGGGAGACAGATGGTAGCCTCTCCTCAAGGCCATCCAGCGTGTTCTTTAACGTTGGGTTGTTTTACCTCTGAACGACAGTTTTTTGCACACCATGGGCAAAATGGCCAGGTCACATCGACCCCGAAGGCTCAGGGAAGGTTGTGAGTAGGGATCCAGTGGAACAGCTGTTAGGATACAGATGGTAGCCTCACGTCAAGGCCATCCAGCGTGTTCTTTAACGTTGGGTTGTTTTACATCTGAGTGGCACTTTTTTGCACACCATGGGCTAAATGGCCAGGTCACAAGGACCCCGAAGGCTCAGAGAAGGTTGGGGAGGGGACCCACTGGAACAGCTGTTGTGTGACAGATGGTAGCCTCTCCTCAAGGCCATCCAGCGTGTTCTTTAACGTTGGGTTGTTTTACCTCTGAACGACAGATTTTTGAACACCATGGGCAAAATGGCCAGGTCACATCGACCCCGAAGGCTCAGGGAAGGTTGTGTGTAGGGATCCAGTGGAACAGCTGTTAGGATACAGATGGTAGCCTCCCGTCAAGGCCATCCATAGTGTTCTTTAACGTTGGGTTGTTTTACCTCTGAGCGGCACTTTTTTTGCACAAAATGGGCTAAATAGTAAAAAAAATTCTTTCAAATGAGAAATTTCTTCTGAATGTTGTAATCCATTGCAAAGTCAAACGATCTTGACTATTGAGAATGCTTCACTAAATGAACTGAGAAGCTATAAAGAAAACTCTTTGGTGAAGGCTAGTGCAGAAATTTATAACTTGTTATAACTAAACAATCAATATATAGAGGGTGAATCTGAAAAAGTGGGCAAAACTTTACGGGGTGGTAGAACGCAGCTATACGAGCAATATTCGTCATAGAATGTATGGTCGGAACGCAAGCGGTGAGAAGTTAAAAGGTAGTTTTCCACTGTCACATTTAAAGAATGAACACAAAAAGGAGAGGAGATACTTCAGAAAACATTTTATTAACAGGAACAAAAAACAAAAAACACCGTACGCAAAGTGCATATCCGCCATTTCGTGGTTAGTATAACCAGCCATCCTCTCGGCAATCCACGGTAGAAATGCCGTTGGGTGCGAGGACCGACCCTTTTATACCATTTCCAACGCCACCTAGCGGGTCGCCGTTTGCGTTCCGCCCATACTTTCTATAATAATAATAATAATAATCTTTATTCATATTCATGTTAGTTATACAAAAGTTTAAACAAATGACCCGCAAAGCATATGCTTATCTGCAGGAGAGAAGAATAATAACGTTACATGAAAATACATAAGATAGAGTTTAAAACAATGTCATCAAATTATATGAATTTCAGTGGAAGCTCCATTCTGGTGGTTGAAATTTTTATTTAAAATTTAGTGCCTAGAAGAAAATTTTTTGTCTTATTTTTGATTTCTTTAAAATTGTTTAAAAAAATAATTTCCCTTGGCAGTTGATTGAACACGTAAGGTATTGTATATGCCCTTGTACATTTCCCGTAATTGTTTAATATTTTTGGAAGTTGGAAATAATTTTTGGATTGTAACCTTGTGTTTTTCCCATGAGAGATTTTAGATTTAAATTGATTATCAAAAAAATATTTTAAAGTGATGCTGTATTTGTAAAGTCTGTGAAAAGAGAGTACGCCTAGATAATTTAGTCTTTCTTCGCTATGATAAAATGAATTTCTTAAGTTGTATGGGATTATATTTTTAGCAATGGATGATTGAATAGTTTCCATTTTCTTTATATTTGTGAGGTTAGTTGAGCCGTATATTGTCAAACCATAGGTCAATATAGATTCACAGATAGCTTTGTAAACCAAAATACATGTATGTGTACTTGCAACAAATTGTAGTTTATAAAGTTTAGATGCACATAGACGTAATTTCCCTGCTAACTTTTGAATATGTGTATTCCATCGGAAGGTTGTATCCATGTTGAGTCCAAGATATTTATGGCTCTCAACACGCTCAATAACATCACAGTCGCAGCAGTCAGGGTCATGATTTATCATGTTGTGGGGACACAAGGGTTCGTGGTTTTTAATTGCATAAGATGAGAGATCGTAGTATCCTGGTGAATGAAAGCTCATCCATTTGGTTTTTTCTGAATTTATGTAAATACGATTAATGTTAGACCAGTAAATAATTTTGTTAAAATCATCCTGTGTATCTCGGACTGCGTCTCCTATATTGTGATTTACGTTAACCAAGGCGGTGTCATCAGCATATATATAAAGAGAGCCCTTCAGTTTAAGGTTAGCTAGATCATTAATATAAATAATGAATAAAAGCGGACCTAAAATTGAACCTTGTGGAACACCAGTGTACACTGTTCTCTTCTCACTAAAAACGCCATTAATTTTGGTAACATGCACTCTATTTTTTAAATAATTTTCAAAACATTTAAAGGTAATACCTCGGACACCATAAATATACAATTTTGAAGCAAAATATCGTGATCTAAGGTATCAAATGCCTTACGAAAGTCCAGAAAGATAGCTGCTGCTTTTTTTCCGTTGTTTAAAGTTCCGTTAATGACGTCAGAAAACTCCGTTAAAAGTGTAATTGTATTTTTACCTTTTTGGAAACCATATTGCTTTTCACTAATAATGTTATGTTTTTTCAAGAAATTGGCTAGAACGTTAGTTACATATCTTTCAAGTATTTTGTGAAGGACGGGTAAGATGGCAATGGGCCTATAGTTAGTGCAATCGGATTTAGTTCCACTTTTGTAAATTGATCTTAGAATAGCAATTTTGAGTTTATTAGGGATGTTTCCTGCAGATATGCTTTCATTGATAAAGTTTGTCACGAGATCAGCTAAGGAGGTTTTGCATGCTTTAATGTGCTTTATGTGTACCTGATCGTATCCACACGATTTCCTTTCAGTTTAGGGGACAGAAGGTTGGATATGTTTAGGAACTGTAGAGAGATTCTGTGTACGGTTATCGTCTCTAAGATTGACAATAATGTCTGCAAAGGTGTTGTTAAATTTCTCTGCTGCTTGAGTTTCAGACATACCTTGTGGCATATTCTTCATGATAAAATCGTCAATGGCAGTTTTAGGTTTATTTTTTGATAATTTGGTTGATGAGTTCCCAATTTTATTTTGGTTTATTTTTACATGACTCAAATTGTTTGAAGTAATATTTTTTCTTTTCCTGCCTAATAACGGACGTGACTGTGTTTCTTAAGTTTGTGTATAGTAATTTAAAATTTCTGTTTCTCTTGTTATTTTTGTAATCAATCCAAGCCGAGTCTCTTCTTCGTATTAAGTTTATTATTTCCTGATTTATCCAGTCTTTGCTACAATTGCGTTGTTTCATTTTTGAGCCATCCGATAGTTTATTAATTTTGTTATTGTTAACAATCGCCGTATATTTTTTTATGAATGTTTCATAAAGTACGTCTATTGCTTCTGAATTTGGGGTTTCGTTTCCAGTGCCTCTGTCCAGCCAGTCTGTTAGACTTATTTCTTTGCATATGTTTTTATGATCTAAGATAGTTTTCGTGTTAAAATTGCTGTCTAGCTTTTTAGTGTGATTGGACGAATTCCCAAGTTTTCTTCTCCCGCAAATTGCCGCGATTAAGTAGTGGTCTGCGATCCTACTGCCAAAAATCATTGAATTGTGTCGAGTTTAATGTCAAGTCGGACGTTAATGTGATCAATGCATGTCTGAGAAAGTGAGTCACCAATGACATCTTCCCTGGTGATACCAGTAATGATAGGTGAGAAACCAAACTCTGTTAACAATTCTAAGTATTTGGTAACTCCGTGTTTTTTTATATTTTTGATATCTAAATTAAAGTCTCCAACTAGTATTTGATTGCGATGTTTATCAGTTGTTTCGAACCAATTTTTGAGATTAGAAAGAAAAGTGTTAATGTTCGAGCTTGGCGATCTGTAAATTGCAAGTAAATTGAAAGTTAAATTACCCTTGTAGATATTTATATTCAATGTTTCAGCTGGAATTACAAGTGAAGGTATCGTTTTGACTAATAATGTGTCGCGGAAGAAAAGTAGAATCCCATGTTCAAACGCACCAGGTGTTCTCGTAAAAAGTTGATTAAAATTTTCTAGATTGAACAATGGAGCATCCGTGCTGAGGATATTAGTTTCTGTTAATATAATAATATCTAAGAAATTCAAGATATCTTTAAGATAAACACAGAGAGTATCCCAGTTTTTTTTTCAGACTTCGAATGTTCACATGCAGAAAGCTTAAATGTTCATCAGATTCATAACACAATTTACTAGTCAAGAACCATTTCTTAACTTCTTCATAGTCGCACAGAACATTTTCGTTGTGATCAAATGTTGGTAAGTCATCAAAATGAAAAGTCACCATGGCAGAACAAAGAAGGTGGAGCAAATAAGCAATATATTTCCCGTTTAAAGTTCGTCGAAATTCGTCTGCATATCAATTCGAATTACGCTGTCACCATCAGTTTTTCTCATCATGATTTTCCCGTTCCGAAACCAGACGTATTTAAAATTTTTTGATTTGGCCAGGCACCTCGCTTTCCAGAAAAGTTCTCTGTTTATTGGAGTTAAGTTTTCATTTAGATACACTGGCTTTTTTTAGCGTCATCAATAACGTTACTGGCAAAGATTTTCGATTTCTTTTTTGACATCCATTGTTCACGTTCGTTTCTAGATTTAAATTGGGCAATAATCGCAGGTGTTTTTTTCTTGTTCCTTGTTGGCAGTCTATGTAAGGCTTCAAGTTGATCAATGCTAAAATTATTTATATCTAGCGCTTTTGCAAGACCACTTCTTAGAAAAGATTAAGGATTTGGATCTTAAACTTTGAGCACCAATCCATCAATGCCCCGATTTTCAATGCAGAGCTTAAAAAATTTTTTTAAGAAAAAAATTATTATTAAAAAATTATTATTAAAAAATATTATTAAAAAAATTAATATTAAAAAATTATTATTTAATTAATTTTTATTATTAATTATAATAATATTTATATTACATTTATATTATAATATTTATATTATTATTATATTTATATTATAATATTTACATTAAAAAAAAAATAATAATAATAATAATAATAAATTTTAATTAATTATTATTATTTAATAATAATTAATTTTAATTAATTATTATTATTTAATTATTTTTTTAATTAATATTAAAAATTATTAAAAAATTATTATTAAAAAATTATTATTTAAAAAATTTTTTTTCACGGTGATTGTTCTCAGTGAAGAAGCAGGACCTAGATCGTAAAAGCCCCAAGGCAGAACTCGTCTTAATAGAAAGAGCTGGATTAGGTAAGTTGCGTCGATGGGAAAGAGAGAAGTGGGATGAGGTTATAATTATGGCTGATTTCTCGTGTTTTAATTTTTTTTTAATAACCCCTTCCAATTCCAAATGAGATTCTTTTTTACAACAATCTATGTCTAGTGTAGGTGATTTCTTGCTGCTAAGATACCTATCCATATCCATAGGGTTATATATATATATTCAGATTAGGGTTAGGGTAAGGTCATCATGTGGGAGGCCGATTCCCCAATTTTACGGTAATTAGGCTTTCTTTTAGGATTTCTATCATGCGCTGTTGAATGGCAATTCCATTCAAATTGAGAAATTAGGGACATGGAGTTATTTGTGTAGTTTTGGATTTTTTGTGCATTTTTGGATTGGTAACGCCATTAAATGTTTTAATAAGTTATATCGGGTCCCGTCTAAACTTTCGAAAAGTTAACAATAAAATAAATCATATTTCAGAGAATATTTTTTATTACAATTATTTTAGTAGTTTTTTTATCAATATCTATAATACTGATGATCAATGCAATAAAAATTGTTGACTGTAAAATGCCAATAGAAGGAAAACCACCGTCTACTTTCATGGACTTTTTAAAAATAGTAATCGTTAACATTTGTCAATGTCTTTATATCAAATGTAGATATTACTCCCGACTTTTATGTTAACAAAGCTACAGAGTTGGGTTGATTTACCTCTGAGCGGCACTCTTTTCCACACCATGGGGTAAATGACCAGGTCACAAGGACCCCGAAGGCTCAGAAGTTTGGAACCACTGAAACAGCTGTTGGGGGCAGATGGTAGCCTCCCATCAAGGCCATCCAGCGTGTTCTTTAACGTGCACAGGGTATGGCTCTCCCGCACATGGGGCCACAGGCCTTAATATCCCATCCTACGGACAGCCCCTAGTGGCCGTTGTCAGAGCGGGGAATTTTGGGTAGATAAATCTCAACGCTGACCCAGCTGGGACTCGAACCTGGGAACTACAGATTACGAGCGTGGCGCCCCCCGCGCCAATGCACAGACGGAATTAGACAATTATTGTGTAAAGCAGATCTCTTCGATCCGTTGCTTTAATCTCAGTTCTCCTTTTCCATCGATCATCAGAGGAGAGTGACACGTGGTGCCTTCCATTTCGAGTATCGTGTGCAGTGTAGCATCGGATGGCATCACTCACCATCGATGATATCCACCATCGCTGAATTAGGCGTCCCAGTTGAAATCGCATGGAATGGTATCCACAGCGTCATATCCAGCATTTGTACGATCGATTCCACGACAGATTGCAAACTTGCATTGCTGCTTGGGGAGATTCAACATCCTATTAAAATGTTCCTTCTGCAAAATGTAATACTCATTAAAAGGGACAGATTAGAAACTTGTATTGCTGCTTGGGGAGATTCAACATCCTATTAAAATGTTCCTTCTGCAAAATGTAATACTCATTAAAAGGGACAGATTAGAAACTTGTATTGCTGCTTGAGGAGGTTCAACACCCTATTAAAATGTTCCTTCTGCAAAATGTAATACTCATTAAAAGGGACAGATTAGAAACTTGTACTGCTGCTTGAGGAGGTTCAACACCCTATTAAAATGTTCCTTCTGCAAAATGTAATACTCATTAAAAGGGACAGATTAGAAACTTGTACTGCTGCTTGAGGAGGTTCAACACCCTATTAAAATGTTCCTTCTGCAAAATGTAATACTCATTAAAAGGGACAGATTAGAAACTTGTACTGCTGCTTGAGGAGGTTCAACACCCTATTAAAATGTTCCTTCTGCAAAATGTAATACTCATTAAAAGGGACAGATTAGAAACTTGTATTGCTGCTTGAGGAGGTTCAACACCCTATTAAAATGTTCCTTCTGCAAAATGTAATACTCATTAAAAGGGACAGATTAGAAACTTGTACTGCTGCTTGAGGAGGTTCAACACCCTATTAAATTGTTCCTTCTGCAAAATGTAATACTCATTAAAAGGGACAGATTAGAAACTTGTACTGCTGCTTGAGGAGGTTCAACACCCTATTAAAATGTTCCTTCTGCAAAATGTAATACTCATTAAAAGGGACAGATTAGAAACTTGTACTGCTGCTTGAGGAGGTTCAACACCCTATTAAATTGTTCCTTCTGCAAAATGTAATACTCATTAAAAGGGACAGATTAGAAACTTGTATTGCTGCTTGAGGAGGTTCAACACCCTATTAAAATGTTCCTTCTGCAAAATGTAATACTCATTAAAAGGGACAGATTAGAAACTTGTATTGCTGCTTGAGGAGGTTCAACACCCTATTAAAATGTTCCTTCTGCAAAATGTAATACTCATTAAAAGGGACAGATTAGAAACTTGTACTGCTGCTTGAGGAGGTTCAACACCCTATTAAATTGTTCCTTCTGCAAAATGTAATACTCATTAAAAGGGACAGATTAGAAACTTGTATTGCTGCTTGAGGAGGTTCAACACCCTATTAAAATGTTCCTTCTGCAAAATGTAATACTCATTAAAAGGGACAGATTAGAAACTTGTATTGCTGCTTGGGGAGATTCAACATCCTATTAAAATGTTCCTTCTGCAAAATGTAATACTCATTAAAAGGGACAGATTAGAAACTTGTATTGCTGCTTGAGGAGGTTCAACACCCTATTAAAATGTTCCTTCTGCAAAATGTAATACTCATTAAAAGGGACAGATTAGAAACTTGTACTGCTGCTTGAGGAGGTTCAACACCCTATTAAAATGTTCCTTCTGCAAAATGTAATACTCATTAAAAGGGACAGATTAGAAACTTGTATTGCTGCTTGAGGAGGTTCAACACCCTATTAAATTGTTCCTTCTGCAAAATGTAATACTCATTAAAAGGGACAGATTAGAAACTTGTATTGCTGCTTGAGGAGGTTCAACACCCTATTAAAATGTTCCTTCTGCAAAATGTAATACTCATTAAAAGGGACAGATTAGAAACTTGTATTGCTGCTTGAGGAGGTTCAACACCCTATTAAATTGTTCCTTCTGCAAAATGTAATACTCATTAAAAGGGACAGATTAGAAACTTGTATTGCTGCTTGAGGAGGTTCAACACCCTATTAAAATGTTCCTTCTGCAAAATGTAATACTCATTAAAAGGGACAGATTAGAAATTTGTATTGCTGCTTGAGGAGGTTCAACACCCTATTAAATTGTTCCTTCTGCAAAATGTAATACTCATTAAAAGGGACAGATTAGAAACTTGTATTGCTGCTTGAGGAGGTTCAACACCCTATTAAAATGTTCCTTCTGCAAAATGTAATACTCATTAAAAGGGACAGATTAGAAACTTGTATTGCTGCTTGAGGAGGTTCAACACCCTATTAAAATGTTCCTTCTGCAAAATGTAATACTCATTAAAAGGGACAGATTAGAAACTTGTATTGCTGCTTGAGGAGGTTCAACACCCTATTAAAATGTTCCTTCTGCAAAATGTAATACTCATTAAAAGGGACAGATTAGAAACTTGTATTGCTGCTTGAGGAGGTTCAACACCCTATTAAATTGTTCCTTCTGCAAATTGTAATACTCATTAAAAGGGACAGATTAGAAACTTGTATTGCTGCTTGAGGAGGTTCAACACCCTATTAAAATGTTCCTTCTGCAAAATGTAATACTCATTAAAAGGGACAGATTAGAAACTTTTATTGCTGCTTGAGGAGGTTCAATACCCTATTAAAATGTTCCTTCTGCAAAATGTAATACTCATTAAAAGGGACAGATTAGAAACTTGTATTGCTGCTTGAGGAGGTTCAACACCCTATTATAAATGTTCCTTCTGCAAAATGTAATACTCATTAAAAGGGACAGATTAGAAACTTGTATTGCTGCTTGAGGAGGTTCAACATCCTATTAAAATGTTCCTTCTGCAAAATGTAATACTCATTAAAAGGGACAGATTAGAAACTTGTATTGCTGCTTGAGGAGGTTCAACACCCTATTAAAATGTTCCTTCTGCAAAATGTAATACTCATTAAAAGGGACAGATTAGAAACTTGTATTGCTGCTTGAGGAGGTTCAACACCCTATTAAAATGTTCCTTCTGCAAAATGTAATACTCATTAAAAGGGACAGATTAGAAACTTGTATTGCTGCTTGTGGAGGTTCAACTCCCTATTAATATGTTCCTTCTGCAAAATGTAATACTCATTAAAAGGGACAGATTAGAAACTTGTATTGCTGCTTGAGGAGGTTCAACACCCTATTAAATTGTTCCTTCTGCAAAATGTAATACTCATTAAAAGGGACAGATTAGAAACTTGTATTGCTGCTTGAGGAGGTTCAACACCCTATTAAAATGTTCCTTCTGCAAAATGTAATACTCATTAAAAGGCACAGATTAGAAACTTTTATTGCTGCTTGAGGAGGTTCAATACCCTATTAAAATGTTCCTTCTGCAAAATGTAATACTCATTAAAAGGGACAGATTAGAAACTTGTATTGCTGCTTGAGGAGGTTCAACACCCTATTAAAATGTTCCTTCTGCAAAATGTAATACTCATTAAAAGGGACAGATTAGAAACTTGTATTGCTGCTTGAGGAGGTTCAACACCCTATTAAAATGTTCCTTCTGCAAAATGTAATACTCATTAAAAGGGACAGATTAGAAACTTGTATTGCTGCTTGAGGAGGTTCAACACCCTATTAAAATGTTCCTTCTGCAAAATGTAATACTCATTAAAAGGGACAGATTAGAAACTTTTATTGCTGCTTGAGGAGGTTCAACACCCTATTAAAATGTTCCTTCTGCAAAATGTAATACTCATTAAAAGGGACAGATTAGAAACTTGTATTGCTGCTTGAGGAGGTTCAACACCCTATTATAAATGTTCCTTCTGCAAAATGTAATACTCATTAAAAGGGACAGATTAGAAACTTGTATTGCTGCTTGAGGAGGTTCAACATCCTATTAAAATGTTCCTTCTGCAAAATGTAATACTCATTAAAAGGGACAGATTAGAAACTTGTATTGCTGCTTGAGGAGGTTCAACACCCTATTAAAATGTTCCTTCTGCAAAATGTAATACTCATTAAAAGGGACAGATTAGAAACTTGTATTGCTGATTGAGGAGGTTCAACACCCTATTAAAATGTTCCTTCTGCAAAATGTAATACTCATTAAAAGGGACAGATTAGAAACTTGTATTGCTGCTTGAGGAGGTTCAACACCCTATTAAAATGTTCCTTCTGCAAAATGTAATACTCATTAAAAGGGACAGATTAGAAACTTGTATTGCTGCTTGAGGAGGTTCAACATCCTATTAAAATGTTCCTTCTGCAAAATATAATACTCATTAAAAGGGACAGATTAGAAACTTGTATTGCTGCTTGAGGAGGTTCAACATCCTATTAAAATGTTCCTTCTGCAAAATGTAATACTCATTAAAAGGGACAGATTAGAAACTTGTACTGCTGCTTGAGGAGGTTCAACACCCTATTAAATTGTTCCTTCTGCAAAATGTAATACTCATTAAAAGGGACAGATTAGAAACTTGTATTGCTGCTTGAGGAGGTTCAACACCCTATTAAAATGTTCCTTCTGCAAAATGTAATACACATTAAAAGGGACAGATTAGAAACTTGTATTGCTGCTTGAGGAGGTTCAACACCCTATTAAAATGTTCCTTCTGCAAAATGTAATACTCATTAAAAGGGACAGATTAGAAACTTGTATTGCTGCTTGAGGAGGTTCAACACCCTATTAAAATGTTCCTTCTGCAAAATGTAATACTCATTAAAAGGGACAGATTAGAAACTTGTACTGCTGCTTGAGGAGGTTCAACACCCTATTAAAATGTTCCTTCTGCAAAATGTAATACTCATTAAAAGGGACAGATTAGAAACTTGTATTGCTGATTGAGGAGGTTCAACACCCTATTAAAATGTTCCTTCTGCAAAATGTAATACACATTAAAAGGGACAGATTAGAAACTTGTATTGCTGCTTGAGGAGGTTCAACACCCTATTAAAATGTTCCTTCTGCAAAATGTAATACTCATTAAAAGGGACAGATTAGAAACTTGTACTGCTGCTTGAGGAGGTTCAACACCCTATTAAAATGTTCCTTCTGCAAAATGTAATACTCATTAAAAGGGACAGATTAGAAACTTGTACTGCTGCTTGAGGAGGTTCAACACCCTATTAAAATGTTCCTTCTGCAAAATGTAATACTCATTAAAAGGGACAGATTACAAACTTGTATTGCTGCTTGAGGAGGTTCAACACCCTATTAAAATGTTCCTTCTGCAAAATGTAATACTCATTAAAAGGGACAGATTAGAAACTTGTATTGCTGCTTGAGGAGGTTCAACACCCTATTAAAATGTTCCTTCTGCAAAATGTAATGCTCATTAAAAGGGACAGATTAGAAACTTGTATTGCTGCTTGAGGAGGTTCAACACCCTATTAAAATGTTCCTTCTGCAAAATGTAATACTCATTAAAAGGGACAGATTAGAAACTTGTACTGCTGCTTGAGGAGGTTCAACACCCTATTAAAATGTTCCTTCTGCAAAATGTAATACTCATTAAAAGGGACAGATTAGAAACTTGTACTGCTGCTTGAGGAGGTTCAACACCCTATTAAAATGTTCCTTCTGCAAAATGTAATACTCATTAAAAGGGACAGATTAGAAACTTGTATTGCTGCTTGAGGAGGTTCAACACCCTATTAAAATGTTCCTTCTGCAAAATGTAATACTCATTAAAAGGGACAGATTAGAAACTTGTATTGCTGCTTGAGGAGGTTCAACACCCTATTAAAATGTTCCTTCTGCAAAATGTAATACTCATTAAAAGGGACAGATTAGAAACTTGTACTGCTGCTTGAGGAGGTTCAACACCCTATTAAAATGTTCCTTCTGCAAAATGTAATACTCATTAAAAGGGACAGATTAGAAACTTGTACTGCTGCTTGAGGAGGTTCAACATCCTATTAAAATGTTCCTTCTGCAAAATGTAATACTCATTAAAAGGGACAGATTAGAAACTTGTATTGCTGCTTGAGGAGGTTCAACATCCTATTAAAATGTTCCTTCTGCAAAATGTAATACTCATTAAAAGGGACAGATTAGAAACTTGTATTGCTGCTTGAGGAGGTTCAACATCCTATTAAAATGTTCCTTCTGCAAAATGTAATACTCATTAAAAGGGACAGATTAGAAACTTGTACTGCTGCTTGAGGAGGTTCAACACCCTATTAAAATGTTCCATCTGCAAAATGTAATACTCATTAAAAGGGACAGATTAGAAACTTGTATTGCTGCTTGAGGAGGTTCAACATCCTATTAAAATGTTCCTTCTGCAAAATGTAATACTCATTAAAAGGGACAGATTAGAAACTTGTACTGCTGCTTGAGGAGGTTCAACACCCTATTAAAATGTTCCTTCTGCAAAATGTAATACTCATTAAAAGGGACAGATTAGAAACTTGTATTGCTGCTTGAGGAGGTTCAACATCCTATTAAAATGTTCCTTCTGCAAAATGTAATACTCATTAAAAGGGACAGATTAGAAACTTGTATTGCTGCTTGAGGAGGTTCAACATCCTATTAAAATGTTCCTTCTGCAAAATGTAATACTCATTAAAAGGGACAGATTAGAAACTTTTATTGCTGCTTGAGGAGGTTCAACATCCTATTAAAATGTTCCTTCTGCAAAATGTAATACTCATTAAAAGGGACAGATTAGAAACTTGTACTGCTGCTTGAGGAGGTTCAACACCCTATTAAAATGTTCCATCTGCAAAATGTAATACTCATTAAAAGGGACAGATTAGAAACTTGTGTTGCTGCTTGAGGAGGTTCAACACCCTCTTAAAATGTTCCATCTGCAAAATGTAATACTCATTAAAAGGGACAGATTAGAAACTTGTATTGCTGCTTGAGGAGGTTCAACACCCTATTAAAATGTTCCTTCTGCAAAATGTAATACTCATTAAAAGGGACAGATTAGAAACTTGTATTGCTGCTTGAGGAGGTTCAACACCCTATTAAAATGTTCCTTCTGCAAAATGTAATACTCATTAAAAGGGACAGATTAGAAACTTCTATTGCTGCTTGAGGAGGATCAACACCCTATTAAAATGTTCCTTCTGCAAAATGTAATACTCATTAAAAGGGACAGATTAGAAACTTGTATTGCTGCTTGAGGAGGTTCAACATCCTATTAAAATGTTCCTTCTGCAAAATGTAATACTCATTAAAAGGGACAGATTAGAAACTTGTATTGCTGCTTGAGGAGGTTCAACATCCTATTAAAATGTTCCTTCTGCAAAATGTAATACTCATTAAAAGGGACAGATTAGAAACTTGTATTGCTGCTTGAGGAGGTTCAACACCCTATTAAAATGTTCCTTCTGCAAAATGTAATACTCATTAAAAGGGACAGATTAGAAACTTGTATTGCTGCTTGAGGAGGTTCAACACCCTATTAAAATGTTCCTTCTGCAAAATGTAATACTCATTAAAAGGGACAGATTAGAAACTTGTATTGCTGATTGAGGAGGTTCAACATCCTATTAAAATGTTCCTTCTGCAAAATGTAATTCTCATTAAAAGGGACAGATTAGAAACTTGTACTGCTGCTTGAGGAGGTTCAACACCCTATTAAAATGTTCCTTCTGCAAAATGTAATACTCATTAAAAGGGACAGATTAGAAACTTGTATTGCTGCTTGAGGACGTTCAACACCCTATTAAAATTAAATTCGCCGTTCTTCCTCATCAAGTTCGTTTTACGAAATAAATCTTGGATTCGCTTCAATTGTTAATGGTGTTTTTTTTAAATTTCCTCAGGTGTATTTGACCTCTAACTTTGAAGAGCATGTCGGGGATCTAATTGCGGATTTTTCTCTACGTACGACTCGGAAAATCCCTAGGGTCAAATTTTGAGAGCCCTATCATTTCTGCATCATAGTCAGAATCAGAGGTATCATCTTCAGTCAATCGCACGCAACTAGACCAGGCGTGTCCAACCCGCGGCCTGGACAGCTAGTAACGCCCCCCGCAAACTCGTAAAGTTTGTGTGTTTACGACATAAGCTTTGAACATGGTTATGTAATTTTCAGCGAGTTTTTGAGTTGGGTTGTTTTACCTCTGAGCGGCACGTTTTTTCACACCATGGGCTAAATGGCCATGTCACATGGACCCCGAAGGCTCAGAGAAGGTTGGGGGAGGGGACCCAATGGAACAGCTGTTGGGAGACAGATGGTAGCCTCCCGTCAAGGCCATCCAGCGTGTTCTTTAACGTTCACAGGGTATGTCTCT